>OU015610.1:7200000-8400000 GCA_907165245.1 Habrosyne pyritoides | reverse complement strand
CTGATAGCCTGGGTGTATTGACCCCAGAATTACCAGCTGATATTTAGTCGGAAGCCGGGTGATAGTATGCCTATATAATTTGGTGAAAGCCGGATATAAGTTAAACATTACTGTATTTGTGAAATTTAAAAAAACTTAGGTAAAAATGATTTTTACAAAATTATTTCATGGGATATAGAAAAGAGGTTATGATATTTACTGAAAAATTACATGCATACAACCAATTAAAATCCCTCAATTTAAAATTTAATGATATTTTTTGATCATATGTATGTAACACACCAGTGGTAACAATACAAATCTCTATAAAATAAAAATCAACAATAAAAATACTTAACAAAAATCTAGACTACGTATAAAAACCTAACAACATTCTTAACTTAGAACAAAATGCTACGTTCAGTCTTATGCATTACAAACTATTCACTACTGTCTATTACACAAGGTATATTTTCGAACTTACCTTGCTCCTTCAAATCGTTAATTTGCGCAGATTTAGTCTCCACCTGGCCACCCAGCCTAGTAGCAGCTTGGAGACCAGCTAAAGACTCTTCAAGCTTCCCATTGAGTCTACCTATTTCATTGTGCAGTTCGTCGTTTTGACGTTTGATTTCTTCCGTTTTGTTTCTAATTTTCTCTGTGACGGCTTGTATTTCGCGTTCTTTGTCTGTAATTTTATTATTTCATGAAGAACTGGGCTGTTCAATCTGTTAAATTTAATAATATAACAAAACATATTTTAAAATAATCAATAATTTCTTTAATGGACTCAACTTAGGAGAATTAAACGCGAAAATATGGGGCAAATTAATGAATGCAATCAGCATTGGCAATCCCAAAGCTGACGATTTCTTTGCCAAGAATTAAAATGTGTTTATAAATCTTTTCCAAAGATTTAATTTCCATCTTTATTATTAATTCTATAGCTTCCTCCACAATATTCAAAGAATTATAAATTATTAATCAACAAATCCATACCTAATTGGAACTGCTCCAACACAACCTGAAGATTGGTCAGGGCAGCTTCGCTCCGACTCCTAGCGTCATCGGCGTCGCTTAACTTCGCCTGTACCTCTTCACGCTGCTTCTCCAGGAGTTTGATTTGATTCCTGAGTGTCTCCACCTCTTGGTTCGCTCTGATGCTGTAGATGAGTTAAGTAATGGTTAATAACGTTTTTTTGTATTTTATATATTAAAAGCATACACAGCTTTAGACAGATTTAGACTTGGGATAGTCGATATAACCGAGAGGTAGAAGATAAATAAAATAAAGGGAATAATGGAATTGAATAATGTTTTTTCTTGTGGTATAATTATTTTGCATAATATAAATATAAAAGTATAAAATAAGTATAAAAAAAATATTGTAAAAAAAGCGTGGAGTGCTTTTTAAAATATTATCAAATTGATAATCCTTATACTCATAATAAAATATTTATAACTGTTGACACCATGCACCCCACGCTCTTTTTTTACAATTAAATTGTTTTTTCTTCTTACACTATTCTTAATTCAAATTTTAGTTAGATTTTCTATAAAAGCGTGATTTTTAGTTTTTTTTTAAACTATTTTTTTTTAATTTTAAATATATATCAATCTATATATAATACTATGATTAATTAAGGCTGATTTCGAACCGATGGTAGCTTCATAAGTGCTCTCCGCGGGCCTTAACAGAAAGCTTTGAATTATGACCCTCTCCATGCCGCAGGCTACGTGCGTGACATATTTTATCACAATTTTTTGTGCCGTTGAAGCGTCAAAACGTGGCACACTAACCTTGCAGATATATGGCAAACGCAAAACTAAGACAAACTAACCTGTTACTAGTATAAACAGTGCTGGTTTGTTTAGCTCTGTCTTCCACTTGCTGCAGCCTGACCTGGCACTCGGTGAGCTTCTGCTCTGACGTCATCAACTCCTGCGTGTAAGCCTCCTCTGTCTCCATTAAGTGATGACGTAGTCTTTCCAGTTCCCGTGCCGAGTTTTGTTCTAATTCTGACAACTGGAATTTTTGAGAGAATGACTATAGAGAATTCGGAACTTCCAGCCAGTTAATGATGAAGGCATTTAAAACTGCCACGATAGTAAAGCAAGGAGGCTGGTGAAATGACAGAATTCTATGTTATATTCGAAATGAATGGACTCGAGTCAAGAATGACAAATGAATTATATTCGATTAGGATTTTAATGGCTGTGACATTAAGTAATAATAATAATAAAAAAATAATACCTGTGCGTTTTCTGCCGTCAATTTCTTAACCATCTCAAGCTGTATAGCCAAACTTTTATCCAAATTATCACATTTCTCTGTTAAATTCCTGACTGACTCGGCAGCATTACTCAATTCTGTATTAACTTTGCCGGAATCAGTAACATTTTGATTCAAAGCTATAATAATATCGTCTTTTTCTTTCAATGTAACCCTTAATATTTCACAATTGGAACAACTCTGTGAACTATTTTGTATCAACATATTTTTCTCTTCAATAACTCTTTTAAATTCATTCGTTTGTTCCAACAAAACATGATTCAATCTCTGAATTTCATTGTGGTATTGTATGCTTTCATTATGTTTCAGAGTTATCAAATTTATTAATTCTGTTTTCTCAGTTGTAGCATTGTCTAAAGCACTTTTGTATTCACCAAATGCCTTTTCATATTGCTCTGTATTTGCCTTCAATTCTAGTAATTCCTTTTCTCTTACTACAAGAATATTTTTAAGTTCTACGACCTCTACTTCTATTATATTCTTATCTTGAACTAATTTAGCGTATTCGTCATTTTGATGTGTACAATTGTCAGTGACTTTTATTTTGTCAGTTACTTCGACGATTGATTGATGCAGCTCTTTTATTTCTTTGTCTTTGTTACCTATTGTTACTTTGTACTCGTGACATGTCTTTTCTATATCTTCTAAACGATTTGTTAAGTTTGATATTTGTGCATTTTTTGAGTTAATTTCGTCAGTTAGTGAAAATATCTGTTTGCTTATTTCTTCTTTTTCTGTGTGTAATATATTTAATTCATTCTTACTATGACTTGAAAGTTGGTTTGAATCATTGAGTTTTTTAGTAATATCATCTAGTGACTGTTTAAGCCGTTGTATCTCTTCATTTTTGACAGTCACACTTTTCTCTAGATCCGTAACATTTTGACCAAGCACTAAAAGGCTAGCGTTATTTTGGCTAACAGTTGAGTTAAGGCCATCAATCAACGTATCTTTTTCGTTAAGATCTGTAATTAGCTTTTCGAACTCTTCTTCTAAGTGCACAATTTTCGAATCCGTAGATGATAATTCTGCTTCTAATTGTAATTTAGTTTCAATAAGGCTTCGTTTTTCATCTTTCAAACGATCAATTTCATGATTTAAAACTTCTTGTTGAACAACTTTGCCTTTCAGATCATCAATAATAAGTTTTAGCGATTCTATGCCTTCATTTTCAGCTTTAGTATTATTTCTTAGATTGCTATTTTCATTTAATAGCTCCTGTTTCTGCCGTTCCAGAACCATTACTTCAGCTTTCAGTTTATCTACTGAATCCACTAATGACGAATTTTCCTTAGTAATTTCACGCAAGTTTTCAGAGAGTTTTACTTTTTCTGCATTTAAACTGTCGACGGAAGAAGAACTGTTTTCTTTAGACGATAGTTTAGATTCAAGATCAGTTACTTTTTGCTCTAAATTTACTTTATCATTTTCTATTTCCTGCTTGTGCTTAATGACTTCATCTAGCTTACCTTCAAAGTCATGCAATTTGTGATCAAGGGCCATTTTAAGGCTTTCCAATTCTTTATGCGCCGATGATTTTTCCTCTAAATTGTTTTTCAGGTCATCAACTTTTTGAGTTAACAGGACTTTATCATTTTCTATAATATGTATATCTATTGAAAGCTGTTCATTTTTCGCGTTTGATGCATTTAAGCGCTTCTTCAAACCATCTATTTCATCTGTAGTTTTCTTCATTTTTTCAAATTGCTTAAAATTAGTACTGTTTTCTAACTCTTCTACCTCCTTAGTTTGGTTTTTGCACATTTCGAGCTCACTCAACATTGTAGTATACTTAGTTTTCAAGTCATTAAGGCTCTCTTGTAGAAGGGATTTTTCATTTACAACTGCTGCTAATTCAATTTCTATCCTCTTAATCTCAGATTCGAAAGTTCTATTTATTCTATTACAGTCTGCCAGTTCAGTTTCCATCTTAGCATAGTTATCTTCGTGTGTTTCAATTATTGGTTCTAATTTGGACGTATTCTTTAAGGCCGCAATTTCAGATATAAGAAAGTCATTATTCTTCTTCATATCATTTAATTCTCCTTCAAAATGCTGAAGATCAGTGCTGAGAAAGTCGTTTTCTGTAGTTAAATCATCAATTTGCGCTTGTAAATCTCTGATATTAAGATTTTTCTCAGATACTTTTTGTAATAACGATTCAATGTCTTTTTTAAATGAATTCACTGTTTTAAAAACGCTTTCTAACTTATACAGCACAATGTTATCACCGGATGAAGGTATTTCACCGACGTAATCAACAGGAATTTCGAAGTTAACGTATTTATTATACAGTTGCATGACTCTTTCCGATTTTATAATTTTATTTGCTTCGTGTTCTTGAGCGTCGGTATTTTTTTGTGTTAATTTATGTTGCAATTCATTAATATCACGTTTCAGGTTTTCAATTACGCTTTTAGCGTTATCGTCTATATTTATTTCATCGAAATTATCTCTGGTTGAATGTCTTCTGGCCCTCAGATCATTTAATTCTTTTAACAGTTCTTCATACCTTTCTCTTGGTACCATATCAGATATCTCTGGTTGTTTTGAGGCTATTTCTAACTCATGCTCCACCTTAGTTACTTGTTCTTGTAATCTGAATACTTCTTCATGCAATTCTTGATTTTCTTCTTGAAATTTCTCCGCGTTTTCCTTCAACAGGCCGTGCACTCTTTCTAAATTCTGATATTTATGATAAAGTGTATCGTAATCTAATTTTGAACCTTTCAAAGTTTGTATTTCCTTATCTCTCTCGCCAATTTTAGTCAACAGGCTTTTGATTTCTACTCCATACTCATCGTTTGAGTTTTTTAAGTCTTCATGTTCTTGTTTTAGTACTTCAAAATTTGTTTGTAATTCTTTTTTTAAGGTTAGCAGCCTCTCCATCGCTAATTGGTGTTGGTTATCCAAGTCTTCTAAATTAGCTGTCAAGTTGTGGTTTTCTTCTCTCAATCTATGAAGTTCCTCATCAGCATCAGGTCTAAGATCAACGGTGTCACGTTCTCTCATGGTGGAAATTTCATCTTGCAATGATCGTATTTGTAATTTGTATTTGTTTTCAATGTCTTGGTCTGGATTCCTTTGGGTTTGGGGTGGAGGATCCCAGTACCAACTGGACTCTTCTTCTTTGACGCCATTCTTTCTGGAGAGCCTCTGGAAATAATAGAAAGAAACTGATAAGTAACTGTGTTTTCTCTTAACTTTAATTATTATAGTCGGTCTGAATACGGTTATGAAAGTTTTCAGCTTTATCCATTTGGAAATAAATGAGGTAATTCTTCACCACAAAATATAATAAATATGCTTGAATATGTGATTTAAATAATGCTAATTAAAACTAACAACACCTACGGGGAATACATTTGTTTAAATATGTACGTACAAAACTTCAGTACACGTAATGTTGGAATTACAAACGCGAAGCAAATCGTTCGTCTGCGGAAAATGTGACTTTCACATCACTTTGTCGTTTCGATTATTATTTGTATGGAGGTGATTGTATTTTTGTTAGTATTTCATGTCATTTTGCCTTTGGAGGAATATGCATATACATCGCCAGCGGTGACTTCAAAGTGAACGGTAATGACAAATTTAATATTCATACTATATTGTAAAAAGTGAGAGTGGATATAATGTATGTTACTTGCGAATTCTCTCATTTTTTGAATGGTAGAAGTCTAGATGGATATAGGCTTTGTTATAATCCTGGTCTATTTAAAAGAGACTATACTGTTGTTAGAATTTATTCCTTTATGATAAAATGAACAGTAGGTTAGAATATTTTTTTTAGTAAATACTAAAGTGTCAACCATTTTGGATCATGACGTCATTTATTTTCTTATAACCTTTATAATTATATATAAATAAATAAATAAATAAAATCCCAAGACATTCTTCGCACATGATTACCTGATCCCAAGTTAAGCCGAGTGTACTGCTTCTAGTATGGCTACCGGGTAACTGATATACTACATATACTACTTTTTAAATACATACTTATATAGATATTTACACCCAGACACAGAACAAACAGACATGTTCAATGTTCATGCTACACAAATGTTTGTCCTGGGTGGGAATCGAACCAGCGACCTTCGATTTGGCAGTCAGGGTCTCTAACCACAAAGCCAACTGGCCCGTCAAATATATGTATATAATCGTCGTATAATTCTACCAACTACACCTCCCTTATCAACACAGTCGGTTAACGCAACGAGCCGAAGCCACAACGGGCACACATGTATGTTCGTCTTTTAAAAGTTAAACACACGATACGTTATCTGGTTTTATTGCAGGTGACTCACACGGCGTAGTGAGCTTTGTTGTACACTCCGCCAAGTATCGCCTGTACAGTCGGAAACATTAATAAAAATTCTGGCAATTCATTACACATGACCATCTGATAGCAAACTAAGCAGAGCTTGTAGTATGGCAAAGTGATATAATACTTAAACTTATTGTTTAAATACATACTTATTTACTTATCTACTTATTAACCCATATGAACAGACTTTTAAAAGTAGTAGAGCTATTAGTGCAGAATTCGTCCGGGGAAATACAAATACCGTACCTTTTTCCGACATTTATACATGTACTAGCTGCCCCCGCGGTTTCACCCGCGTTCCCGAGGAATGTAACATTTTCCCGGTACAAAAAGTATCCTATGTTACTTCTTATACCTCCAAGAAAATGTGTACAAAGTTTCATGATGATCGGTTAAGTAGTTTTCGCGTGAAAGCGTAACAAACTTACATTCACATTTATAATATCAGTAGGGATTATTAAGTTAAGAAAGAATTCAAGTGGTAGCTTAAGTAACTAAGACCTTCATAAGCCCTCCGCGGGCCTAAACTGAATAAATGGATTTGAACAGTTGCTTTTTATTTCTTGGTTAGTCTTATTAGAAGACTTATAGAATTCTCAAAAAATAGTCAAAGAAGAAATAATTACAGATATAAATCAACACAAACATAATCTTGTAAAATAGTAACGGTTTGTTATTTCAAACTACATCATTTTACAGATATTTACATCAACATGCGGAAAAGTCCTGGACGAGAATCGAACTACAAAAATTGGTACAAAAGTCAAATCACTTGTCCGTAGTATGTACAAAATGTATTCTACTAAAACATTCGTTTGTCGAACACATTACCATGTGGTAAGTGGTGCGTGAAAATGCTGATAAGGACATAGCAACCCATTGTGGCTTGTGACACATTTGACGTACCAACCACATTGGTAATATCACCTGAAGTTGGCCATTTAAATCTTTATATATAAAAATGTTATGTTGGTTTGTGTACGCTTCAAAAACTCAAAAAGTTCTGCACCGATCGAGCTGAAATTTTAGCATGATATATAATCGGCATCAAGGATTGTTTTTATCTATTTTTTGCATCAGTCACATATCCGCGACCGTCTTTGTTTTGTTTCTCATTTCTTAACCATTCAATCACAATGTGCCACAGCGAAGCGTGGCAGGATACAGCTAGTTGTAAATAATTAATTTGGCTATCAATCGATAATCACTACATAGTAGGCGACAGGCCACTTGGCTTGGAGGTTAGCGATCCTGACTGCTAAATTGCAGGTCGCGGATTCGATACCCATCTAGGACAAACATTTGTGTGCATGAACATGTCTTTTTGTTCTTTGTCTGGGTGTATATATATTTCTATGTATGTATTTAAATAAAATGGAGAAGGGTTGCTAGAGACAGAGTACAATGGAAATTGTTAGAGGAGGCCTTTGCCAAGAGGCACACTGAACTCAGAGATATTTTATAACTAAAGAGACAACCACAATACAAGTAAAGAAGAAAGCAGTTCAGGTTAAGAGGCTTATTATTATTATTTAAATAAAAAAGTAGTATATGTAGTTTATCAGTAGTCTGGTTTCCATAGTACAAGCTCTGCTTAGTTTGGGATCAGATAGCCGTGTGTAAAGAATGTCCCGGGATATTCATATTTAGTATAAAACAATGTCGCTTCCCGCTATGTCTGTTCCTATGTATGCTTACATCATAAAAACTACGCAACGGATTTTGATGCGGTTACTTTTAAAATATAGAGTGATTCAAAAGGAAGGTTTACATGTATAATACATTCATAACATAGTAGAGAAACACAGATAATTTTAGAGGTTTCTAATGTGATGCCGTAAATAAACACATTTTTTGCGCTTACATTGCAAACGCTGGCTGAACCCTACGAGATAGATCAAAATAATGTAGTACAGTATTGTGCTCAATAAAAAGTTCTACAAAAAAGTCCGCATTCATATATTCTGCAGTGTATTTAGTATGAGCTTTGCACCCGTGCGAAGCCGGGGCGGGTCGCTAGTAAATAATTAAATAAATATCCCGGGACATTCTTTACACACGGTCATCTGATCGCAAACTAAGCAGTGCTTGTACTATGGAAACCAGACAACTGATATACTGCATACACTATTCTATTGTAAAATAAATACGAAGATAGAAATTCGAAAGGGTATATGTGTGTATCAATTTCATAGCTAAACGGCTGAACAAATCGTGCTGAAATTTGGCACACACATAGCCTAGGGTATGGTGAAGGACTTGTAGCGGGTAAAACCGCGGTGCGGAAGTTAATAAGCATATAAATCTCTAGGTTAAACCAGGAACCGTGTCCGTGCGATAACAATAGGGCATAAACGTGTTATAAGTGCTTTTAAAGCTATTGGATTATTTGTTATTACTTCACGGGCATAAGATCCAATGCGGAAGGGCTAAGGTAACATTCACAAACGATTCTATGTAGAAATTGCTTTTACGTTGCAACTTCAAGATATATCATCGACGTATAGGGTTGTCAACTCTTTCAGGCAACAATTGTATGGTATACTAGCTGTCCCCCGCGGTTTCACCCGTTTATCCATATTATATATAGCCTATAACCATCTAGGAAAAATTCCGCGTCGAACGGTAGCAGTCCCATCCCGATATGTTCAGTAGTTTTGATGTGATAGAAGACAGATAGATTAAGAGAAATGACCTACTACCAATCGTGCCGCGGTTTTACTTGCGTTTAAATTGATCAAAGTGACCTTTGTTTTTCGCCCTGTCATAGACTACGTGTGAGACAAATAACAAAATGATCGATTCAGCCGTTTAACCGTGGAAACATAACAAACGGACAGAGACACTTTTCAATATATAATATTAGTATGGATAATTTTTTTCTGAATTAATTGGCAACTCCTTTTCTGTTTTTATTCGGCATATAATTAGTTTTATATTTCTATTCTACGAAAGTATTAAGTATAGATTAATGGATGTTGATTACTCTTTCACGCTAAAATAAAACGGATTTGGATGAAATTTGGGATATAGATAGTTTATAATACCGGATTAACACATAAGATGCTTTTTGAAGAGAAAATAACATTCCTCGGGAATATTATACAAAAACAAATATCTAGTAACTAATTCCGCTGGATCTCTTTCTTCTGTCAAGTCCCAAACAAGGAAACTCAACAGGAAATCGACACGTGTTTCGCTTCTACACGAAGCATCTTCAGGACGTATTAGACCCGCTGGCACTGAGTCGACGCACTAGCACCACAGATGTGTTAACTTGCCGACCGCCAGACAGAAAGTTATGACATTCTTCGGGAACGCGGAAACATCATGAATATATAAAACAAAATGCAAAAAAACCTCTTTGCTTCACTTTAAAAACTAAATTCGTCCAAAAAGTTTAATAACCTGCAGAATTCTTTACCTGCAAAATTTCCAACGAAATCTTCAAAATTCAGGTCCAACTAGAAACATTTCTAACGCGAGACTATTGCTTCACACAGTGTTACTTTAACAACATTATGGACATAGGATTCCTTGATAGTGCCTGATAACGCCTTATCTTAATCCTGCGTAGACCAAACATACTAACGAACCGGTATAGTCCATGTCCCGTAGCATGAGGATGGGTTTTATAACTCATTTTTTAAGTTAAAACTCCTTTAGGCGCGTTGGACATTTTTTATATGGTAAAAGCAATTGAACCGACATTGTCACCGACACCTCTGTATACAACGTCTTACTAAATACCCCGTAAAAATATCATTAATTATCAAAGCCAACAACCCTAGTAATCGGTCATGTCAGGACCCAGATTATTTAACAGAACGGTCTACGTACCTATTTTACCTAATAATTGTCTACTATAATAGTCTTTCTATTTTTCATTAAAAAAAAACTATTTTTTTTATTTTTTTTGGGGTCTTAAATATTGTGAATGACTCGTTATAAGGCCTCATTTGACCTCCTTTCGGTGTTACGGGTAGTTTTGTAACATCCTTTATGAGTATCTAAATATTGGCCCCGTATTACATGATTTGAGTTTGGGTTGAAATACATTGAAAAAATAACTAAATATATTACATATATTATGTACGCACAACATAGATATATATTCATGTCAGTTTGGCGGGTTTTTTTTATACCACATGACGTCGAACAGGCAAAAGTCCACCTGGTAAGTGATTACCGCCGCCTATAGACATTTGCAACACCAGCATTGCCACGTTGTCAACCCGCGAACGTGAAGTTGTTAAGTCTCATGTGCATAATAAGACATATTACTTATCAAAAACTTTAAGATATCTACTTTGAACTTCTTTGATGGGGGAAAATCTGCCTTTCCAAGTGAAAATGAAAATATTTATTCAAATAGGCCTTTACCAGCACTTATGAATAGTCTGGACTCTATTATCGGTTCGGAAGGTTGTTTTTTTACTGAGAAGAGGGGGCAATAAAGTGTTTAGGTGTATCTCGAGATATAAATATCTTTTGATTCCAAAGATTATATGTGAGTGATTTAGTTAAATCATTGGCTTAAAAATCAATAGTTTTAGATAATGGAAGCTTTTTAAAGTTATA
Organism: Habrosyne pyritoides; assembly: GCA_907165245.1. Classification (NCBI taxonomy): domain Eukaryota; kingdom Metazoa; phylum Arthropoda; class Insecta; order Lepidoptera; family Drepanidae; genus Habrosyne; species Habrosyne pyritoides. The sequence continues at coordinate 8,388,820 of OU015610.1, read as the reverse complement.
ATTCTCTATAGAAATTTGGCGCGTTATGAAAAAATTATGAGAGTGAAATTTTAAGATCGCGGATGAAGTTAGCTGATAACGGTCTCTCCGGAACATCGCACAAATCGCAACTGTCAGTGTCAATGAGTGAGTAATGATGTTATTGCCAATAATAACCTAATAACGTCAAAAAATTTTATTCGTTGCTACAGACAGGTGCAAAGAGTTTGGACACTACAATTTCACGACTGAATAGTAAAAAATACTTTTAGTCCAGTTTATCTCACCTATAATTTCGGGTATAACTTCGTACGTGCATACATAAGTACATACACGTTTTTCTTTTTGCTATATTTCGTATTCCATCACAAAAATCTACAGATAATACGTAAAGCGTGTAAAATAGTAGAAACTAGAAAGCAAGAAAGCAGACACAGGATAAACTGAACGTGTGAACACAATGGTTCGTAAAACTATGATTCAGAGGCAGGTTGGTCTGGGCTTGGGTACATAGCTTGACGACTTGACACTGCGTTATATTTAAACTACACACAACAAAAAATGTATGCATTCACAAAGACTGAAAAGTTTTGAATTTTATCTGTAACCATTCGTTCTTGCTTTAATACTATATACATATATATAAATGTATGTTTGTCTGTCATAGAATCGTAAACTATGCAACGAATTTTAATGCAGTTTTTCAAGGGGAAGGTTTTTAACCATTATTGAATGCGGGCAAAGCCGCAGGGCGCAGTTAGTAATAAATATTATTATCTAGCAGTTTCACCCGCGTTCCCGAGGGATGTTAAATTTTGCCGGAATAAAAAGTTTCATACGTGCTAATCCAGGTTATAAACTATCTATCTGGTAAGTTTCATCTAAATCCGATTAGTAGTTATTTTGAAAGACTAACAAACATCCATACATCCTTAAAAACTATCAATATATCTCAAAATTCATAATATTAGAAGAACAGGCCAATTGGCTTGGTGGTTAGAGACCCTGACTGCCAAGTCGAAGGTCGCGGGTTCGATTACCACCCAGGACACACATTTGTGTGCATGAACATATCTGTTTGTTCTCTTTTTGGGTGTAAATAATTTGTGTAGTAGGTATATGTAATATATCAGTTATCTGGTTTCCATAGTACAAGCTTTGCTTAGTTTGGGATCAGATGGCCGTGTGTAAAAGAATGTCCCGGGATATTTATTTCTTAGCTAAAATGATATTATTTAAACAAGATAGCATTATTAAAAAGCTTTTATATATTTTATCACAATAGTGATGTAAAGTTTTCTATGTAAACATAACTTTTTTTGTCGTGCGTATTTCAAATACTTAGTTCATACTTGCTTATCTTTCGAGGTAAGTGCTCTATATTTTGCTAAGGATACTTTACTTAGCAAGCTACAACCTCGCAAGTCAGTTTTGACGATAAACAATGTCATTCAAAACGAACTTTATTACAATGTAAAATAAGGTCACAGGACTATTATGGTTGGGCATGCCCATCGTGCCCACAACGGTGGATCTGCGCTTGCTCAGACGAAGCCGGGGCGTGTCGCTAGTAATAACATATAAACTAAAATAATAAGTAACAATAAGCAATAGAGATTGCATAGATTAACTTAGCGGTCAACGCGACAGTAGCGCCTCCAAGCGGCGAACGCCTTGACCGAATTCCCGCCGATTCTCTTGTCAAACCTCCATAATTGTCAGGTAACCGTTTGAAGCCAATGACATATTACAATATAGACACGCCATTCACCAACATCATAGCTCTCAAAACAGCATAAATAATAATAATGTTTATTTCCTTTCTCCATACAAACTAGGTATTTTTTTTAACAAGGCATAAAAATTACTTATAATATTAAAGTTTGCAGGAGAAACTGGTTTCCAAGCTAAGCCGAAGCCTGTGTTGTGGAAACCAGTCTCTTCCACCTCGGACTCTCATTAAATCTCTAAAATCAAGTTAGCTACTTATATGTGCGAAGAAAGGAAAAGAAACGCCACCTAGAGAGAGAATAAGAGCTAGAGAGATGAATATACATCGTTAGTTACGATAAGATTGAGTGCTGCATGCACCGCGAGTGGTTGGGGCGCGACTAAATGGAATCAGGTCAATTACCATCATTTTATGATGCCATTTCTGACCGCGGATAACGCGTCCATAGTTTATATATCACTGTTTGAAGCGCTACATTACGTAACTATTGTCAAATGTGTTTTGACAATGAAATGGAACTGACTGAAATTATAGTTTTTTTTTTAACTTTTATTTTTTCTTTTGTCCAAAGACGTGGGATAACTCCGACATTGTAGAGACGGCGAGGTGTTGCGAAAAAATCAATGTTAAGTAGGAAGCTTAGCATTGGCAGTAAGCAATGGAGGCACGTGTAAGACTGTATTTGTCTATTTCGTGAACGCTTAGACTGTATTGTATAACTTTAACTCTCTCAGTCACACGTTTACATGCATAATAATACCAATATTTTGGTAATGACTTCATGACCGATGTGCGGAGAAATGTAGTACTCAGTGTTTGTGGGAACGTACCCATACTACGTATCCCTTTCTTTTACAATTTTTACCCCCCTCCCCCCGCTTAGTATATGCCAAGACTAATTTGTACATAGTAATTTATAAATACGGCTTTCAACGACATTTCGCAAATATTTGGAATGAGATTTCCTTAGAAGTTATTGACTACATGACTCCCCTGTGACTAAGTGTGGTATTCTGAGGACCTCCCTCCCTCCCTGAATGGGTCACGTAGTTTGGGTACGTTCCCCGTGCAACCAACAACCGAAAGAAAGCGCTATTTAATTAAAAACATCTGGAAAAGGTGGTTAGTGACACTAACCACTAAGACTGAAAGAGAGAATAAAAATGATTTAGTTTTAGATGACTCAAGATCAGACTGAAGGCTGTAGAAAAAACTACACCTCAAGTCATGACCTATCATTCCAGATAGGACAGATTTATGATCGGTTAAAGGACGGGCCAGTCGGCTTGGGGGTTAGAGACCCTGACTGCCAAACCGAAGGTGGGTTCGATTCCCACCCAAGACAAACATTTGTGTGCATGAACATATCTGTTTGTTCTGTGTCTGGGTGTAAATATATGTAGTATATCAGTAAACCTGGTAGCCATACTACAAGCAGTACACTCTGCTTAACTTGGGATTAGGTAACCATGTGTGGAGAATGTCTTGGGATATTATATTAACTCTACTAAGTTCAGGATCTGGAACTCGATTCCGTAACGAAAATGACATTGTTTCGTCGCGGCGTCTATGATCTCTCTTTCGCTAACTATTAATCACGTGAGAGGCAAGCTTTTATGTAGCAAGTTTGTATTAGCTGAATAAGAGGGCTGATGAAGAATATTCCGAGATATTTCGTAAAACAATCAATAAAAATAAAGATTACTACATATTGCTACAAAACTTTTAACAAAAAAAAGAACCGACTTCACAAAAAGAAACTATTACAAAACAAACTAATATGCACTAAAAAAAAAAAACCGCCTTCACAATAATTATGAGGTAACAAACATAGAAAAATACAGACGAATTGAGAACCTTCTCCTTTTTTGAAGTCGGTTAAAAAGCAGATTTAAGTATGGAGTAATGTAGTGTATGTAAATTAAAGCGACTATTTATTACAAATCACTTTATTTACTAGGAAACACAACTTATTTATTTTATGATATTAAAAAAGAGCGCGAGTGCATTCGCTACGGCCATTGGGACGGAAGAGAGAGTTGCCAGCTTCAACTTCCAAAATTATACTATACCAGTGCATATTTAATTTTATATTAAACAAGTAAAATTTACAAAGGTGTATCTAGGGCAGTGGTGGTCAAACTTTTTTAATGGGGGGCCAAAAAGTTTAAGAAATTCTAGAGGAGGGCCAGAATAATACGCCCCGTATTACGCAACACATCTACGCGGCTAGTTTAGCTTCACTTACCTATAGGTCACATCTATTTTTCAAGTAGAATTTTTAAGTAGAATCTACCTTATACTTCTCGACCGTCAAAACGTAGTTATAGCGACCATATACTATTCATGTCGATGGACCCTCGGCGGGCCGGATTAAATACTTTCGCGGGCCGGAGTTGGCCTACGGGCCGTACTTTGCCCATCACTGATCTAGGGTTATTTTTCAGACTGAGCCTGGGCCCTGAGATGCCATGACCGATGTGATCAAGCGACATAAATTGTTGTTTTGTACACAGGTGAGTGGAGTAATTCAGGTATATCATGATTTCGAATCGGTTCAACAATGAATAGAAGTAAGTAGAAAAAAAAAGTATATTTACCTGCTTTGTATCTTCAAGATACTGGAGCGAGGAACTTGACAATTGTATCAACTGGAGGCAACAAGTGATCACTAATAAATTCATGATACCAACGTCATTTTCCCGTTAAAACTATTCTCTTATATAATTCCTAGAGGTTTGAGTCTGTGATATTTAAAAAAAAATATTAAAGCACTCTGTCCGTATCTGTGCACGTAATGGCGTCTGACTTTACGCCAGAAGAATTACTAATCATAAATTTTACATCATAATTTACAATTGAAAAATTTCAGATGTATTTTTATATTTATACTTTTGTTACCCCGCCTTTTTCCCGCTGTACAATCATAGCTTGTCACTCGGGAATAATTAAGTTTTCGATTGGTGAAATATATTTGAAATCGAATGAGTCATTCTGATATTATACAGTGTAAACTCTTTATAACGAAACTCAAGGGACTGAGCATTTTTTGTCGTTATAGAGAGTTATCGTTATATGGAGTGAACAAAAAAAAACAAAACAAAGTGAACAAACCAACCAACTTGGGCTCACTTCAACGTTATAGGGAGTTTATCGTTATAAAGGATAACGTTATAAAGAGTTTACACTGTATACTACATCGAAACATACAAACACCTCTTTATATTATTACTAGCTGTTCCCCCCAGTTCCCGAGGGTAGTTACGTTTACCCGGAATAAAAAGTATCCTATATGCAATTCCAGGGTATACTCTGTCTATGTGCCACGTTTTATCCCAATCTGTGCAGTAGTTTTTGCGTGAAAGAGTAACAAACATACTCAGAAACTTTTATATTTATAACTAGTTGTGCCCCGCGGTTTTAACCGCATTCCCGAGGGATATCACATTTTCTCGGGATAAAAAGTAGCCTATATGTTATTCCAGGATATACTCTATCTATGTGCCAAGTTTCATCCATATCCGTTTAGTAGTTTTTGCGTGAAAGACTTACAAACATACTTACATACAAATCTTTCCTCTTTATAATAATAGTATAGATATAGATATTTATAGTGGGAATGATTTGTCCACGCGTCAGTTACGATCCATACCAATTATATAGTTGCTTACCATGACTTATTATGATATTTTATAGCTAGCCAACAATAGCCAATACCGTATTTGTCGCCTGTCATGGAGCGGTGTACAACTCGGTTAGGGATCGGAGGTTTAGGATTCGATTCCCAGGGGAAATATACAATTACTGTAGATTGATTGGTTATATGGCCGAGAGGCGGCGAGAATGGTCATCAAATGTCACATTGGGACTTTAATATCGGCCTAATCGAATAATACCTCTGCTTACTGCCTCTTATCAAGGAAAATGAGGGACAAAAAAGATTTATACTGAAACTTATGAATGGTTTCTAATCGAGATTCATTCACTCAACAGTCTATTTCCAAAATCAGAACATGTAAAGGAGTTCGAATTATTCTTTCCCAATATTATTACACCTTCAAAAAAAAACATAATAAAACAATGCGAAATTTTGTGGGGATAAACGACCATACGGATTTCGATGAAACTTGGCACTTAGATAGTTGATAACCTGGATTAACACATACTTATTATTTCGGAAAAATGTTACATCCGTCGGGAAAGCGGGTGAAGCCGCGGGAGACAGCTAGTTACAGATAATTTGCAAAAAGATTAAGAAATATGGCCGCGGCAACCGAAGGATTTTAATCATTATTTTATTATAATAACGTCCGAGTTTAACACACATCGTTGCATAATAATTATTTATTTATATTTACGCTCTGTATATTATGTGTAATTATTTTTTTGTGTATTGCCAGTTACAAAATAAATTGCACGGTTTTTGGTCACAAAAAATGAGTTCGATTTTTGAATGGAGCTAAACCGTTCATTCACAATCCGTGACAAAAGCCATGGACAAACACTTTTATGTGTATTATCTTACTGTTTAAATGTAATCTATTATTAATATTGCATTCCTACAATGGTTTTCTATATTTATATTATAGCAAACCAGTTTTCATCAAATAATAATATGATAATCCCTAGGTCTATCTAAATCCATCGATTATATCGAAAATAATTCCTAATCAATACGATAAAAAAAAATTTATGTCACTTCACGATCACAACAAAAATAGAATCACAATAAACTAGCCGCATTTATTGTAACGTTTAAATCACTACAAAATTAAAAAGAAATCAATACAATTATTTTGAAAATTCGAATGCGGTGAACAATGGCGCTCTCGGCCGACGCACTGGCCACATCACGGGTTGGAACGCCAACGAGTTTTCATAACATACAGCACCTGTATCGCGTGTTGTGGCTAGACACATCGCTGGTTGAATTAAGACTGTAAGGACCAGAGACAATAGAGCATAGGATATTTTGAATGGTATTCTTTGTAAACAATGTGTGTGAAATTTTGAACGATGATTTTGTTTTAATTCACTGAGCAGTGTTGTCATCTTTAGACACGTCATCGGATGAAATAATCAATTAGAATGAAATAGAAAACAAATTAAATCTGCTTTAATATTCCTAATTATATTCAATATCGGCCTGCCCTTTTCTTATAAATGAGTATGTGGGTCCAATTCAAGCCAGTTAGCTTGATAGTTAAGATACCTTACCACGCCACAAGTCGTGGGTTCGATTCTCATCCGGGCCATTTACTTATGAACATGACTGTTTTTTTAAGAGAGAAGAAAGTTGTATATTTAGTTTTGGTTTCGATAATACAAGCTCTGTTTAATTTGGGATCAGATAACCGTGTGTGAAGAATTTCTCAGGATATTTATTAGTCTGACAGTATTGTTAGTTCAAATTAATTTTTTTTGTATCTTCAGTAACTTTAAATTTGACCTTCATAAGTGCCCTCCGAGGGCCTAAACTGAATAAATGGTTTTGAATTTTTTGGTTATAAATGGGTAATAATATAATGGTTTTGCTTTTTCTGGGCAAATAAGATAAGTAGTAATTAAATGACAATGGTACGAATTGTGCATAATGCATCCTCTTCTATTTTATCATTTGAAATGAGAAAGAAAATCTCTAATTTAGAACAACTCCATTAACATGGCGTTTACCACAGACGTGTGCTGACAAATCGCATAAAAATAAATTAATAACAGAACTTAAACCTTCTCTTTTTTCAACTTAACGAAGAGAAAAAAAGTAAATTTATTGTGTTGGATAAATAAAAGAATCCATACCATATCTCTTACTCAACTAAAACCTTTATCAGATAGCGGCGCTCCGAGGCATCTGAGAGCCGACCTCTCAAGTGATTGGGTAGTTAGCGAAAGAGACAGAGCATAGAAAAACATCCTCGAGCTACTGTCATTTAACTTACGGAATCAAACCCCTGTATATCAGGTAATAAGGTACAAGATTCCGTCAATCATAACTTGACATTGACTTGTGCACTTTGAATAGCCATTACGTAACAAACAGACACTACAAACAACTATTGTATTTTATATTCTATAACCATAACATTAGAACTGTATCTTCTCTGAAGCGAACAAGGACTTAGCACTTTTCGAATGTTGATAGTAACCGTAAAATTTGCATATTTATTATGAAAAAAAAAATCAATCATGTAAAATTGATCTTTGTGATTACTGCTATTAAGTGAAAATTGGGTTACTTGGACAGGGTTAAAGCCTAACATTCTAAAAACGACTTTAAATCATTTAAAATGGAGACAAAATTGAATTGATGGTTAAACTGCAGATACTACTATAACCAGTGTTATTTCGAACATCTGTCGGTTGAAAACGTACTGTATACCTTTAACAATAGAGTATACATCAGTGTAATAATAACATAAAGTATGTTTATGGTAATTGTACTTTATTAGCGGGTAATGAAGGTTGAAAGTCGATTGCGTATGATGAACACACGCGAACCGTTCCGCCAGTGATCGTGGCTCGAAGGACGAACAGACATGTGAAATTGATTCAACTCGATCGTGACACGATGTGTCTATATAATATTTGTAATGATATTATTTGTTAGTTGTGTTTGGCCACAATCTTACCATGGTTAGTGATAATGTGGTCGAAGGTGGTAACCACACAAAGTCTGGAAGGGAACTGGCGTCCAGCTGTCGGAAACCACCGGCAGATACTTAGCGACCGTTTTTCAACCGTTAAGGGTGGAAGTTGGTACTACGAAGTACCTTACTACCATGCTATTGTTTAGTCATCAACCTACGATAATTTTCTTAAAATTGCTTCTGGAATGAAAATATCCTATCCCTTGAGTAAAGTACTAAATATCATGTATATGTGCTCTCCTAAGCTACTTAGGGGCCGTTCATAAAATACGTCACACTAAAATCAGCTTTTTGAAAAAAAAACTGAAAAACTAAGACACCCCCCCCCTGCTGAGTATGATAAATTCTAAATGATACTACACAAATTCTGAAAATTAAAAATATTTATTTTGTTATTATAATAAAATTTAAATAAATTTAAAAATATCTTTCACACATGATATTCATAGAGGCCAGCTGGACTACACCAGCAAGGAATATAAAAAAAAAACGGCGAACGTCACGTTGCCGTGTACCCCCCGTCCCCCCTTGTCACTTCTTGTCACACTCAGCCAGACCCCTCCCCGCCCCTTGTATGCGAACGTATTTTATGAACGACCCCTTATATGTTGACAAAGAAACACACACAAACTTTCTCATTAATATTAACTATAAATAAATATGCTTTACACACGGTCATCTAATCCAAAACTAAGAAATTACAGGCATATGAGACTTAACAACTTCACCTTTTAGGGACGACAACGCATTTGCGATGCCACTGGTGTTGCAAATGTCCATAGGCGGCGGTGACCACTTACTATCAGGTGGACCGTCTGCTAGTCGGCCCATGTGGTATAAAAATACTAATTAATAATGACTAGCTTATCTAATTTCATATTTTATAAAAATCCTACTGATATTATAAATGCAAATGTTTTTATGTATGGATGTTTGTTACGCTTTCACGCCAAAGCTGCCAGACAGATATACCTAGATGAAACATGTCACATAGATAACCATATGCTAGAATTACATATAGGCTACATTTTATCCCGGGAAAATGTGACATCCGTCAGGAACGGGGGTAAAACCGCGGAGAACAGATAACAAAATCAAGATCCATAGACCCAAGAACGCAAGGAAATTTCAAATATTTCGAACAACGCCGTTGCGTGCACGAGCACCGGCGCTGTCACTCGTCTATTGGCGGGAAATCAGCTGGAACTGTGTCATGGCGGCGCGACTCATGTCCACAGATTATACGGGCGTACACCAACCTTCGAGTTGATTCATTATGAAAATTACACGATTTGACGCAGAAGTAGGCAGAAGTCACAGTAATGAGAGATGTTTTAGGTACCAATGAGACATGTTGTGTGTATTGTCGCCGTCTCTAGGGAACTTTACAACCTCGGGCTAATTGTTTCTTAACAAAGAAACATTATTATTATTTAGCCCCACCCGGAAATCGAACACAGGACCTCCAAGTACCTAGTCGAGCTTTATACCACTGATGAGATATGCATGTGAAAAATAAAACTAAAGTAATGATTTAAACTAAATACTACTAATCTCTTTCAAAAGTTAAAAACAGAGAAGATTTCTTTTTTTTCAAAACCATTTAAATGTAGACTATTAAAACACTACGCACATTTAAGACGTTCTTTCTCTATTCATCATATTAAAACAGAAAGGGATGTGTACATCGATAGGACTCAGCTTAGCGATGCACTGTATCGGCGCCATAATCGGAGTAATATTATTTATGGAAACTCTATAAATCTGTAATACTCAGTAACGGAGAGGGGATATTTAAGTTTCTATAGGTTATGAAATAAGGCGATAATTTCATCTTAAATGAAGCAATCATAATTTTTTTGGATTAGTATATAATTAATTTAAACTGAGAAATCATAATTAGATTTTATTAGCCCGCTACTGCTAAAGATAAGGTCAACCCCAGCCTGGCAACACTAAGAACACACATTTGAATCCAGTGTCAAGAAGTTCCCAAGAATTCAACGGTCGACTGTGTCGCCAAAGACCTTGCAACTCCAATGATTAACAGACATTAACGGTAGGTGAGCACGCAATTCTATTTTTAAACTTTAGAAAATAATTATACAATTAAAACCTTCTTTTGTCTTCAGCCAGTGCTTGCTCATTTGAGATCCTTAAAGTTTTTTAACGGGTTTTCGGACTTTAATACCGTTTTCCGAGATTGTGGAGAGAAAGGAGGATCAAAAGACTTGAAGGTAACCCGTAAAAGGGGAAGGTTGAAATATTACGGTAATGAGTATTTTAATGTAAATGTTGTAATTGTTTTGTTTTTGGTTGCTGTGTTTTGTCGTCTCTTCTCATTCAAGATTATTAGCTACCATTTGCCATTTCCATAAACAAACAAGTTAGAATAAGGTTTTATGAAGAAATGACACCAAAGCAAAGTCACGAGCTCCACCTAGTGTTCAATAATATAATTTACGTTAGTAATTATCGGAAATGACGTTGTGGGGAATCGGCGCGGTCGGTACGAACAATCGTTAAGACCTTCGCTTTGAATATACACGCCGCCTGTCGAGTTAGGATGCGTTCATAAAACAAGTAGATACATAAATTAAAAAAAAAAACAAATATACTAGTAATTTTATTCTCACACGCCATATTATGGAATATAAACCTATTTTTTATGATCAGATTCCAAAGCCGCTTGCTTTACCTAAGATCCAAAATAAGGTTTAATACACTAAGATATGCCCTCCAAGAGTGAGCGCTATACCCAAGCAATGTCATTCCCACAATTAAACAAATTCAATGACACCCCATAAATGTCAAAATCCGCCAAACCGTAGTGTTCTAGAATTGGACAACATACATACATACGCTAGAAAAACACCAACCTCCATCGGGAGATACTATAGTATTGTACATAAAAAATTACAAACACTTCCTTCTACCTTTTACAAATAAAAAAAGAAATGAACAACAAAACGACATATGACTTACCTTCTACGAGGCATAGAGTGTAATTCATAATCCTACTAAGACGGTTAATCTATCATTGACAAACAAGACTATCATGGATCGTTCTAATCGCATTTTTAATGCAGAACGCATCACTGCAGAATGATAGCTATTGTTTACAAGTGAGGAATAATATGCGGGTGGAGTACCTATTGGAAGACTTAGCATGTTTTTGAATGTCTGAGGAAATACTCCAATCATACCCATTTCCACCGCGAAGCAGTAGTGCACTTGCGTTACTGTGTTTCGGTGAAATTGACACATGAGACTTAGCAAAACCACGTCTCAGGGTCGACAACGCATTGGCGATGCCCCTGGTGGACCATCTGCATGTCCGATAAAAAAAATACCAAGCTGCGGTCAAATGCGCCATCACCACTATACATAACGGTTTATGAAGCAAATAATTGTCAATAAAGTTGACTTGTTTGCGCTGGGGACGCAACGGGCACAAGGCCTTTGCAACGGCAAAGTATTAACTTATACAGTAGATATTTGCTGCAGTAAATTAGGAAATTAATTATGTGTGGATGAGCGAGCGGGACAGCCTTCTACGAGGTGGGTCTGGCCTCGGTAAGGTCACTGAACGCACCAGACCAGGAGGTATGTGTTTAGGCGAGGGCATTTCTTGTTTTTTATCTCATTGGATAATCAAACCTGGATATGGCAAGGACAAAAATATAAATACTCACACACGGTAATCTGATACCTAGCGGCTACCAGAGCACCATATGAATACCATGGTAACCAGATGAAATTGACACTGAAGCAGTAGATCTCTTAATGCAGAGTTAGTCAGAAATCCTACAACCATACAAGAAGTGTGTTCTGCATTTCGGTTAGAAAGGTATCGGGGCCCGTGAAATTGCAAGAACATGAGACTTAGAACTTCACATCTCAGGGTCGAGTACGCATTGGCGATGCCTCATTTGCAAATGTAGACGAATCATTTACCTTTTTGTAACTTGAATTTACACCCAGTCGCCTCAAACTGACAGAATGTCCATGTCCCAGTATATAAGGATTGGTGAAAACATCAGAGGCACCACAAGTACTTCAAGTGTGACAAATTGTACGTAAGCATGGAGAAATGAGAAGCTAGCACAAGACAAATGTTGAGCAACCCAACTACGGGATTGCGCAAATCAACCGCGAAACACATTGTGCACACGTCAACGCCACAAAACTTACGCTTTCAACCAATACGTATACCAAATTGTCCATTCTTCACATTCAAAGCAGACACTAAAACATTATGGTGTGGTTAAATAGTAATATAGGGAAAATACTACGGCTTTTTAAAATTGTGTTTGCTATTTTAATTCTTTTAGATTGCCATTGGAGTAAGCTGAACGTATTGCCAACATAAATCCACCAAAATTTTGTTGAAAGTGTTTGTTTTTACTATACTGTTTTTTTTTTCAGAGGTTGCCAGGGGCACGGTCAATATTGTTTATATAACCCAGCGAAAATTTAATTAATTTTGACGAATATTACTACATAGTATAAAACAAAGTCGCTTTCTCTGTCACTATATCCCTATGTACGAGTATGCTTAAATCTTTAAAACTACGCAACGGATTTTGATGCGGTTTTTTTAATAGATAGAGTGATTGAAGGGGAAGGTTTTTGTGACATCCCACGGGAACGCGGGTAAAAGCGCGGGGGACAGCTATCTATCAATAAAACTAACCTAACCATATTAACCAATACAGTCAGAAAACCTTTGTTTTGCTTCTTTAATGGAGCCCATACTCTAGAAGTCATGTATGACATTAGCTCAGCATTGACCCTCTGAACAATCTTATCATTCAAAACCTATATCTACACAGACAAATATCCCCTCTTGGCTTTAAGCCGACCATCACTTTCAGCTTTTATATTATTAAGAAAACTACTGCATATCCTTTCACAAAGGAGGTTCAGTAGTACATAATGGATTTGACAGTCTCCAAACCTCAGGCATCTTATATTACAAAATGCCACTGACCCGGGTTTGAGTAACGTCATGGCAAAACCGCATGTACCTTGTAAAAGACCTCTCTAAACTTTTTAATAAAATTGGAAAATAGTTTCTATGCTGACAAGATAGAACGTCAGATTTGCAAAATTAATATGCATCCCAGGTTTTGTATAGGCATCTAAAGCCCCTGGTATAGCAAATGTCTTTTTCGGTGATGACTAACTACTATCAGACGGAACGTCTACAGTCATACTTTCAGGAGCGAATGTTCGCAATTCGAAAAAAATCGACTAAAATATCCAAACAGAAAATCGACTAACCACTGATCACATGTTCACGAGCATTCCAAGGTCTCCACTAAGCAAGGAATTAACAGTTTCGCGTATTAAATACAAATGTTTAAGTTAATTCTACTTACGTAATGATAAATCAGTAATCAGTGACACGTTTGGATGACGCGCGGCGATCGTCTCTAATTGCACTTGCACTACAAGAATCTTGTAAAAAAATAATATTATTAAAGAGGTAGGTATAGGTTTACAGCTGGTTATATATATTATGGTGATATTTAGTGGTCATTGCAAGGGATGTAATTACTAGAATATAATAATAATAATTTATTTAATCAGCCAGATACAAACATAAAATATATAATATGTGACAATTACAGTGAGACTATAAAATTATATGTTCAAAATCGATTTGCCTCTGACTCTCAAACTAGGTATCTAGAATATCTAAAGTATATAAAAAAATACCTATAACATCCGTTTTAATAACTCACTAAAAGGGACTATATTCAAAGAGCAACACAAAACACCCATCTATAATTATTCCGCTTATAAAATGTGTTTTATTTCAACATAGACCTTTCAATCAAACATTAAAGTATCATATTCGCATATGCCTTCGATCATTCAACTTGCCTTGTGTAAACAATACACGTTGCCTAGCAACCAACCCGCAATGGCCGACAATTCTCGTGGGAGGGGGACGGACGTGTACGATGCGTGTGAGAACGACTGAGATAGGAAATAGAGTTTGTTGAGCGATAAAGGCTGCGCAGGCGCTGTTCACGGTAGATTTGACGTTGGCAGTTTTATTTCAGAAATTATTACTTCCCTATGGCTTAGGATTGTTATAATTGCAGATGGAAAATGTTGCAGTATTGAGCTTCCTTGTTTATGCGATATTCAATATATTTAATGATTATTCATTTAATTATGACAATCAACTGCAGATATCTAAACGAATATTAGATTTCTCAACTTTATTTCATCATTTCTGTCATAAAGATCAAATCAATTCGATAAGTATCCTTCAGTTCTTCCTAAACCTCTTATTATATCTTTAACTTACAACAGGTAATAATTAATACCCAAAATTACCTAACAATAAATAAAGAAAAATAACAGAAAGTCATTGACCAAGATATTGAAACGCGACCCCAACAAACATTGCGTTCGAAAATCGAAAACTCAAAAAGGCCGTAGCGAAGGAGAAAAAAAAACAAAAACATCGCAAAGCGCGCCCACCCACGGTACTCATTCTCACTTCCGAACTAAGTTATTCGTAAAACAAACTACAGACGGTCGCGAAACGATGGTGCCGCAATTTGGAAAAAAAATGAAGGTCGTACAAACACTGGGCGGTGGATTGTAAAGACTTTATAATGGATATAGGTCCATTATGTTTGCTGAGGATTACCAATGAGGTCTTCATCAATTTTCATCTCCAAATTTATAAAAAATGGTATGCGTAGACCGGTTATAATCTCCCTCTATAAATTTTCGTTTGTAAGTCAACTCAATTTTGACGTAACAAAGGATGAGCACACCAATTTAGGTCCTTAGTTTAAGTATTGATCAAAATTAAAGATATAAGTACCTATTCCCATCTGTTATGAGAACCATTTGTGATATTGATCATTTAAAAAGGCCTAAGGAATTACATATTAGACACTATGACATAAGTTTAGCATAGTTTTATTTAAGTTTCTCTCTAAGTGAACTGTATTGTTCTTTGAGAAATAAAAATATCTTTAAACCGATTTAGACTAGATAAGAATTTTGACAAACAGGTCAAAATTATTTTTAAAAATATTATCGTGTCGAAAAAGACATGTAATAAACTTAAATGCTTCATTTGGAAGCAATTCAATCTTAATTCAAAAAAGGTAGCCGTTATATTTTTAAAACCTTAAAATCCATACAACAATTAGACAGTAGTGTGCGAAAACTGTCAAATACGACCTACCGCAAGCCGACCCTGCATTACAAAAAATACGTGAAACAGATAAAATCGACTAAAGAAAAGACTAGATTACATCACTAGCCCATAGAATTCGGTCCATACTTGCAACATAAGCGCGTTCGAAATTTAAATTTATTTGAATTACAATGCCGCTGTATTTACTTGGTAATATCGCTATATTGTCGTTGTCAGGTTAACAGGGGTTAGGTTACGAAATGTCGGCTGAAGTAGTTGCGGCTGCGCGGCTTCTTGAAGATTTAGATGTTTTATCTGTAAATGGTACGTGTTGGTGAAAGCGAACTTGTATTTCGAACGTACCTCTACGTTTTTTAAATAGAGCGAAATTTTATTCTTAATTCAAATATTGATCCCCTAGGCTTCTGCTTAAATTTATAGTGGTTTAGGGTTTAGAATTTAAAGCAATAATAAGTACGACCAAAGTCACCAGGGTTTTAGTAGTGTCGATTATAGTACCTATCATAAAACCAAGTTTAAAATTTTGATCTAAATCATTCCGTTTTTGAGTAAACTTCATAGTTTAGTTTACAAATAATTTCTTATTTTACTAACTTCTTCGGAAGGCTTTTCAAAAGTAGAACAAGCAGTTAAGCAATCGCTTTCCTTTACTACGTCAAGTCCTTACAAATCATCTATACCATTGACGCCCTACCAACAATGTTGCCATCTTAAAACTATACATATTATGCCATATACATTTTGAGACTTTAAAACGGTGTGTTCACATAAGGTCGAGAAAACTAACTGTAGTTACGCAGTGACACAATAGGGTCACAGACAAAGCACAGATATGAAGCTACAACGCTTTTCGAATGGTAATGGTAAGAGTTATGAACCGTGTATTTGTCGTCAAAAATATAATTAATGACAAACCTTGGTTTTCAATAATTTGTCATCGGTATTATTTATGGACAAAATTATACCTGTTCCCGGCATGCGTTGCTAGGCGATTTTTTTTTAACTTTGTACATAACTTAGAACGTCTCACGAAAATTTCAGTGCTATCGGATAAATCGTATAAGAAGGCATAGGTACAAATATTCATAGATAATAATAACTTTGTGTTCAATAAAAGGAATTTTACCATAGAAATTAAAGCCTGCATCCTGTGCTAGATTTTGATAGAACTTTACATGTATTGAAATTTCTATCAAAAGGTACAACAATCCATTTTTGGCCAGATTCTTTCTATCATTCTTGGTTAGTCTCCTTCCAAAACGCCCGAGTTGGGGTGATAGTATTCGTCGCCGCTACCAAACAACCTGTGCTGGCATGAGTATAAAACAAAAGGTGTACAAACCATAACTAAGTAATCGAAACTTTATACTCCCAACAAAACTACAAGGACTGGCCGTTTCAATAATTAGAACGGAAAAAAGTAAAA
Organism: Habrosyne pyritoides; assembly: GCA_907165245.1. Lineage (NCBI taxonomy): Eukaryota > Metazoa > Arthropoda > Insecta > Lepidoptera > Drepanidae > Habrosyne > Habrosyne pyritoides. The sequence continues at coordinate 8,371,841 of OU015610.1, read as the reverse complement.
ACTCCTAACGCGTGACACTTGACAGGTGTTTAGGCGCGCAACCCGCATTCTCTATTCAAAAAATTTTTCATTTGCGTCTCATTCTAGTCACGTACGTGGTAGCGACACCCGTCCGTTTTAATGTGAGCCGCTCGAGTTTACACAACTATCACAGTTTAAGTATTAACATAGTATAATAGCATTGTAACGATGCGGCTCATTTAACATTGGTATCATCGCGGCACGAGTTTAAATTGTACAGACGCGAGCGGAATGGAGGCAATGGTTCAAAAAAAGTAGACAAATTAGTGGCTGGTTGTTGACAAAAGATGCGGGAAATTGATGAAATGTGCAATGTCGACGTAAACTGGGTTTTTTGATGTGCGGATAAGATCAATTTGACGTTGTTATAGAAACACTTAGTTTAACATCATTTTTACTATTGCCTCATGAACATAGCATCAGGCAAAGACTTGTACTTTCACTAATTATGGGAGAAATATGCTAGATGAAGAGATTAGACACTGCTAAACATAGACCTCCTGGATAGATCAGCATTAGGCCGCTCGCAACTCTGTTAAGTTCTCTTCCACTCGAACGATGGCATATAAACTGCCTTGCAATATAACGTGGACATTTAAAACGTCCAGAAACCGTTTATAAGTATTCTTAAAACACGCCCTCAGAGCTATAGACAATAGATAATTTTGAATTTCGAACTGTTCAGAGGGGATTTAAAACAAAAAAGAATAATTTTGAATTTGGAACCACAAAGTCGTTGCCCCGTAACCCTGAGCAACAAAAGGCCGTGTCAGACGCCCGCGCCGGGCCGAGCCGTGGCGCGACACATCCTGCAAGAGTCAACAGCGCAGCGAGCCAACTGAGTCAATAGATACGAGAATGTGTATGCAGAATGCCACACGAAGGTGGACCTAGTCAATTCTGATAAAATGTAATAAAACTTGTGAATTGTGGAACTTTATACGTTCGAAAAATCGAAAAAAAGATATCAAAAGGACTGTTTAAATATGATGTCTACAAAAGAAAAATAAGAGCAAATTTTAGTAAAACAAAAATAACACGATTACATTTTGCAAGAGTATTGTGTGTTTTCCACGCAAGATATATCACTAACCAAAAACAAACATAATTTAAACAATTTAGGAATACTACCACCAGACAAAATAATAATTATTAAAATCGATTCGGCGTACACAGAAATATACCAATAGTCTCACAAAAAAAAGTAGTATTGAGAACCTCATCCTTTTCTGTAATTGATTAGAAAGAGATGAACATGTAGTTCATACGTTAGCAAACACTATAGATCATAAAAAAGCCCAGTGCAAAAATGAGAGACAAGAACCATGGATCTACCATATTATTTCCTAAAGACTTCACAAAGTTTCAAGCTAGTCAGCACCTAAAACTCACGCGCAGTTTTCAGCGACGAAAACCTCATGCAATTCCAATACATTATGTCGCCATCACTTTATGTACCAAACGTCATCGAACGGATGCGAATCAAAATAACAAAACACGATCCAGAACACGTCGGTAAAAAAAACCGTTAGAAAATCAATTTCTCATTCGAAAAAACTTGGTCAAAGTTTCGACAAACACCCGAGCGGTTTTAAATTTGTAATGACCGATCTGTTTTGTAATTGAAATCCATTTTTACATATAATACGGGTCAACTAAATGATCTATGGACATTTGACCCGATATTTTATAAAGTTTTGACGATCGTCTGCTAAATATTAATGGATCGAGAAATAAATGTTAAATTATGTCGGACGAAAGTACAGGGGACTTTGTATATGCAGTATACGTAATGTTATTTATACAAACAGAAGCGCAGAAATAATGCATAATAAATATTCATAATGGAGAGCGAAGATGTCAATTCCTGCTTCCGCCATTATGGCATGTATTGGCGCCTTGGTGACTTGCAGGATACAACCAGAATTGTATTTGAGACCCTAGTTTCAGTATCATCATTTTGTGGAATAAAATTACTGCACGGAATGAACCGTCCTCTGAGCACGAACATCCATCGTAACCGTATCGTCATCGAATCGAGTGCGCTAAAAACCAATGCAATGGGAAATAGAACATCGCGCAACGTCACGGTATCCGCGGTGTTCAATTTAACATACAAATATCATTTTGGCGCACTCGATACGATGACGCTATGCTTACGATAGATGTTCGTGCTTAGGCCTCTGGTCTGTATATGGGTTGTCAAAAGTCAGTCAAAACTACACCTGAAGTTTTTAAGCGCTGTTGAAATGATAGCCAGAAGCATTATGCTTAGGTATTTTATTTTGCAGCAACGTCGAGCCCGTCTCTATTTATAATAACTAATATTTTGTACCTTGGCAACATTGGTAATTTTCCCGACCTGGGTAAATATTTTTAAACGAAAATAAAAAATAGCTTTTCGAACGACTTGTTCACGTCAGACGACATTTTGTTAAAAATGTTAATAAATGAGTCTATGTGGCAAGTATCATCCAAATTCGTTTGGAAATTCCTGCGTGAAAGAATAATAAAGATCCATAAATCCAACATTACAAACTTTCGCAATTATAATACTAGCTGTCCCTTGCGGTTATACCCGCGTTCCCGAGGGATGTAATATTTTCCCGGGATAAAAAGTATCCAAGTTATTAACCATCTATGTGGCAAGTTCCATCCAATCATTTTTGCGTGAGAGAGTAACAAGGATCCATACATCCATCCACCCAAATTGTTACATTTATAATATTAATAGGACATAATTCATCCCATACCATTCAATACAGCTCTAATAAGCATATAATAACAATTATACAACTTGCTTTTCCTGGAAACAAAGCGGTAGCTTTTATAACACCGACGGTGAGGTGTAGGGTATCATTTGCAGTTCCCACACCTCGATTTTTTTGCTGTACAAGGGCATTCTGTAAAACTCCACTATTACTTCAATTAAGATGGACGGGCAAGTTGACGTAGAGACTTACTGTAGGTAATAATAGGTTAGATTCCCACCCACGATAAATATATATCTTAAAATATATATAATTCTTCTGTCCGTGTGTATGATAGTGAACTCCTTAATGGCTGGATAGATTTTAATGCATTTTGTGTGTGTTCCAGTGGATTCGATAATGGTTTAGAATGACAATTGGATCCAGTAGGTGGAGCTGCGATCGAAATCCTGCATTTTTTATGGACTTATTTCGACAAAAGTCTGTTCGGACAGCTAGTCAAAGTATGTATATAGAAGAAAATAAAATGTAGTACAAAAGTTGTGGTTTCAATAGGTACTGCATGGTTGTGATCAGATCGCCGTGAGTAATGAATATCCCAGGATATTTATTATTTATTACGAATAGAAATATTAATTGTAATGAAACCGTGACGGACAGCAAGCATAAAATACATAAAATTAGAACATATAATAATTTCTTGGTTACCAGTCTGACCATTCGTCTTTTTGAACACGCACATCTCTGAAAATACTCGACACATTTTAATGGAGTATTTGTTTACTATCACGAAGTAACTGGAACGCTTAGCAATATACAGGCTTTATTTAACCAAAATCACCTTAATATAAAGTTATTACGCGTACCAAGTAGCTGGTACAGCTAGTAATAATATAGAAACAATCTAAATTCTATAAAGCCGTCAATTTAACAGCAACTATTCCACTAACTATGACAATAAAGCAGATAAATCGATAAATCCAATCGATTGTCAAGAAAACAACAATCGATTTTATTATCTATGCTATTAGTGCTTAAAGTCTTTATCAGATAAAGTATTGACCTAGATCTAATACTGGAAGTGTATTAATAAATGGGCTGAATGAGTTTTTGCACTTAGTAACAAATAAAGGTGAAATTCCGTTCCAAGAAGTGACCACAGGGTTCCTATAAAATTGAGCGCCTTTGGACTGTCATCAGCGCTTCCCTAGGACCTGACATTTGCACAAGTTGGGTTTCTATCAAATTGAGCGTCTTTGGCTGTCCTCAGCGCTTCCCTAGGACTTGACCCTTTGCACAAGTTGGGTTCCTATCAAATTGAGCGCCTTTGGACTGTCCTCAGCGCTTCCCTAGGACCTGACCCTTTGCACATGTTGGGTTCTTATCAAATTGAGCGCCTTTGGACTGTCCTCAGCGCTTCCCTAGGACCTGACTCTTTGCACATGTTGGGTTCCCATGAAATTGAGCGCCTTTGGACTGTCATCAGCGCTTCCCTCGGACCTTGGTAGAGGAAAGGCATTATCTAGGTAAGTGGTCTCCACCATAGACATAAATTATTCTTCTTAAGAACCTAGGATCTCACTAAATAATGATACTCGACATATTAATCCAGTCAAAAAAACATAAAGACGATTTTTAAGAGTCTGCGAAGATCTACATGAAGCTTACTATTATAATCTTATCTAGAAATTATTGTTGGTCTGTATGTCTTTATAGAATCGTAAACTATGCAATGGATTTTAATGAACTTTCAGCAATAGATAAAGTAATTCTAGAGGAAGGTTAATAACCAGGATTGAAAGCGGGCAAAGCCGGAGGGCGCAGCTAGTTGCTATTATATATGCGAAAGTTTGTATGGATTAATATCTATTTATATATATTATATTTTTACTCAATAACGCCCAAACTTTAGAAAAGCAGAACGGATCTGGATGAAACTTAAAACAGATAGATTATTATAGTCCGGAATAGCACATAGGCTTTTTATCCCGGGAACATGTAACAACCCTGGGGAACTCGGGAAACGGCGGTCAGCTAGTAGAGAATATTTCTATTTCCAGCAAACGTATAAGCAAATCTCACGTCTCAATATCACACTTTTCTATAATGTGACATGCTAAAATAAATCCAACTACATAAGTCCTAAAAACTATATTCAATTGATGCAATCCAGACATCGCTTTAAAAGACATACGTTTAAAAAAAGCCACAAATACACATATTATCTACCCCTCAAGTCAATCGTGACGGTGGCAGATAGCCTGTGTCGTGTGCTGGCAACAAAAAAAAAAGGAAAAAAGACAATGGCGCATAACCTAATAGTGGGCGGTGACAAGTCAGGTCGTTTTACTTAATCTTGGAAAATTATTCTCTTTTCAAATTAACGAAAGTAGAGTGCGGTCATAACAATTCTGATGCAGTTCAATTTACCACTTAAATTAAGAACAGTTTAAAAAAATACCGATGACTGTCAGTTTTATTGTCTTTTATTGTGCGCCTTTCATAATTATGCTTTTAAGTCCTGATTTAATCATAATGACAACGAAATGTAGATTGCGAATCAAACAGACATTAAATGGTTTTAGATTCTATAAATACTTATATTGTGTCCGACGTATGTACGTGCATTAAAACCATGTGTAAATAAGATATCACAGAATTATCGTTAGCAAACGCCCTGGCGATGTTCAAAGATAACAAAAATCTCCCGATAAGGGAAAATAACGGTCACAGTCGTTTCCCGCCTTTTTTACTGTCACGCTTGCTTCGTTATCTGTGGACGTGTAAGTCTATGGTCTATTTGCTTTTTTAATTGCGTTCGAAATTCGTGAGGCGTGGTATACTAAACTTTTAATTGCTAAATGATAAAGAACGCCGAGGACAGCGTTTTAAACCAATATATATGTTTAAATCGCTAATTGTCAATAATGAATATTCATAAAGGTGAAACAATTGTTCGAATTCGTTCTGTCTGACATTTTTCGTGTAATTTATTTTGTCGCCGTGTTACCATCGTCTTTCTGAGTAATTAATGTTATCTATCTGCAATTGTGGATATATTCCAAAATGATTATATATTTAGGTAGATTTTCTTGGGAACCAATAGCTTTTAAATTCAAATAAGTACTTAATGTAGCATATTTAAGTATTTATTGATAAAATGAAAGTACGTCAGAGTTTTAAGTTGATCTTTAGAGAGACATATGAAATACAGGTATTTGATCGAAAATGAGCTATATAACCGTTGACTTTAAGTTTAGAATAGGGAGGGCAAGGAGCAAGATCGTACCAAGATATGATAGACGACGGAATAAGAAATAGGTCTTTAGACAGATTCAGGCTTAAAAGGCACATAACGATATCGAATACCAACCTAAAACACGTAGCTAAGCTGGTTTATTATTCAGCCCATTCAGAGAAGGTTAACATTCAGTGGCAGTCATACGGGGATGGCAGAAAATAATGATCTAGAGGGCTTAACCCCATAATTCAGGAGAGAGATTCTCAAACTTATATGCCCCAAAACCCCCTTTTAAACCACAAAGAAGACTGCGTGTCTTAATAAATAAATAATTGAATATTTTCTTATTAAATAGACGTGTAGGTTTTATTAAATTTTTGCAATAATTTGAAGTTTGGGTCAGCCACAATACCACAAAACTTTCCTACGACCAATTGACGTACACAACTATGAGAAACCCCCCTCTAGAAGTTAGTAATCACAAGTAATATAATGACATCCTTGTGGCTCTGTAAGATTAACATTCAACCAAAGCGCACAGTACCAAATGACATTGAGCGAGGTAAAACTACTAACGTGGTAACAATTGTGATCTGTCATTGGTAAGTACTTGCAAATAAAATTACACATTGCATCCAATGCACGCGAATTGCGCCACTGTCTGTAATGAGGCTGCTTAAAAAAAACATCTTTTAATTGTCTATGCTGGGGAAGATTAGTGGGTATAAGGATGTGTTTAAACGTAGGACTGGTTATTAGGGTTCCGTTTTTAAACATTTGTCTATGGAAAAAAAATCGTTATCTGTGGTCATAAAACGTCAAACATGAAGCCAATAAGCTAGACCTTTTTCTTAGCCAAGGAATAATCTATTTTACAAACGATTTATTCTAATTACTTCATGTCTGACTTAAATAAAAGATGGAAGCCATATTTAAGTATCTAGTTATTGCATCGTGTCAATATTTATATTGAAAATCTATTGGATTACTTGGAATTCCTTACGAGGAAGTCTTGGCTAGGTAAAATTACATAGTGCGGTATAATGACTCAGTGAAAAACCATACACTGTGATATATCTATGCCTATTGCAATGATACTCAATTAAACTAATTGTAATAACGGACATTATGCTGTTCATTGCCTTGATACAGATAACATACTTATTAGTTCTGGGGCCAATTCAAAATGGGGCAGATTAAAAATGGGGTATTTTCAAAATGGGGCACATATGAAAAGGGGTTAAATTTAAGAGTTTATAAAATATCAAATCGTTATTGAATCTATAAACTATGTACGTATACGTAAAAATTTCTGCTGTAATAATTATTTTTTGCAACAAAATTATATTGTCTTAGGCGATTGTGCTTAGGTAACATTTTGGGTATGTTATTTCTCATAGTCGGGCTCAGAATATCAAAATCTTGGGGTTTTCGTAGAAAACCAAGGCCAAAACTATCATTAGCACCAAACAGGTTTACATTTGTGCAAAGATAATGATTGGTGACGTTTTAATTATGTTTAAACGGCAATAAATACCTCATTCAATTGCTGGATAAGTTAAAATAAGTAATTTTATTTACATAGTCACATCCTTGACCTGGTTATTGGATAATCAACTTTTTATGCGTCTATTTAAGACTTAAAATATTCGTGTCTATAAATATTTCTCACCTCGCAGAGTCATTTCTATTTAATACTGGATAAGACATGTTTTTGGTTATTATTAGATTTACATAATGCAAGAGTAATATTTATAATCTTTGAATTTCTATAAACCTAGTTTGCCTAATTTGGAAATAGAGGTACTAGAAGTTTTAAACTTAGCACTTAATGTTAAAGGAAAATATTTCAAGGAAAACTCTATGGCAATAGTTAAAACTCTATTGAAAATATTAATAATTTTGATGCAATACCCACCTTTATTATATTAATTTTTATTATAGTATAGCGCGTTAATACAATGTGAGATTATCCATTTTCAAAGGAATCAAAGGTTTCAGCAGGATGTGGAAATTTATGTAATTTACTCGAAAGACGCATGTATAGATAGGAGAGTTACTTCAAACAACGAAAAATTTGAATTTGTATCCAAAGTTCATACCCAAGACGAAGCGACCAAGGTTGGTAGAGACAATTGTAGTTTGTGAGGACCCTGTACATATCCTAATAGTCCGAAAGGTTCTAGATAAGGCTGTTAGCTTAGGGCGTTAACACTTGTAGTTTATCTTGTTACAATCGACTTGAACCTCGGTACAGAACGCTTGTAAAGGTGCTAAATGATGCTAACTATTTGTGTCGCAGTATCAGCGACGAAAGGGAAAGGCTGATGAATACAAGGGTCTATTAATACTGACTTTACACTCTCGCCGAGTAAGTCCAAGAATTACGCTCCTGTATGTTAAAAGATGTCGACAATACGACAAACCAACTTCGTGAGGGTTAACAGAAGACGAGGTAAAGTAAAAATACGTGACAAGGTTGCTAGTACGTCAGAAATACATTCTAACTTATTGTATCTAATGACACGCGTGTTAAGCAAAAAAAAAGTATTTGAGGAAGCGTCACTTATAAAAGAGCCGTGACTTTATGTCCTTCTATTTTTTGCCCATCGTCGAACGATAATGAAACATTATCAACTTATCATTATATATGTCAGTCTGTTTCCATTAAGCAATGACACACAAGTGTAAATATCAAAATGATTCATTATTTATCGTATACATCTTCATGAACGCGTTGATAATTATATCCATTGACTTTTGTAATGAGCCGTGTGTACACTTGACACAGAGGATGTGCCAAAAATGATGTCACACCTTGGATGAGATAAAAAAAAATATTTAAAAAAATTTACGGTCATAACCGTATCCTATGCAACAGCCTACACCGTCGCTAATCAAAGATAAACACCGGGTTACGAAAAAAATAAACAAGAGACAAAAAGGGAAGCGCTACAAGACTTACCTCAGCTTGGCCACGGATATCCTACCCGCCAACATTAACCGATAACCTTATTTGAACTCCGCCGTCACATACTGAAAATTCTTTTGAAATTCGAACGAGCGCTTCCCTGGAAGCGTGTTGCTCGAGACGTGCGTACGCTACGGCGTCCGAGCTGTAACTGAGTGGTTAGGCGGCGCTTGCGCACAAGCTACGCCTTCACGCACACTCACGTGAGCCGTAACGCGTGTGCATGTGTGCGTTGCAACAAAACCTTCATGAAAATGCAGCACGTTCGAAGAACTACGGTGCGTGGTACGGCGCAGTAAAATATATGAATTTTTAATACATTTTTTAACGTGTATTCAAAGTTCTCGAACAGAGCTTATGGCCTTTGACACCCGTGTATGGTTTTCAATTTACAAAGAGTTGTAGCCAACAATGCGATGCAACACATTATTCCATTCTCAAGTTCAGCTCCAAAGTATTCAGATTTGTATGAATACATGCATGATAATAAATAAATCGATATAAGTTTCATAAATAAATGAAGATTTTACGTATTAGAAGTTGGTTTACTCCTTTAAAGTTTAATTGAATTCAGCATTTCAGACATTCGCGGGATTATGGCGTTATAACTAAATGCCATTACTAAAAGGCAGTGCTCAAGATGGTCCTATCAAACAGTCCTAAAAATGCAGTTTATTACTTCACGGTACTGCTGGCTATGACACCTTGGACAGTTTCATTGCAGTTTTGCCTACTAGGCGATGACCTGCAAGTATGGTATGATGATTTGGTAGAGCTTTTACAGCCGGTAACTTGCCTAACCCTTTTGCCTGTTTTTCTTGGCGGTGTCAGGATAAGCGTGCACGTCATCTTCATATTATTTAGTTGTCTTATGACCTCCTAGACTACCTATAACCCCTGGACTCTTTTTAGACCTATTTGGAGTCAACTGAATTATCGAAAATCGATACCTTATCGCTTCTAGCTCTGGTTAATATGGCATGATAATATTATGTATTATAGAATTTACAGCTTTGTACGTCTAACTTGCACTTTTAGATTATTGGTGTGGAAACTAACCGAACTAGTACTTGAAACAATAACTTATTAATTACTTGACAATGGACCCGACTGGTTGTGCATCGCATAACTTAATTAAATCTATGTACATCTCTATCTATGTTAATAAGATGAAGAGTCTTAAAGATTAAAAAATCTCTTAGAGCAGAGTTCGTCCGGAGAAGTACTATACCACCTTACCCATTGCCGCCGTGAAGCAGTAGTGCAATTGTATTACTGTGTTTCGGTTAGAAAGGTAAAGGGGCCGGTGAAATTACAGGCACATGAGACAACAACTTCACGTCTCAGGGTCGACAACGCATTGGCGATGCCCCTAGTGTTGCAAATGTCCATAGGCGGCGGTGACCACTAACCATCAGGTGGACCGTCCGCTTGTTTGTCGGCCCACGTGGTATAAAAATAAAAAAGTTTTATCAAAACTAACGCAGCAGTTGTTTAAAGTATCAGTTTTAACAACAACAATAAGATGTAAAATACTCATGGTATAGAGTAATACATTATTACTACAGTGCTATATACGTATATACATACGTTTAAAATACTAACTATAGATATAATTGAATATTCATATCTCAATAGTACCAAGTGCGGACAGTTATCAAGGATATACTAAAACGTTTGTATTCTTAATTCTTAAATGCTGTCTCGCTCTTCCGTACACAGAATATCACGGAAGATAGAGACTTCAGAGTTTTAACTTCAACGGTACATATATGGGAGAACATGATGGGGTTCTTCATGAAGAATGAAAAGATGTCGGCCCAAATACCTGTTTGCCACAATAAATACTCCGATCCAATAACAGCAATAAATTGGAGCTGCTATTTGGCATATCCTAAGCCCGAAGGTTAGCTAAAGTGATAATTTACAGACAGGTCGAACAGCAGATAGGCTACAAATGAACCGCGAGCCTCTCCAAAGCGGACTTTCGATCAGCTATTGGGAGTGGACATCATTAGGGTGTCGTAAGAGGCGACTGAAGAGTATACTAACTATGAAAGAGCATTGTAGGATGGTCGTTTTGGGGATTCTTTATTGGCAAGAGACCTTAAAAACTAGTAAGTAAGGTATTTTAAAATGATATTTTCCAAACTTTGTATACAGGGCTAGGCTTTTTTTTAAATGTCTAGTGGGCCGATAAACTGGCAGACGGTCCTTCTTATGGTATGGTGGTCACCTCCGCCATTTGATATTTACAACACCAGGGGCATAGCTAATACGTTGTCGACCCTGAGACGTGAAGTTATCAAGCCTCAAGTGCCTGTAAGTATATTTTAGTATATATTTTTCGAGTTCTGTATTTTACAGAACAATAATAAAACCATCCAAAATTGGTAGCGGAAGAACTCCACCCAACAATACTTACATTCTCTTCAAAAATACCATGTTTGTTAGTTAATGTATCATCAATTCAATAAACATCTGACATCCTTATTGTATTGCAATAAAGTATATAATTGCTTACGTTCTGTGACGTCACATGACACTTGAACAAATATCCGAAACTAAGCGACCCCGTTTTTCTCTTATTGCTCATCGCAGGGTACACATGGCAACGCAGTAGGTGCAGTGTTACTACACGATATACGTAATAAGTAGCTTCCTGCGCGGTATACTTTACATACGCATTGTAGTCTGTGTCAAGTTACTATTATTCGAAGTAAAGAAAAAAGTAAATGGTATCTATTCCTGCTTATAAGGCGCTATGTCACCGTGTTGGGGCAACTGCGTTGAATAATTCTGTTAGCCCCGAATAATAATATAATTTGGGGCATAATCAATAATAATATATTCTGTTTTAAGAATCATATAATTAACTTCTATTTATTTGAATGTCTAGTCTAGTACATATTTTAAGCAAATTATATTTTTACAATATAAATAATGCAGAAATATGGAAAAATATAACTTTACATTGAAAATCAATTCTTGTGTCGTTTACCATTGAGAAAAACTATCATATCAAAAAAGTGTACAGCCAGATCAATAATAAATTTATATGGAACCACCCTGGTTGAATATTCTTTAAATAACCAAGGATTTATCGAAATCGGTTCACATTTGACGAAAATACGAATAGCACGTCTTTTTCGACGTCGCGTCAGTTATAAAAACAGGATGCAGTCATAATGCACCAAATTTACATAGTTTAACTTGACTTGGACAATTAATTATACGACCGTTGACAAAGCTTTATGCAAAATAATGCATTTCGACTAAATTTAAAGGAAACAAAAAAAGAAACTATCGAACTCTATGACCCGATTATGAATTCTATGGGAATATTCTAAAATTAAAATAGAAACAGAATTTCGTATGGGATTATATTAGTGGTAGGACTTTTGCAGATTGCTTGTGAAATTGGGACCTTAGAAGAGCCAAATAAGGTTAGATTTTGTAGTTTAGCAAAGACTCAACAGAATATATATTCGTGGAACTGCTCATGATCTTGTTTTATCTTATTTATCAAATCGCCAGCAAAAGGTAGGGATTACCGGCACAACATCCAAGGGCTCTTTAGTCGAAATGGGGGTACCCCAGGGTTCAATTTTAGGTCCATTTTTGTTTTTAGTATATATAAATGATTTGCCATATGTTGTAAATGACCTCACAGATATTGTCTTGTTTGCTGATGATACATCATTAATTTTTAAAGTAAATAGAAAAGACAAAGATCTAACTAACGTAAATCATATTATGTCAATTGTCTGTGGGTGGTTTGCTACAAATAATCTATTACTAAATTCAAAGAAAACTAAATGCTTAAGGTTTTCTTTACCAAATGTAGCACAAGTAGATAGCCAAATAATAATAGATGGGAGCCATATTGATCTTGTAAATAAAACGGTATTTTTGGGTCTTACATTAGACAATAAATTGCAATGGGGACCTCAGGTTGATACTCTAGCTGCTAAATTAAGTTCGGCTGCTTTTGTTGTTAGGAAAATTAAACAATTGACGAATGTTGAGACGGCCAAATTAGTTTATTTTGCATATTTTCATAGTCTCTTGTCCTATGGTATTTTGTTTTGGGGAGCAGCAGCGGATATAGAATCAATATTTATTATACAAAAAAGAGCAATTCGTGCAATTTACAGTATGGGTCCCCGTGAATCATTAAGAGATTTATTTAAGGAAATAAATATAATGACATTACCTTCACTATATATTTATGAAAATATAATGTTTATACGTAGAAACATAGGAATGTTTGAGTCAAAATTAGATATTCATAGTATAAATACAAGACAAAGGGAGAAGTTAGTTGTTCCATACTTTAGACTAACTAAAGTTAACAAGTCATTTCTTGGTAATTGTGTTCGATTTTATAATAAGATACCGCTTTCAATAACCAAAATGTCTGATCATAAATTTAAAAATTATATTAGGAAAGTTTTGAAAGAAAAAGCGTATTTTGTAATTGTTAAATATAAAATTATGTAAAATTGAAATTATAAAATAGCCAAAAAGTCAGAATAGATAAAAATTTATATAACAAATAAAAAAGAATGTAACCTTGCTGAGTTTCTTGCCGGTTCTTCTCAGTTGAAGGCTGACTTCCGAACCGGTTGTAGCTTCAGTAACTTTAAATTTGACCTTCATAAGTGCCCTCCGAAGGCCTAAACTGAATAAATGGTTTTGAATTTTGAATTTTTTGAATTGAATTTTAGTACATTTCGTATGAGATATAAGGAACCTAAGGATATAAGGAAAATCGTACCATTAAAAATGCGAATGATTCGACAAATTGGGACAGGGTAAATCCTGGTATGGCGAGTGACGAGTGCTCAAAAGAGTGTACCCTCGCCCCGGCGGAGAATGACAACGACGGCAAAACAGGGGTTTTAGTGGGTAAACCTCCCGGGCCCCCTCTCATTTTTGATATGAGGGGGGGAGTTTGCGGGAGGGAGTCCCACATAACCACCGCGTCTTTCCCCAAGGCGCGGTGGTATGCACAAAGCATTTCCCCTGTATAAAAAAATAAAATAAAGGGTAAATCCTGGTATGGACAAGCGAATCACTATATAATAAAGATTTTGTGTGTTTGTATGTATGCAGAATAATCTCAGATAGCTATGTGAAAAATTCGTTTATCATTGAAAGGTACATTATCCCGGAGGTTAAAGGCTGTGTTATACATTAGGACGCGAGAAGGTAGTAATAATAGTAGATTTCTTTTTTAGATTTTAAGTGAAAGAGTTATTTTGCTGACCACCTAACATTTTCATTAGAGTTTCCATTCTAGACCTAACTAGCTAACCACTTTCGGCCAAATCATTTTGGTCGAATACAAGCATATACTCTGGAAATACGTATAGGTGAGAAAACGCGAGTTGGCGAGACGGGCTTAGTGCAGGCGCGGATCGAGCCCACAAAAAGGTTGCAGTCACAGCCATCCGAAAATCGGCCAAGTGTGATTCGGAGTATAAGCTCGCTCAAAATCGATATAGTACAGTCCTACAAAGAAGTTTATTTTTATTTTCTTTATTATTTTTTATTTTATGCCACTTGGGCCGACAAACAAGCAGACGGTCCACCTGATGGTAAGTCGTCACCGCCGCCTATGGACATTTGCAACACTAGGAGCATCGCCAATGCGTTGTCGAGCCTGAGACGTGAAGTTGTTAAGTCTCATGTGCCTGTAATTTCACCGGCCCCCTTACCTTTCTAACCGAAACACAGTAATACAATTGCACTAATGCTTCACGGCGGAAATGGGTAAGGTGGTAGTACTTCCCCGGACAAACTCTGCACTAAGAGCTATACTACTCTACAAAAATTTATTATTTATTTTATTTTATAAAGACATTGGTTATAATATCAACAGCCTATCGACCTCAATAGACCATAGACCTGTGACGTCACAAGACTATTAGGGTTGTGGATATGCCCATCGTACCCACAACGGTGGATCCGAGCGTGGCTTAGTGTTTAGAAACCGTGACTGCCATGCCACCGGTCGTGGATTCGATTCTCACTTAGGGTATACATTTTGTGTACATGGACATTTGGTTTATATGAATTATTGTTTATGATATTTTGGTTTATTAGGTAGTAAAAATCTATATCTGACAGGCCAGTTGGCTTGGTGGTTAACGCTCTGACTGCCAAACCGAAGGTCGCGGGTTCGATTCCCACCCAGGACAAACATTTGTGTGCATGAACATGTCTGTTTGTTCTGTGTCTGGGTGTAAATATCTATATAAGTATGTATTTAGAAAAAAAAAAGTAGTATATGTAGTATATCAGTTATCTGGTTTCATAGTACAAGCTCTGCTTAGTTTGGGACCAGATGGCCGTGTGTAAAGAATGTCCCGGGATATTTATTTATTATTTATTTATATAAGAATACTTATAATAGCGTGTGAAAGACTACATAAATAAAGGATATGTCTTAGTATGTATTTGGAAAAAAATAGAACATGTAGTATATAAGTTATCTTGCTCCATAGTACAAGCTCTGCTTAGTTTGGCATCGAATGGACCGTATTTAAAGAATATTTTTAAATTAATTAGTTTAAAAAGACTTACCTGCTCCCAGTCCCGTCCGCACAGGATATGCTTCGAACAAAGCCCTAATATCGTTATCAAACGCTTTTATATCCGACGTTATCACGTCTAATCTATCACCCTTTTGTTGCGATCAATACTTTTATCCACGTATCACTTTTGTGTCTCTATACTATGTATTTATGATAAAGGGGTACTGGGGAGGGGTACTTTAAATTATGCTCGTTGGAGTAGCATATTTAATGGTAGTAAACTATTTTTGTAGTTTAGCCGAAGATGGTTAGCATACAGTAAGGAAGGGATATTCCTAAAGTGATAATCCGCGATTAATATCGATATCACTGCATAGTATAAAACAAAGTCGCTTTCTCTGTCCCTATATCCCTATGTATGCTTAAATCTTTAAAACTACGCAACAGATTTTGATGCGGTTTTTTTAATAGGTAGATTGATTGAAGAGAAAGGTTTTTATGTATAATACATGTGACATCCCACGTGAACGCGGATAAAACCGCGGGGGACAGCTAGTTATATATAAAATCCATGCCAAAGACAGGCCAGTTGGCTTGGTGGTTAGAGACCCTGGCTGCCACGCCGGAAGCCGTGGCTTCGATTCCCACCGAGAACAAACATTAGTGTGCATGAACATGTCTGTTTGTTCTGTGTCTGGATGTAAATATCTACAAATATTAAGTATGTACTTATAATCCTATATGTAGTATATTAGTTGTCACGTTTCCATAGTAGCTCTGCTTAGTTTGGAATCAGATGCCCAGAAGAATTTTCCAGGTAATATATATATTTATTTATCTAAGCATCCAAATATGTAAGTATATAATAATAGGAGTTCCTTGGTTTCACCCGTTTTCGAGTGATGTTACTGAATAAAAAGTATCCTATATGTTAATTCAGGTTATAACTAATACTATATACGTGCCAAGTTACATTACGTTTAGTATTCTTTCGATGAAAAAGTCTCAAATTTATCTATTCTTACAGACTTTCGCATTTATAGTATTGCTAGTAATCCTCTGCGGTTTCACCCACTTTCCGGAGGTCTGTTATACGCGAATTGTCAAACGCGCACAATTAAAATAATGGTATTTTTTTTAAATTCTCGCATTTTCTCGATTATAATATACATGTATTATACATAAAAACCTTCCTCTTGAATCACTCTTTCTATTAAAAAAACCGCATCAAAATACGTTGCGTAGTTTTAAAGATCTAAGCATACATAGGGACAGACAGATAGTAAAATATTTTAAGTGAAATTCAATATTATTTATTACTGCTTTTAATAGGAAAGCTTTCTCAGGTAAAATAATTTCGAACCAAACAAAATCACAGCAAATATGTTTTTTTTATCGACAGGTCAGGACAGGACCTTTACCCCACGATACACATCAATACAACGTCTCCTAACGAGCGACTATTATTTAACAAATTAACATAAGTTCTCGTTCAGCCAACATTAATATTAAGTGTTTCCTGTGACCCTATAGGATTTTGGAACCCATTTTGGAATGCCAGTTTCGGTATTATTAGGCATCCGTTGTTGTTAGTGATAATAGCTTAGTGGATGTAACTTCAGACACAATGGTGGTGTTCAAAGTTCGAAAAACAACTACATCAATTTAAAAAAAAATTTGCCAAAAATTCAGAATACACAAATTTATATTAAAATGGTTTTTTTAGTAACCTTGCTAACATTCTTGCCGGTTCTTCTCACTTGAATGCTGACTTCCGAGCCAATGGTTGCTTCAGTAACTTAAAACCCCTTCGCTGGTCTAAACTCATTAATAAATGTCTCTAAAAAATGTTTAAAGTCATGGTGAGCTTGAGACTAGACTCAAAATAGCATATTACTAAGTTCCAGGTGTTCTGAAAGTTACAGTTATGAATCTTTAATAACAATTTCGTTCTAAATTGAATCTTAAGTTAAATATAAACGGTGCATATTGCATCACAAATCTTACTGCAGTAAATCCGATAGGGCCATAAGACTAGAGATAAAAAATTTAATAAAACCTTAACAATAATAATATTAAAAAAAAAAATCTTAATTACTGGCCGAAAGAAATATTGTTTTATTTTCTTTCTTTTTGTAGTTAGTAAGTTGTGATTAAGTTTATGTAATATGTTTCAAATACTTATTATTACATGCCGTGGTCACCTATGTATAAGGTGCTACACAGTTTTTAGGTTATTATGTGTAATTGTTTTTAAATGTATACCATTCCTCTTGGTGATCCTATTTTGAATAAATAAAAGTAAATAAACAAAACAATAAATCTTTTTAACTTACCTCCGACTGCAAGGAAGCCTGTAACTCTTCAGTCAACTTCTTCAGTGATGCAATCTGAAACAAAATGAGATTATTATTTCGGTTCGATTCCCAACCAGGGCAAACATTTTGTGAGCAAAATGTGTAAATAAATAGTCATTTCATTTCATAGTATAAGTATATTATTTAATTACGCTAAACCAAAACCAGGTGGTTGGTAGAGCATGAACACTACCACCAGAAATGATCTTAAGAAGGTTAAAAGCGAAAAAGAACGTTAGCGATGAAAAATAATCTATTCAATTACTATTGTGTCGAACCAAAATGATTAAGAACTGGGCAAGTAGATAATTAATAGGTAATTTTATGCCTTCTGTATGACTTCAGTAGCCTTCAAAAGTACCCTTCGAGGGCTTAATCTCTATAAATCGTTTTGAATTGCATCAAGTGCAAGAAACAGTCAAAATTATTTAATACCCCTGATCTTGTATTCTTACATTTTAATATGATGTGTTTTTATTTATTATAATTTATTTTAAACAGTGCCGGATTAAGTAAGCGCGGGACCCGTAGCAATTGCTACTCTTGCTATGTGGTTAATCCGGCACAGTTTATAAACATTTAATAACTTATGGTGGAATACTGAAAGATTAGGCTTTCAAATGCAGCAGTCTCTGATTTTGAGGGAGGGCCCGGGTGGAGCCCACCCTATATGTTGGAACGATTCGAAATTCTATAATATCTAAATAACTTCACACAAGATTAACAATTTTTTTGTTTTTTTAATGGTGGGCCAGGCCCCCTTGAAAACTAACCCTTGGTACGCTATCCTTGGGGTACTAACATAGTGACTTTTCCATCACTGAATCATCAAGCCAAAGTAGGAGTTAAATCCACAGACGTCATCGCTTTAGAATCATTTTGATTCTTGTATTCAGATCGTTTGACACGACGGAAAGAGAAAATCTTGATCTAATCAGTAGTAACATATCTGATATACATCCCATGTATATATAGGTATATATCACATACCGTATACAGGAAAAGCGTCATTAAGCCACATACATACAAAACACAAAGCGGAGTTTACATAGTTATGTGCGACACCCATTACGATGCGAATACATTCCACTCTGACCTATTGGCAGCGCGCATTTAAATCGATTCCAAATTTGAATTTCAAAACGATCGTACGCTATTGGTCGGCTCGATTTTTTTTTTTCAACTCCGGTGACATGCAATTTTTCTTACTTTTTTAAATATAGTTCCATTGTCGGGTTTGAACGTGAAAAGTTGAAACTAATGTACCGTGGAGTTTCTATAAAAGTACCTACCTGGAAGACAAGACCTCGACCATTTTTATTTAATGATTGTGATAAGGAAGTTGTTATTCCTACAAATCTACGGAGTAAAAAAAAAGGTGACAGTTAATTATTTTAATATCTAAATTAAAAAACGTTACAGGCCCAAAAACAATCGACTAATACTCACAGTAAATCGACTTCGAAACTGCCAAATAAAACGTCAATAAATTAAAATCATCAATTTTATGGCAAAAAACGCTATTCAGGTAGATATAAAAATAGCAAAAAAGAAACAGCCGACGACGCGTCTCAGAGTAGACGAAATATATTTACATAGAATCTAGAGCGTTGGATTACAATCGCAGATTTCTATCGACCATTGACAGATATGTACCGTATTGTCGAAGAGGCACATAAAAAAGAAATGGTAACTGACCTCTCTCTATCGAACAGGTAACTTGAATTTAAAGTTTAAAGAAATGGTAAAAAAACATTAAAACCATTATGCTGTATTCTCTTCAATAAGCTTATCATGGTGTGTAATGATTTTGGCTGATGGTAGAGTTTAATGAATGCCTTCTGGAAGACATCATTTGTTTATTGTGGTATTCAGTATAAACATTATGGTGATAGAGGAATAAAGCTTGGCTTAATTCACAGCTTAGTCCTGGATTGATTCTCAAGCAAGCAATTTAAAGTTGGCCTTTCTTTGTTAGAAATGATCTCTTAACCCGAGCACAATGCCTACGTATTGTGCTTGAAAGACAGTGCATATGCTCACCAAATATGCCGTTTGGACTTAAAACATTTTCGGGGGAAGACTACCTCTCATATATTTATAACTGACTGTGCCCCGCAGTTTCACTCGCATTTCCGAAAGATGTCTCATTTTCCTGTGACTAAAAGACTATAAATCCATCTCTGTGGCAAATTTCATTCAGATCGGTTCTGGTGTGATTGGTAACAAGTCCATCGATCCAAACTTTCGCATTTTAAATAGTAGAAAGATTCAACTTGAAAATGCCATGCTACCTGGCATAGATACCTTTAGCGATTACCCGGGAGAAGTGAGTACTAATAATTCTTGAGATTATTATTGATTCCGGATATTAATTTTCAACACTGTATAGACTTGAGTTTGATCATCTCATCATAGTCATATTGTCGAAGGTAGTAAGCACACAAAAGCTAAAAGGGAACTGGCTCTCATATTTTCTTTTATCGAAAACTCAAGCTTGTTGTAGGATTCGAGCAGACAACTCTTATAAATACTAACTGAGCTATCGCCTAAAGAAACACCGATTTATCTTACTTTTTAGAAAAAGGTGAACCGGTATTCTTACGGATCAGTTCGGTAGTGATAAGAGACCATGACTGCCACGCCACAAGTCGTGAGATCGTTTCTCACCAGGACAAACATTTGTGTGCAGAAACATGACTGTTTGTGTCAAGGTGTAAATATCTATAAAGGTATATGTTATGAAGAAAAACGTAGTATAATGTAGTAAATCAGTTATATGGTTTCCATAGTACAAGCCTTACTTAGTTTGGGATCAAACTACCATATGTATAAAATGTCCCAGGCCATTCCCTAACACTCAGCCTGAAGTCTATTCTAACCCTAACTTCTAGAATCTCGAAAAACCAAACTCCTCTCCTTTCCGAATCCGTAACAAAGAGCCCATCTATATACGTGTAAAACGTTAACACAAAGGGCGTACGTACATATGTCGCAAGTCACATATAAGTACATAGGTAGGTAAACCAGGCTTATAAAGCGTGCAGCACAGGTTGGCTTCCAAAGCTGGGCGATATGACCGTATCATTGTGCAAACATGAGCGATACGCTATCTACCCTACGTACTAACGGACTTTTTGAGGCATTGCGCTTGTTGATTGCCACGAAAAGAGCGGGTAGGGTAGCGGTACAGCAGCGGTAGCGATTATATATTATAAAATTAAGGCACCAACATTTTAAACAAACATATTTATAATCTGAAACCTATATAAGTACAAGCTGACCCGGCAAACGTTGTTTTGCTATATTTACTTCATTATAAACTATACATGAAAATGTATCGTACTACAATTATTATATTCGATTGGCATCTTGCAACCCTATTGCGGATCTGTGGATGGAACAGAATAAGATATAAATCGCGATTAAAAAACAGGGGTTGATCGTAGAATGGTGAAAATTTATTTCAATTACAATTAAAAAAATATATATATAGGTCAAAATGGGCACCTTTTAAGGTCTTGTTATACTAATATTATATAGAGAGAGAGTTTAAATGTATGCGAAAGGTAATCTCTGGAACCACGGCACCTAATTGAAAAGCTCTCACCAGATGAATGGTACTATATTCCGGAATTTTTTTAATGAATGTATTGATCAGGGTTGTTTTCCTGATTTGATGAAATACAGTAAAATAGTACCTATTTTTAAGTCCGGTTGTAAGGAGAATCCTTCTGATTACAGACCAGTTTCCGTTCTGCCAGCACTTAGTAAAATTTTTGAAAAACTGCTGCTTAATCAAATGTTAGGTCACTTTACTAAGCATAAGATATTGCATGGTCATCAGTTCGGTTTCACGAAGGGAAGATCTACATCCGATGCGGCAGCAGCATTGCTGAGACACATTTATGGCGCATGGGAGGATTCTCAGGATGCGATTGGCATTTTTTGTGATCTATCCAAGGCTTTCGATTGCGTTGACCACCGTACGCTACTTCTAAAACTTGACTACTACGGAATTCGTGGAACTGCTCATGATCTTGTTTTATCTTATTTATCAAATCGTCAACAAAAGGTAGGGATTACTGGCACAATATCCAAGGGCTCTTTAGTCGAAATGGGGGTACCCCAGGGTTCAATTTTAGGTCCATTTTTGTTTTTAGTCTATATAAATGACTTGCCATATGTTGTAAATGATCTCGCAGATATTGTCTTGTTTGCTGATGATACATCATAAATTTTTAAAGTTGATAGAAAAGACAAAGATCTAACTAAAGTTAATCATACTATGTCAATTGTCTGTGGGTGGTTTGCTACAAATAATCTATTACTAAATTCAAAGAAAACTAAATGCTTAAGGTTTTCTTTACCGAATGTAGCACAAGTAGATAGCCAAATAATAATAGATGGGAGCCATATTGTTCTTGTTAATAAAACGGTATTTTTGGGTCTTACATTAGACAATAAATTGCAGTACCTCAGGTTGATACTCTAGCTGCTAA
The DNA here is from genome assembly GCA_907165245.1 of Habrosyne pyritoides. NCBI lineage: Eukaryota > Metazoa > Arthropoda > Insecta > Lepidoptera > Drepanidae > Habrosyne > Habrosyne pyritoides. The sequence continues at coordinate 8,349,496 of OU015610.1, read as the reverse complement.
GTTAAGTTCGGCTGCATTTGCTGTTAGGAAAATTAAACAATTGACGAATGTTGAGACAGCCAAATTAGTTTATTTTGCATATTTTCATAGCCTCTTGTCCTATGGTATTTTATTTTGGGGAGCAGCAGCGGATATAGAATCAATATTTATTATACAAAAAAGAGCAATTCGTGCAATTTACGGTATGGGTCCCCGTGAATCATTAAAGAGATTTATTTAGGGAAATAAATATAATGACATTGCCTTCATTATATATTTATGAAAATATAATGTTTATACGTAGAAACATAGGAATGTTTGAGTCAAAATTGGATATCCATAATATTAATACAAGACAAAGGGAGAAGTTAGTTGTTCCATATTTTAGACTAACTAAAGTAAACAAGTCATTTCTTGGTAATTGTGTTCGATTTTATAATAAGATACCGCTTTCAGTAACCAAAATGTCTGATCATAAATTTAAAAATTATATTAGGAAAGTTTTGAAAGAAAAAGCGTATTACAAGGTGGTTCATTATATTGAAGATAAAAATGTATGGAAATAGCTGCTCTCTGCACAGTGCACCTCTAATTTTCTTGTTTAAGTTGTAAGTAATTATTGTCATTTTCTATTTTGTAGTCTTGTTATTTCTTTTTTTTTGTTTTTTTTTTTTTTTTTTTTTTTTTGTTTTTGAATGTTAGCTTTATTAAGTATTTTGTAATTGTTAAATATAAAAATATGTAAAATTGATGTTATAAAATAGCCAAAAAGTCAGAATAGATAAAAAAGAATTTAATAAAATAAAAAAGAATGTAACCTTGCTGAGTTTCTTGCCGGTTCTTCTCAGTTGAAGGCTGACTTCCGAACCGGTAGTAGCTTCAGTAACTTTAAATTTGACCTTCATAAGTGCCTTCTGAGGGCCTAAACTGAATAAATGGTTTTGAATTTTGAATTTTTGAATTTGATGGACATAGGCTATGTTATAAACTCGGGATAAATAAGACCCCTCCTGAACCCGGATGCAAACAAATAAAAATGAAAATAAAACTTGTGTTCTGAAAATCGCTTCATTCATAGCCCCACTTTCTAGTATGCATGCAAACAGCACTTCAAAACTCCATCTCTATCGCACTTCACGTGCAAGAATGAGAGGATAGAAACTATATGCTCCTGTATAATTATATATTGGTGATAATAATATCGTTGCTGTCGATAACATTGTGAGTTTTGAAATAGATATAGAAATCTGAAAATTCTATCAATAACTAACAATATGTCAAAAAAAAACACTTCTGGCAACAGGGACTCGTTTTGACGATGGTATCGAAAAATCTACTTTACTGCCTTCCAAATTAGGTGCATCTATTAATAGTTAATCATTATTTTATTAATGCAGATGAATCTTATCGTGAATACATAGGGTTGATTTTTCTAGAACATTCTAAAACACCAAAAGAGGCATCATAGGGTGCTGGTATTGTAGCCATACTAGGGGTGTATGATCACGAATTGTAGTTTTCAGTGCTAACTACGGCTCCAACATCCGTCTTTAGATTTTTAGAGTATGTTCTACTATGGCCTCTATAACAACGAATACAAATAAAAAAAGGTAAATATTTAAGGAGGTCGTATCATAAAGAATCTTATTTTTTTTCGGTGTATTGTTTAATATTGTACGGCGGCTCGGAACCCTTCGTTTTTGAGTCTCACACTTGGCCACTTTTATACTGCCACATCAAAAATCCCTTTTTTGCAACGCGTCATAACTAATTAACTATTTTTAAATTATTAATTAAGATATTGAATATTATCTACCCATAGATTACAGGACAACTGACAAGAAATTTATTAAGTAGATAACATATTCGTCAAACGAAACTATCCACGCGAGTTCTCTCTATTGTCTGTAATTTTTTTCCAATTAACAGTTTCCCCCTTAATTTTGACATGTCCCCGTTTTGCATCAAATAAAAATGGTCACGAATAGGGTTCCCAACTATACTGTTAAAAACAGCATTAAACTTTTTTTCGCTCTTTAATACTTATTCCTGATCTATAAATAAAGTTAACAAAATACTATGATAATAAATTGTTAAATTGTGCAAGAAACTCCAAAAAAACATATTTTTAAAATGTCTAAGAAATTAAATAATGTTTTCTTTTATAAAATATTGTTCATTTTATTTCTCCGATCTTAATATACTCATGTCATTTCTCGTACAAGAAGTTGGAAACCCCATTTCAGGACATTATCCAAAACTGTTATATCAGATTTGGATATGATTTTATTTTGGATATCTGATAATTTAGGTTATGGTTATGGAGCTCTATAACATCCCTGCATCAAATGATGAAGGACCAAGCAAATGACTGAGAGCAGTTGGATGATGATATCAGGTCAAGGATTAGAACTAGTACTCTAATGAGCAAAGAGGGCTACCATAAAAAAATATTTGCAGGACAGCACACTACATACTGTAAATCTACAAATCCCATGATCAAAGACTGGTGGAAAATATTTGAGTTGTGAATGTAAGTTTGTTTGTTTGTTATGCTTTCACGCGAAAACTACTTAACCAATCATTATGTAACTTTACACATATTCTTGGAGGTATTAAAAGTAACATAGGATACTTTTTGTGCCGGGAGAATGTTACATCCCTCAGGAACGCAGGAAAAACCGCAGCTAGTATACAATAAAAAGAAAATAAGAGAAAGATAGATCAGCCACTCATAGTAGGAACAGCTGATCTAAATTGTCAGTGGAAAGCGTAACCAGGACACTGGCGTAATTGTCACACTGTATTGTATTCCATTTTTTTTATTATGTTTTAAACCATAAATAAGAGCAAAAGGATTTTCATCTTCTACTATTTTCATTTAAAATACTAATAGTTAATCTTTCATTTATTACAATTAACAATATTATCACCATATAAGTTGTTCTTTGTATTCAAGTTCTACCCAACAAACCTATTAGGTACAATTTATAAGGCATATGACTAATGACAACTATGAAAGTCATCAAAAAATGAACCCTACTGCCTAATGATAAGGTACATCTACATCATCATACGATGAACCATTGGATTAATAGTTGAATCTTATTACAAGAGCAATAAAGTTCATTTTTCTTTAACATTTTTATCCATAATAGATTTATTTTTTTATCTCAACAAATTACATGGTATAATAAAATAATAAATATCCCGGGACATGGTATAATTAAATACAGTTGACAAGAGTGGGATAAATTTGCAATTCGTAGGAGTTTCATAACTTGAGCACAAGCTTCCTATCATTATTACACTGCACCCAAAACCAAACCTATGGAAAATTTAACATTGTGTAACATCACAGTATGTGAGATATTCAATTTCCCATACAAATCAGCTTTTTGGCGCAATTGATACAATGATGCTACACTTGTGATAGATGTTCATGCTTAGGTCTGGTCATGGAGACCAGAATATGATGTAAGTATTTAAATTTTATTTTATTGTACAGGTCAACCACACAACCAATTTCGACAATTTTATAGAAGTCCCACTACAGTAGGAGTTGGACAATCCACTTTTTCTTAACTGCGTATAATAAATTATTATACTCATAACAATGTATGTCCATCCTCAGTCTCTCAGTTACATTTACGTAGGCGTAAAACAACAGAGATTTGTTAAAATAGTATATGATCACTGCAGTATAGTCATTGTCACAAGTTTGAACCAAAATAGACACTATTATGTCTCAGTTTAGTTTGTATTAGACTACTATTCTATAGGTATTAGTCTTCATCCTATTATGTTATTACAAATATATAACTACATTTGTTATCCATCGATGAAACTAGTACATACAGTCAAAATATGTCGTTTGACCGTCTATTTTCGACTCTTTGCTTGGTGTAAGCAAAGAAATAAGAATAAAAACATAACCTCTAAAACAGCTGTCAAATGTAACAAGTATTTCATAATTGATTGGATAAACTCACCTCGAGCTCCTGATTAGTACATCGGGCCTCAAGTTCCTTCACTGAGGGGTCTGTTAAAGAAGCCCCATCGACGTTATCTTCATCAGGATTCTCAGCTAAAACCTCAGAAGCGAAATTCGTAATCTGGCCCTTAAGGCTGTTAAAACTCTGGTTTAGATTCAGCCACGACATTTTGTAGGCAATTTATTACCGTCACATATCACGCTTAATATTTTCCAGCAAAAAAATTAAGATGTAATCGATGTAAACAATAAGAAAATTGCATTATTTTCGCATTTGACAGGACTCTGTCCAGTTGGCAAAACAAGTCGCCATTTGACATTAGATTTTTTTTTTCTTGGTGAGAATTGAGCTAGGGATGTATTTAATTCATGGAAGTTTATTAATTGGAAAACATTGCAAAACCAGTACAATGCCATTTGATTCATAATAAAAAAAACTTGCTGGGGATTTTAATATAAGATCAATTTATTTAAATATTTTGCATAACCATTCCCGAATTGAAACATCAGCTGCAGAAATCAATTAACCTAGTAGTTGGTGAAAACCAGTAACAATTTAATAATTTGAATTATCATCTAATATCATTTTAATATATGATCAGATCTGTGATATGATGACAAACACTTTATTTACATTAGATACTGGAAAACCTTAGTCTGATTCGTTACTTTATTGCATGGCTATAAATAGACCCATCTACCGTAGCTTAAAGTGAACAAGTTCGAAAACGTTTTTTTTTATTATCTATACAATATCTAGTATAGATAGCATTGTAACTTATTCATAATTTTGTATACAATTAATCGTACTTCGAAAAATAATAGAAGGATCTTTATGAACTGTAGACCAAAATTTACTACTTGTTTTCCTGATTCAGTTATTAACTTTTATTAAAATTACATTCCATTTCAAGCAGGATATATTCTTATTCGACGCTTTTCTTTTCTGTCTGTCACTCATCCGTTCCGCCATTTTCGTTTGGATTTGACGGTGTCAACGTAGTGTTAATTATTTATTTTGCGATTGTCCCACAGAATTTATTCTCGTCTAATCTCTATCATAAGTCTTTAATTTTGAAATTTAATGAGTTCTTAAAGGCCATTTCAACCAAACACCAATAATAATCTCTTTTCTTACAACATAACCTAAACATGGAGGAAGATATTTCGGATAACACTTGGATTTTCGACAAAAACTTTATGGAAATGTTTACTAACACTAGTGAAACGTGTGAGGGGCCTGATGCGACAACTTTAGATGCAACGAACCCCAAAATAACAACTAGAAAACCACTATCAACAAAGTGTGCGGTTGAGTTCTTAGTAGCGGGAACGCTGAAGTCTAAAGTATGCCGATATTGCCTAAATATTTCACCGTCGTTATCGGAAATGGATCAAATTTTTCAAATAGCTGGCAAAGGAGCATTGTATAAAGTCACAGTTAGGGATATGATAGCAAGCTTTCATCCTGTTAAGGTAAGAGAATAACTTAAATTCCCAGGAACTTTTATTCCAATAACAACCAGTACATATAAATTATTCCTATATCTACAACAAATCTAAATATATATATAGGCACTTAACAGTTGAATCAACTGCCTGGTTGATAATAATAATAAATACTAATAGTATAAAGAGGGTAGACGCTGTAACAGTCTGAAATGTTAATCAAAACGAAAACCAAATCAACAATACCCATAGAATACTTCTACTTTTACCAGCTTACTGAGCATCCTAGGGTTTAATGAACAGCAAAATCTATATGAATCTATAAGCAAGTGAAACCGTGGGAGACGGCTAGTTGAGTATATACAGCACATTTCAATCTCTTTTGCAATCACAACATAATCAAACATACTTCCACTTATTACTCAATGTAAACCAGCAGAATGTAGGAACTGACGAAGCTAGCTATGATGGACCCTTCAGAAGACACAACACCTTGATGATGGAAGCAGGGTAGAGATAACCTGAGAGTATTTGTAGGTTCACTCCTCAAGCCATTATAAATTCAAATTCATGGCCATGGAGCGCACTTATGGCACTTAAGGTCAAATTTAAAGTTACTGTAGCTACTACTGGTTCAGAAATCAGCCTTCAACTGACAACTGTCAAGAAACTCAGAAAGGTTACATATTATTATTTTTTATTTAACTTTTATCTATTCTGACTGTTTGGTTATATCATTATCTCAATTTTATATATTTAACAATTACAAAATACTTAATATAGGTAACATTCAAAGACAAAAACAAAATAACTAGACTACAAAATAGAAAATAACAATAATTACTTACAACTTAAACAAGCAAATTAGAGGTGCAGCAGAGTAGCTATGTCCATACTTTTTTATTTTCAATATAATGAACTACCTTGTAATACACTTTCTTTCAGAACATTCCTTATATAATTTTTAAAATTATGATCAGACATTTTAGTTACTGACAGTGGTATCTTATTATAAAATCGAACACAATTACCAAGAAATGACTTGTTTACTTGTGTTAGTCTAAAAGTATGGAACAACTAACTTCTCCCTTTGTCTTGTATTAATATTATGGATATCTAATTTTGATAATATTTTTTCTATATCTGCTGCTGGCCCCCAAAATAAAATTCCATTGGTCAAGAGGCTATGAAAATATGCACCATAAACTAATTTGACCTTCTCAACATTCATCAATTGCTTAATTTTCCCAACAGCAAATGCAGCCGAACTTAATTTAGCAACTAGTGTATCAACCTGAGCTCCCCACTGCAATTTGTTGTCTAATGTAAGACCCAAAAATATAGTTTTATTAACAAGATCAATATGGCTCCCATCTATTATTATTTGCCTATCTACTTGTGCTACATTTGGTAAAGAGAACCTTAAGCATTAAGTTTTCTTTGAATTAAGTTATAGATTATTTGTAGCAAACCACCCACAGACAATTGACATACTTAAGTTAGATCTTTGTCTTCTCTGTCAACAAAAAATAATGATGTATCATCAGCAAACAAGACAATATCTGAGAGGTCATTTACAACATATGACAAATCATGTATACATACTAAAAACAAAAATGGACCTAAAATTAAACCCTGGGGTACTCCCATTTCGACTAAAGAGCTCTTGGATGTTGTGCCAGTAATCCCTACCTTTTGTTGATGTTTTGATAAATAAGATAAAACAAGATCATAAGCAGTTACACAAATTCCATAGTAGTCAAGTTTTAGAAGTAGTGTACAGTGGTCAACACAATCAAAAGCCTTGGATAGATCACAAAAAATTGTCGACCCTGAGACATGTTGTCAAGTCTCCTGTGCCAGTAATTCCACCAGCCTTACTCACTTACTACTTACTAGTCTCACTTGCCTTTTGAAAACTAATATACACGCACTTCTGCTTCACAACAGAAATGAGTATGGATGTTATCTGGGTTAAGAGCTCTAGCACCTACTAAACAAGTTGATGATAACTTCTAAAAAATCACACTAGTGCAAGCCATGTATTGTATAACAATAACTATTATTGTGGTCATAAAACTATAGAATGAAATGAAAATATTGATTCAAATAGGCCCTTACAAGCACTTATATCGGTTACGGATACTAATATCGGTTCAGAAGCTTGGTTTTTACTGAGAAGAGCTGGGAATAAACTCAGCAATTACCCTCTCTAAAAACGAACATAGATTTATCACATATCGTTTATTTAGTTTGACTGACAATACGTGAAGAATAATTAAACAAAAATATTTCGAAAATCTAAAAAATAAAACAAATAAACTAAAGTTGGCCAGCCTCCACAAGCAACACCTGTTCACAACTTCCTATATATTCTACAGCATGATACTAATTACAATATTTTTTAATTCTAGGTTGTTGATGACCCAAATTTTCCGAACAAAATATGCAACAAATGCTTAAACCGCGCTATCAGCTCATATTTATTCACACAGCAGTGCGAACAATCTGGACGAGCCTTACGCAATTGTTTTGAAGACATTTACGAAAAACTAGATAAACTAGACCCTTTACAGCGTACTAAGAAACGAGGCCGTCAGAAATTGCACCCAAATCACAATATAATATATGCAGAACATAATGAAGTACTTGATTATGCTGAACCTCTTATCAACCTTATAAATACGGCATCAGAACGCATTATCGATGATGGAGAGACTGCATCAAATGACTTGGAATGCAAAAAATGTTGGAAAGTATTACCAAACTTACAATCTCTGATGAATCATGAACAAAGCCATCCTAAATCTATGTGGTATAATTGCAAACCCTGTGGCAAATCCTTTGCCAAATACAACCAACTGAAAAAGCATCAGAATATACACCTTAAGCAACGAACAGAGCAGGTGCCAAAATTCAGATGTAATACATGCGGACATAAAAGTGAGCATCATAATGAACACATCCAACATTTAGAAAACCATAAATTTAAGACGGTTACTAAGCATTTAGTTGAAGGGAAAATGAATATGTTATGTACCATTTGCTTGAATAAAGATTCACGTTTGACGGACTTGAATGAGATGGTATGCATCCACGGTGGATACCCTGAACTGACTGGTAACAGGAGTTTATACAACATTTTGGGATCTACATTACCAGATGTAAGTATAAATTTGGTAACCATAACTAACAAATAACAAAAATAGTTAATGATATAGGTTTGTGTGTTCAGGGATGTCCATTAATTACGTAAGGCGTTTAGGGGTGGAGGGGATATACACCGTGAAATTTTTGTGGTTGTTCTCCCGCAGCGAAATAGTTTTTTCTCGGTTATACAATCGTTTTATATACAATTAAACATTAGCAACCAAAAATACCAGATTTAGCATTGTGAAAAACAAAATTCGAAAACGACCACGAAACAATAGTACTGATACCTCCCGACGACCTTGCCTCGACCTACGCTCGGAGCAAGCCGGGTGCCTACCGACGCGCGGCCGTTGACACGCATGTTGTTCAATCAGCTGATAAATTATTCTTGATAATAATAAGCTTTACTCAACAAGTTATACAAATTTTCCCTTCTTACTTTTACGGGCTTAAACCCGTCATAGGTAAATATTTTTTTAGCTACAATTTACTGGATACAAAATTAAATACAAACAAGTTCATTACATAAAAAAATATTTTCTGATATTAGATACTTAACAAAGTATTTGAGACGTATTTCAAAATTTTTTATCAACTTATTTACATTAATTTTAATTTAATGTTCACTATTTACAAAAGTGCGAGTACATGTACGTACCTACAATTCCCGGTTATTGAGTAATTGTTCGAAGTTTAAGGCACTGTGTTCAACAGTCAAAATACGTTTTAAATAATTGTCTTTCAATTTTAATAATATGTCTCTGTCACTCCTAACGATATTGAAAGAGTCCACTATTGCAGTCATTAACGCATCGCGAATTTCGTGTTCCTCATAATACACCAGGCGCTTGAGCTCAGACCACAAGGAAAAGTCTAACGGAGTTAGGTCAGGACGTTTTGGTGGCCAAGGCACTGGCCCGCTGCGTCCGATCTAGGGCAGGGAAACACGTGAGTGCTGGCACTCTCGCACGGCGCGGTGATAATGAGTCGGCCCACACATTAACACTAAAACACTTTATGTGCACACTCGCGAATAACATGTGTACTCGATGATCTCGTCGACGAGCTATGGCGACATAACGGCCAAAGGACTTGCCCTGTGCATGTGCTGGTGTCGGAAACCGCCCATGATCGAGGAGCCTTGCGGCTCGGCATATAGTGGCCGGGCAGCATGGGATCTCTACACGCGAGAGCTTATTTTGCTTTGAACATTTCTTAATTGATCTTTCCTTTGTCGGCTTCGCGGCTGTGCTTTGTATTGTTGCGTACAATGTAACTTATGCCTTATGCTGTATCGCTGTTCCCTATGGTTGCGGCGCGTGTGATTCGTGTAAAACCTACAAGTTACGTCTGGTACTATTGATTCTCACGTTTTCGAGTTGATGAATATTTTTTTAATGTATTTTAATGCAAAAACAGCTTCATTTTTTTAAATTTAATTTTATGCTTCGAAAGTGCTCCCTTTGGCAAGTTGTTCAGCCGCGGGAAAACAACCAGCTAAATTTCACGGTGTATAAGTATGTAATTAGAAAAAAAAGTAGTATATCGGTTATCTGGTTTCCATAATATAAGCTCTGCTTATTTTACGATTATGTGGCCGTGTGTAAAGAATGTCCCAGGATATATTTATTTAACAAATCTCAGGCAGGATTAGGGGCGGAGCTAAATATCAACGACTTCTCACCACCGTAAAGGGAGGGGGGTCGTAAAAACGCCTCACGTGATTAATGGATGCCCCCTTTACTAATACCCTTTTCTATCTAACATTGGAACTATGAACAAATTCTAACAAAAATAACTAATTAATGCTAAAACACATTTCTAGGATTACCAAATGCACTAATTTCAATGTCCATTCTTTATGCGCTCAATATTATATTTGTTTTGATTTTTACTATCAAAATGTCAGCATGTCATCTCTTTCTAGCGAAATTCATACAAGTATCAAGAATTGTTTATAGCTAAAAAAGCTAGTATTATGCATATTGTGAAAAAGAGCTTTACACCGAAACAGCAGAGTTCAAACTCCATTGTAGAACCAACCGTGAGTTACATCTTCTCTGAACCAATAATTCTATGTACTCTGAAAGTAGATCGCGACAACACAGTGTTCATATTTTCTAAGCCATATATGGTTGATGATACTAATATTGACTTAAAAGAATACTCAAATGTTCAAGAGATTACTTTTATAAACTTGGACGATGACAGCGAAGAAACCAAAGATCAAGATATTGGAGAGAAGAACTTGGATAATGATACTAAAAATGAAAATAAACCTTTGTTTACATTTACTGCACCTGATTTAATTCCCCGCGATGATAACTTACAGAATACAGTAAAATCAAATGAATTTAAATATATAAAACGTAGGGAAGATTTGTGTGAAACTTGCTGGATATTTGATAAACCTATTTGTGAGGAATGTATTGAAATTAATAAGAAATTAAATGAACAATCTGATTCCAACACTACTAAATATACAAATAAATTGAATAAAGACAAACCTTGCAAACTTTGTTGGGTATTCAAACATTTGGACAAATGTGATAATTGTAAAAAACCAAGTGATGTAGATGTGAAGTTTGATAGTTATGTTGTGGATAGTCTTACTAAAGATGCAAATGATGGTAAAACACAACCAAAGCAGAAAAAAAGAAAGATTGATGACGCCAACAAGAATAGCCAGACGCTTTGGCAATGTGAAGTATGTTTGACTGACAACAAAATTGAAAGAGATACTTGTCTATGCTGTGAATCAAAAAAAGCAAGCGAGGTTGAATTGGAAATCAACTTCGGACAGAGAAGGTCAATATTTGAAGAAAATATTTTGGAACTGGAGAATTTTTTAAAATCAGAAACCAAATTAGAAGCAGATAAAAAAGAAACATCTAAAATTGATTTTAAATTACAATTTGAAATTCACCCAAAGAAAACACCAGATGAAGCTGCAAAGCCTATAGACAAGATAGTAGATAAGGCGATGGATATAGAGATAACAGATGTGACGATTCCTGCTGACAAAGCAGTTAAATCAACTGTTGAAACTATGGACTTCGAAGACGTTCGCACACCTCCATGTACTGAACAACCAACCCACGAACAAATGGACACGGCCTTTGCAGTACCAACTACAAGCGTAACTGCAAATACTTTAACTTTTAATGTTGGTACACATGATGTGCGTAACAGAAAATCTAAAGGACCACTGAGAAAGTATCTTGTTTAAACAGAACATCAGAAACTGTATCAAATGTTTGATTATGTACTTCTAGTCATTGAAAAAAGAAAATTACGAAGATATTCCTGTCTATTAAGACTTACTCAGTTGCTGTTCCAATCGATAGGAACACTTTTCTGTATCCAAGTTACAACTGCGTTCCCAAGAGATGAAATGTATTCTGGGATTATAATATAGACTATGTTACTCAGGAATAGTTTAGTTTACTATCAGTGAAAGAATATTTTAAAATAGTGGTTCGGGAAAATTTCCCTTCATATATTAGAAATGGAGTGCAGGATATTTTAACTGCAGTCGTTATTCTTATTCCGAATGGAAATTACATATTAGAAGTCATTTGATTATATAGATCAGCAGAATAAGCGAATATCTATAATTTACTATAATAATATGTTTGGATGCATAATTTTGAAGTGGAAAAGTTTAGTTACCAATAGATGGAACCACTTTTAGTTTATATGGCAATCAGATGTAATGAAAATATTCAATAAACAAAAGTACTGGAAATTACATATAAGAAGCCATTTGATGATATAGATCAACAGAATAAGCGAATATCTATAATTGACTATAATATGTTTAGAATAATAACTCAGTAGCGGAATAGTTAAGTTACCAATAGATGGAACCACTTTTAGTTTATGTGACAACCAGATGTAATGAAAATATTTAATAAACCATAGTACTGTAAACACTACCAAAAAGATAAGCATTTGAGGTCTTTAAATAATATATTTGCTATATTTTAGATTTATGTGTGTAAAGCATGCCATACTTATATCTCCCTTTTTGGTGTTTCTGTCTCTAATTTGCCGCGGTTTTATCCGCGTTCCCGAGCGATTTAATGAAAGAAATAATGTACCTTTCAAATAGTGAAAGAATATCGCAATATAACTTCACAAAATTCGCACTCTTATTATATATATAGTAGTCGTAGTATATTAGTTGTGCCAGCATGTTTAATAGATATATATATGTATATATAACAGTGCTTGTTATTTTATAACTATAAATGTTTTTCTTTGCAGATGAATTCACTATATAACTACACTGGATCAAAAATTTGTGAAAAGTGCCTCAATCATGCAATCACATCATATATTTTCACAAATCGATACTATTATATTAGAAATAGGTTAAACACTTGTATAAGCGGTATGTTAGAGAGCTTGACTCGAATCGTGCCGACTGAAGTTGCTCTGTTTGTTGAAATCAGTCAAAACTTAATTTGTCCATTGAACAATGATGTTCTGTTGCTGGACGAAAATGATTTTGACGATGATAAGTTAAAAATGGAAGTTTTAGAAGACGAATTTAGAATTGAATCTGACAGCGAAGAAGATGATCTTAAATTTGACTTGAAACTTGAAAATAAGAACAAAGCTACAGATGACAAAATCGTTGATTATGGTTCCAGTTACTTGGACGATGATGATGCGGCACTAATAAACAATCTAGCGAAAAATGCAAAGAAAACATACATGAAAAATAAATTAGTTAATGGTTACCAATCGAATAGTAAATATGAATCCGCTAGTGACATCTGTAGTGAGTTCTTAACTTTCAATAAAGATAAAAAACCAATTAAATTAATTCGAAAATGTAAATATACGTGTCCGCTATGTTCTAAACACTTCGTGTCAGATTATTTCTTAAAGAGACACGTGTTGAAACATGTTAACAAACAGGTTGTGTGTACACTTTGTACTAAAAATTTTAAGTCAAAATTCTACTTATACGAACATACTAAAATGGATCACTTATTACAATATAACAGTTATTTCTCATGCAAGACTTGTGGCCGGTCGTTTTTAGATGAAAAGAAATTCCTAAAACATTTAAAACACCATAGAGTTAAGAATTGTCAGCTGTGTGATAAAACTTTCCGCTCTCAAAAACATTATGATAGTCACATGCAAAGGCACTCGGTCAAACTGAGGATTATAAAAGCGAGAAAAGCTCAAACTTGCAGTTTCTGCGAAAGGGAGTGTGTAAACGATAACGAACTCTCTTTACATGTTAATAAAGTACATTTACAAATTAAACCGTACGGTTGTGATATGTGCGACAAGCAATATTATACGGAATATAATTTAGTATCCCATCAAAAGTTACATAGTTTACGTTCGAAGGAAACGTGCAAGTTTTGTAATAAAAATCTCAAATCTAGGAAAGAATTAGTGATTCATGTCAGAAAGCATATTGGTGTCAAACCATTCAGCTGTCAAATATGTGGTATGTCCTTCTATTCTCAAATGAAAACTCAACACCACATGGCAATGTTCCACGGTGGTAGATTCTGTTGTAAAGTTTGTAAACAAGTTTTCACGACCAAAGGTGAGCTTAAAGATCACATTAATATGATTCATAGTTATATTTAGGGATTTTTTGAATCACCTACTTTTTGATACCTTTAAAAATATCTTGAAAATGGTGCTATGGATATGCCAAAATGCTTTCTGTCAAGTATCTTATACATAATGGTAATTGAAGAAGAAAAAGAAAATTATGAGTATACACATTGCGCCGAGGCCAAATGATTAGGAGCAGGGCAGGCTGATGATGGATGCATTGCTACTATAGCCATTTTCCAGTAACTATTTTTGATGAAATTACACAACCAATTATGAATAAGCGTTTTTAATAAAATTCGCTGCTTTTTTTTTTTTGGAACACTTAGTACACTATATATAGACATATATTAATCATAATAAAGTGTTAAGAATTATTTCTTATGTTTATAGATTTAAGTTGAATATTGTTTACATGAAATAAAATATATTATTTAAGATTGTATTTCATTTTATTCTTGTCCATTGTAACATTTGTATTTTCCACGCATGAAAAACTCAATTTTCTCATCAAATTTTACTCTTCTACCGTCGTGGAACAAATGATAATGGCCTTCGTCCAACCCTTTCAGTTCCCGCGGGTCGAATTTCTTGTTCTTCTGTTTCCAATGCACTTTTATCACATGTCTCCTCATATCTCTTATTGTATGAAACTTGCTGGTACAGAGTGGGCATACATTACTCCTATCTGAATGCTTCTTCTGTTTATGAACGTTCATTATGCTCGAAGATCTGAACCTCTGACCGCAAATGTCACATGGATATGGTGTCTCGCCTGTATGAAGCCGTAAATGCATCTTCAAACAAGCTGAATTTGCAAAATTCTTGCCACAAATCATGCAATTGACGCTCTTATCGACAGTGTGCGTTTCTATGTGTTTTTTCAATAGATGTTTTCCAATGAAATCTTTGCTGCATATATGACAAATGTATGGCTTTATTTTCAGATGGTGTCTATTCATATGACATTCCAATAGTATGTTATTCCATGTCATATAATCACATAGGTCGCATTTTAGATTTGGTCTCTGCTTCTTAGCCTCTTTAAACTTCGGGTTCTCTTCCATCAAATGTCTTTGCCAATGTCTTCTTAATTTGGACGGATTAACTAGCTTATTGCATTTAGGACATGGAATGCTATCTAAATGTACTTTCTGATGGTATTTCAACTGAGTCATGTTTAGGAAAGACTTTCCACATGTATCACAAGTAACGATTTCACCGATAGATGCATGATTTGACATGTGTTTGTCAAGTAGAACCTGTCTCATCTCTTTGCCACATATTTCACAAACTGCGAAGGGACCGCTATGTTTTCTGCTATGAGCTCTAAGTTTTCTTAGAGTATCATATACGATATTGCATATTTTACATCTGTACTTAATATTAGATCCGTGAGTTCGCATATGCTGAACCAATTCACCTTTAGTATCAAATTCCTCCTCGCAAACAACACATTTAACGTTCAATGGTTGGTTTTTAATTTGGATACCACTATGAACTTTGGTCATGTGTTCTCTTCTCTTGGATTCAGTCAGCAATTCCTTGCTGCATAAGCCACATGGATACACTACCTTGCTATGCCTCTCTCTTTTGTGTACAAACAATTCTTCTGCACTATCAAAAGATACTGTGCATTCACCACAAGTAAATTCTCTAGTGACCAATTCACAGCTTTTTTTATGACTGTGATAGGATTCTTTGCTATAGAATTTTCTGTCACAATATTCACACGTGTCTAAATGGAAATTATGTATGTGTGCCCTCATTAAGGGTTTTGAATAAAATTGCTGTCCACATTTGTCGCAAGTGTATGGATGGTGATCCAAATGTTCCCGGTTCACATGCCCTAATAAGTTACTCTTCTTGCGACAAACATAAGCACACTCCAAGCACTTTGCTCTGCTCGCATGGTTCAGGATTTGCTCTCTATAAAACATTAAATACTTATAATGGATGCACGGCATTTCTGTACATTCCGGACAATTGAATTTACACTTATGTTCTTTCAGTTCATTGTTTTTAAAACTTTTGAGGCACATGATACATTGATTGCTTCCAATTATGTGTTCGTGACAGATTTTATTATGTGTTTCCAATGCGTTAGATGAATAAAATGCTTCATTACAAGTATTACATAAATGTGCAGTTTCTTTATGGTATTCCTTCAAATGATCTATTAGTTCTGTGTCAGTTATAATTTGGTGACACAGCTTACATATCACTTTGGCATGCACTTTATAATGTGCTATTAAATACTGCTGATTTTTGAATGATTTGTAGCATATTTTACATTCCATTTGTTTATTTCTATGGTATTTATTGCTGTGTTTCTCCCAAGCTTGTAAATTGGGTAGAAATATATTGCATTCAACACATTGGAATTTGTTTTCTATTGCTTCTGTCTTTACAGTTGTTTTTAATGAAACATCATTTTTGGCCATCCCAATTTTAGCTCCGATTACTATCTTTTCCAAAGGGATTCGACTGTTTATTTCAGCATTTTCTAAAACTATGACAACATGAGAGCTATCAGTCTCACTTGTTATTTCCAAATCATTCATGTAATTAGACTTACGCAATAAGTCATCAATGTAAGTGCTTATAACTTTTGATATAGTTTTAGTATTTTGTATGAAAATGTAAGATTGTAGTAGTTTTGTTGTACAAGTAGTGCAGATAGTGTCGCTGGCTAAGATGTGTGGGTACTGAAATATACAAATTTTATTCATACATTAAATTATTAAGGTTAAATATTGTTAATAAATATCCTGGGACATTCTTTTTACACACGGCCATCTGATCCCAAACTAAGCAGAGCAACTTTTTTTTTTTCTATATGCATACTCATATACATATTTACACCCAGACACAGAACAAACAGACATTCATGCACACAAATGTTCCTGGGTGGGAATCGAACCCGCGACCTTCGGTTTGGCAGTCAGAGTAGCTAACCACCAAGCCAACTGGCCTGTCATGTTAATGGGTAGGGCCTAGCCAGCTTTAACCCTTTAATCAAAAATCTGTTGCCAAGAACTTGTGTTCACTCCAGTGTATTTACACTGACAGCCTGTGAAATTATAATGTGAGGATACAGTTATGAACTTCTTTGAATGTAAATATTAAAGGGGCTTAGTAGTGTCAATGAATAACAGTGACTATTCAAGGAAATGAGTGCTTAAATTAATTAAGTTCACTACTATTTGTTTAAAATCGAAACCCCCTGGAGGGCCACTTATGAAATTTAAAGATTAAATGAGAAGAACCAGCAAGATGTCCAGTAAGGTAACTTTTTCATAATCTGTGTCTGTGTGTTTCAAAAAGTCAAGTAAACATATTACTTGACTTTTTTAAATGTTTAAACTAATTTTTTCTCCAGTTTCCTTCATCACCTTTGGGGTCAAACACATCAACTACCATAGTTAAATTCAGTCTCAAGATGCCCATTGCTAAACTTAGGTCATATTGTATGTTTTATGTATACTTACATTAGAAAAAACATTGCAAATAACATCTTTCAAAGAAACAGTCTGTGTCCATTGCTGCACAATTATTTTCAATTCTTTATTCATTGAAGTCATGTCACCATCCTCCAGGCATATTCCACAATACTGCGTCAAGTTTATTATATTATCGATTTTATGCTTAATGTCTTTAAGGTTGATAGGATGTAAATTGTTTTTATTTATGGATACATTTAGATCTAGCTCCTCCATTTTGTTTTAGCTGGAAATAAATTAAGAAAAATATTTAATAAAAGAACTCTATTACAAAACTTATAAGATTAATTGCAAACAGGTATCTATGGAACCTACTTTGTAAATGAAAGGTGTAGCTTAACGGATATAATTTCCTTAAATATTTAATATCTCTATGTATTTATTAGCTATTATAATTTCAGTTCTTGAACTTCCCTCCAAATAATGTTTAAACAAATTGATATCCTCAGATGCATTGCAGTATATTTTATGCAAATTGTTAGTCTATAATTCTGTAAAAAGAGTGTTAAGTCTATATTAACACAAGAAATAAGCTTAAACATGTCACTGCTCATAGTCTTAATAAAAGTTTCATTCATAGGGCTAAGTACCACTTCTATATCACAATTCTGGCTGAAGTTTTAAATTACCCTTCACAAACATTTAAAATAGAAAATTAAGACTGTATTAGAACTTTATTGATTTTTATTTATTTATTTATTTATTTAAATTGATGATATTAGGAATGTATTGTAGGTTATGAGATAAGTTTCTTGTTTACATTATTGTTAATTTTAACCTTTATAGATAGTACTAACTTCGCTCTATGTAAGTATTATTGCTTTGTTCAATACATGGGTTCCTACTACTGGATGATAAGAATCGTCAGTGATTTAAATTTCGCCCGCCTAAGATTCGATGATTCTCTTTTCTATTTGAGGAATGGAAATGATTACCTGCGTGCTTCCTGGTATTGCTCTGATGGTATATATATATTTTTTAGGAACTACTATTATATTTTAGACAATCTCACAAGACAAAATAAAATAATTTTTTTCTGAGGCTTCGCTTGACTTTCATTTGACTATTTCATTGACAAATGACAATGACATGAGTGTTGCCAAGACCGGTCTGGATTGTCAAAAAAGCACCAAGTACCCGTCAAAAGCTTCCATTTTCTTTTGGTTTAAGCTATAAATAAATATCCTGGGACATTCTTTACATACAGCCATCTGATCCCAAAATAAGCAGTGCTTGTATTATAAAAACCAGGCTTCACCCATTTTCAAAACAAACAGATAAGTTCCTGCACACATATATTTGTCCTGGATGAGAATTGAGCCCACTACCTATAACGTGGCAGTCAGGGTCTCTATGCACCAAGCCAACTAGACCATCAAAGCTATTTTGAAGTCGGATAAGCCCAATAAGGTTATTTAAAATAAAAGTATCCATCGTTTTTTTTATATTTCAAGTTAAATCCAAAAGCAACAATAACTTTCTATACCTACGTCAGAGGTTGAAGCCCCACGAAGCCTTCTGTGTTAATATAATATGAATTATGTTCAATCTTCAGTGGTTCCAATCAATGATCAAACCTCATTCAATAATTCGATTATGAAAAGAACTCAATTACAAATCTACCAAAATCAATCGCTAACACTTGAAAGTATAGAACCTACGTTGGAAAATTTACAGTGTAGCTTAACGGAAAGGAAATAATTCCCTTTATTGTTTATCTCTCCCTCTATATTAAATAGCTGTCGACCACGGTTTTATCCGCGTTCCTGGAAGTACGTAGTAATCCCTGATTATAAACTGTTGGCCTGTTTGCTTGCGATACTGACTGCCACGTCGCAGGTCGTGGCTTCGAGCCCCACCCAGGACAAATATTAATCTGTTTTGTGTCTAGGTGTAAACATCTGTATACGTATTTTTTTTTTAATCTTTATTAATTTTATAGAGGGATTATTCATGAAATGAATATGTCACCCTTATTGGAGATACATTTTAGGTACAATAAAATTACTTTGTATATGTATTTAAAAAGTAGTACATATATCAGTTACCGGGTTTCAAAAGTACAAGCTCTGATTAGTTTGGGATCAGATGGCCATGTATGAAGAATGTCCCAGGATATTTATAAACTACTAGCTGTCCCCCGCGGTTTCACCCGCGTTCCCGAGGGATGTAACATTTTCCCGGCACAAAAAGTATCCTAAGTTACTTCTAATAACTCCTGATATTATTCAAACTAACATTCACATTTATAATATTAACACTATAGAAAGGGAGAGGAGTTCTAATGATAAAGGAATATAATTAAAATATAAAAAAAAAAAAAACAATTATTATAGTGTTTTATTAGCTTATTTATTTATAATATTAAAACATATTATTAATCACACATCCTGTAGTAAAAAATTTAAACAAATAAACATAATTCACAAATAATCAGTGCAAAAACTGTAAAAAGTAAGACTCTACAACTAAAAAAACTGATCTGAAGTACTCGTGTGCAAAATGAAGCTGTTGGTATTATTTGATTATTAAGATATAAAAATCATATTACAAAAATATGTACCTATTATGAGGCTGGATTTTGTAGACATTTCTGTCTTAAAAATTCAATGCGACCAGTGTTTTGGCAGATCCGTTTGTCTTGTAAACTAACCGTGAAAAGACAGTAACACCTCTACCTTATGAATCTGCATCTAACCTAGGCAATCTACCATCCTCAAACAAGTGGTAATACTTCTCATCTAACTCCTTAACTTCTGTGGGATTAAAAGGCCTATCTTTAAACTTCCAATGAACTTTCTTGAAGTGGTGTCTCATATCCCTAACAATATAAAACATACTGTCGCAAAGTGGACAGCAGACAGTCTTTTCAAGATGCTTTTTCAAACGATGCGTCTTCATTATGCTCGAGGATCTGAATTTCTCTCCACATATGTCACAGGAATACGGATTCTCGCCAGTGTGCATACGAAAATGCATCTTCAAGCATACGCGATTAGCGAACTTCTTCCCGCAAACTGAACAGAAACAACTATTGTCGCTCGTGTGGGTCGCTAAGTGCTCTTTAAGTCTCATTTTTCCACAAAAATCTTTACTGCAGATATGACAGACGAAGGGTTTGATTTTCAGATGATATCTGTTCATGTGAGCTTCTAAATCGCACTTCTTCCTCATCGCATGACCACAGAGATCACAATATATACCCTTTATCTTGGTAGCCGTCGGCGGTTTCGTGTCACTATGAAATTGATCCATATGCTTTTTGAAATATGTCGGTTTAACCAACTTATTACATAACGTGCAAGGCTCCGGTTTCAAGTGTATTCTCTGGTGAATCTTCAGCATCGATTCAGCTTGGAAAATTTTGCCACATGTTTCACAAATATGACTTTTAGACGTTGATGTGGATTTGTAAGCGCAGCGGATTGCGTGTTGAGGGTAGAAATTTGCTGTAACTGTTTTATTACATGTAGGACACCGCAATCTCTCGGTGTAATGCCTCTGCTTATGCAAATAAAGCTTCTTCAAACTATTGTATTCTTTCGTGCAAACTTTACAGGGATACTTCACATTTGGGCCGTGTAGTTGTTCATGTTGAACCAATTCTCTTATATCATTAAATCTTGTATCACATAATGTGCACTCGATGAACTTTCGCCTCTTCTTGCATTGTATACCACTGTGCACTCTAGCATGATGCTCATCGAGCTTTATGAGCGTCGTAAATTCCCTTTTGCATAATTTGCAAGGATATACCCCGTCATTATGTCTCAAATCTACATGCTTCTCGTATTCTTGTTCAGTATCAAATGAAGCTACACACGTATCGCAACCGTAAGACCTTATAACCACTTTGCAAGCTTTCCTATGAGCGTCTAACTTGTTTTTATCTTTAAGTACACTATCACAATACTCGCAAATACATAGATCTTGATGGAATTGCACTATGTGAGTTTTTAAACTCATTTTTGTGTAGAACTGCTGACCACAATCGTCACAGGTGAATGGATGATGACCTAAATGCTCTCGATTAGCATGACTGATCAAATATTCCTTTCTGCGAGTGCTATAATCACATTCCACGCATTTCACTTTAGACACATGGTTTAGAATTTGTTCCCTATAAGACATTAGGAAGCTGTGATGTATGCAAGGCATTACGGTACATTCTGGACAGAAGAATTTGCATCTATGTTTGTTTATTTCATCTTCGTTAAAATTCCTGAGACACATGATGCATTGCGACTGCGACCTAATATCGTTTACCAAGTGTGTCGTTTTGAAATGTGTCTCCAATGATTCTGGAGAATAATAAACTTGATCGCAGAATTTGCATATTTGAACAACCTTTTCGTGTTTATTTCTCAAATGTTGGAGGAAATCTCCTTCGGGTAAAATTATTCGGCAAATCTTGCACCTGGCTTTGTCGTGCGTCTTTAGATGTACATTTAAGTATTGTTGAGTATTATATGATTTATTGCAAATATTACATCTGTACACAAACGTCATATGTTTTTGTTTTTCATGATCCTTCAGTGATTTATATGTTGTGAATATATCAGGACATCGCGTACATCTGTACGTGTTAAATATTGGAGTCAAGTTTGGGCCGTTCAATGAAGTTAAAGGCTTTATAATTATCTTCCCCTCCTTCAGGGTAATGTTGGGCGTGCCGTGATCTTTGGCTGGTTTTTTATTTACTGGTATTTGTCGTATTATTGGTTTCGGTTTTTTAAATTCCCCACTAACCGTTTCTTGTGATGATTTAGGTTCCCTTTGTGGTGGTGTAGCTTGAGTTTCTAAGGACGATTTTGTTACATTAACTTCAGGACGTTTATCTTGTTCGAAAACCTTTAGTATATCTTTGGGAATTTCTATAGTTTTCGTTATATTATTCTTTTCTTTTGGTATGATTTCAGTGATATATGTTGTAATATCGTCGATATACTCGTTTATTTCCGAATCAGTTTCAAGAACTATCATCACATTGGCGTTTTCATAACTTGTGGACTCCTGTAATTTGTCATCAATATCTATAACTTTTGATAGTACGTCGTTAACACAGTTGTTAATAACTTTTGCGGTTTGTTTTGTGCTGTGTATGAATTGGTATGATTGTATTGTTCTTTCTGCGCACTGCTCGCAGATGTGTGAGCTCGACATGACGTCTTCGAACTGAAAAACAATGTGTAACTTTATCAAATACAAGTACTACCTCCTTCGAGGGATAATCTCTTTAAATTTTCTATTAATCGAAGTCAAGTACCTCGAATACATTGACGTGGGAATAAAAGAGACAATTAATTTTGTCATGTCTGCTTGTTCTCTAAATAATAATATCTGATAAACTTTGTATCTATTAAGAAGACAAAGCAGTATGCGTAGTTAGGTACATATATCAGTTATCTGGTTTCCACAGTACAATCTTTGCCAAGCTTGTAACGAGATGGTCGTCTGTCAAGAATAGGTATAGTGACTTTTTAAATGGTTTTATATAACAAAACATAATAATATACACTATGGGAGAAGTTTTAGTTTGTTGGGATTAAACTTAAGAACTCTTTCTCTGTTGATCCAATTTTATTTAGTTGAGAGGGAGAGAGAGCGATGCAAAATAGTTTTAAAAGGAAAGAGAGAACGATAAATACGTGACCAAATCGTGTTTAAGCTTCAATTTTGTTATTACTTACATCACCATTAAATAGATAATTAACGAGGTATTGCAATGATTTGGCTGTCGTCTGTCGTCCGAAAATGAACTCCATTTCAAGGGAATAGAGGTTACCGCTATCTTCTAAACAAACCCCGCAGAACTTTGGACAGCTCCACACTTTGTTGAGCCTCTGTTTCAGCCATTCTATATTGTTCTCCTCGTTTGTAACGTGAATAGCGTAGATTTCTTCATGTTCTGTATCGTCTTTGATACTCATTTTCAATTGATACTGAACTGTAAGGTAATACATATACAATATATATTAATTTGACTGGACATTTGGCTTGGTTAGAGATCCGGACGCAGCAGGTCATCAGTTCGATTCCCACCTAGGACAAATGTTTGTGTGTATGAACATGTTTGTTCTGTATCCGGGTGTAAAAATCTACATATTAGTATGCATTTAAAAAAAAAGTATTATAAGTTATCCGGTTTCCATAGTACATGCTCTGCTTAGTTCAGGATTATGTGGCCGTGTGTAAAGAATGTCCCAGGATATTTATGTATTGTTTTATTTCATTGACCACCTATGATGGAACATGGTATTGGGGTTTGAAGTATGTTCATGAGTATTTCTATTATAATTTTCGGTTATAAAAACTAGACTTTTAAAGAAGCAGTTTTTTGCAGACGTTTAGTATGACTTTGGATAGGTTTGTAGATAAAATTTACACAAACATCTGACTATGGAGCGGTGCAGTTATACCCAATGTCGTTGCGACGAAAGTTTTGGCGGGGTATACGCTAAGCTTCGCAAGGGAAAACATTATAAAAGACTATGTTATTTACATTTAAAAGGTTGTGCAATACAAGTACTTTGTCGGACGAACTCGCCACTAACAGCTGTACTACTTCTAAAATTTAACAAACTATAACCATATATATAGTTATCTGCCTAAGTTAAGCATGTACGTCAGGCATTGGGGCCAGTGACTTAACACACATATGAGACTTAACAATTTCACGTCTAAGAGTCGCATTAGCGATGCCGCTGGTGTTGCAAATTTCAATAGGCGGTGACCACTTACCATCAGGCGGACCGCCTTTATTAGTTAACCGCATCGATCGTCTTAAAGCTATCAACCTTAATCGAATGTACTGCTCTTTAAAATCGTATGTATATATGTAATGAAATGAAATATTTATTCAAATAGGCCTTCACATGCACTTATGAATGGTCAGACTCTAACATATCTTTTTATACACTGCCTTGATCAGGAAAAAAAATTTTAAGGAAGGGCCTGCAGGGCGATTGTGTAATAGTCTAGCAATCGAAATCGAAGCCAATTTCCCGATACAATGCCGCCATACTATTGTTATCTCTATCCGGACGTAAGTGTGTGAATGAATAGCAATCACCAAACGGTCAATCTAGTAGCAAATTCGATAACGAGAGCATTACATATTCGCCTAGCCGATCAGCCTGACGTAGCTGCAAATAACATCATCTTTTCAAAGTACTTGCCATAGTATCTACTAACCATACCTTACTCTACTCAGTGCATGCAACGCCATTGGTCGGGTGATCTATTCCCATTCAGGGCAATCTTATTAATAGTAAAAATGCTAGTTTGTAAGGATGCATGTAGGTATACATATTTACTACAATTTGACGCAAAAATTAACGAACGGATTTGTATGTAACTAGGTACAAATCTTTTTTTTTTAATATCCTGGGACACTCTTTACACAGGGTCATCTTATCCCAAACTAAGCAGAGCTTGTGATAGGTAGGTATACTACTTTTTAATTACATACTTATATAGATAGAAACCTAAAAAAAACATTACTTAACCTTGTCAACAGCTTATCATAAATTGTAAGTAATGTAATATAAAATTTGTAATAGATATAGGCTAATAAATTATTATTAAAGACAGTGCATTATATTCGCCATCAAGCTGTTATGCAGTTTGGCGAATCTTAGCTTACTAAGAATACCGTATATAATGCTAATGAAAATACTGTATATTATTTCAGGATATACAGGAGGTAAAATTAAATAAGATATTTATGCCCAAACACCGAAGACAGACATGTTCATATACACAAATATTTGTCCGTGTGGGACGACCTGCGTCGTGAGTCAGGCCCTTAACCACTAAGCCAAATAGCAGGCAAAAAAAAACACATAAAAAGACAGCGTTTCTTACAACTTCATCAATTTGATTCTGAGCATAATCTAGCTAAACTAAGAGCGATTAATATTTTTATTTTTTGAACTTATTAATAGGCTTAAGCGTGATGTTACAGATAATCTAAATCTATAATGTCCTTATTTAATTCGAAATGAAAATAATAAGTATGTATGGGTACGGATATAGGTACGGGTAAATAAATTGAGACAATAGTCAATCACACAAAAAAGCATCTTTTTTGAGGTTATGATTAGTTGTCGTCTGAAGTACTGAACGAACTGAAGTGAAGCGGGCGCTAAAATGCTTTCTGTTTGTGCTAGAATGTCTTTTTAAGCATTGCATTTGTTTACATCGGACATCGGTTTACAAATATAAAATTAAAGGTCCATGGAACTCAACTCACCTCACGGCCACGGTCCAGAGTATTTATTTTATGAAAAATAGCACAAAAATGGCGCCTTTAACGTAATATCTGCTACGTGATATGCAGGCACATAGATTCGTTCCTTTTCACATTATCATCGGAATGAGCTCGTCACTAATATAGTAGAAATTAATACTTTAATACTAAGGAGACAACTGAGGGTTCGATTCAAATTGCATTTATGCACATCAAAAATACTTATTTGGATTTGGAATGCTTTTAGCAAAATGAGATGAAAGACACTTACTTACTAACGTTTGACACTTGGCAGGGCGAGCGAGTGACGCGGACCGCGCCCAATGAATGAAAACGAAAAATAAACTCAGGGCTGCCAGTATATAGAATATTATTTCGACCATCGATTCGATTTATGAAATTTTACAAAATACTAAGTAATTATATAATAGGTTGGGGAAAAAGTTCCTTCGCATTTTTTAAGAAAATTCAAAACATTTTTAATATAGTTTATTTACATTTAACTAAAGTATGTAGGTACCATTTTGTTTGATAACTTTTTGCCATCTTGTAGGTAGGGACATGATCCCATTGCTATAGAAATTTTGGGACTTCTGATCAAAATACTGCGACAAGTGGTTTTGACAGTCCTCTCGTGATGTTAACCTGACACTGCCTAAAGAATTCTGAAGAGACCGAAACAGGTGGAAATCTGAAGGTGCAAGGTCAGGACTATACGGCGGATGCATTAATACCTCCCAGCCAAACTCTCTTAATTTTTGCTGAGTGGCTAAAGATGTGTGAGGTCTAGCGGTATCATGATGAAAAACCACACCCCTTCTGTTGATTAATTCCGGCCGCTTTCTATCAACTTCTTGCTTTAATCTCATCAGTTGTTCGCAGTAGAGTTCAGAATCGATGGTCCTGCCTGGTGGTAACAGCTCATAATAAATAAAGCCCTACCAATCCCAACACACACACGGCATCACCTTGTTGCGAGTTAACCCGGGTTTCGCCACAGTCTGTGAAGCCTGACCGGCCTTTGACCACGACCTTTTTCGCACGTTCTTGTCGTACGTGATCCACGTTTTCATCACCAGTTATCAGCTTCTTCAAAAATGGTTCGGTTTCATGACGTCGTAATAAAGAATCACAAATGAGTACACGGTTCATTAGGTTTCTTTCAGTGAGCTCGTGAGGTACCCAAATATCTAGCTTTTTTGTGTACCCAGTTTTTTTCAAATGCGCCAAAACTGTTTGTGGTCAATTCCCAGTTCTTCAGCTACGTCGTAACTACTGATATGCCGACCTTGCTCCACTTTTTCAAAAATGGCATCCATTTTATCCGTAATGGGGCGACCAGAGCGACGTGTATCTTTGACATCAAAATTTCCGGATTGAAAACGCTTAAACCAAATTTACTACTACTCTCACAGACACTGCACTAGGTCCATAAACATCGCAAATTTTTTTCGCGGCTTGCGTTGCATTTTTACCTTTTTTGTAGTAAAATTTTAAAATGAATCTAATTTCTTCATTAGATTCACTCATTTTGGCGGTACGTAAAACAAATGTAAATCACACATTTTCCTAATTTGAATTTGGAATTATGTTCTTTAAAATTTAAACTTTCAATGATACCAAAACCAGCCAGATACAAATAGTATAGCCAAAGAGATTATTTTTATTTCGATTTGTAAGATGGCGTTGACGTTTTCGATGTTACAACGTGTTTTTTTTTATTCATGAATGGTTTTTAGGGTTCCGGAATTCTTATAATGATCACTTTATCGTCGACTGCTCCTCTTATCAAAAACGTCGGATGAAGATGTAATTTTAAGTACTATGGTTGGTTCTAATTTCGTACTGCTGTATTAAACTCAAATTTCTTGTTAATTGCATTATTCAATAATTTGTTTGTATATTTCAATCAATGAACCCCAAACAAAAGAACTGAAAATCCAAATTATCTAATTAGTCCTCATTTCGACGTTAGTTACTATACAAATACAAGGCACCCAATAATTGAAGATCAAGTTATGTATGCTGATTATGTAGCTTATTTTCACGCGGCAGTCTTTACAAAACCAAATGATTAAGTGTTGCCAAACGTTAGTTATTACATATTTTACAGAATAAGAATCGACTAAACTTTTAAGATAAATCGTACTAAAGGCAAATATGTCAAACAAACTGACAGCTTTTCCAATAAATTTAATTCAAAACAAGTAAACAGTTTATGGGTTGTTTAAAGCTTAAATTTTCAATAAATTATCTTGAAGTATAATGGATTACATAAAGTTAATAACTGATGCAAATGCATTAAAAACCACCTGTTTTCTATGCTTTAAAGCGAATGAAAATAATACAAGTATTTACGAAAATTTTGAAATTGAAGATAACTTTTTTACTTTAAATATTTCATTAGCCAATATAATGAAGACGATGTTTCCTGCGAATGTAAGTTTCCTGTAATTACTATTTATACTATATTCCTGTAATAAACTGATAGACCTACAACTACATTTTGATTCAAACGTAAAGCTTAATTTATTTCTGAACTTAATCATATACGCAACTTGCTTACCATTAATGAATAATACTTACATACTCAGTTAGAACCTCTCTTTCCTATGAAAATCACCCCTGCATTCTTCTTTCATTTGAAAGTTAGTTATTAATTTGAACAGCTAAAGCTAAGTTAGTAATAATTGTTATAGCTAAAACTCAAGTCTTTACCTGTCTTATGATGCTGTGTGTGAAGCTTATGAGGGTTGCTGCTTGTTTAAATACGTACTAGCATACCACTGTTAGTCAAACTCCATTTATGAAGTGGATATCTCAAGAAATATCCTTTTTGTCACATATTAGTATATTTTTCATAGTAAGTCAGGGACCAAACACAGCTACTAATAATACACAAAATAATAAGTTGTAGTATATTATTTTAACATATTAAAACATGTGTTATACACAATTGTTCTCAGTAATAAGACCCACATTTCCCTAAAGATATCTTATATACCAATGGGACATGAGTAAGCATTATCATCCTCTCTCTTTCTCACACTTTATTATTTCAATTTCAGGAAC
Source organism: Habrosyne pyritoides (assembly GCA_907165245.1). NCBI lineage: Eukaryota > Metazoa > Arthropoda > Insecta > Lepidoptera > Drepanidae > Habrosyne > Habrosyne pyritoides. The sequence continues at coordinate 8,320,503 of OU015610.1, read as the reverse complement.
CTCTTCTGGGACAAGCATGTGATAAATGCACAAGCCTTTTATTAAAAATGTTCATTCTTATACATCAAAATGACATTAAGAAACTATTGATTGAACAATTCATTGACAGGACTATTCATAAAATGGACCTAAATCTAAAATTAAACAATAATAAAAATAAACAATTACACATCAATCTAAACTTGTCAACAAATTCTAGTTTAAACATAAGTAATAATAAGAATCCAAAAGAGAATACATGTAACAATTGTAAGATGAGATTCAAGTCTAAAAAAGATGTACAAAAACATATGAAAGTAGCTCACAGAAACGTCAGTAATGCTGTATTATGTGATATTTGTGGAAAATGTTTTAAAACACCAAATTCGTTAAAAACTCACCTTAATAGTCACACTGAAAAGCAATGTCCATATTGTTTCAAATACTTAAAAAATCATGCACACTTTATTATTCATGTTCGAGGTCACATAATGAAAATTAGGAGACAAAGAACCTACTTTAACTGCAATGATTGTAGCTATAAAAGTGTCAATAAAAGCAGCTTAGAAGCTCACATAAATAAAATGCATTTACATACTCGACCATATAAATGTGAAATATGTTTAAAAGCATTTTATAAGAAGGGCAACCTGACTGAACATATGTTTACTCATGACAAATCAAAAGAGTACACTTGCGACAAATGTGGGGATAATTTTGTTAATAAAAGAACACTGGGAAACCATTTACAACTACATGAAGGAGAAAAAGTTTTTCCTTGTAATATTTGTAACCGGAAATACCTGACTTCTGGACGTCGATTGGAACATATACAACGTAAACATATGGAGAAGCGTGAACATTGTGATGTTTGTAATAAAAAGTTTAGTCTAAAAAAGATTTTAAATGTACATATGAAAACAATACATGGTCGGAAGTCAGAAATGGTGAATACTCCATAATCAGGATGATGTGTGAAGGACTCATTCATCAAAACTTTGTGAATATTTAGTTATTACAAAACACACTTGTAAGGTACACACAATGGAAGAACAAGGCATAAGACATAATGGAGGACCATTTAATAGGGAAGATCTTCGTCCTGGCTAGGTGATCATGCCTGGAGACTGCCGTTCCACTGTTGAATTTTTGGAAGGTCCGAAGGTCCTAGCCTCTGATGGCTCTTTACACCCTTACACGGACTATACCCAACTGTTGATGTTGGATTCTTGTATATATGTCAAATCCTGAGAAAACTTCGATATCGCGATGTAGGATTCTCGCGTGTCTCTACTCGTTCAAAGATGTCGCCACATTACTAAACTCATCTCAATCCAATAGGCCTTTTTTGTCAGCCTAGAACATCATTGAAAAATTATCTTTATTCATTTTGAAATAAGGTTCACCAATTGAACCAATGGTGGGTTGATGCTGATGTAGATGAGCCTTATCTACTTATTAATAGGGATGCATTTTCTCTGACATTCTTAGCTGTCAAAATTGAATATAGCCTCTATTCGGTTGTAATGATTTATGAAATAGTTGAGGTAGGCAAATACTTGAGATGGTGAAGAATCGGGAATCATAATGAAATAATGTGAATACTTAATTATATTTTACTTTATTTCATATAAAAAATAAGGTACAAAAGGACACTTCATACTTAATAACAAATTGTTCTTTTCGAATATTAATTATACATGTTTTTAAAAATAAATATGTCTACATAACGGCAGTGGAATGAGTATTATTTTATTGGGTATAGACCTATATCCTATCTTTTTAATTCCAATATTTTTTTAAACAATGATCACAAGGGTTTCTAGCTTTCTTATAATTTAATGTTTATATATTTAATAAACTTATATAAAGTACCACAATAATATTGAATATTTATTGATGTAAACCTCTTTTGATGATTTATAACAATAAATCCCAGTATATAGTAGTTTTACTAAGCATATCTTTACCGACTAATTAATAATGGTATACAATTGCAAATACATAAATAGTATATTCTATAAAAGTTGGTATTTACTTCTATATTTTAAGAATATTCAATAATTAAAGGAAGAATGTAATGTTATTATTATTGGTGGTATTGAACTGATATTATTTGCAAATATGTAACTGTAATAGTGTTTTTTAACGTTTATTTCAGTGTAAGCTTCATTCTAAAGTTTAAAATCACCAGATATATAATATGTATATATATCTGGTAATATAATTTTTTTTTTGTTTAGACATGTCTAAACTAAATAAATTCTTTTAGCTACACATAAATAATCATTTATTTTTATTACTGGCAGCCCAGATGCAGTTGCGTTCATAGTCTAGTGCGCGAAGTTCGTATGGGTGTTGTAAGTATGTATCAAAATGTTCCTGCACTAGAATATTAAAACAATATTTAATACATAACTAGAATGTTTAGTAATATTTAGAATTCCAGCCACTATGCACGCCTTAAAAAAGTAGAAATATTAGCATAGGTAGAGTAGTAAATAAAGATTTAAATTGAATATCAGTTTTGATTTAGTCGCTTTGAGTACAGAGCTTTTGGTTATTTGACTATATTATAACAGGTATACTTAGACTTGTCTAAATAATCTGCCTTATTGATTGGCAGTTGATAAATAATGAGTTTAAAAGTGTAAAATACAGCATTTAGTAGAATATAAAAATAAAAATGTCTTTTAACATTGAAATAATAATTCCTATTTTAAAAGTAATTGGTAACTATAATTTCGGTAACTTTAAACTTACGTAACAACTAAAAATTCGTTTTCCTTATAACAATTTACACAAGAACAATACCTTTCGTAATGTTAAAAATGGTTTCGTCTTTTAATAAAGACATATTGTTGTTCGTACTTATAAAACCTCTCGCTTAGGTATATTAAATATATTTCATAAAAAGTGATCTTTACAAACCTACAATCGATGCAAATTATCTTTGAACCATTTTGCGTTTTGCACCAACGATGACATCACTATGGCATAGCCTATCTTTTTTAAATAAAAAAATCACTGAAGCAAAGGTACACATTTTCATTCGTATTTTTCGCCTTAATCACGTTGATGTTCAGGATGGATTTTAATATTGGTAGCCGCCGCCTTGGCTGGGGGGTACGTATGCCTGTCCCCCGGTTGATGGGCCATTGCCGAATCCACCTTGGTTGGAGGGGCCACTGCCGTACCCGCCTTGGTTGGAAGGTCCACTGCCGTACCCACCTGAGGATGGTTCTGGGTATCTCGCTTCACCTTCGTAGGAGACCTGAAAGTATAAATTTGGTTATATTATCCTCTAACTAATATTATACATGTGAAAGTTTGTTGCCACGTCTTTGTTCACTAACCAGATAAGAGAAGCCTTAACGCTTGTCAAAATTATTATGATACGTATTAGAAATCATTTGTGGTTGGCATGGTTAGTGATAATGAGCATTTGTTTGCGTATAATTGTTACCACGCTGGTTCGTAACGCCTTTGAAAAATGTTCTAGAATAACATATAAAATATTTTTCTCTCGGGGGAACCGAAGATCCTTTGGGAACCGTGAAATGGAAACTTCTTCATTGAATATTACTTCTTTTAAACATACTTAGGTATGTACCCACAGACCAACAGCTGGCCTGTCAAAAAAATTACGTGAAATCTTACCTCGGCATTAAACCCATTCTTCCAATCAGCTGTGTACTTGACAATCTGTGTGCGTCCATCAGGCAGGGCCACTCTATATTCGCCTCTAGTAATGTCGCCGTCAGATATAGCATTATGGCTGTAATCGTTTCCGTCTTCATTCACTTTGTATGCGAAATCGAACGGCATACCGGGCTCGTGGTGGTGGTGGTCGCCGTGGTCGTGGTTGCCGTTGCCATGGTCGTGGTTGCCGTGGTCATGGTTGTGGTTTCCGTTGTCGTAGTGGTTGCCGTTGTCGTGATGGTGGTGCTGAGGAATTATGTTTTGATTAGTTCAGTCTTTTATTAATTTGTGATTACTTATATTGTAGCTGCCTGGACTCATAAGCAGCTACTTTACTGTGCCATAACCCTATTTTATCACCATTGACTCCTAAGCCTTTACACCTTGCCTTTTTTTTTACACACGGCCATTTGATCCCAAATCAACCAGAGCTTGTACTATGGAAACCAGTTGACTGATATACTTAATTGGACACAAATGTTTGTATAAACGGAATCGAATCTACAACCTCTGGCGTAGCAGTTTGGCATATTAGATGAGTGGAGGAAGTATTGCAGATAGTAGGCTTAATTTTGCGTCAATCGGTGATACATCTTGAAGTAAATTACCGAAATATTCTGTTAAAGTTTAAATATTTATGACTCCATCAAATAATAACTATAAAATATACAAAATCCGACACAAATAATATTTTACTTGTAAAATATATATTATTTAAAAAGTTAAGGAGTTATTCGCTTTCATTCTGTATTCCCATTATTCTTATCACAATGTTAAAAATAACATTTCCTCGTAAATGTCTCAACATTTCTGCCATAAAAACACACATATCAAAATGTTAGTTTACACCAAGGACCGTTGGATATTTTTTGTGAAATCTGTAATATATATTATGGTATGGAATAATTACTATCGAATTGGAATAGCAGTTAATTAAATTAAGCTATTGGTGGACCGTAAAACAGTGAGAAAACCTGTAGATGCAACTATGCTGTAGAAGCAACTTTCATTTATGATAAAAAAAAAATTGTTCCAATAAAATTTCTAATAGCTCTTCTATCAGTAAAGTGCAAAAACGTTTTCTTCCCCAACAATAAAATAAAGCAACAAAATAAGCTTTTGTTCAAGATTCAAAGGACATTTATTTATTTCGTATAGTTATGCTCTAGAAGGCCCTTGTGACGGCAAAGATACTGAGTTTGGTAGTCAGAATTCAACTGAGAAGAAACGGCAAGAAAATTTTCAAGGGGTCTTCTATAAATAGTACTAAACTAAGTCAGTATTACTGTCTGTATATTTGTCTACTTATATGTTTTAGACAACGCCATAATTTGGAAATTTTCATGCAGAAAGTTTTTTGTACAATACATTTTAATTATTATCCTGACGAAGTTAGGCGGGTGTCACTGGTTGAAAATAATCTGACGTCATTGCAAATTTTTAACCATTTACTTTATTAAAAAAGATTTATATAAAAACGATAGAACCTACAAGCTCTCCTTAGTTTGGAATCAGACGGCCGTGTGTAAAGAATGTTCCAGGATATTTATTTATTATTATTTATTTCAGTTATTAACACCTATCATACCATTGCATGAATGTTCGGCATATCGTAATAATGCAGGTGAGAATTCGTTTATATTAGGATCCAAATCTTAACAAGAATTTTAATTTTCTAAACATTGTAGAATAGTTTCCTTTTTAGGATCGACATGGGTCATTTGAGAAGTGTTCCAATTGACCTAATGTTATGTCAAGTAAAGTGTTTCTTTTACTTTTGTGCGTTTTACAATGTAAACTATGGGATACTTATGAAGAATTAGATATTTTATAAGAACTTAACTGCAAATACTTTAAAAATGTTTATACAACATGGGCCGACATGCCCCTACTTATGAGCTGATGTTAGCAGGGGCATCGCCAATGCGTTGTTGACCCTGAGACGTGAAGTTGTTATGTCTCATTTGTCTGTAATTTCACCGACTCCCTAACCCTTCTAACCAAAACAGAGTGCGCTAAGGATGCAAGTGTACTTTAGCTTCACAACGGAAATCAGAAAAAAAGGAACTCTGCACTAAGAGATCTACTACTCTATGATTTTAAGAAGAGAGATATTCATCGGAAAATCACAATGAAAATAGGCATGTTTATTCAAATAGGCCTTCTCAGCGCTGATTGTGGGGTAGCTTTTACTGAGAAGTGTTAGTAATAATTTCTCAATAAGTCTCCACAATGGGGGTAATTAGAGTTTTAGTTCTTACGAAAAATTAACATTTTAGTGATTAGTTGTTGTTTAATAAAGATTTTAAGTTAATTTTCTTGTTTTAGCTTCCAAATTGAAAGAACTTGATATGGGTAAGCGAGTAACGTCCGATTTTGATGACTCTATCTGTCAATTTGAATATTTTGGTCTCATTATTGTTTTTTGTATATAAATAGCTAAGATACAATTATTAAAGAATTAGTATATTTAGTATATCAGTTATTTAGTTGCCATAGTACAAGCAGTACGACTTCGGCTTAATTTGGGATCAGATAACTGTACGTGAAGAATGTTCCAGGATATTTTATTATTTTTGGACGCACTATAGGTATCCGCAAGTTAACCATAGACACGTAACAGAAGTTTTATTTAAATTGTTACATTTTTTAAATATTTTAAAATGAAGCCTCGATATTTCTTTGAATACAGCTTTTTATAATTTTTATTATAACTAATTGAATCAGGCGTGACCTTGCGGAAATCCATTGTAATTATATTATATAAAAATTTTATGTATTGTATAAATTCCACAGCATATGGTGAAAGATTATCCAGTAAGTTTCGTCAGTTATTTATTTTCTTCGAGTATAATATATTTTTTAAACAGTTAATCGCCTTATTTATTAAATACTTTTTTCTCATTTGTACCTTTTCGTTTAGGTATAGAAAATGGTGAGTTAAAAAACTATTTCTTTAAGTCGTTAAAAAGTAAGAATTAATTTTTTTATTATATACATTATATTAAAAAGGGAATTTTACAATTATTTCCAATTCAATGTATTTTTATTTGTTTCAGGCGGTTTGTATAGAAAGTTTATTTTTCTATTTATTAACTAACTAGCTGTCCCCTGTGGTTTCACCCGTGTTCCCAAGGGAGGTTTCTTTATGCCGGTATAATACTCTATGTGTTGATCCAGGTTTAAAACGATCTAAGTGTTAAGTTTCATCCAAATTCGATCCGTGGTTTTTGAAAGAGTAACAGACATCCATAAATTCATCTTCACAAACATTCTCAATAACAATATTCTATTAATTTGTAACTTATTTTTAATTTTCATACTAGAGCAAATTATTGTAAACCATGTGAAGTGTTGTTTCACATCTATTATTAGTAAGTAGGCTTCTCCAAATCTCTAGATTATGATTTATGTATTGTACTGCCTATAGGCTGTTGGTGTGCCAATAAAGTAAAATAAAAAAAATATATAAAAAAAAAGTTGGATAGGATTCCTGTCCCCTGAGGTTTCAATCGCGTTCTCAAGGGATGTTACATTTTCCCGGGATAAAAAGTAGCCTATATGATATTTCAGAGCATGCTCTATCTATGCACCAAGTTTCATTCAAATCCGATCAGTAGTTTTAGCGTGAAAGATTAACAAACATACATCCACGCAAAGTTTCGCATTTATAATTAGCTGAAATATTAACAAAGTTGCTATTTTTGTATGACCCATGTGTAAACTTACATTACCATGTTCTACAGGAGGTGGCAGAATCCAATTACGCGGCAACAAATCAACTCCAATATCAACACGCTGTACCACAGATCACCCAATCACGCGTAAGTAAAATCGACTACATTCGTGTCTATATTTGTCGTGTTTATATTTAATGGCTAATTATTATTACACCCATAAACGGCTCTAATAATCTAAATTCAGTTTTTAATTTATAGAATAATGCTTTATTTATGAGTTAATTTTAAGTAGTTTAGTATGTATTGTTTTATGTTTCTTTTTTTATTCGGTGTTTTATTTAACTTGACATGACATTTTATTTAATATGTCTAAATAAGAAAACCAAAGCTTCAAACTGCTATGGTTTCTACATGCTTCTATTTAATTTTGTTTTTTTTTATGTATATTCTGAAAATGGTAAATAAAAAAGATAACTAATAATATTTAATAGTGACATAAACTTATTGTGTTTCTTTTTTTTTGCATTTTTTTTTAGATGCTAGCCTCTGATACACCCTGACGCGGACAATATAAACTTATTGTGTGATTGATTTGGCACTTAAGTTGGTCTCTATTAATAAATCTTTCACTTAAATTAGTTCTTTCTTGAACATAGAATTATTATTATTTGAAGTAAATAAATGTTTTTTACATGCTTTACAAACCATTGATCCCAAACTAAGCAGAGCTATGCACTACATATTATAACTAGATAACTGATATACTACATATACAGGTATATTTATTCTTCTAAATCCATACCAAGCAGATATATAGATATTTACACCCAAACAGAACTAACAGACATGTTCATGCACACAAATGTCAATCCTAGGTGGGAATCGAACACGACTATCTTATCTTTTTTTGTATATTCAAAATATATTTTGAAAACAATAAATTTTTATTCCCGTTAATAATATAATTGATAACATATATTCAGTTACTAAGTTAGGTAGTCTTTGCGTGAATGAGTATGATATCCATGCTCACGAACTTTCGCATTTATAATATTAGTAGATGAAGTAGTATTGACACTTGCGATAATGCAAATCCCACGTGTCGCAATGTAAACTCACTGCTCTGTACTAAATATTTGAGTTAATATTCATTTGAATTTGTTTCAGTGGACCCGTCTTATGTGCCAAGTAAGTGAGATAAAAAATCAAAAGCAAAAACAAATTTCCGAACCGGTATTAGTTTATTAGAGTTAAAATTGGGAAAGCCTTTTTTAATTTATTTTTTATGCCAAGAAGGCTTGCAGTTAGTCCACCTGATGGTAAGTGGTCACCGCCTTTAGACATTTGCAACACCAGAGGCATTGCCAATGCGTTGTCGAAAGTTGTTAAGTCTCATGTGCCTGTAATTTCATCGCCCCTCTTACCTTTCTAACTGAAACACAGTAATACAAGTGCACTACTGCTTCACGGCAGAAATAGGTTGGAGGAAACATATGAAGTTGTGTGATTCGTTAAAAAAATTACTGTATTTTTATTTTGTAGTTATTTTTATTTAAGTACTAATATGTTTTTTTTTTCAGATAGTGACGATGATGGTAAGTCGTCTTTATTTCACGCAAGAGTAAAATTTATTTGAAGACATATACTACATCTTTCACGACGGGGATATTATGTAACACCATTTTTAATTTTATGTCAAAATTCATTTTAGACGACGCGCGACGGGGCGATTACGTAACATCATATTACTGTCAAAAAAATTGTATTAAAGTACTTTCTATTCAATATTGGCCCATAATCTATCTTATAATTATAATTCTTATGGCTCAAAATTTATTGTTTAATTTTCAGATGATAATTATAACAAACCTATAAAGAACCGGCCAAAAAAGTTTACAACAGGACATAATGGTAAACAATTCTTTTTTTATGTGAGAAAAAATGTAATCTACTATATAGATCGTGTACTATACACTGTAATGTAATGTACTGTAAACCAGATTACTGGTGCACTATTTTTTATACTATAAAGCCTTACGTCTATCAAAATAGGATTCCTTTAATGCACTATCACCTCAAAACTACTGAACATATCGTGATGGGACTGCTACCATTCAACGCAGAATTTTTCCTAGATGGTTATAAACGCGGACGTAACCTCGGAGTACAGCTAGTGTTATCATGTATTTAGATTGTCAATGCTCTTCCGTTCCGAAATCTAGCGTAACTATAAAATACGTCTGTTTGTCTGCCCATAACGTATGGTAGTTTATAGACTCGTAAAAAGCTTTTTTAATCTATTAACTAAAACGCGAAAAACTGACGTCACTTATACTGCTTCCTTTCATTTGATATACATCACATCGAGGTGGTCAAGGAAGTACCCAATAAACTACCACCTTGTCACGTCCGCCATATTGGATTTAGAATGACGACATATTGCAAAATTTCATGTCAATCGGTTTGTTTCAATCGGAACTGGTTTAAAATTGAACTGCAATATTTGATAAACAAAGTAAATTACAGAAGTTTGTTATATTCTTGTTTTTTTTTTACAGAAATTCATCCTCCTACCAAGAAGGGCTTTCTTGCACCAGTGTTAGGAGTAAAACCGGAGCATTATATTGACGATGCATGATTTTATGTACTAATATTATTAATATTAGAAATAATTAAAATAAAATTTGGCCTATTTGATACTTTTTTTGACGGGAAATTAATAAATATCTAAGGATATTCTTTGCGGACGCTATTCTGGTCACAATTTAAGAGAGCTTGTACTATGGAAACCAGATAAACATACTAAATTTTTTTCTTTCAAACAGATACTCATGTTAATATTTACAATCATACACAGAACAAACAGACATGTAAATATACTTTTAAATCGTGGGAATCGAACCCACCTGTGGCGTGGTATCAGGGTCTCTAACAACTAACAAGACAGGGAAATGCTAGAAAACAACATTTAACAGGTATCCTGGTGGATATGATGATCAGGTAGGATACTTACTTCCTGGCCAGTTCCTGGAGACGGTGGCTGCGGAGGTGGCACGTATGTGGGACGTGGTGATGCTGGCGGCCTGAAAGGCCCTGGTGTAGGCTGCTGAGACAAAAAAACATGTTATATCGTACCCAGGTTAAAAAGACGATGTTCTAATAAAGGGCCAATAGTTTGATTTCGTTAGGTAAATGACACAAGCTCGAGGATGTTTCGTCGCACTTGAGAGGTTCGCTCTCGGAGGCTCGCCCAAGAAGTATGCTGGATAAGGGAGCTGGTAAAAACAAACTAAAACTAAGCGTATGAAATGCTTCTGAATGTAGAAGAAGCGAAGGTGGTGTCAGGTGCGTTGTAGCAATAAATCTATGGTTACTGCTTACTCTAATGGGAGACAAGCGTGGTGATGTGTATGTATATATAAAGAAAATTCGCAGTTAAATAATCAATGTGGTTCTCAAAGTTATAGATCCGTGAGCCCCTATTTAATTACTAAGAAGACTGTATTATGCAACTTTTATGCAAGTAAAACAAGACATTATAAGAATTTATATAAATAAATACCTAAATAAAAATTAATGTGAGTATGTTCCCTACGAATGCCAAAAAGGCTAGACCGATTTTGACGGAACCTTTACTCGCAGATTGTTGATATTGCCGGGTACGCGGCTGTAACAACGGGGGCCAGATAGTTTGATATTAAATGCATTGAAATATGAAGGATTATCATAAAGACATGTAGTGTATTAGTTTAGTGCTTTTAAGTCAACAACTTATTGTAAATCTAGCCCCTCTTTACGGCATGCTGTCGTAGGTCCCCCCACTTTGAGAAACTCTGATCTAAACGTAAAATTCATTGATCTAACTTGCTTTGACTTAGTTTAGTGTTTTCAGTCCAACAACCTATCCTAATTTTAGCCTAAGGCCCCCTTACGTACATATCGACGTAGGTACCCCCACTTTGAGAGACACTCGGTGAGTTTTACACCGATCTAACCGGTATGCATTTAATTTCTTAACCTTGGGACTGATCTCATCTCGGCAATCCAAGGAGTTATGCTCAACAATACATATATCAAACTTATCTAACACAACAATTGAATTTGAACTATGATGTAAGAAAATAACTAACAAAAATTACATTTCACGGCCAATGATTTCATGGTAAAGCTGCCGTCGTGATGTAAGCGGGCGATGTGACGTTTGTAATTAAGGTTTATGTCTGCTCAAAATTATTAACACAATGTCATATGATATTCATGTTTAATGACTAAAGCACAGTTTTGACAATTAATGTGTATAGAATCTTGATGCTATCATATATCCTACTTTTATTATAAATGTGAAATTTTGTGAGGATGTATGGATTTATTGCTCTTTCACGCAAGAACTACCAAACATGTTTGGATGAAACTTTGGATGCACTTAGATGTAGCATGCCCTGGGATTACAAACCTTTACCTAGGAAAGTATTACATATCTCCGGAATGCGAGTGAAACCGCGGGGGACAGCCAGTCTTCTAATATGCTTTCTTAATTTTATTAAAATTTCTGATTAGTCAAAATTGGTTATTAGATGAATAGTTTTGTTCATTCAACCTAAGTATTATCAAAAACGATGACTCAAACTTGGAATTTTAATTGGAGGTGTCGAATATCAGATATGTACCTGATAATTCTATAACTTCATAACCACATGTTTCCTTATTTCTTCAACAAGGTGATCATATTAAAGGCCATTTTCATTGTATAGAGTCAATATTTTACAGCATGACAGTTATCCGCTTCCGCTACCGCTACCCTCTCCGCTCATCTAATGACTAGGGCCCATTATTTTGACATTTGAATAGTTTAATAAACATGCAAGGTTACGGGTGCATTGTAATAATAACCTCAGTTAGGCGCGAAATGATATTAACCACGGTGAGAACAAACGGGTTAATTGCAATATGGCGTCATTGTTTTTATTAGTTGTAATAAAATAGGTTGATTGAATAAAAACAACCGGGAATTGTGGTTCAGACTTTCGTACGTAGGGTTTTAATATCTGAAAACTAACGTTGCAACAACTACTAAGATAGATAATTTTTTGACCGCACGCTGCTAACCCTTTTTTGCTTTTTTTTCCACCTTTTTAATCGTTGTTTTTGTCTTTATTTTCTGAGTTCCTAATAAATAGTTTTTCTTTCTTTCTATTCTGACTTCCTGACAAACTTTCGTATTTATAATATTATTATTTCGCTCATAGACTTATAAATGTAGAGGAAGCGAAAGTTCTCGGTCAAGTGTGTTGCTCTGCTTACTCCTATGGGATAAGAGCGAGACGATAAGTATGTATGATAGAGAAAATTTGTGCGAGTAAAATGCAGGGGTTCTCAAACTTTTAGCTCCACGACCCCCAATTGAATAACCTAGAAGATACAGACCAGCATACGCTGCTCTTATAAAAATCATATATTTATATTTTCGCTGAGTGTTCACTCAGATGAACTCGCGGATGGCGGACCTCTCGTCTACTTGCGGAGAAACGAATGAGACAGGGAATAGTTACTGCGTGAATTCATCGTCGAGTTTGATTGCAGAATATCATAGCTGTTGGCTGTGTGGTTAGTGATGGTGGGAGTGTGGTAAGTATATGTGCAGCTGCTGGAAAACCCCGATAAGTTATTGGGGACAAAGGGTAGTAGGAACTACTTCTTACCTTATTCCCATTATTATTTGTAGGGAATGGTATCGTAGGTGGATCGTAGTTGTAGCCCTTGCTCGGAGGTAGGTATTCGTTGCCTGCTGCGGTTGCCATGACGACCAGCGTTGACGCTACTAAGCAGCTCAGCCACATCTGCAAAAAAAGATATTTCATTTAATTTATGGTGTTGAGTTTAAATCGAATCAAACTAAGAATTTTATTGTTCACGTTTATTTAACACCGCTAAGTTCATATTTTTTAAGCGCTAAGATCTCCGATAAGCATGCAGATGGTAAGTGGTTACCGTCGCCTTTGGACATTTGCAACACCAGGGGCATCGTTGTGTTGTCGAACCTGAGACGTGAAGTTGTTAAGTCTCATGTACCTGTAATTTCACTGGCCCCCTTACCTTTCTAACCGAAATAGTAATACAAGTGCACTACTGCTTAAGCGGGAAAATGGGTAAAGAGGTAATACTTTTCTAGACGAACTCTGCACAAAGAGCTCTCCTGGATCAATTTTTTTTTATTTCATGCCCATCAAATATTTAAATGCATAACAATCCGACAGTCGAGTCTATCGGCGTGATAGTTACGTAAATGCCCAAAATGCGTCCCAGGTGACGCGAGTTTACTAATTGACCCACAAGGGGACCCAACTTGTGGGAAAAACCGTTTCCTAGAATTTGATTCTGATTATATTTTAAATCAGCCCCCTTATTCAGCTACTACAAACTTCGTCGGCGAGCCGCCTCACGGAGCCTCGGAGTGCTTATCTCTCACGTGATTAGTAGTATTAGCGTAGTAAGGAAGAGACAGAGCACGGAGGCCGCGACGAAACATCCTCGAGTTAGTATCATTTTCCTTACAGAATCGAGCAACAACAAGTTACTGAAGATGAACTTGTGTTGGAACACCATTTCACAAGGGTAATGTTGTGGTCGAAGGTGGTTAGAACAGAAAGACTAGAACAAACTAGCAGCTACCAGAACACTTCAATGGTTGCTTGGCAACAGATTTGTATCTATGGTAATGAATTCACTTTTTGGGAATCTATTTGTGTGAAGCCGTCTTTTGCAGCCAGCCTCGCCAATATTTCACCCAATGATTGTATCGGTGGAGTTTGGAAGTTTAGTTTCTGTTGCTGCATACTTTCATACTCAGGCCTGCTTTTTTTCGGTGCACTCACACCTGAACTCGTAGATGCTTTAGATTCGGATTCTTCTTGGGTCCCGCATTTAGTAATATTGATTTTACGCACATGTGCTAAATGTCTCACCAAACCACTAGTATTTGAACCTTTGCAAGCAATGGTTTTTGGGCCATTCATTTAAGCATTTGCAGATTCCTTATTTTTTTGAAATATATCCATACTTTTCAGTCAGCCAGGCGGCATTGCAGCATTCCAAAGTTCCATTATTACGATTTATTCCAATTTATTGACTCAGGCGTGGCCTTGCGGCAATCCATAATAAGATTATACAAAAACACAAATATCTAGTAACTAATCCCGCTGGATCTCATTCTCTGTCAAGTCTCAACCAGAAGGAGATCCAACGGAATTACTTAGGTACTAGATATTTTGTATAATTTTACGATTATCGTTTGAACCCGTGATTTTGTGACGTTCCATAATTTATTATTAATAAGAATTGTGCTGTTGGTATTCCGTATATAATAAATTAAATAAAATGAGCTGAGTTCTCAAACTTTTTGAAGGTCAATGAAATAGTTTTTATTTGTAGTTGTAGCGCTACCTATTGTAACAAAGAGACAAAATAAAAGAAGAATAAGGTAGATTTGACAATGCAGTGCCATAGGTGAGGCCTATGTCCAGCAGTGGACAGAGATAGGCTGATGATGATGAGATTTGACAACCTTCTTTTTAGAAGTCGGTTAACGGTTCTTTCATATTGAAATGATTGCAGCGTTCAATTGTACTCGGAGTTTTTGCATTTGCATTCGAAATAAAAAAACAATTTAATGTGAATTCCATTGTGTACGTATTCATACTTTAGGAGTTCTGTTGTGACAGACAGACACTGGTACAAACGATGAAACAAAACAGAGGCAATCTTTGCATACAATACGCTTTATGGGAAATTGTAGAGACTGCAGAAAAAATAAGTATTTTTTTTATATGAATGCATTTTGTGACCATATAATAAATAATATATATAATAAAGTGCGGAATTTGTGTGAGTTTGTGTGTATGTAGAGAGTTACCTCCGGATCACTGCAAGCATTTAAAAATAAAAACTTTGATGCTTTTTTTGTACTTATAAGGACCTTGGATGGTTCTTAGCTATAGTTGGACCCGGTCGTCGAGATCCATCATTTTTTTTATATTTTTTAATCCAAATTGAATAATTAAAATGACATATATGTAGAAATATAGAGAATATATTTTGCTAGCGTCTTCCTGAACTGCTAGTAATATTTTTTTTAATAATCATTCGGTTTACTAATATAGTTGATATTAATTAAAGTGAATATATTTTTTTATTTTCTTTGTATAAGTAGTATATCAGTTATCTGGTTCCAAGCTCTGCTTAGTTTGGGATCAGATGGCCGTGGGTAAAACGTCCCTGGATATTTATTAATGTAACATAACGTGAGTCTATCTGCCTACTGTACTTGTGCACTGATGCATTAAGTTTCGCCACGCACAACAATAAATAGCATTCGATAGTGCAAGGCCGATGCCTCTCTACCCGCGTCCTGTCGCCCGCGGCGCCGCTGCGTGACTCGTTGCGAATCATTATATCATTGTGAGAAAAAGGATGTTAACTGACTTCTGACATGTCAAATCAGCAATTTATTAAGTGATATGTCAAGTTAGCAACTTTTTATGAAATGTGATGTCAAATCAGCGACTTATTAAGTGACATGTCAAATTAGCTACTTTTTATTATATGTCAAAACGAATGTTTGACATATATCAAAGGGAAAAAAATGATCAAACGATAGCCCGCGTATTGAACATCCAAAAATACACGGATACATACAATGTGATCAAAATTTTATAATTTATATGATTTTTAAGGACTAATCTTTGCTGTACAATTATGACGTTACAACTTGCTATTTCATACAAAACTCCATACATTCGTTCGTTTTGACATTTTATAAGTATTAAATACATATAAAAGTTGCTAATTTGATATGTCAGTCAACATCAAATCATATTAATTAATAAATGTAGATCATATTTGATGTATCCGTATAATTTTCAATATTCAATACACTGGATACTGGTTAGTGTTTGATCTATATATGTATGTATTTAGAAAAAAATGTAGTATATCAGTTATCTGGTTTCCATAGTACAAGCTCTGCTTAGTTTCGGACCAGATGGCCGATGGATGGAAGTCCCACGATATTCATTTTATTAATTTACCTTCAATATAGTATAGTTCTCCAGTGTCGTATGTTATAGTGATCTTCAATGGGCAACAAACACAGTACATTAAAAAAGAATAAAACCCAATTGATTTCGACAGGCCAGTTGGCTTGGTGGTTACCGACTCTGACTGCCAAGTCGAAGGTCGCTTCGATTCCCACCCAGGACACACATTTGTGTGCATGAACATGTCTGTTTGTTCTGTGTCTGGGTGTGAATATGTTTTTTTTTTTTATGCCACTTGGGCCGTCAAACAAGCAGACGGTCCACCTGATGGTAAGTGGTCACCGCCGCCTATGGACATTTGCAACACTAGGAGCATCGCCAATGCGTAGTCGACCCTGACTAAGACCTCTACTACTCTGGAGTATAAGTATGCATTTAGAAAAAAAAGCAGTATATGTAGTATATCAGTTATCTGGTTTCCATACTACTATGGCTCTGCTTGGTTTGGGACCGGATGGCAGCGTGTATGAAACGTCCCGGCATATTTATTTATTATTCATTATTATGCCAATTTTTTTTAACTATCTATATTGTTCTTAAATAAATAACAGACTATATACCATTTACCATCTGGTGGACCGCCTGATTGTTTGTCGGCCCATGTCGTAAAACAAAAACTTGAGATTGGTTTTCTTCAAGCACAAGTAAATTGTAGGTTTACAACTCTCGATCGTTACGTGTCGACTTCGTTATCATTGTGCATCTTAGGATGATGAGATCAACACAAAAGAATTAAATCTACCCACCAGATACAATGATCCTATAATTAATCTAATATGTAACGCGTTACAAAATCCTGAGCCGATGTTAAGCTAAAGTGAGACAATAGTTTATATTTCGCAACGGACTCACTCACGCGCAAGTGAACTATTCTCTTCATTAAGTTTGCCATTTTTGTTTAGGATGCCGTCTGTTTGAGCGCGAGTAGCGATTTTTAATTCGAGTGTTGCCAGATTGTGAAGCTATCGATATCGATAAAATGGGTGTTATATATAAAATTTAACGCCACACCATATTGAAGCTGAACTAACAGCAAGTATGCTATTATTAAGAGTGTTTTCATGTTAGGACGTGTAAGAATTTTAAAAGTAGTAAAGGCCTTAGTGCAGAGTTCCTTTGGGGTAGCATGTCCGCTGGACATAAAAAGAAGGAAGTTTCGGATTCAGTCTTTAACTTAGAAGCCTAGCAAATAATCAAATTCGATACTATATATTTTATTTTATTTAGATAATAAAGACTTTTAGAGATATGATTTATAAATTATAAGTAATGATAGTATAATTCATTATAAGAACTCATGCATGAAAGTAATACCGCTCTCCGCTCCCCGTGCACATTACCACCGCAGCCTACCAAAAGATCTTAAACCAGATTCCTCGCCATTAAATCACAAACAACCACAATGTGGTTAGTGGTGTGTGAAGCGCCTAATCTAGTATGATCTAATAAGAGTTCTTGTGCAATATCCAGGTCATATGGCCATCCCTTCTAATGCGAAGTTGATGAGAGCTGTTTCTAGATCTCGAAATGGTCTGATATTTGATTGCAAAGAAAGCTGATGCTAGGGGTAAGTCTGTATGTGAAAACTGTAATGCAGACATGTTAAAAATGTATTCTAAATAATCTGTCTACATTTCCAGTTCCATCAGAATTCCCATACAAACTTAAATCTCCTATTTTACCCCTTTAGTTAAATCTAGAAGTGAAATCCTTTCTATGGGGAAGTTTGGGAGGTCATACTAAACGAGTGAGTTCATATTTAGATAAAAAATGCCTTAAGGATCATTCTGTAAAAACTAAACTACGTTTATAAATTTAAAATTCAAAGTTGATGTTATCAACGGTTCAGAAATCAGTCTACAGCTGAGAAGAATCGGCAAGGACCAACAATCACAAAGCATCTAGTAGCAACGGCCGTACTTCAATTTCATTAATTATTCAGCGTCGGCTTGCACTGAGCTTAATTAAAGTTTATTATAACTAATTCTCGACGTCGACCTCTCGTGTGCGACTCGATGACATTATGAGTACACTCTGTATAGCTAGGGATGTTACTTTCATTTTAGTAGAGTAAGGTTTGAATCGATTATGAATTTTAGGTCCATTTTTGTTTTTAGTCTATATAAATGACTTGCCATATGTTGTAAATGATCTCACAGATATTGTCTTGTTTGCTGATGATACATCATTAATTTTTAAAGTTGATAGAAAAGACAAAGATCTAACTAAAGTTAATCATACTATGTCAATTGTCTGTGGGTGGTTTGCTACAAATAATCTATTACTAAATTCAAAGAAAACTAAATGCTTAAGGTTTTCTTTACCGAATGTAGCACAAGTAGATAGCCAAATAATAATAGATGGGAGCCATATTGATCTTGTTAATAAAACGGTATTTTTGGGTCTTACATTAGACAATAAATTGCAGTGGGGACCTCAGGTTGATACTCTAGCTGCTAAGTTAAGTTCGGCTGCATTTGCTGTTAGGAAAATTAAACAATTGACGAATGTTGAGACAGCCAAATTAGTTTATTTTGCATATTTTCATAGCCTCTTGTCCTATGGTATTTTATTTTGGGGAGCAGCAGCGGATATAGAATCAATATTTATTATACAAAAAAGAGCAATTCGTGCAATTTACGGTATGGGTCCCCGTGAATCATTAAGAGATTTATTTAGGGAAATAAATATAATGACATTGCCTTCATTATATATTTATGAAAATATAATGTTTATACGTAGAAACATAGGAATGTTTGAGTCAAAATTGGATATCCATAATATTAATACAAGACAAAGGGAGAAGTTAGTTGTTCCATATTTTAGACTAACTAAAGTAAACAAGTCATTTCTTGGTAATTGTGTTCGATTTTATAATAAGATACCGCTTTCAGTAACCAAAATGTCTGATCATAAATTTAAAAATTATATTAGGAAAGTTTTGAAAGAAAAAGCGTATTACAAGGTGGTTCATTATATTGAAGATAAAAATGTATGGAAATAGCTGCTCTCTGCACAGTGCACCTCTAATTTTCTTGTTTAAGTTGTAAGTAATTATTGTCATTTTCTATTTTGTAGTCTTGTTATTTCTTTTTTTTTTTTGTTTTTTGTTTTTGAATGTTAGCTTTATTAAGTATTTTGTAATTGTTAAATATAAAAATATGTAAAATTGATGTTATAAAATAGCCAAAAAGTCAGAATAGATAAAAAAGAATTTAATAAAATAAAAAAGAATGTAACCTTGCTGAGTTTCTTGCCGGTTCTTCTCAGTTGAAGGCTGACTTCCGAACCGGTAGTAGCTTCAGTAACTTTAAATTTGACCTTCATAAGTGCCTTCTGAGGGCCTAAACTGAATAAATGGTTTTGAATTTTGAATTTTTTTGAATTTTTTGAATTTCAAAACTGCTGAAGCAACGGTGGCAGGAATGTGATAAACGATAACAGTATTCAAAGGCATCATAAAATAGTTTTTAAATAATAGCCTGAGTGAATAATCTACAGATAGAAAAATACAGTTTCTTAACACCTTTCTAAAGAAATAAAACAAAAACCTATATTGGAAATGCACAATGCGTATCTTAAAATCCGTGAATAAATATCCCAAGGCTGGTGAACCTTTGAAAATGGCATAAAAACTTGCGAAGTGATGCTATTAATACAAAAAAAGTACTGGATCATTTCCTAAGTATAAGTATACTGTCAAATGTCAATTCTGACAGCCCTAATGATATTACTAAGACCATAAATCGGTATCTAAAAGCAAGTTCTCATCATTTTCGAAACGATTGCAGTTTTAAAGATGTAAATCTTGACTGTAAGGTGATAATTATAATCATTAGATCGGGAACAGATGAGGCGGCCATTGTGAATCTTTGGTAAATTACATAATTAAATATACAGAGTGATCTTTTATCTGAATGTGAAAGTGAAAGTAAATAATGTAATAATGGCTGCTTAGACATACTTTAAAAATTAACCCTACTCCTTAGCATGACAACGTTTATTGCCTTCATCATACAATTAACTATTGGATCAATAAATGCACCTTATTTCAAAATTAATAAAGTACATTTTTCGATGGCATAAAAGCGTGGCTCAGCGATGAACGCATACATCTGAGACCTTACAGATGCCAGTATGCAGGTTCAAGGTTGCCCTGTACCTTTGCCTAGCTTGACCACTAGTTTTTCAGTAATAGAAATATTGTATTGAAGTCTGAGGTACGCCCTGGAACAGTCTTGAACTATTGATTTAATTTTCCGTCTTATTAGGGTAGACTCATTCAGCTTGAGTCCTAAGCGATAACCAAATTGTCCGAAGCACGGTGTAAATACTTTTTAACTTTTTAATATACTTCAAAGTAGCTTGACCACTTTGAAGTATATTAAAATCTCAGCACTATTAGGAACTATTAGATTAGAGTTTAGATGGTTTAAATTTCAGCAGTTTTTGGAGACTGGTTTATACAACCAAGCTCATTTTGGACTAACGTAAACAAATCATAATGAATTTTGAATTTTATTAGCATTTAAGGCAGTCTATAAGTAGATCAGCGCACTTTTAATTCATCTATTGATTCTAAAATTAAGGTTATTAATGAAAAATAGCAGAAGCAGTCTCTCTTATAGTATAATAGAAATATAAGCTTTAATTTCGATTATTGCTTCATAGAAGTAACGTTTGTAAAAAGAAACCACAGCCTCTACATTTAATAGTGCAATTACTCAAAAAGAACACCTTTAGAATACCGTGACGTTTAGAAAGCGAGCTGTAACATTTCGTGTTGCACCCCGCCCTGAGAGTAAACGCAATTGTCACTGGGGATCGTGACTTACTCTACTATTGTCTATTACCACAGATGCAATATGCGCCCTAAATACTACCCTAATAGTGCTTGCAGCCCGTGATTCGATGCAGACTTTTTAAAAATAGAATTAGATTGACATTACTAGAGTTTGAATCCTGTACAAAATTGGCAAAAAGTAATGCATATTTTCAAAATCCAAAATTTGGGCAATGCCCAGTGAAAAGCAGATTAGTGATAAACTCAAGTTGATGATTATCATTATCATTCAAACTATTAACATCAAGGCTTAAATCATTTCAAAACCAACGTTTACAAGTAAGAGGGACAATAAATACGTCAATTTTGCAATAAACTGTAACATGACAATTAATAAAATGAACTCTATGCCGTTGTGATAAAAGCGGTCATTGTTTGCCATCAAATTGCTCTTATGACATACTCGAATGGTCAGGTTCCCATGAAACAATGGGTATATTCAGGTCATGTAGCTAAGTTCTTATTCGCACGGATTTTTGTATATAAAGATATCTGCATTAATAAAAATAATGGATATTTTTACATCGCCGTACAGACTTTTTTATCTATGGCCAATTATTATCGATTAATGAAAAGGTGTCACTTGTCAATTGTAAGTAAGATCGCGAATGTCACTTATCGATAAACTTTTTGCTATCCGACTACAGCGCTATTAATGTCAAAAAGCATAATTTGATTTACATATCGAGATTGACATCTCTGACATTGCCAATATTATTAAAGACAAAAACCCGATTTCCTATGAAAAAGAAGGCAATTTACGACTACATTAGGTCATGTGTCATTATTACTTAACACATTACATAATATTATGCGAGCATTAACAAAAACAACATATTATATTATCATTTGATCGTCACTTGAGGCAAATATTTAATAGCAACCCATTAATCAATGTAATTGAATAACAGAACAGTTGTTTTGACAAGAAAATTGAGTGGGATCACGATTAGTGTAGGAATATGTAGTTATGTACATTACAATATTTGAGATGCGTACAAAAATCGATGAAATACTTTTAAAATTACTATAGAATGTACAGAAGAATTACTTATGGTTTCAATTTTATCTGTAAATTTAAATACATTAATAGTATCCCCCGCGGTTTTACCCGCGTTCCCGAGGGATGTCACAATTTCCAGGGACAAAAAGTGGCCTATATGTTATTCCAGGATATGTGTCAAATGTCATCAATTTTTTTGCGTGAAGAGTAACAAACATCCATAGATATAATATAAATAATCGCATTTATAATATTAATAGGATAAAAGTTATAAGTTTAAATCGTTACCTAAAAGGGAAGGTTAGCACAAACCACAACCGCAATGGTATTTATCTAGTAGCGACCATGAAAATATTTATTCATTGAAAACAATCGAAGCATAAATTATCGAGAAATACACATCTCTACAGTTTCCTATCTTCGCGTAGCGTGAACAAATCGCGCGGTAAATTTCATTTTGACATTTTAAATTTTTATAGCACGCGGCGGGCTATGGTAACACGTTACACAGCCTATAATTATAATGTCGTTATTTTTAAGGTTCTCTTACTCTCACGGTTTAATTGGGTTTTTATAGAGAGTGTTTGTTGTTTATGCGATTTCTAATAGGTGTATTTGACCGTAAGATATACACATGCTTAGTATGTGATGATAAGGCCGAAGGTACTGAGCCCACAGAGCCTAGAGCAATCTATCAATCGCAACTGACAGAACTCAAACGTCGATGCTTAGCAATCGATTATAGACACATAAAGAAGTTGGTAGTTTAACGTTTAAGACGTTTCAGAATGTGATAGAAAAATTAACCCTATAGGCTCTAAAGTAAGGTTCATCTGTATCATCAAACAAGAAGCTTTATTACTAAAGAAAATAAAGTTCATATTACGTGTCATTCTGAAACGTCAAAAAGGACTAGTCAACGAGGTTTTCTTCACCGAATACTCGTTCTATGACGTCACTACGTTAAGTTAAACTCAGTAACTAACCGTTCCTTCTAACACAGCTCCTTAGGTCTATTATGATTAATTCTAACATGACTGCATCAATAAAACAGCCGTAAAAGGCTCGCTTCACGCCATCCAAAAGGCAGGTCAAGGGTTAACATTGTCATGTTGGCAGTACGTTATATCACCGCTGGAGCTGATTGGTCCATTCAACGTTAGGTTTTTGTTGGATTCTCATGAGCGTTTGGTTTATTGTATTGTTATTGGCGAGATTTGAAAACATTGAAGACCGCTCAATAGTTATTTACATGGCTGAAATCGATCTATCGTTGTCCATATTTAAGATATCATATTATGCAATGCAACTTTAACTGTCAAATGCTTTTTTAATTTTTATTTCAACATAGGTTCTTAACTTTCTTTTTGCTGTTATCTTCGACAAACTAGCAATGCGTTTTTATGTGTTAATATTGTCTAGTGTTGGGTGTTTTTATTTCAATATCAATTTAAAAAGGCAAACATGAAATTTTGATAGCACACTACAGGTAGACTGAAAGTTTCATTCACGTGGTATAAAAATAATAAATATCCCAAGACGTTCTGAATCCATTACACTCAGAACAAACAGACAGGTTCAGTCAGAAAATGTTTATCTTGAGTGAATTCGAACCCATGATTTTCGGCATGATAATCTATCCCTATTCCTATCTAACCACAAGACTAACTGACCCAAAATCTTTAATATTCGGGGTAACTCGGAGCTTCTCGGGTGCGCATTTGACCATCTAGAGAATCAAATGTCCTTTATTATTAGCTTTTATTTAACATCACATATAAGTATGTTTGGGATAAATCTTGAAACTGATTAGGTCCACCATCTGATCAAGCTGAAATTTTGCAAATACATTTTTTTTTGGCATTGCTGTATTTGCTTCGAGACTTTATTTTAAATCCAATATTGCGGTTGGGGTCATGGCTATCTAATGAAAGTGTTTGCCAAGCAGCACACTTTTACAGCTTGTCTTAATTTTTTTTTAACTGCATATTATTATATAATTTATAATTTCCTTTTGGATTGAGGCAGTCGATCGGTACACGATCGCGTTAAATACAGCGGCGAGCACACCGTAAATTTCATACGAAAATTTGTTCCTGCCAAGTGAAATGGCAACAGAGTAGCTCAGAATAAGGGAGATTAACCTATGAACGCTTACAGGCAATATTTTCACCTAATCACAAACTTTTTGATAGACGGTATAATAGGTACCATTGTATTCCTTATAGAGAAACTTTCTATCGAAATTACGTTGTATAACATAACAATGTGTATAATTAATCTATCGTATCAAATGAGATGTGTGACCAATTGAAAATACAATATTACCAGTTAGTAGATTACATTATGAATGGTAGAAATCTACCGTCATTAGGGTCCCATAACCAAATGATAAAGAAGTGTATGTCCGGATGTTATTGTATTCGTTATTGAAATGGGGTCTAAAGTGGGACAAAAGTGAAGTAATATTTGAATTTAGAATAAACTATAAGAGTTATTTACTAGCTCTCCCCCGCGGTTTCACTCGGTGTTCTCGGCATTTTCTATATTGCCAAGTTTCATCCAAATCCGTTAGGTAGTCTGCGTGAATAAGTAACAAACATCAATTAAAATTTTCGCATTTATAATATTATAATAGTAGGATATTGTATGGTATCTGCATAATTTTTGATAATTGCCTTTTTTGAAAGGAGGATAGTGAATGAGAAGTGCCCTGGAACATTCTTTACACACGACCATCTGATCCCAAACAAAGCAGAGCTTATACTATAGAAACTAGGTGCACCACATATACCACTTTTTATATAGACAGACAGACGATGTTCATGGGCACAAATGTTTGTTTTAGTTGGAACCGAATCTACGACTAACTGTGTAATAATCAGGGTACCGACCCATCACACCAACTGGTCAATGCAGGGCTAACGGAGGTCTTCAAAATACCACGCTTAGTGATTTGGTAAACATTGTAAAAAATGGGTCATGTAGAAAGGATTCGCTCCCTAATACGGTAAATAGGGTGTAATACGAACTACACTGAAAAAATTGGTCTTTTGGGTAAATTTGTATCAGTTTTGATTAATTCTAAATATCCTATTGGTAAAATTGCATCTAGTATCAATATAGCAGTGTAGAAACGCAACTTCAATGTTTTTACCAGGTCGCGTGACAGGGTGGTGTAATGTTTTCATAACCTCACTTCGTTATTGTCACCAAGACCGTTTTCTATATTCCCACACAAAAACTCTAGAAGTGTAAAGTAGTTGAGATTTGACAGCTAAGGGTCCGTTCACACAGACCGGATCGGAGGAGAGGATTTTTTTTATCACGTTTAAAACATAGTTTTGAATCATTGTAATAAGGTTAATTTTTACATGACACTTCTTTCGTTAATGAGAATGCTTGATAGCAAACCAAACGCGCTTAGTGTTAAATAATAAGCCGACCGGCTGCCTCTAATGACGTATTCTTCCGCTCTGTTGGCTGCGGCCAGTTCCAAGCATATAACTCGCCCTGGCAGATGCTCTCCGAGCCGGTCTGTGTGAACGGACCCTAATAGTGTTACAGAAAAATGAACTCTATACGGTTCCTAAGGTTCTAAACATCATCAAACAATTAATCAGTAAATAAATAAATAAATCTAATCACCAAAGCAATAAGATATTGTTTGGCAAACACAAAATTATGGCCGATGCATATGCCGCCATTTTGAAATTTTGTGAAATTGTGGTTACAGAGCAAACCCTAATAAATCGACTAAGGATCTCAGTCAACTTTATTAAATATGCGTCAACTCTAAATAAATGTATTTTAATTTATTTACACTACTATCTAACTACTACTAATTAATTCTACTATTTATTTATATCATTTTCATCAATAAATAAATACATGAAACTTACATAGAATTAAAAAAAATGTTGCACATTAAAGGCTTGGTATTGCAATGTTTTAAACCTACTATTCTATTGGCAAAAGTCAGGCAAAACTAAACCTAAATACTTGAGTAAACACGACACTGAAAACTCAAACATGTTCTGTCATGGCTAATACCGGACACCTGGCTACTCTACACGGGTCAAGTGAGTGTAACCCTTTCCTCTACATTACATTATCACATAAATTCCTCACAGATTAAGTAATTTTAAACGTTACAGCTCTTATATCGCACGCGAGGTAGGGCAGTCACATTTTTTTATTACTTAGAAAATTACGAAAGTTCCTAGATTGAAGATCAGAACACTTAGTGATGTTCCCATGCTAGTCTTATTAAAAAAAAATGGAAGTGATACTACCTGATTCTTTTTAGTATTATTTATTACCGCCCTGCAGTTTCATTTACATTCTGTATGGATTTGTTTCAGTCATTTTCTAATAATAAAAAAATAGCACATTACGTTAAGATCCAGGGGACGATCTTCTATTTAGCTTATTTCATACTAATCCATATTTACCACTATGGTATGACAAACATCTATACAAACAGTAGCATTGATAATAATAGTTGGTTTTCTACATTACGATACGTGTGGCTTCAGTAGGTACCTAGTCTATTATGTAACCTTGCCAAGTTTCTTGCCGGTTCTTCTTGTTGAAGGCTGACTTCCGAACCGGCCTAAACTGAATAAATGGTTTTCAATTGAAATTTATTAGTAAACCATACGAATAATCAAATTTTGTTTTGTTTTTTTTTTGGTCGTTTGATACTTATAATTTAAGGATCAATAATATGTATAATAAGCAAAATGTATTATACTTTGCCATAAAATTATGCCTTTTATACACACTTTTTTTTTAAATTTTACTCTTAAACAAATGGATACTCCTAAGATACCAGATTCTATCTATAAATAGCAAAACATCTTCAAGTTTCAAAACGGACCTAATATTGTTCCTACAAACTTAATAGAGCAATAAAATTATGGAAAAATAACTTCTATTTATGAGGTGGTAAAAGCTATGATAGACGACAATTTAAATTTGGACTAGCGAATAAACAACGTATAGAATTACATTTAAAATGACAGGACCGGTGAGGTTTCATAATTAAATCTTAAATTATAATCAGCCTCGAGGATTACCTATTAGTTCAATTGAACTTTGTTTAAATTACAATAATTTAAACACATAGAAATTCCACATTTGCAAAATAATATGTTGCATTGTAAACCTTTTTGGAATCGAAATGTTCATAAGGCGTAATGTGAATCAATGTTCCAATTTCAAATTTTTCATTTGTTTTCTGCGACACTTTATTAGTCGACTAAACAAAATATTTTTTTTGTAGCACGTGAGTTCTATGTCGCGGCTGAACGCGGTTACCATAGACAAGACGAAATATATTATATCGAAAGTTACCGCGCCTTTTCATAAAAGTAAATAACCATTAAACTATTAGAAAAAAATATTCCTGGACCAAAATGTTCTTGTGTTTGTCATGACTCGGTCGGATTAGACTATGGAGCCTATGGATCAGGTTTTCTAGTGGAAGTTGCAACTTTGAACCTTGAATTTTGGATTGTGAAGGTAAATAAACATTGGTTAGTTTTGTATTGCAAACTGTGCACTTTTTTTCCCTACATTTGTTTGATTTGGGTCACGGATAAGGAAAAGTTTTTCAAATGTACTTATTATAACCGTCTGTTTGTATTATCGTACTACTATTATAAATGCGAAATGTTTGTTAGGATGTATGTTTGTTACTCTTACACACAAAAACTGCGAAACGGATTTGGATGTAATTTTGCACATAGATAGTTTATAACCCAAATTATTATTTTTATTATTTATACTTTGGAACACTACATAATTCACAACCTCAGCAAAACTAGATTGTTAGTACAAATACATATTTCAAAGCCACCTAGCAATTTATATTATCTCCACCGAACAACGAACATTTGAAAAAGTATGATAACGAACGTAGCGACCCCGCCTTCCGTATCATAATATGTCTAATGTTAAAAGGAATGAACACAAACTATAGATGCCTTATCCGCGCTTAGAAACAATATAAAATGATGGTAATTGACCTAACTTCAAGTCACACTCCAAGCATCGCGAGAATACGCGCGGCGCATGCAGCACAAAATCTTAACGTAACTTCCGTATATTCTCTATCTAACAACATGTACACGGTAAGGTAACATTTATTTTCTTCCCCTTTCTTCGCGCGTATAGGTATATAGTAGCTATACAGAGCGTTACAAAACTACCCGTAAAGCCGAAAGGAGGTTAAATGGGGCCTTATAACGAGTCCATTCACAATATTTAAGAACCGTAGTAACGCTGTATCACATACCCCAACAAAATAAAAATACTAATTTTTATGAATGAAAAATAGAAAAACTATTAAAGTAGACAATTATTAGGTAAAATTGTTACGTAGGCCTTTCTGTTAAATAATCTGGTTCCCGGACATGACAGCTTACTAGGGTTGTTGGCTTTGATAATTATTTATATTTTTACGGGGTATTTTGTAACGCGTTGTGTAGTAATTGCTATTTTTGATAGCCGTATTGTTACTGAATGATGTATCTACATTATAATACGTCATTAATAATGATGTAAGTATGCGCCGGCGCCGATGCAACGCTCGGAGTACGTGAGGCGACACGCACACATCGTCAAACAAGTCTTAATCGACAGCAAATCTTTACATTTTTGTGCAATTTTCGCTGATTTCACTAAGCTTAACCTCGGAGCTTCAAACACTGTCCAGTGGTTTCCAAGTTCTGATGACTCTAGGGTTAAGTATAGAGCAGTTATGAGAGGCCTATAACGTTGAGGATGAATATCTCTGTTCTAGTTCTTATTTTTAACAGAAAAAATCGATCTATAGTGTCTATCTAGTCTGTTTGTAATGTCCAAATATCAAATTTTAACTAAATACATAGAAAAATATATAATACAGTATTTATAACGAAAAAAAATGTTTTTTGTTCCCGCTATTGCCGGGATACTATATACGATCCCGATCGAAAATCCATGGATTGATGAACCTTTTGACAGTAATTTTAATACACGTAATGTCAAAATTCTACTTCAATCTTGCGATTTTAGATCGGGATCGTATATAGTAACCCGGCATATATCTGAACGGGTAGACCGATTTTGACGAAACATGCACTGGCATATAGCTGATGTTTTAGGGAGTAACATAGGTTATTAAAATATTTTATCCCGGGAACATGTAACATCCCTTGAAAACGCGGGGTACAGCTAGATATAAATATTAATAACCAAAAATTATGAAAAGAATCTGAAGATCGCCAGATCAAGTATTAATATTTCTCTGAGATTCTGTACTCTTCAGACGGTGCTGCCAAGTAGGGTCTCTGAAAGCCCATATTATTTTCCAATGTAAACACATTTAATCGACAGACTATATCTGTTACCAAAGTGCAAGCATTGTGGTTTGATCAGACTACCATGCAATACTGTATCAAGTTATCAGTTATTGAGTTGAAGTCACTAGAATTTTATATAGACCTAGCTGTCCCCCGCGGTTTTACTCGCGTTCCCGTCGGATGTCACATGTATTATGCATAAAAACCTTCCTCTTTAATCACTTTATCTATTAAAAAAAACCGCATCAAAATCCGTTGCGTAGTTTTAAAGATTTAAGCATACATAGGGACATAGGGACAGAGAAAGCGACTTTGATTAATACTATGTAGTGATAGTGAAAATAAGGGGCAAGCATTCCTACAATTTTAAAAGAAACATTCTAATTTTTCGTTTCATTATTTCGCCCTGCATTCTATGTACAAAATGCAGCGGCGGCCTTATCATTGTGGGGCTAAGGGGCGGCAGGTCATTGCGAGGCCCTTTGTCCTTCGTGAAAAGTATGTGATGCGAATGTAAGTCTGGTTGTTTGGTTTAGGTATTTGTCATGTTTGACAAGAAAAGCTATAGAAATAAATATAATTTGAAATCATTTTTTTTTTAATTTGCATGGGTTGCGCGAGGCCCCTGCAAGAGCGAGGCCCCGGGCGATGGCCCCGTTCGCCACCCCCTAAGGCCGCTTCTGACAAAATGGTACATAATAATTACATAATTTAATCAGATTTCTCACAATTTTTATATTATTTGCAAACCATATTATAAAGTTACACTTCATAAGTTGCGATTTACATAAATACTCTATATTTAAACAGGATGTGCCAAAGATGGCGGCAGGAATGTAAAGTTTGACAAACCAAGCACACGAATGTTATTCCGTCGCACCGGCTAAGGAAATCACGATACATCATTATACATAAATGGATGGACATACATACAAAATTGCAGTTACAATCATCTATGTAACAGATAACTGAATGCACGGATCATAAAGTATGGAGATATGCCAAGCGTAGCGTATGACGTGGACGCTAAAATGGTATTTCGTTTCGAAATACAGTTATAATAAATCCGATTTCAATAAAATGCTATTTAGGTGCTCCTTAAAAATAAAAAAATTTAACCATCTTGAATAGAAAGAGTTTGAGGTTAATCTGCATATTTATGGCCAGACACAGATCTAGCTATCTAGTTATTGATGTTCCTTTTTAGGGTTCCGTAGCCAAGTGGTAAAAACGGGACCCTTATAGATTCGTCATGTCTGTCTGTCTGTCTGTCTGTCCGTCCGTCCGTATGTCACAGCCAGTTTATTCCGAAACTATTAGAGCTACATTATTGAAATTTGATGCGTAGATGTATTCTGTAAACCGCATTATGATTTTAAAATAAAATCAGAAAAAATCCAAAATTTTTGGGGTTACCCATACATAGAACTGAAACTCAATTTTTTTTTATCAAACTTAAACGTGTGGGGTATCTATGGATAGGTATTTTAAAATGATGTTGAGGTTTCTAACATATTTTTTTTTCTAAACTGAATAGTTTGCGCGAGAGACTCTTCCAAAGTGGTAAAATGTGTCCCCCCCCCCCCGTAACTTCTAAAATATGGGAATGATAAAACTGAAAAAAAAAAATTATGTGATTACTATGCAAACTACTAACGAAAATTGGTTTGAATGAGATCTAGACAGTAGTTTTGTTTTTAAACGTCATAAATCAAAAAATAATATATATTTATAATAACACGTCGATCAAACTTACAACGAACTACAAAAACTTGTATATTACTATGTTATCTACGTGCTGCTAGTGCTGCTACGGAACCCTTCATTGGCGAGTCCGACTCGCTCTTGGCCGGTTTTTTGTTTTATCTACAGTATTTATTTATTTGTGGTAATAGCTTCAATTTCTTTTCATAAAAGTAAGTAGTTATCCGGTTACCGCCTACTTTGTAATCACTAATTGCTTACAATGATTTGAAGCAACGAATTGTATTGATTTTTTTAACATTTTAAACTTAACCGGGTTTTTTATCTTTAAAATCAGTGTGAAGCCACGGGGCGGAAGCTAGTACTACTAGCTTTTATGTAATGTCATATAAAATCAATAGTGGAACTCACATAATTTTTTTTTCTATAATCGTTATGGTGTTCCTCTAGGATCAACCTTAGTTCCCTTTTTATTCATTGTATCTATAAACAATAACATACCTATTTGTTTTATGATCCTGGACAAATTGCAATGATTGTCGACACCAAACGTTATTTGCGACGCGTGATTAGTGCAATTGACGACTCGCAGAGCTTTTATACGCTTCTCCGTATGATTTATTGTATTTGACGAGTTATTATTGTATTGTAAAGTATTTGACACCTTTTTGCTCTAAATGTCAAATATTCTTGACTAATGGTCGTGTGGCATGGTGTAACTATTTTTCATTTAAGATCATGAAGACTAACCGATTCTAAATGATGACTAATATGGCTATACCAAATTATATGTTTCTAGTTTTAAAATGTAAATAGGTACGCGTAAACAGGTTTTATTTATTATTCACGTTTTATGTAAATATATTATTAAAATATTGAGTTTTACCGGCGCCGTAATGTCTGTCGTAGATATCTTTTTGTTTTTTTAATATTGATGTTGGTGCAAGGTCATTTTTACGTTCGGTCATTAAAATTATTGCTTGGTTGAACTCTCTTTTTTTATATTTATTCAATGTCATTCATATCCTGGGAGCAGTTACGTCTTTACCGTAAGGGTGAGCTCAGGGCTTATTAAAATTCTGAATATTAACGTAAATTTCCTTTTATCAATCTAATCATTAAACATATTTAGAGTAGTAGAGCTCTTTGTGCAGAGTTCGTCCGGGGAAGTACTACCAGTGAAGCAGTATTACTTGCATTACTGTGTGTCGGATAAAAGGTAAGGGGGCCGGTGACATTACAACCACACAACACTTAACAACTGCACGTCAGGGACAACGCATTGGCGATGCCCCTAGTTGTAAATGTCCATAGGCGGCGGTGACCACTTACCATCAGGTGGACCGCCTGCTTGTTTGTCGGCCACAAGTGGTACAAAAAACCCACTGTAATTGCATAATTTACTGTGTATGTGCTATGTCAATATCATTTATATGAAACTTTAATATTTTCTAATATTAAAATTAATAATAAACTTTTTAAAACGGAGGCATTTGTACTAGCTTTAGCTATAATTATAAAAAATCTCATTATTTCTTTACTCACCCTTTTTATTGAAGTCATGATGATTTTGTACCTGTGAAACATAACTTTGTTAATATTTTTGAAAATGATAATGAACTGTCAAACTGAGAAATGTTACCATTACCGTATCTTCCAAAAAAAAATACAGTTTATAAAAAAATCGGTTTCATAAGCTTGGCTTGGCTTTGTAATTTTCTATCAATCCTGACTGATCAGTCAGCCTTTGAACCTAAACTGATTGGTAAATTTTCGAAATTCCCCTTGAGGGGGTAAAATTAATTGAAAAGGTAGTTGTCATTTAAGTAATTGGAGTGCATTAAGGACTATTTTGAGCAATATTTATTTATCTACATAATGATTATTATATGATTATGATTCGATTATTATATGAACATTTACCGTAATTTCACGCCAACATCCAAATTGGATGTATTTTATTTTTATTTTAAAATTTAAGTATCTATTTTCGATTTTTTCCATCGTATTGATTCAATGGGGTAAGGGGTCATTAAAAATACATTTATAGTCCAATAATATAAAATTTATCCCCAAAAAAGTATTAGAACAGAAGAAATACCGCTTTACGTTTGGAGACTAAACTAGTGGTCCCACCTGATGGTAAGCAGTGATATAATCATTAATGTAAGCCTAAAGCCTATTCACTCCAGCCTTGAAGACACCAAAATTATAATTGGACAGGAAGACCGCAGCAGCTAATGCTTAGGTAGCTCTCACTCATGCACACCTTATGTAATAAATTCATTTCTTTCCTAAAGACTAATTGCCGAGTTTAAAGCCGGTTTGCAAGTGTCGAGCAAAAATAAATCTTTTTAAAGACTATATTTAATTTAATTTCTTTATCTCGTTAATCAATCGACCCGGAACAAAATCTGTTTAGTAATTACGGAGAAATTCGCGTAAAGACAGATAGACAGACGCTGCGGGGAACCGTGTTTTATAATATACTGTGATAAAACTTCTGGTGAGCCATTAACTGTAATGGCAGCATAAAAATGAAAATTAAACTATTTATGTTCATATGTTACACTAAGATTTATTGTTATATTTTATTTATTATTAATGAAAGTTTTTATTCCGACGGTAGTGCAATATAATGAGTCAGTTATAAACAGTTTAATCTTTGTTACGTAAAATAATTAGTCGAAAATGAAAGTGTGCTAAAAATATTTTGCCCAGGTACGTAAGTTAATAAATATTTACCAATAAATTTTATTGGAATGTATATCTGTGGTTTCAAAATAAAAATAATGTTTTTGTGAATAATGTTATTAATATTGATATTATAAATGGCCATTTTTAGAAATTTTGCTAGTTTCTGTTTCTCTCACGTATTTGAAAAATTCTCTGTGGTCACTCTGATAGTTTATCTGGAATACCTAGTCTCCTAAACAGATTTAAATTAAATTCGACACACCGATAAAATATCTTTAGGATACATTTTATCCCGCAGAATAAAAGATCCTTACAAAAAACGAGGGAAACCGAGGAGTGAAAATTTGTGAAAAATGGAAATAATTTAAGTCACTTAGAATTCTGCATTGCAATTATAATCTGCAATTAATTGCATTTGCCATTTTTTTACCTGCAATAAAACACGACTCATACTATAAATGTGAAAGTTTATGTGTCTGTTACCACTTAGCTCCTGTTCAGATTTAATGTGTGTGTTATGAACAAACACACAGTAAAACCATGTGTACAGAATGTCGCAGGATATTTGTATTTAGTTTTCAGTTATCTACGTTTTTGACATTACTTGTTTTAATAGCACGTTTGATGATTTTGTGGGAGTAGGATGGCAATACCTAATTGAAGTTCAAGGTAGGTAGGTAGTTCTTGTAGAGTTCGTCCGGGGAAGTACTGCCATATCTATCCGCCGTGAAGCAGTAGTGCACTCGTATTACTGTGTTTCGGTTAGAAAGGTAAGGCCGGTGAAATTACAGGCAAATGAGACTTAACAACTTCACGTCTCGGGACGACAACGCATTGGCGATGCCTCTAGTGTTGCAAATATCCATGGCGGTGACCACTTACCATCAGAAGGACCCTCCGTCTGTTTGATGGCCCAGGAGGAATACAAAATAAAAAGATTTGTCGACTGTCTACTTAGGGCTTCAACTGAAAGTATAGTATTAAGGTAATTACTTAATAACCACTTCCACAAGATTAAAGTAATATTAGGTGATGATATCTCAGTTTATTTGGCGTCGAATGCCGTAACGAAGGTCTTGGGTTGGAATCCGACAAAAAGCTTTGTGTATTACTGTTGTGTGTAACCACTTTCGACCACAACATCATGTAATTGTGAGATTGTGGGAAACGAGCTTTCTACACAGTAATAAATAAAATTAAGCTGCAGTTTAAGAATACTTTCTAGTATTATAAAATATATATCCTGGGACATTCTAGACACTTGTTCAGATAACTATGGTCACTATAACAAAAAATAATGAAAACAAAATTAAGCAGAAATCTAAAGGCCATCTACATACACGACACTTTTTAATACGCTTTTATTAGCTTCAGACGTAAGTTAGTATGTAACGGAATCTTTGAACATGATTTTGACCCCCTTCAAGACGTCGGATTAACTCGAAATTTGGCATACTTGTTAAGGACCGATGACAATTCAATATTCTAAATAGTTTAACCCGTTATCCTTACTAGGATGATCAGGTATACCGGTTTAACTAAAAAATTAAAATAAACATAAGTTGAAAAAAACTAACAAACACGCTATTATAGAAAACCCAACAAGTAAGCTCTTAGTGCAGAGTTCGTCCGGGGAAGTACTACCACCTTACCCATTTCCGCCGTGAAGCAGTAGTGCAATTGTATTACTGTGTTTCGGTTACAAAGGTAAGGGGGCCGGTGAAATTACAGGCATATGAGACTTAACAACTTCACGTCTCAGGGTCGACAACGCATTGGCGATGCTCCTAGTGTTGCAAATGTCCATAGGCGGCGGTGACCACTTACCATCAGGTGGACCGTCTGCTTGTTTGTCGGCCCAAGTGGCATAAAAAAAAAAGTAATTTTTTTCCTTCTTTACGCTATTCTTAATTCAAATTTATTGTCTATATTTTAGTTGGATTCTCTATAAAAGCTAATAGTTTTTTTTGAATATTCTACGATGTTACAATATTCTTGTGCGTAGATAACAAAGAAGTCTACGACACTCATCCATATTTTGTACTTGCACAATAACAGATATATATAAAATTTCAAATAACCTAACGGCAATGCGGGTAAAACCGCGAGAAATACATAGTCACCATGTAAATAGCAAGGTAGGTACATAACCACGAGTTTAACATCATTTGAAATATGTTCCGATGCATGTAATGCGCGCTTGTAATGCCTCAACCGAAATTAGGTTTGCCTTATTTGGTCCTAACATAACTTTAGAAGATCTAGTAATTTGTCTGTCCATCGTTTGGTCTTAAGTTGTGTAAGTATGTGATAGAAATTGAAAAGGATTTGAACATTTTGGCATAATGCTTAGATTCCCAGGCTGTTTCGCCACGGGTCGTGGGTTTAGTTCCCAACCTGGGCAAAGATTTGTGCATGAACATGTTTGTTTGTTCAGTAATAAGTTGTCTGGTAAATGGTCTGCTTAGTTTGGGATCAGATGGCCGTGTCTCATGAATGTCTCAGGATATTTATCTGTTATTGCATGTAGTATAACAGTTATCTAGTTACCATAGTACAAGCTCTGCTTAGTTTGGGATCAGATGGCCGTGTGTTTTCAGTGGTTGTTTTTTTATATATTCTATACTAGCGGTTTCACCCGCGTTCCCGAGGAATGTAACATTTTCAAGAATATGTGTACAAAGTTTCATGATAATCTTGTTAAAGCGTAAGAAAGAAACTTACATTCACAATAATTAGTAGGGATTTAATGTCTCTGTAGCGATAGTACCTTCTTTTTTAAAAGGGACGAAGGTTATTGTTTATTTTATATTATTAGCCTCTGATAGTTGGCTCTTACTCCCTCACACACGGACAAGTACGATAGGGATATTAATAGTACCTACTGCTTGTAATAAAAGTAGCTGTCCCCCGCGGTTTTACCCGCGTTCCCGTGGGATGTCACATGTATTATACATAAAAACCTTCCTCTTCAATCACTCTATCTATTTAAAAAAAACCGCATCAAAATCCGTTGCGTAGTTTTAAAGATTTAAGCATACATAGGGATATAGGGACAGAGAAAGCGACTTTGTTTTATACTATGTAGTGATGCGAAAGGTTGTAGACAATTGACGTATAGATGTTTGTATAGATGTTTGTTACTCCTTCACGCAATAACTATTAAACGATATCCCTCGGGAACGCGGGTAAAGCCGCGGGGGATTGCTAGTATGTGATAAATGCGAGAGTAATGATAAGAAAGCATGTCTGTTACTCCTTCACGCAAAAACTATCAAACGGATTTAGATGAAACTTAGCACAGATAGAGCATGTCCTGGAATATATAGGCGAATTTTTACTGGGAAAATTTAACATCCCTCGGGAACTAGTCTATACTTATATTATAAAGAGGTAAAAGCTAGTATGTTTGGATATAGGTGATCTCCGAAATTACTCAACCGATTTAAATTATTATTTTACTGATAGGGTACTACACTATTCCCGAGTGACATAGGCTATGCTAAACCCGGGATACTTTAGTTCCCTCGGGAACGCGGGTGAATTCGCGAGGCAGGAGCTAGTTAGCATCTTATGAAGGTAACAAATTTAACTACAAAGTTATACACTAATATGGTAATATTCGAAACATTCACGATTTTCAACGGTAATTGAAAACATGTCGAGTAAATCTTTTAAGCAAATTTGGACAGCTAAGAATGCCAAAGGAAAATGAGCTATATTCCTTCGTGATAAGGTGTATCTACAGTATCATACAATTAGGCATTACGTCTATAGAAAGACCTTATTGCATAAGCAATTAAGTTCATTTATCTTTGACATTCTTACCTGTCATAACGGACCGTTAAATTGTGACTTTAATATATATAATATATGGAATATTCCATATTTGAATGTCATGTAGGATTTTATGTACGATCAGTACGGTTTTATTATGTACATACATAGTTGTAGGTTAATGTGCAAAGGCTGTGTTTTGGGTGCACTTGAGAGCGTGTTCCCTACTTGGTTTTGTGTGCTATCTTTGGCTAAACAAGTCTTTTAAAAAAAACTTTAATCATTAGGTACTATAAGTGTTTATTCTACTGATGTCTTAACATAAAAATAAGGTTCTTTTGACGCACCATCACCTCAAAACTACTGAGCATATCGGGATGGGACTGCTACCATTCCGGGTTTTTTCCTAGATGGTTATAGGCTATATATGATATCGATAAACGCGGGTGAAACCGCGGGTAGCTAGTAATATTATAAAGAGAGTGTTTTGTCACAAAAGAATTAGGTGTTTTGTTGAGTAGTTTGTGTGTATGCTGAGGATAATCTCTACTACCAGGACTACCTATTTGAAAAAATGTTTCACCATCTTTAAGGTACATTATTACGGGATATAGTCTATTAAAACCCAATACTTTTAGATAATTTAGATGTAGATAATTCGAAAAAGAAACTTATTGAAAATAGTGTGAAGTGTTATAGTTAGTATAAGTCTTGGCAATAATAAAAAATAATAAAAAATTATAAACCCAAATATGTGAGGAGGTTATGTTGACTTGTGTCTCCGGATGTTATAGTCCCAGGATGCATTGAATCCCTTGAAAATGCGAATGAAACCGCACAAAAAGCTAGTTAAAATATAATTAACGGTAGGTGTGGGGGCCAGTGAATGCAACTGTCGACATCCACGCAAACCATAGGTCGTGGGTTCGATGCCCACTTAGGAAAACACTAATGTACCTGAATATGGATTTTGGTGTAAATATCTAAGTTTATTATGGCCAGTTGGCTTGGTGGTTAGCAACTCTGACTCTCAAACCAAAGGTCCCACCCAGGACAAACATTTGTGTGCATGAACATGTCTGTTTGTTCTGTGTCTGGGTGTAAATATCTATATGTATTTACAAAAAAAAAACGCAGTATGTGTA
Organism: Habrosyne pyritoides; assembly: GCA_907165245.1. Classification (NCBI taxonomy): domain Eukaryota; kingdom Metazoa; phylum Arthropoda; class Insecta; order Lepidoptera; family Drepanidae; genus Habrosyne; species Habrosyne pyritoides. The sequence goes on along the minus strand of OU015610.1, from coordinate 8,281,532 downwards.
ATATGTCCGTTATCTGGTTTCCATAGTAGATCTCATAGTAGATATCAGATGGCCGTGTGTAAAGAATATACCTCGATATTTATCTAGAAAGAAAGAGACAGAAGCCACATGAAAGCTACATGATTAATATTAAAAGTCCAACATCGGACCAAAATTCGTTCAGTAAGTTACGAAGAAAATTGCAAACAGACATACAGAGACTGATGAGATGGTGACTTTATTATAATGGAGGTAATGATCCGCAGATGACTATTTCGAAACGGATGGAGTCACAGGAAACTGTTAGTGGTTTTATTTGAATTAATTTGATTATTGCGTGAATTTAATGAGGGGAAATTTGTCAATTTCATTATATTTTACATTGCAGATGTATTTATTTCGATTTCGGATGCTGCAACATGTTATGAAACATTATTACAAGCTCTTGAGTAGGTACAGTGTAATTTTTTTTAATGTAATTCTATAAAAACCGTTGTAAGCTTTAACGCACAACAATATAGTAAAAATATAATTCAGTTTTGAATTTTTTTGATTTATTAGCTGTCCCCCGCAGTTTCATCCACGTTCCCGAGGGATGTGACATTTTCCCGGCACAAAAAGTATCCTATGTTACTTCTTATACCTCCAAGAATATGTGTACAAAGTTTCATGATGATCCGTTAAGTATTTTTCGCGTGAAAGCGGAACAAACAAACATACATTCACATTTATAATTTCAGTAGGGATTTACGACGTATTCCAACTCAGTTATAAAAAATTACAATATATATGTTATATTTTTACTGAATAAAAAAATGTTTACTGACCCACCGTAAAATTACAATATGTGTAGAATTAATACATAAAGTTTGTAATTACTACTCATTAGTAGTTATCCCATGTTTTGTTAAATTACTCGAATTTGTTATTCCAGGGCATTTTCCATATATGCGGCAAATCCGTTTAGTAGTTTTTGCGTGAAACATCCGTACATAAAACCTTTCGCATTATTAATATTAGTAGGATCATGTTAGAAACATACTGTTTTGTAATTTTACAAAAAATGTTAACATGTTTGGGACATATCTTGCAACTGAATTTTCGACCGATTTAGCTGAAATTTGCACACTCAATTGTTTTTGTTGTCAATGCACGTCTAGCAAAGTGACGTCATTCTAAATCCAATATGGCGGACGCAAAGAGATGGTCATTTATTAATTCATTAGCCTCAATGTCATGGGTATTTAATGAAAGGGTTTGCAGAGCAGCATATGTGACGTCAGCTTTGTATGTTTTATGGCCTAAATCTTGTTTTTAAATTATGTTTTTTTAATTGTATATTATTATTTTTCTCGTAAATTATTTTTTTTTTAAATACCAAATCTTTTTTTGTATGAAACAGTATGTGAATGATCAGGCCGCGTGTAAGAAGATTTCCCAGGACATTTTGATGTCTCTTTTTACTTTAGCAAAAGTTGCTTTTCATCCTAACAACTAGAAGATCAAATATTTTACCTTCTAACCTACGTGTGTTGTGAAATCGTCCCACGCGACTATAGTGATTGTTTGCGGGCGCTTCAAGAGGTCGCTTTAACTCAACACTTAGTTATATACCTGCTAGAGTATAGTATAGTAAGTGGAATATATAGTCCTAATATATATCCTTTGGCGAGCTATTTGGCTCAGTAGTACACTAATAAAACAAAACCGAAAATTTTGCTAAAATAAAAGGTCCTCTAAATGCTCCATGGTACCCATGATACTAGCGGCGTTGCCCCGTTGGATGGTTAAGCTTAGTCTCTGGGCAAAAAAGTCCCTGGCTCTCAAGTCCCCAGAGGCTAAGACCAAACGCTTGCCTATATCCTCAATGGCACATTTTGTGTCAGATGACCATGGGCTCATGGTTTCTACCGCAAGCGCCGCAAATTCATAGTCATCCGATAGACATGAGTATTTGCGACGCTTGAGGATCTGTGCATTTTCCGCAGCTGCTCCAGCCCCGTGACGCGTGCTGGAGATGTGGGAAGGTGCCAGTGTATCTACACAAGTAACGTCCCACACCAGGACACGACCTAGTCGCCACGGCACTAATGTCTTACCATCCGGTCTCTTGCCATCGTCTCCGGAGAGGCCACAAGGCTCCAGTTTTGCTCAGTAGTTATAAACTTTGACATGCCAGTTGGCTTGGTGGTTAGCAACCCTGACTGCCGAGCCGAAGTTCGCGGATTCGATTCCCACCCAGAACAAACATTTGTGTGTCCGAACTTGTATGTTTGTTGTATCTTGATGTAAATATAAATATGTAATAAGAAAGAAATATATATAATATTATCTGGTTTCCCTAGTACAAGCTCTGCTCTCTTTGTTTATAACGTGTTTTTGCCGTATTCACTAATCAATCAATTACTCGTAAAAATGATCGATATTTACTGAGACGTTTTGACAACTCAGTGTTATAGAAAAATTAACTCTATAGCTTCATGATCTTAGCAATCTATCTTTTATAAAGATCGAAATTAGATATGCGGTTTTCATCATCAAAATCTTTAGAGTAATTTAAAAAATATATATAAAAAGCGCAAAATATACAAATAGAACATACAGTCAAAGTGACTATAGATAGAGATAATCTATTATTACACTATTACTAAGCTAAGTTCAACTACAAAAGAAAAACTTTACCTCAAAGCATTTCACTTCACTAAAATGCTATTTATTAATTTTTTACAACGTATATTAACATTTTTTTATCAATTAAATAAAAAGAACATACCTCATTTAACTATTACACAGCTATTATTGATATTAGATATCACACAAAAAAAAAATCTATTAATTTTATGAACGTGAAAGTTTGAAACTTTCTGAGAAGAAAACATAAAAACGTACAGCAACAAAATTTTATGAACAGATTCCAATTTACAAAACACATATACATTATAACTATAGCATTTAAAAAAATATTTACGAAATTCTACACTATTACTTTTACATTAAGGATTAGTTAACTGTTTTCCTTCTGTAAATTTGACTTACAGTAGACACATTATTTTCACAATAATTCAAATATAGAACGTAACTTGTAAGGAGATTGCTCTTAATCTTTTTGTAACAAGATTTTTTTATTATACTAGCGACCCGCCCCGGCTTCGCTCAGGTGCAATGTAGATACTAAAACATATCAACTTTCCTCTTCAATCACTCTGTCTATTAAAAAAACCGCATCAAAATCCGTTGCGTAGTTTTAAAGATTTAAGCATACATAGGGATATAGGGACAGAGAAAGCGACTTTGTTTTATACTATGTAGTGATGACGAACTCCTTAATAAATAAACAAAATGAATATTTGGGAATATAGTTCACATACATAATCTGATTCTAAATTAAGCAGAACTTGTAAGTTCTATATGCTAAATATATATATATATGTATACATGTAAAGAAAAATATATAATTTTCTTTAATTTGAATTTTCCCGCGCATCAAACCTCATTGAACGCGCAGTGACATAACAAATGAAGTATGTGAGCTATGAAAGATAACCTATAAGGGTCATAAACAGAACATGAATAAAAACTGTGCGCTACAAAGAAAAAATATTAGGAATACTTATTAATAAATATTTTTATTTTTTCTGTTAACTATATAAACTCTATTATAGCATACACCAAAATATTTTTGGTTATCTCAATGAATTGGTTAAAATAAAATATATATACTTTTTGTCTCTTTCCGTGGACCGATCTTAGTTGATGTTCATAAGTATAAGGTATAAATTAAAATACAAAAAATTGTAAATATTAAGTAAATTCGTGTTAAATTTGTTCCTTATTTTCTGAACTACCTTGTTATATGAATTTTGAAATTATAACTATATTTTATACATAATTTCAAATTCGTAAACATGTTGTTATCCAATGCGGCGACCCTTTCCTTATAAGCGTCTCGTAATTGTCATGAGAAAACAATAAATTATAATATTTAAAATGTTCTTATAGTGATGTAGGAACAGACATAGTTAATAATGTATGTATGTTTATGTTAAGTAGTTACTAAATTAAATATCGCAATCCCGTCTGATATAAAAAAAAATAAATACATACTTTTATTTCATGTAATATAAAATAACCAATAAATCTTTTATTACAGAGAAACTCTATTGTGTTTGACTGACTGTGTCGTTTTAATCACAAAAATATCAGAAATTATCTTAAATTATATATAGCAAGCAGATAACTGATATATTCTATTTGTCTTCTTCTATAGTAGAACTTTAGATGCGTGGTTGAGTCGAATAGAATATAATAATACCACTTTTAAATCTTCGTTTGATTAATAATAATAAATATCCCGGGACATTCTTTTACACACGGTCATCTGATCCCAAGCTAAGCAGAGCTTGTACTATGGAAACCAGATAACTGATATACTAAATATATTACTTTTTTTTTTCTAAATACATACATATATTTACACCCAGACATAGAACAAACAGGTATGTTCATGCACACAAATGTTTGTCCTGGGTGGGAATCGAAGCCGCGACCTTCGACTTGGCAGTCAGGGTCGCGAACCACCAAGCCAATTGGCCTGAAATTACGGGACTAATTTAATGCGATTTTCACAGCAAATTCATCCAAATCGGCTAACAAAATAAAGAGATAACCTAATTTAAACTATTCACACGTACAAATCCGCGGGTACACCAACTTCTACTTAAGTTAGTAATTTTTTAATCTATATATATAAAAATGAATCCCTATTTCCCTTGGTCACGGCATCACACGTGAACGGCTGGAGCGGTTTCTCTAATACTTTTTTTGATGTGTCTGTTATTGTCTGGAGATGGTTCTTATGAACGAAAAAAGTAAGAAATTTGCATGGGAAATTAGAAAATTTAAGAAAACTTAACCACTTTACTAGCGCTTTTGACATTATAAACTTTTTTAATGTAACCTGTTTGAAAAAATTGACAGCCGTTTGACAGTTGGCGCGATTGACAGAATGCTCGCTGCAAATATCGTTTAACATAGAGGCATGGGTCGAAATTATATTGATAAAATAATTAATTTATAATTTCTTATTGCACGTTTCACAGTCGATTCAATCAGAAGATTGGAATTCAATATTCATTGTTAAGACAGGACAATGTCTGTCGGGTCAGCTAGTGTTATATAAAGCCACCCAGAGACTGAAAACAAGTGTTTGACCTGTATGGGAATAGGACCTCGACCCATGGAGTGACTGTCTTGCCCACGATATTTTATTTAGACGGGCCAGTTGGCTTGGTGGTTAGAGACCCTGACTGCCAAACCTAAGGTCGCGGGTTCGATTCCCACCCAGGACAAACATTTGTGTGCATGAACATGTCTGTTTGTTCTGTGTCTGGGTGTAAATATCTATATAAGTATTTATTTAAAAAAGTTGTATATGTAGTATATCAGTTACCTGGTAGCCATACTACAAGCAGTACACTCTGCTTAACTTGGGATCAGGTAATGTGTGAAGAATGTCTTGGGATATTAATTATTTATTCTATAGTCATTTATATAGTAGGTAATGATAGATTGATTATGGATGCACTAAAGTTGCCATGCTACTCTAAAGGTGAACAGCGCTTCAATTTTAGATTGGTTGTAGACTGGAGATCAATCATGATCGGGTTAATTGGGTCTTTAATAAGGGTGTGAAAAGAGCTCTTCAAGGCTGGCAACATATTGCCAATAATCCTGTATTGCTATAGCGGCTAGCGCGGATGTATATACAACATATTATAAGGAATCGAACCTCGTATTGATATAAGCAGATCCAATACCAGGCGCATCGCCAATGCGTTATCGACCCGAAGACGTGAAGTTGTTAAGTCTCATGTGCCTGTAATTTCACCGACCCCATACCTTTCTTATCGAAATAAAGTAATACAAATGCACTGTTTCACGGTGGAAGTGGGTATGGTAGTAGTACTTCTACGGACGAACTCTGCACTAAGAGCTCTACTACTTGTTATTATGAGTATAGTATAGGGATGGCTTTTAATGTGTGGGTAATGTATGATGGTCTTGTCATATTAATTGGAATTTAGATCTACCATCCCCACCTTTGACGAACAGTATCCTATCCCTCTAGTTTTATAAATGCGAGAGTTTCTGAAGATGGATGTTTGCAATTCTTTTACGCAAAATTGCAGAATGTATTACGATGAAACTCGTCATATATACAGTTTATAACCTGGATTAGCATTTATGATAATTTTTATCTCAAAAAAAATAACATTCCTCGTGAATACGTGTGAAACCGCAGGGGACAGCTAGCTATTAATTATTTGAAAGTCTATCTTTTCTCCTATAGCTTCTTTTAGCATATGATAATTCATATACGAGTATGTCATCGAATATCTATTCTGCCTTCATACAGCATAATACTTTTTGTAATTTGTATACACAGAGTCTTTATTGACCATCACAAAAGGTATATTTTTTACGAATGGCAACATTTAGTAATAACACATTAGTGTAACAAATGTTATGAAGTGTACATTAAATTGCATTCAAACTGGTATTTTGCAACGATTATACAAAAGGTTAACATTAGAAGTTCGGAAACCTCGAGGAATCAAATCGTTTACACGAAACCTTACGATCGTTTTGAAAATTATTTTTAATTTAAAATATGACCTTGTATCTTCTATTTATGTTCTGAGAACATTAATTTCGACTTACACTTCAACGGGCTGAAAATCCTATAGGCCAAATTGTTCGAATAAAAAAAACAGAAATGCATTTAAATTTAAAACTAATTATCGAATACGAAATAATTCAATCAGAATTTCCACGACGCAGTTCTATTTTCAAATCTACTCTTCTTTTTTTACCAGCCAGTACGTCTTAAATCTAAACTTATCTTGGAAGATACGGTACTCCACATCCACTAAGCACAAAGCACAACACAACTTACTTTATCACAAGTCACGTAAGGCACCACTATGTAACGTGTTTGAGTCGCAACTGGCGGCTGTATGGAGACTGCGCATCTTATATACTTGATCTTATTTCTAAGTTGCATTGGGCAAGGCTAGGATGTGCTGTGGTGGGGTCCTTCCGGGTTTTTACGGAATTTTACGAACGATTTGGTATTGGAATTTCCATTAGGCTTTACAAATTTCAGTAGACCCTATAAATAAAAAATAACAGCAAAACACACGTATGTCAAGGTTGGGAATCGAACCAAACCCTGGGCCTTCTAACATCTTACCAGTCAATCGGACGGTCAAAGAATTTTGTTTAAAAAATAATTTAAAATATTGACAATTTTAAAATTACGTTAGATTACGATTCTCAGTTGCATGAAATTTAACCTTATCCACTTAACATAGTATTTATTATAGCGTGTTCTATACTATTAATATAATTAACGGTAGTAATTTTATAGGTACTAACTGTGATAACTCGTTTATGACTATTTTGCATTGAAATGTGATGTTAAACGCATACATAGCTAATTGCGCTGACTATTACAAATAGACTTTGTTGCAAGGTAGGTAGAGTCGACAACACAAGAAGCTGAATATATCCAGAATTCACTTAGTTCAGATTGTGACTTTTCAAAAAACGATCTTAAAGTGTTTTAATTGTGTATAAGTGCTGAGTAAAAAAAAAGAAAAACAGTACCTAAATACATTAATTAAAACTACTTTGTTGCGTTATTACGTGTGTTTTTTTGTATTTCAGAATTTATTTAAAACATAACATTCTTATTTTTAAATTCACTTTCTAAGTTAAGTGATTTCTTAAATTGGACTGATCTAGATCTGATAAGTAATAAACACTAGTATATAGGGCCAAAAATAGACTTGGATATTTCTTGAATTGGTTCATGCTTACAGAAAACCTGTAAAACTGTCCAAAATGCGGATAGGCAGAGTTAATACGTGTCATCGAAAATCTGCACCTTGAAATTTCTACATATGGATTAACATTAGTGTAGGCTTTTGTAAATTTGGACTAAAAGAGAGGAATTTGGAAGTAGATGGGCATTTTGGAAGTGAAAGACTGAAGAAGAAATGGATGGACTGTGCGAGGGATATGCTTTTTCTTTTTTCCTTTCTGTGTTTTGTTAAACGAAACACCTCCACGCAGGATCGTACTAGTAGTCTAGTCGACAAGTTGAAAATGGTACAAAATAGAGATACTGCTCTTAAAATTATGTGCGATAGCTCATTGGATCCGGAATGACGTCTAGAAAAATGTGCCAAAAGCGTGTATTAGCACATAAAAAATTGCAAAAGTTATAAACATTTTTTAAATTAAATTAAAAATTAAAATGAAATTAAAAAAATGGCTTTTAGTTTTTTGCCAATATTTAATAAACTATTAATATTTAAGAAATTTCAAAAAAAGATTCGAAAAGAGGAGGAAATTTCCAACAATAAACTCCTAACTCCCGGAACTCTATCTCCATTATTTATCATTTTAATTTAACGCTGAAAATAGGCCTGCGTGCGACATTTTTAGGTTGCGCGCGAGGCGTCAAAAGCGAGTATGGCACATTAATTAATTTATTTAAGGTATTGAATATTTTTTTTTAAATTTGTAAAAATTATGGTGTGTTCTGAACACTATAAATAATTTATTCCCGTTGGAAATTTCACTTAAAGTTAATTTTTCAACAAGTTAAACAATTGTTAAGTAACGAAATTTTCTCGAACTACTGTCTCAATTGTAAGTGAAAAAAAATGTTTAAATAATGGTCGTAAAAATGTTTCGCTTCGTAGAGCCTTTCTTACATACATACTTAACAAGATCGTGCCATAAAAGTTAAAAAAATATTTATACTTTGTTTATAAGAATTTTTTTACTTGAACAAAAACATAAAAATCATTTTTTTTAAATCATCATATAATCGTTTTTGAATTAATACAAGATATTTATTGATTTGCAAAAAAAAAAAATCCCGCCATATGTTGATAATTTTTTTATAAACAAATTGATTAAATCAATACATTTAAAAAAAAAAAATTCACAACTTTATTACATTATATATATTGTGATTTAAAAAAAAAAATCCTTAATTACAATTTTTAATTGTTTATAATCGTTTTTTTTTATATTTCTATTGTTTAAATAATTAGTAAAGATTTTTTTTTCTAAAAATCATAATTGACAGTCCTCTATGAAGTAACAAAAAAAATAAAAAAATTTGTCAACAATTCTATTGTTTATTAACTTAACAATTTGTTATAAACAAATTATCAACTTTTTATTATTTTTTTTCTAAAACGTCTAAAATTAACAAAAACAACCATATATAACAAAGTATAGAAAAAAAATTGCATTCGCATTTGTTTATAAAAACTTATATTTTTTTCGACGTTTTTCGAACTTTCGTGTCTCCTAACTTTTTAAATAATGCAGATACGGTTACAGACCTTCAAGGCAATTCTGTCAAGTAATAAAATAAATAAACGTTGTAGTTATTTATTTATAAATCATGTCATTTTTTAATTAATAATTGGCATTTTTCTCTAAATTTTTTTTCATTTCATAAAAAAATTATGTCGATTACTATCTATTCATTTATCACAAGCAAAAATTTAAACAAGCAATGTTAGGATATAATTGTATTGTTAAAAAACTTTTGATTTTGATTAATAACAGAATTTTATTTGCATGAATTACAAAAATAATAATAAAAGTAATATTAATGATAATCAAAATTTTAGAAATAGTATTTATATGGAGTTAATTAAATACATCGTTTTCTTCTTTTTTTTTTGGGGAGATTTAGAAGTACTCGGTTCTTCTGTATGTGGAACAGAATGGGCCACCTGTTTGTCTACGTTAGACGGAGGGTTTTCGGCTTTTTGCCCTTCTCCTCCTTCTTCTTCTTTTTCTTTTTGATTTTTCAACTGAAGCCGGTATAGATTTATATATTATTATTTATAATATAGTCCAGCATATCGAAAAATCATCCAGGCAATCTACGGATCTAACTTAGATACTGACTCTGACGAAAACGACGAACCGGAAGAAACAATGGTAGAAGAAGAGGAAGAAATTGAAGAATCCAGGAATCAAAAAGAAAAAGAAGAAGAAGGAGGAGAAGGGCAAAAGCCGAAAACCCTCCGTCTAACGTAGACAAACAGGTGGCCCATTCTGTTCCACATACAGAAGAACCGAGTACTTCTAAATCTCCCCAAAAAAAAAAAGAAGAAAACGATGTATTTAATTAACTCCATATAAATACTATTTCTAAAATTTTGATTATCATTAATATTACTTTTATTATTATTTTTGTAATTCATGCAAATAAAATTCTGTTATTAATCAAAATCAAAAGTTTTTTAACAATACAATTATATCCTAAAATTGCTTGTTTAAATTTTTGCTTGTGATAAATGAATAGATAGTAATCGACATAATTTTTTTATGAAATGAAAAAAAAATTAGAGAAAAATGCCAATTATTAATTAAAAAATGACATGATTTATAAATAAATAACTACAACGTTTATTTATTTTATTACTTGACAGAATTGCCTTGAAGGTCTGTAACCGTATCTGCATTATTTAAAAAGTTAGGAGACACGAAAGTTCGAAAAACGTCGAAAAAAATATAAGTTTTTATAAACAAATGCGAATGCAATTTTTTTTCTATACTTTGTTATATATGGTTATTTTTGTTAATTTTAGACGTTTTAGAAAAAAAATAATAAAAAGTTGATAATTTGTTTATAACAAATTGTTAAGTTAATAAACAATAGAATTGTTGACAATTTTTTTTATTTTTTTTGTTACTTTATAGAGGACTGTCAATTATGATTTTTAGAAAAAAAAATCTTTACTAATTATTTAAACAATAGAAATATAAAAAAAAAACGATTATAAACAATTAAAAATTGTAATTAAGGAAATTTTTTTTTTTAAATCACAATATATATATAATGTAATAAAGTTGTGAATTTTTTTTTTAAATGTATTGATTTAATCAATTTGTTTATAAAAAAATTATCAACATATGGCGGGAATTTTTTTTTTTTGCAAATCAATAAATATCTTGTATTAATACAAAAACGATTATATGATGATTTAAAAAAAAAAAAAAAATTTAACGACATTACTTGGATTTTTATGTTTTTGTTCAAGTAAAAAAAATCTTATAAACAAAGTATAAATATTTTTTTAACTTTTATGGCACGATCTTGTTAAGTATGTATGTAAGAAAGACTCTACGAAGCGAAACATTTTTACGACCATTATTTAAACATTTTTTTTCACTTACAATTGAGACAGTAGTTCGAGAAAATTTCGTTACTTAACAATTGTTTAACTTGTTGAAAAATTAACTTTAAGTGAAATTTCCAACGGGAATAAATTATTTATAGTGTTCAGAACACACCATAATTTTTACAAATTTAAAAAAAAATATTCAATACCTTAAATAAATTAATTAATGTGCCATACTCGCTTTTGACGCCTCGCGCGCAACCTAAAAATGTCGCACGCAGGCCTATTTTCAGCGTTAAATTAAAATGATAAATAATGGAGATAGAGTTCCGGGAGTTAGGAGTTTATTGTTGGAAATTTCCTCCTCTTTTCGAATCTTTTTTTGAAATTTCTTAAATATTAATAGTTTATTAAATATTGGCAAAAAACTAAAAGCCATTTTTTTAATTTCATTTTAATTTTTAATTTAATTTAAAAAATGTTTATAACTTTTGCAATTTTTTATGTGCTAATACACGCTTTTGGCACATTTTTCTAGACGTCATTCCGGATCCAATGAGCTATCGCACATAATTTTAAGAGCAGTATCTCTATTTTGTACCATTTTCAACTTGTCGACTAGACTATAGGTACAGGTGACGTTTGTGTTGTACATTGCTATTGTTCTATGAGGTTGCTTAATTCTGCTAGTACAGGAGGGATGATATGAATAAGAAAGGAGTCTTGAAGGGTTGAATGGAAGTAATTACATTTTGTGCTGGCCCCAAATGACTGGGAACTGGGGAGGCAGATGGTGCTTTGTTTAACCTGATACCACCATTCCCATTTTAAGACTGAAGCTCAAGACGATGGAAGTGTTGCCACCAGCACGTTTTGTATCCTCATTCATAATGGACAGCAAAGAAGCGGAACTTGCTTCCAGGGGCGATTTCCTGACTCCTACAACCCAGATATCACGGTTAGAGTGAATAAATTTCATCACGGCAAGCACCTCTTATAAGCCAGCGGTTTGCAATAAAATAAATACCAAGGGACATTTTTTTACTAACGACCATCTGATCCCAAACTAAGCAGAGCTTGTACTATTGCAACTGGTACCTGGTATACTACATAATTATTTTTTTTCTCTAAATACAAATACAAAATATACTTTATACGTATATATATATTATAGCTGTCCCCCGCGGTTTCACCCGCGTTCCTGAGGGATTTACATTTTCCCTGGATAAAAAGTAGCCTATGTTACTCAGTGATAATCTAGCTTTTAAATGAAAAAAGAATTATTAAAATCAGTCCAGTACTTTTTGAGTTTATTCGTTACATACAAAAATACAAATCTTTCCTCTTTATAATATTAGTGTAGATATATAACATTAATTAGATAAATACGTAAATTTGTATTGAAATATCAATTGTCCGTCCGTAGTCTTCGCGTGAGGCGTATATTAGCCGGATATTGAAAATGATCATTAAGTTATCAAACGCCTTAACAAATACCTAATTATACCCAATCGTGGCAATAATGCAACGGCACATTGAAAGGTAATGCTTATCAACAATATATTGATTGTTTTATTACAACATCAGTTAATTGGCAGAACAATGTGTTGTAGCGTAAAAAGTTATCCGTTTAACGTAATGAATCGCCATCTTGTTTGAATGCAACATTTTTCACGAGACTCGTGCGGTTGCACTGAGACTATGGACTTGGGACATTTACTAATGCATATTGTATAGTGCGAATTTTGAAAGGTTGTTTGTACGCGGAGTGTTAAAGTCAGATACATGGCACCTATTTGGAGCTTTTACTATTTAAAAGGTACAATATTCCGGACATAAGCTATGTTACAATCCCAATTATAGATCCCTCAGGAACGCGGTATTGTTGTCAAACAATAGTTTCATCCAGGACCAAATTGTGTACAAATAAATTTTTAACTAAATACCAATTGGTGGCCCTCTAATTTATAAATGTTGCAACTATTTATTGGGTTATTTCAGTTGTTAAAGTTTGACATTCCGAACATAACAGTTTATTAAGATATTGACGGAAACAATATATGTTTTTATTAAACGGCTTCTTGTTACAAAATGATTGATTCTTTTTAATTAAATAATATATTTCGCCATGTATTTATCCCAACATAATCTCCAAAATCCTACAGATAGGATTCCTCACTAGGCCGGCCTGTATTGTGGAACTCGGTAATCATATACAATATCTTATAGTATAATGTTTGAGCTTCAAATATGGGTAGGGTTTCCAGGTCGCCAAACCTTAATAGCTGGACAGACCAGTAGGTTTGGCCGGACATTGAAGATTCTGTGTCTCAGTAATAGAAGTAAAATCAAGTTTCTATGATTATTAACAGCTCGTTTGCGAAGTATAAAGAGCCTAACAGAAGCCGGACGAGGCGGACACCGTTTAATTTGGCCGGACACGCAATCAAAAACCCTAACTATGTCCGGCTTTATCCGGACGCCTGGCAAATGTGGGTATAATAAAGTCTCACTCCATTTTAACGGAATATTATTACAAAAACTATATAATAATAATATTAATAGTTAGTCTTAAAACCTTTTGGAAAACCAACAGCACAAATCTTAGGAATAAAAATAATCATACAGACAAATGGCCTTTATAGGTCTTCACATAATCCAACAGGGCAAGCGGTCGTAGGGCGTACCTGGTCCCGCAGCCCGGTCCACAGCGACAAAAGGAAGATAGTGGAGTTTTAGACAGTAAAAGTCTTACAAAACCTGGCGGCTCCTCCCGAAACTGCTGGGTATCCAATGTAGGATTTTGTTGTGATGATGATGTGATGATGTTATCGGCCTCTGTGGTCAAATTTATTTTTTTGTGTTTGACTACAATATCAACATAGTTTGATGAATGATTAAGGTATCACAGTCTTTGAGGGGACTAGAACAAGTACTTAAAAATTGGTTAGAAAATTAAAAAATATATCCTAGAGTTCGATCGCAGCGCCACCTGCCGGGTTTAATTTAGCAAAACTTTACATCACAATCGAGCCAGCCGTTTAGGTGGAGCCCTGTTACATACAGACGAGGAATATATCTAAAAGTAGCCGTGCTATTTTCACTCGTTTATGGAGTTATAGTAAGGAAAAAAAATTAATATGAAGTAAGTTTAGTATAGTATCATTACAATCCAGAAATACTTCAAATACAAAGATGAAGTAACACCAATCAAACAAACGACCATGTATTAGCCAAACAGGGTAACTAAACGTTTCTTTTATGATATTTTTATAGAAAAACAACAAAATAATAGCGTACGACCTTACTAAGACATGGTTGTTGTAATAATTGCCCTTTTTATGTCATATTAACACAGAAGATGTTTCCACATTTCATGGCAGCCCACATTCTGGGCAAGTGTACACCGTGAATGATTTTTAATTGCACTCTAGAGGGATTAGCCGTATCATACGTGTTTTCGACGAAATCGCCTCGGTGATTGCATGAATAAGCTCGGCTTGAGGCAAGGTGATGATTCTTTGCTTGGAAACCTGTAACCCGAGAATGGTAATGTGCCAGAGAGACGGCGACAATGCTTTGTTGACTTTGTCATTAAAATTGATGACATGAAGATCTAAAATGCAAAAAACTTATGGAGAACACTAAAGAAGGAAAGAGAGTTAGGGAAAGATCAGGAATACACTACATAGACCAAGTGAAGGCAAAAGTATCAATACGATCGAATAGTATCAAGACAAATACACGTGAATATTGTGTACCTATTTTTGTCAGTGGATCTTCTCGCTTTCTTCTTCCAGAGTGGACATTTGAAGTAATGCTAGTATAATCATTGTTAAAATAGGAAATCGTTGTGAGTTAGAATAGACACAAAACAAATAGACTATTTGTGGGCTTAGTTCATTTAAAGAAAACAATAGATTTTGATTTGGTTTTCATCTTCGAAAGCTGGATTTATGCCTGTCGATGCCAAGCCAATGTGTAAATCTTTATGCATTTGATAGCCCAGATTGTATAGGCCACTTAACATCACGCTACAATCTTAAGCAGTTCATAAAATGTCTGAAATAATGCCAAGAGAAAACAAAGTAAAGGCGCAAAGGATGGCCGCAAGAGAAGAAATTAACTGACCGAGAAGGAATCCCTGTGTCCCAAATCTGGCCCCCTTATTCAGCTAGTACAAAGGTCGACGGGTCGTGGCGCACGAGGCCTACGAGAGGTTACCTCTGACGTGATTGCGTAGTTAGTGAAGGAGACAGAGTATAGAGGCCGCGAAGAAACATCCTCAAGCTAGTGTCATTATCCTTACAGAATGAAAGCCCTGAAGTCTGCGCAAGCGAAGCCGCGAGCAGTAAATTTATGCTCCATCCAGGCGAAGCTGGAGCGAGTCGCTAGCTACGATGTTCTATGACCACGTATTTTAAGTCCATGCCTTTATTGTGTCGTTTTTCGGGACATTAATGGTAGGCATTTCAAAGCAATTATATTTGAGGTAGCCATCATAATAGGTGATAAATTTATTAACGCATTTTAACGCGAAATCAATATTAGCAATTACTTCCTGGCAATTTGATGTGGTTTCGCATTATGTAATTGTTGAATGGTGACTGGGAGGGTGGAAGGAAAGAGAATGAGAGGCCGGAGCCCCAGGTGGATGGCGGACCAGATATCGCAGGAGCTGGAGATGCCGGTTAGTGCTGTAATGCACCAAGCAACGGAGCAAAATCGATAGAGGCAGCTGGTTGACAAAGTCAGAAGGAGCCACGATCCTCAGCAGTGAGGGATACGACTAGAGAGAGAGAGAATGTTGAATCCTACTTATTATAAATGATAAAGTCAGTTTTTGATTGTTTGTTTGCCCTTTTTCGGATGTCAGTTAATTCTGCTGCTAGTATTTATGTGACTGGAGTCATACCTGATAATCAAGATGGGAGTCTTTTAATTCTGGTGTAACTGTGTGAACTAACAGTATGTTAAAAGGTAACTTAATAATCATTTATCTGATAACCAGTTTTCACCCTGCGGCTTGACCCTCGTTCCCGAAGCATCTTGCCTTTATTCTGGATAAAAAGTATGCTATATGCTATTCCGGGGTATGCACTATCTAGTTACCAAGTTGCAACAACATCGAAGATTGCATCACTGCTTACCATCAGGTGGGATCGCCTCTCGCACTAGTTTCTATTATTAAAAAAATATATATGTATAGTAGTTTTTGCCTGAAAGAGTTACAAACATCCTTTCTCACAAACTTTCGCATTTTTAATATTATGAGAATTTCAGTCATTAAATGCAACTAATTCTGGCATTCCATAGTTGTTTTTGTATGACTGTAATTGAGAGAGCCGGATGTACAGCCAATCTTGAGCCTAATTTAAATATATTTTTTTTAAATCATGCCATATCTATCTATCTCTTTGACTTGTGTGGAACCACCAACTTTATCTGTCTGTAGGTTCTGGCTAATCTTCGAAACGTTTGGACTGATTTTGTCGGGGCGTTCACTGGCACTGGAGTTTATATTTTTTTTATTAACAATGGGCTTACGTTTGGCTCTCGACTGACCTTAGAAGGCGTTATGACGAGGCCGAGGATGTAGCACGCTTACCCAGAAAATACCTATTCACTCTGGCCTTGAATATATGCAGGTTAAAGGTGTCGGATACTTGATATTAAAAGAAGTTACACACTATCCCGGGAAAATATTTCGTCTCTCTGGAAAGCGGATGAAACCGCAAAGGACATGCTATAAGATTGCAAATATATTTTATTCGCTAAGTTCGCAGTTTATGCGCTTTTACATTTTCGCGCGGGAACTTGTGGCAACAATGTTACAAATGAATTGTAGGGACGGACGGATTGTGCAACAACTTAGATGTAGAGAATTCATTCATATCTTCACGCTTTGCGGTTTGGAGACTAGACAGGTGAGTTTAAAAATAATTATGTTAAAAGTTGGTAGATTTGTTTTAACGCGGATTTAATATTTATGAAGTTTTGTTTATGTTTAAGTAATAATGTAATCTTTTAGGGATCCTTAACATGTAGAAAATTCGGTGTCTCTCTGGTTGTATTTCACGACTTTTCTCAGCAACTAGAAGTTTTCAACTTAACACTTGTAATAGGAATATGATTAAAACTATAGAAATAAAAATTTATAGATAGGTTTAGTCCCATCTCTGCACATATGAATTTATTTATCATGCCCACACGAAACATTTCCACCTTGGCACCCTGTCGTTAATCATTCTTCTGAAGCGGTAGTAGCTTCAGTAACTTTAAATTTGACCTTCATAAGTGCCTTCTGAGGGCCTAAACTGAATAAATGGTATTGAATTTTGAAATTTTGAATTTTGAATTTTGAATTCCACCTCTTAGGGTGTCAAGAGGGGGGATCGAAATAGTAACGGGGTACTACGGCTAGTAGGCTTATATTATACATTTGACTTATGCCTCAATAATTCACAAAATAACCGTCATTTACTTCGTAGTTTAAAATTCGGAAATATAAAACAGTTGAAACATAAGCTTCAGATTACAAGAGGTTCATTTTAATGGAAAAAAAAAAAAAATTAAGTTAACATGGAACTATTCATTGACTAAAGTTAAAAGGGGGCGGGATTAAGATTAGGGGGGTTAGATACGCTGACTACCACGTTACAGGTCGTGGGATCAATTCCCGCTCAGGACAAACATTTGTGTGCGTGTAGTCTACAAGTCTGTTTGTTCCGTATTTGGGTGTAAAATTTAAAATCTCTATAAATACGTATTTACGTAGTCTATGTAGTAGGTATTCCATAGAGCTTGCCTTTCTTGTGATTGTGTGTTTAGCGACAGAGACAGAGCATAGAGGCCGCCACGAAACATCCTCGAGCTAGTGTCACAATTGAGCCTCAGATGACCCTGTAAAGAATGACCCATTTATTTTTAACTTATTTCCGCCCGCGGTTTCAATAACGTTCCTGAGTCACGTTACGTTTTCTCGAAACAAAATCTTTTCTATTTGTTAATCGAAGTAAACTATTTTTGTGGTAAGTAACAACCAAATCCATGTTTTTGCGTGAAAGAGTAAGAAGGATCCAAACATAGCTGTTCCCCGCGCTTTCACCCTTCCGAGAGCGGTAACGTTTCGCGGGATAAATATACGTGCTGTGGCGACATCTATGTACACGCCTACAATCCTTCACGCCCGCTCGAGTTATGTGGCGACATCTATCAACGAGTAGAAACACGCGAGAATCCTACATCGCACTATCAAGATTCTCTCAGGATTTGATGTATATACAAGCATCCAACATCAACAGTTGTACCGCGGTCCCCAGGCATGATCACCTAGCAGTGGAAGATCTTCCCTTTTAAATGGAGGAGTCTCATACCTCGCTTCTCCATAGTGCTTTTCTAGACTATTACCCCTGATTCTAGCCGAGCGGTGGGATTCACTGCTGCTGGAATACTGGCTACAGTTGCACGCGCCCGCCTCACGCTCCTCTAACTAGGTATACGCAAATGTGTGTAATTAGTTTGTATTTGTGTGTGTTGATAATTAGGTTTGTGTATTATTAGTATTACTAACACTTAAATTAAGGCTTTACTAACATATATGGATCCATGTGTCTGAAATAAATGATTATTATTATTATATTATAATCCATTTCTGTACCATATTTCATCTAAATCCGTTTAGCCTTATTGTCGTGATTAAGTAACAAACAGCCATCAAACTTTCACATATATAGTAGTAGTAAGTAATTAGTAGGATCTTCAAACAACAGAGTAAATATAGTCAGTACTAGTACTAGATGATGCAGTTATGTACGCGAGATGATAAAAAGTTTTTGTGAGCGAACGCCGCGGGTCGGGGACATACGGTCACTGGGCAAGTGTTACGAGAACCCGGTTATGCGAGAAGTACCCAAGATTGAAATAGAAAATAATATTCTTTATTTGTTCTATCTTTTTGCATGTGTTTAATCTACAAGCTGTGGTTTTTGTGGAGGAAATCTTGCATCTTGCAATCTGCTGGAGAAGTCAAAAAATGTTATGGGCCTGTCTTGTATGATGGATTGAAGGTTAAACTACTTATAGTAAAGGGACGCTCGTGCCCCTGCTGTAGAGACGTATACACTGACAATTGAGTATTGCGTGTTGTGAGAGAACAACCAATATGGGTACATAATATACACGTTTGTGAAGTAGAGCTCTTAGTGCAGAGTTCGTCCGGGAAGTAATGCCAGTTTACCTATTTCCTCCGTGAAGCAGTAGTGCACTCGAATCACTAAGTTTCAGGTAACAACTTACAATCAGGAGGACCGTCTCCCTGTTTGTCGGCCTGCTTGACATACAATAATACACATGTTTAACTTACTGGTACTTGTTTCTTCGACAAGATTTTGAGATAAATATTTTTTTAATTCATTCTAAATTTGCAACCACATATTATAAGTTACCATCAATCCATAAGGTCTCTGTCTTCAGTAACAGTACATCACGTGTTACGCCAAAAATAACAACTAATTTGCCTTACTCCATGAGGCACAACTCCGTCCACACCTAACAAACGCACGCCGCAGTGACATAATATTAAATTAAATAACAATTTGTCATGTTTCCTCCATTATTATATCATGTAGGTTGTTATCGTATTTTGAAGGCAAGATGCGTTTTGTTGTCCTCATGCAATACGGACATTAGCTTTTAAATTTTGCATATAGTCTATAAAATAAGTCCTTTTTAACATTTAAAATGTCATGCAAAATTGAGCTTTATCCCATTGTGATAAGGTCCATCTGCATTATCATACAATTAGCTATTCGATCGATAGATTAACCTTATTTCAAAGGTGGTAAGGTTATTTTTTGTATGACATTTCTAAATGTCAAAAAGGACTTTTTTCTATGAAGGTTGTATTTTTGTTTGATATTTTACGTTACCTACTTTCTACTATTATTATAAATAGTAAAGTTTGGATAGATGTTTTTTTTTAAATTACGTCAAAACAGCTGATCTGATCGGGATGAAGTTTGGCAGAGAGAGATTATAGTCTGGGATAGCACGTAGGCCATAAAGTAGCTTATACGTTATTCCAGGATATGCTCTATCTATGTGCCAAGTTTCATCCATATCCGTTTAGTAGTTTTTGCGTGAAAGACTAACAAACATAGTTACATACAAATCTTTCCTCTTTATAATATTCGTGTATATTAGTATAGATATAGATATGAGGGACATAATGTTGTATACTTAGTTCTAAGGATTCCACGGCGAAATATTAAATCTTACGGTGAGACTACTATGATCTCTTTCTCAAAGCTTTTCGAAGTTCGAACTACGAGGCTTATAAAAAAAAATTAGTCAAAGTATTTTTTTTGTAGTTATTTCTTCTGTTATATGTCAGGGCCATCCAGGGCGCCACCCAAACGCATACAAAAAATCATTCAAATTGGTTCACTGTCAATACACCTACAGAAGAATTATATAAATGTATATTGATGTATTAAAATCAAATAGGATATCAGTTACCTGGTTTCCATAGTCATATTAGTCAACTCAGCTTGTCCCAAGATATTATCAGTTTTATTTTTCAACACGTCCTTGCTAGTTATAATCCAATAACGCTATCAAATAACCAATTCCTTTTCAACACAATAAAACCTCATTACTCCAAAATAACGACCAATATTTCTTCACGTTTGATCGGATAACTGTTATTATTTTCTTTAGTAATTCTCACGAGCAGCATAACGAGTAGCATCAAATACTTACCTACACTGTTAATAGTGCATTCACTTATTTGTTTTAATGATCAATTGAGGAAACTAAAGCTGATGTCGGTGTGTTTTCATACGAGTCTATACAAATAAATAAAAAGACTTGTCGATTTGTATTTGTAATGTCAAAATAACAGGATTTTACTAAATACATATGAAATAGGCATTTAAGGCTTTATAAAAAATTTTGCCTGTCTGTTAGTTTGTTCCGGCTAATCTCCGAAATGGCTGGAGCGATTTTGACGGAACTTTAACTGGCAGATAAGTATTGTTATAAGGAGTAACTATAAGCTTTATCCCTTGGGGTCGGGGCTTCAACCGCGGGGTCAGTTAGTGAATAACATAAATGTCCTGATATTTTCATTACACACGGCCAACTGGTCTTATCTAAATGCATCTTTATTTAGATATTTAGACACAGAAACAAACAAGTACTCGCTCACAAAGAAATTATCCTAGGTATGTGTCGAACCCACGACTTGTGACGCTTCAGTAGCTCTCGCCACCAAGCCAACTGCCCCGTCAACATAGGCCATAAAATAAAAAAAAATCAAAGCCATTTATTCAGTTTAGGCCCTCGGAAGGCAGGTCAAATTTAAAGTTACTGAAGCTACTACCGGTTCGGAAGTCAGCCTTCAACTGAGAAGAACCGGCAAGTAACTCAGCAAGGTAACATTCTTACATTTCATAAGGAACTTTATTGGGTCATTTTAATCCAGCGATCAGATCCTGCGAGAAATAAGATATACCAGATTTACAGTCTTATACTTGTCAATATGGAGTCTAAATAATAAATTGTTAAATAACTGTTAAACTAAATACATTAATTATTATTCCACTCATTGCATTAGTCTCATTCTCTCGTAGTTTAGTTTTCTAGGTATCACTTTCATTGCCCCTTTATTCAGCTAATACAAACTTCGTCGGCGAGCGGCTTCACGGAGGCATCGGAGGTCTTATCTCTCACGTGATTAGTAGTATTGGCGAAGTAAGCGACAGAGACAGAGCACGGAGGCTGCGACGAAACATCCTCGACTAGTGTCATTTCCCTTACAGAATCGTGCCCCTGAACACATGTATTTTTAAATTATTTTTATATTTAACAATTAGAATGGTAATCATCAAAAACAAAAAAATTACGTATCTACTAATTATGAGGTAACAAACAATAAAATAAAAAATACAGAGGAGAACCTCCTTCTTTAAAGTCGGTTAAAAAGGATAACAACAAATGAGATCAATAAATTTACAAAAACTAAACCTGTCACTTTGTACAAAAATATTCTCTTTGATAAAACCTTTATTTTCTTTTTATGAAATCGCACTCATAACACATCCCTAATATAAATAAAAACCTAATGATGATTTCTGACAAATAGCCACAACGTTGAACTAACAATGGTTATTATTACCCGTCTTGCGCTGATGAGTAATTGACAGTTCAATAACTGTAAGGTCACGGGTTCGGTTCCCAGGCGAGGAATTTTTCGCATTCTTTTTTTGTAGAAGGACAACGCATTGTTAAGTGTTACTTCCTTTCAATTGCACTTGTTTATTTTAAGTAAATGTCAAAGGGCATATTAACCTTTTTTGTTTGTTGTTTTTTTTATGGTTGCAGATAAGCTTCTATTTATATACATATGTATGTATAAATGTTTGTATGTTTGTACTGTGCCTTTTTATATTATTTATCCGATAGCCATGAAACTTTAGTGAATTGTTCTACTTATGGATGCGACGGTTCCGGACATAAAAAAAAATGTCGCATAGCAACGGATCCCGGGAACGGACAATATAAAATGTTGTAAATATATACAAGTACAGTGTAAACTCTTTATAACGAAACTCAAGGGACTGAGCATTTTTTGTCGTTATAGAGAGTTATCGTTATATGGAGTGAACAAAAAAAAACAAAACAAAGTGAACAAACCAACCAACTTGGGCTCACTTCAACGTTATAGGGAGTTTATCGTTATAAAGGATAACGTTATAAAGAGTTTACACTGTATGTATTTAAAAGCAGGCGCGGATCCAGTCCACAAAAAAGGTCATAGCCATCCGAAAATCGGCCAAGTGTGATTCCGACTATTTACTCGCTCATGATCGATATAGTACATTCCTACAAAGAAGATTTTTTATTTAATAAAGGCATTGGATATATCATCAGCCAATCGACCTCAATAGACCGTGGACGTGTGGAGTCACAAGTCTATTAGGTTGTGGACATGCCCATGGTGTCCACAACGGTGGTTCTGCGCTTGTTTAAAAGTAGGTAGTACATATATCAGTTATAGTTACAGGTAGTAGAACTTCTGGCTCTGCTTAGTTTAGGATCAAATATATTAAAGAACTGTATGTATAGGCCATCCCAGGATATTATAGATAGTAATAATAATAATAAATAATAATTTATTTATTTCTCCCACAATAAGTCACAAAAAAATATGAACAACTTCATTTACCAAAAATTTTACAATAGCACTTAAATTGCGGGTAATTGTTGCCTAAGTTAGGCAGAACCTGTATTTCAGGACACCAGGTATCCACCCCACGAACATCGTAATAAATATATATATATATATTTTTTTTTTGTATCAGTGACAAATATTTTTCTTAAATATTATAAAAATTTAATTAGTAGATTCTGTACCTTTGACATTCATTCAGCTAATACAAACTTCGTCAGCGAGCCGTTTCACAGAGGCCTGAAATGAAATGAAATGAAATGAAATATTTATTCAAATAGGCCTTCACAGGCACTTATGAATGGTCAGACTCTAACACCGGTTCGGAAGGTTGCTTTTACTGAGAAGAGCCGGCAAGAAACTCAGCAATTCGGAGAGCTTACCTCTCACGTGATTAGTAGTATTAGCGTAATAAGCGACAGAGATAGAGCATAGAGGCCGCGACGAAACAATCCTGAGTAAGTGTCATTTTCTTAACACAATTGTGCCCCTGAACTGAATAAATATAATAGTATTGAACTTTTTAATTTTATGAATACATTAAAAATTACTATTATCGCATAAACAATTACCATTATTTAATTCACAAGATATATATGTATATTTACATCAATAAATTAACATAAATATACACATTTACTATATAACACTATATGAGAAATCTGAAAAGGTATTTAAAATAAAAGTTCCTCTAAATGTTCCATGGTACCCATGACATTAGTGGCGTTGCCCCATAGGATGCTTAAGCTTGTCTCTGGGCAAAAAAAACAACGGGTTGCACTCCGGGAGTGCCGGCAGAAGTGAAAACTTGAACATTAACGTTGTGCATTTTTACCGTCTTACAAATTTTCGATCAAGTTACGTGTTCTGACGCGAGTTTAACATTTTATACCCATCCCAAGAAAAGTGCTCAACGCCGCAAATTTTTCACTTCAAAAGGCCCCAGAGGCTAAGACCAAACGCTTGCCTATGTCCTCGAGGTAGATTTTGTATCAGATGTTAAGTATCTGAAATAATCAATAAACAAGACCTTTACAATATACCTACATACATACTAAATACATTTTTTACCTTGTATAATATATATTGAGGTTTATAGACACCAAAAACGGCCTAAAATGTGTACGTTAATAAGAAATGCCGTTTGAGGCACTTGCCCGATATGCGCCGGCGCATCTCAAGAGCTCCGAGGTCGGAAGTAAAAGGTGATCTGAATGTACTCGCGGATGCGGCCATTTTTGGATGGTCGTTTGGAGGATTCTTAATTGGTAAGATACTTTATAAAACTAGTAACTGAGGTATTTTAAGAAGATGTTTTTCCAACTTTGGTAATGTTCTTTTTTGAATGGCTGACAGGCAGACTGTCCATGTTATGGTAAGAGTTCACCGCCGCCTAAAAACATTTGCAACACCAGGGGTATCGCCAATGCGTTGTTGACCCTGAGGCGTGAAGTTGTTAAGTCTCATGTGCCTGTAATTTCACCGGCTACCTTACTGTTCTAACTAAAACATAGTAATTCAAGTACCTACACTACTGCTTCATAGTGGAAATGGGTGTGGTGGTAGTACTTCCTCGGTACAGTGCACCAAGAGGTCTACGACTTCAATAAAAACTGAGCAGTACAGCTTTTAGTGCAGAGTTCGTCCGGGGAAGTACTACCACTTTACCTATTTCCGCCGTGAAGCAGCAGTTCACTTGTATTACTGTGTTTTGGTTTGGAAGGTAAGGTTAAATTACAGGCACATGCGACTTAACAACTTCACGTCTCGGGGTCGGCAACGCATTGGTGATGCCCCTAGTTTTGCAAATGTCCATCGACGGCGGTGACCACTTACCATCAGGTGGACCGTCTGCTTGTTTGTCGGCCTACGTAAAGTTATAAAACAAATTTGGAAACTCTGCAAGTTCAATAAAAGCTTGTAAAAACATAAGTATTATAACAGTAATATCCCATTGTATAACACGACATTTTCAAGTCATAAATAAATTAATAGATTCATCATATAAAAAAAAAACTTTCAAAAATATAAAAAATAAATGCTTATTACGAATATTGTGAATATAAATAGTTGAATTATTCGCGGATAATGTTTCTTTTGTCTTAAAATTATAATGTACTGTTTTATATTAATAATAATAGTGTAATTTGGACATGTAACGTCAGTAAACTACTGTACATTACACGAAAGGTCATCCATAACAGCGAAACATTCAAAACCGTGACCATAAATCCGAATATTTGCATCGTAGTCGATATGTTATTAGTGTTTGACTATTTTAAACATCACATCCGTGTATTAGCTATTTATGTATTATTATTAAAGCTGGCGAGATCTAGTAGGCTCATTTTGATTTCAAAGGAGCTTCCTGCCGCTGACGCGCAGGCTATGGAATGAGCTCCGCGCCGTGGTTTTCCCAAGTGAGTGTGTATGGAGGAGCGAGGTATGAGACTCCTCCTTTTAAAAGGGAAGATCTTCCGCTAGGCTAGGTGATCATGCCTGGGGACTGCGGTCCTACTGTTGATATTCGATGCTTGTATATATGTCAAATCCTGAGAGAATCTCTATATCGTGATGTAGGATTCTCCAGTGCTTCTACTCGTTCCTAGATGTCGCCTCATCACTGTAGTGCGGGCGGTGAAGGATTGTAGGCGTGTTCATTGGTGTCGCCACAAGTGCATGGGGTTCGCGATTGATACCCACGGTGTTGCAAGCATCAATAGCTTGTGGTGACCGTTTACCAACAGACTTATTTGCTACCTTAGTAGTATTTAAAAATGAAATAAAACATCGCTAGTGCCTGCCATAATTTTCCTACTTAGCATATCGAAAATGGCCTTTAAGAAACTTCCAACCGGATAATTTACATTATTGTACGTAAGTATCATTCTAAAACATAACAGATGTGTTATATCTTCCAAATAAGACTTGTAAACGACAAATCATGGCTGAATTGTGAGAAAATTACTTTAAACAACCGCCATTACGATAGCGTGTATGAAAATAACATGCTTAGTTCAGTCACAGATTTACACCTCCTCTGCTGGAATTACACGTTCTAAAGGTTATGAAGGTCTGGTTGGGTCTATGTGGAAATCATCATGGTTTTGGGGTCGGAAATAATGGTGGAAGATTTACGTGTTATTATGTTATTGACTAGTTGTTTCATTGGGTCTTTAGGTCGGATGGCCTGTTTTTCAAGATACCGCGGGCCTAATATAATAATAATTTATTTTATTTATCCCCACAAATTACATGCATGTATTCCCCTCTTCCTACGATCCCGGGTTTTTCAAATGGAGCGTTTACAATAACTGCTTACTTCATTTCTTTGTTATTTTGTGTGTTTAATCGTTAATTGAAACGGTGATAATGAGACGTACGAGAACGCCTTGTCCACGGAAGCATGTCTCTAAGGGTGATTCGCGTAATCAAGTTCAACATACTTCTCGAAGGTCTCGCGACCACAATGACGATCGGATCGCGATTCGAACGGTAGACTTATAAGTCAGGGTCAGGTTAGGCCGAGCCCTCGAAAAATAGAAGCCTTAGTTAACACCTTGGCACCAGTAAACGTGAAACGGGTACGACACCTAACAATGAGGCTCTCTGTGGAATCACAAGGAGTAGAACCGAAGCTTCTTTGAAGTAACCAAACCAGACAAGATGACCAAGCTAAACAACGATGATGTGCACCACGTCAGTTCAATGTTTATGACCTTGTTCTAAAGTATTCTCAGTCGGCAGGTAAACTTGACTCCGGCAGACGTGGTCCGCATCAGGTGATTAAAATTCTACCTGGTGGATGTTATACCCTACGTCTGCTCAGCGCAGTTATGGTAAAATTACGCAAGCTGCTGCGCAGTATATGGTGCCGTGGTAGGGTGAGTGGAGCCCTGTGAGGCATGTGCCGCATTTTTTGAGGGTAAGCGAAGCTGATACGTTCCAAATTATACGAATTCCTGTGGTGAGCCTGTTGGGTGAGCCACAGATGTACCCTCTCTGTATTCCTCACTTGTATGATTCGCCCTGCTTGTTGAGATGCCTCAGTGCGTGTGATTGCGGTCAGCGTATTGAGAAGCCTCGACACGTTTGAATACGGTCGGCGTGTCGGGAAGCTTCACACGTTTGAATACGGTCTGCGTGTGGAATGCATTCGTACGTTTGAATACGGTCTTCGTACGAATGGGTCTGATTGGCAGGCCATGTTACAGGGTTCACTGGTAACCCAATGATGAAGTCGACTGGCAGCAGCAAGATTGAAGTATACAGGCCTTTGGACACTGACAGGAAAATGCCTTGGCTCAATTATATTTTATTCTTTTGAGAATGATGTATGTTTGTTACATGAGTGAGAACTATGATAAAGAACGATGAATGAATTGATTGACTGGAGACAGATTGACTGGTCTGCGAGGTAGAGTGCTTCTAATTTGCTTTTCTGAATTATAAGTAATCGTTCTTTTGTTTTTAAGAAAGAATTTGCGTCGAGGACGACTCAACGTCAGGAGAGGCCGTGTAAGGAGTTTCTATACAACGTCATCAGCCAGCCGACGACGGGCCAAATAAGCAGGGCACTTAGGGGCAGCGACACATTGGCTCGTCAGTTCTTGTAGTGTACGGACGTCTCGTGGTAATCAGTATTGGTTGTTATCAAGGTCACGCTTACATTTTGATATTCTTGTCCTTAATCAATAATTGAAGTTTGCAGTACATATGTATTTTGTTTTGTATTAATTTAAAGTGATTGTACTTGTTTAGTTCCCCTTTAGTCTTAATTTGATTCAAATTGTAAATAAACGGATTTCTTGTTGGTTTATGTTTTTATTTAATTGTACCCTACTTTTAATCGCTAAAAATATATTTATTTTATGGGCACTATGACCCGTTTGTAAAAAATGCATACATTTACGTCTACATTTTATACTCAACTCCAGTAATACTTCAAAAGATTATGATTTTCATCGTTTTTCCGAGGGATGTCACATTTACCCGAGATAAGACGCATTCCGTGGACACCTGTTTAAATTAAAATGAAATACAGTTCATTGATAAGCACATACCTTGAGTACGTTTCTAATAGTGAAAGAAATATTAAAATTTGTCCAGCATTTTTTTTGTTTTGTATACTTCTAAGGTAGCAAAGAAGCTGGTTGTCCGTCTGATGGCAAACGGTCACCGCAGCCTATTGACGCTTGACGGTGTTGCAGTGGCCCGCGAGTTGCCGGCCTGTTGTTGAGTCAGCGAGTTGAGTTTGCCTATTCATTACAAACACAAATATTTTCTCTTTACATAGGTGTGTATGTACATAAAATAATTGTCCATGCTAATCGTCAAATGTCAAATAATAATTGACAATAAAATTTTATGTCTAATGTTTATAATGCGTTACATAGTGCATTGATGTTGTATAAGATCATAATAATGTTGAATATACGTTTCAATGTTAAATCGTATTTAATAGAAAGTAGCCAATACCAAAAATAAACAACATTGAATTGACTGATTAATGTCATGTTACGTTGGGATTTAGAATATTGTTGGTTAAATGTGAGTTTTAGTATCTCTGCCTACCTCTTCGGGTATTATGGCCTTGCCATCCGATAGGGCGGCAATATGTTTTGTTAAGAAACCTTCTCGCGCTCAGAAGTTACTAAAAATTCATCGTAATTGTATAGAAACGCATAGAAGATGTACTAATAAATGTAAATTTTTATTTTTAAAAACTAGCTTCAACCCCGCTGATTTCTCGCATTCTCTAAAGATCTAATAGAGATGAAATGTCACCAATATCACAACATGTCTGTTTGTTCTGTGTCTGGATGTAAATATCTATATAGGTAAGTATGTATGTATTTAGAAAAATAAAAAATAGTATATGTAGAATATCAGTTATCTGGTTTCCACAGTACATAGTACTGTAAAATAATGTTCCAGGGGTAAAGCTATCAAATAAGCCTAATAAATATCGGCAAGTTTTGTAAGGTAAAATAGAATAATATTTTAATTCATAATTTAAAAAAAATTAAAAGATATCTATGAATATCAACCCAGTATATTTTATTACACTATAAGTCTATTGTTTACTTATTCTGTAATATAGTCTATAACACACAGCACTAAATACAATATCATGGCTTTTAAAAAAATATGTTTTGACAGCTAACAATGTCATTGAAAAATCATCTGTATTGCTCTTGAGATAAAGTTTATCTCTTCATCCAATGGATAATTGTATGATGATGATATTACACTTTATTAGAATGTCATAGGGTCGATTTTTCTGTAACACTCTTTACTGTCAAAATGGGCCAATCCATTAGATCTGTACAACATTATCAAACATGTACAAATACGCACAAACAAACATACAATTAATGCAGTTAAGATTTCAAAATGCAATAGAACTTGGTACGTATTTGTTAATTTATTGTGCGTGAACAATTGTTCTCATTTCGATGAAACTTTCACTTACGAGAGATATCATATTGAGAGATTTTTTTACAAATCCTTTACAGTTATAAAATATAGCTATTACAAAATTAAAAACAAATTGTGGTTTTCTACAGATGAGATATAAGTCGGTTACAAATTGCCAGCCTCTGACTTTCCATAATGAATGTTGCCACACGCGCTGTCTCTTAGATGCCGGAGAGTTGTGACATGGAAAAAAATAAATAAAAATCTGCTCAGACTGATATATTAACCAATTTGAGTGAGAAAACAAAACGACAAAATATCTCTGGCTTGATCTAGATTTTTAATAATGACCTTTCAGTCAAAAAGTACCTACATCAATTCAATGGTCGGTTTTTTTAATTTGTATTGTTTATATTATTAACATATTTAAAAATTATTAGCTAACACTTAGATTATAAAAAACTAGTTAACCTCCCCCGGTTTCACCCGCGTTTCCGAAGGTTGATCCTTATATACAACGTGTTACAAAATACCCCCTAAAAATATAATCAATTATCAAAGCCAACAACCCTAGTAAGCTGTCATGTCATGGAACCAGATTATTTAACAGAATACCTACGTACCTACGTACCTATTTTACCTAATAATTGTCTACTTTAATAGTTTTTCTATTTTTCATTCATAAAAATCAGTTTTTTTTAGTCCTTTTAAGGCCTTATCTCAATAAAAGGCCTTGAATTTTATATCTTTTCTATTCTTATCTGCGTTACAATACAATTAGCATTTACATCAATATAACCTTATATCAATTCTTAGATTAGGTGTCCCTGTAGTTTCACACCTGTCCCTAAGGAAAGTTACGTTCTCCGTGTGTAAAATGTCCTATGTGTTAATCCAGGTTATAAACTATCAATGTGCCAAATTTCATCCAAATCATATGAGTAGTTTTTGTGTGAAAGAGTAACCAATATTCAATCAAACATACTTACAAACTTTTAGACATTTGAACATGTTCTCGGGGTAAAACGTAGTATTTGGGCTATTCCAAACAATAATCTATCGCTGTGCTAGATTTCATCCAGATCAGTTCAGTTGTTCTGTCGTGATTGAGTAATAAACATGCATCCAAACTTTCACACTTATAAATAGTAGTAATAGTAGGAGAAAGTAATAAATATATTTTTTTTAATTATTTTATAATTTATAATAATGTTTTATTAAAACAGACCAATTTCTATGCGACCTAGGCTCATTGGCAAGACAGACAAACCCATAGCGCCACAGTAGTATAAGTTAGATAATAAATGAATGAAAATATTTATTCAAATAGGCCTTTACAAGCACTTATGAATAGTCTGAGTCTAATCATCATCATTATCAGCCTATCTTCGTCCACTGCTAGACATAGGCCTCACGCCATCACGCCACTGCGCTCGATCTTCAGCTCTTTGTTTCCAACCGCTGCCGGCTGCCAGCGGTTGGAAACAAACAAAGACAGAAAAAACAGAGAAAAACAAGCTTGCATACATCATCGGTCCATCTAGCTGGCGGGAGCATCATCTGAAGTCATCCATTAGAGAACCAATGTTATCGACAGCATAAAGGATTAGCAAGCTGGCTCTAATACCGGCGATACACCAGATAGTTTGAATACATTTACAAAAGTAAGTAAAAACGTTTTTCTTAAACATTATTTGCTATTAAAACGCACCAATGTTAATGTGGCTTTAGAACATTGGCAAGACAGACAAACTCATAGCTGTAGTATAATAATAAATAAATAATTAAATATTCTGGGACATTCTTCACACACGGCCATCTGATCCCAAACTAAGCAGAGCTTGTACTATGGAAACCAGATAACTGATATACTAATTTTTTTTTTCTAAATACATACATATATAGATATTTACACTCAGACACAGAACAAACAGACATGTTCATCCACACAAATGTTTGTCCTGGGTGGGAATCAAACCCGGACCTTCGGCTTGGCAGCCAGAGTCGCTAACCACCAAGCCAACTGGCCTGTCAAAAGCTTGCGCACCCACAAAAGTCACGACTTATACCAAATAAAGAGGCCTTCACTACCATCCGACGTCCATATTTGCGCACGATCAATCTTCCTCAGCGAATGATGAATAAACAAGTGTATTTTATCATATTATTATGTATTATAACAAACTCCTATACAATTGAGTGTTAATTTGTAGCGAATCTCAGCTTTTGTGTGGTTGGGATCGTTATATGCAGTAATGTATAATTATTATATTTATGATGTAAGGGAGGGTGTAAATCTTCTATCTTCTGCATATATAAGTGGGAAAATATGTTTCCTTTGACGCACCGTCACCTTAAAACTACTGAACATATCGGGATGGGACTGCTACTATTCGATACGGAATTTTTCGCAGTTGTTTATAGGTTATATATGATATCGATAAGCGCGGATGGAACCGCGGGGCACAGCTATATAAGTAAGTATTCAAAAAAAGTAGTAGGTATATGTAGTATATTAATTATCTGGTTTCCTTAGTACACGCTCTGCTTAGTTTGGAAACAGATGCCCGAATTTAAAGAATGTACCAATAAGCACCTACTTTTACTTAGTTACTCAGAACCTTTTTTTTTTTTTTTTTTTTTGTTAACGTGGTGGGAAACCCATTCCTGAGTTCGACCCCCGCCCTGGGAGAAGCGGGAGGATATGTGGGGCTCCCCACTCGCAAACTCCCCTTCTCATATCAAAAATGAGAAGGGGCCCGAGGGTATACCCACCAAAACCCACCACGGCGTATTTCCGCCTACTGGTTCGTTGGGCACCCACGGTACCCGCCTAAGCATTACCCGCGGGTGCCCACCGGTCCTCGCCCCAGCCGAAGCTAGGGGCGCCCTCTCCGATGGGGAGGCCGAATACGCACGGCCATCCCCTATCCTCTTGGTGACTAGTTGAAAGGCGGGCGAAGGACTCCCATCCCCCGCCCGCAGTCACCGGGGGGTCAGGGCAGCGGGCCTCAGCCGCCCCTTAAGACCCCCCTCCTCTGTGGGACCCCCGGTGCATGTGCCGGGTCAATCAGCCTGCAACCGGGGGCCCACGGCGTACGGCGGCATCCGGCCCTCATTGCCAGACGCCGCCTGCCGCCCCTCTGGCGTTTTTTATAGAGGTTTTCTCCTCGCAGCCCAGGCCATACGTGACCCGGGCCCCCGGTCCCGATTGCTCAGGATTACGGGTTGGCAGACGGCTGGGCATAAAAACCAGCCGCCGCCCTCCCGTCCCCCACGCTGCCGCCGGATACCAGACAGACGCAGCGCAGGTAGGACGCCCTCCTCCGCGGCGTTAGCCGCCCCTCACCCTCGACTACGTGCCCACACTGCCGCCGGACTCCGGACAGACGCAGCGGGCACGAGTCACCCCCATCTCCGGCGCGAAGCGCCCCTCCTCACCCCCGACTACGTGCCCACTGCCGCCGGACTCCGGACAGACGCAGCGCGGGCACGAGTCCCCCTCTCCGGTGGCTCAAGCCACTCTCCATCGCGCTGTGCCGCGCTGCCGCCGAATATCGGACAGACGCAGCGCGGACACCAGTCGCCTCCGCGGCGGGCCTCAGCCGCTCCGACACCTACCACCATAGGTGCGGTGGCGCTATTGCGCCCCTCCCCCCGCGGCGCGAGCCGCTTCGACCCCCGCCGGCAGCAGGTACCCAGTTGCAGAGCCAGGAGCACCCCCTTTCGGGGTATCCGGTTGCAGAGCTGGCCTACCCCGCCTTGCGGGTTACGTCGCGGCCTCGCATCCGCCTCTCCCGAGTGGCGCAGCCACTCCGCCGCTCCGATCCCCACCGGCAGCAGGTTTCCAGGTGCAGAGCCAGGAGCTCCCCCTTTCGGGGTATCCGGTTGCAGAGCTGGCCTACCTCCCCTCTTGGGTTACGGTGCGGCTTCGCAGCCGCCCCTCCCGAGTGGCGCAGCCACTCCGCCGCTCCGATCCCCACCGGCAGCAGGTTTCCAGGTGCAGAGCCAGGAGCTCCCCCTTTCGGGGTATCCGGTTGCAGAGCTGGCCTACCTCCCCTCTTGGGTTACGGTGCGGCTTCGTGGCCGCCCCTCCCCTCCCAGGCGGCGCTAACCGCTACGACCCCCGCCGGCAGCGGGACTCCGGTTGCATATGGCAGATCCCTCATTGATCCGCCTGCAGAGCCGGTAGTCCCCGCCTTGCGGGTTACGTCGCGGCATCGCAGCCGCCCCTCCCGGTGTTGAGATCAGCCGCCGGCCCAAGTGTGGTGGCACTTGAAACCGACGTTGCCCAGGGTGCGCCACGAGGAGGCTCTCAACCTGCACCCCTTACTCAGAACCTGCCTATAATAAGTTATCTAATAACAGAAAACATAAAGCTATTAAGGGTAACACTTATCTATACATATATAAAAATGTTTGTCCAATTCGAAATTCTAGAACACCTAACTGGCCCCTGAGATGCCATGGTCCATGTGATCAAGAAGAGTCGACATAAATTATTGTTATGTATCTAGTAACGACAAAAATGGGTCACATTAAAAAATATTTACTTCGTTAATTTTGTATGAAGTTATTTAGCAATCAAGAATTTTGAATCGGTCGAACATCCTGGTGTAGGCACGCCCCCCCCCCCCCCTATATACTCAAATGCCAGATGACTACATTACTTTCGACTGACATTTGCTAAATACATAATTCATAAATCCGGGGTACATTACTTCCCTCGGGATCGGGTAAAACACAACACGAGACGGTAGTAAGTCGATTACTTAAAGAAACCAAACTACAAAACTATTAAATGACGGACAGATTAGACGCCTTAACCTTGTGACCTAGAAACGCGAAACAAGAAGTTGATCCTTTTATAATGCAGTGAATTCTTTTGATTGGCGACATTGAACTCCCACGTTTTATAGCACAATAATATTTATCAAACTCTTAATAAAATAATTCACTCTAGCATAAACCGGTCCATTCATTCATTACTTTGGTTATTATTATATAAGACAAGTGTAAATAAAGTTAGAGCGCCAATTGTAGTAATGATGCTATTATACGGGCACCTACTCACTTTTTAGGGGTCCGTCGTCGTTTCTAAAGCGTAAGCCATTCCCTTATCTAACTGAAGTTTTAAGTGCGAAAGTTTGTGTTTGTGTTTCTTGCTTCTTATCGCCGTAACGGGTTAACACGTCCAATGCCACTACTAAATGTACATAATGGCACTCCATAATGTTATTTATTTTTTTTTCAAATATAAAATTGTGTTTGCATAAAGGCCGCTACGTAAATATATAGGTTAGCGCATATTTAGTCTACGCTGTAATTTTGAGCATTAAATACTCATGCGTTTTGGATATATTACCGAAATACATTGAACGTGGACTCGCAGTGCGAGTCGATGGCATTGAACGTGTTAAATAGATATCCTGAGACATTGTTTACACAACCCAACTCATCTCAAACGAAGCAGAGCTAATACTATGGCAAGTAGATAACTGATTGACTAGATAAATCATTTTTATCAAAATACTAATTTATATCGATATTTATACCCAGCCACAGAATAAACAGAGATATTCATGCACACAAAGAGTTGTCCTGGGTGAGAATCGATTCCACGACCTGGGACAAGGTAGTCAGAGCCCCAACTACCAATTGACCCGTCAATATATTTCAATCACAAAGTTTTTGGATGACTATGATATTTTATTATACAATAATAAGAACTTTCCCATTTCCTTCCTTAAAAATCTTTTATCTTTAAATTTAAATAATTGCCAAATAGGTCAACTTTAATTATTTTGTACCTTATTTTTTTTTTTGGTAAATTGTGTAAAGTTGATTATTGGCTTAGTGTTGCTTAACAACGCCATCTACTGGAGTAGCTCTTAGCGTTGTTGTGTCGATAAAACAGTTAATGTCAGGAAGTAATTTTTTTCAGGTTATGTTTATGTCAATTATCGATAAAGTTGATCATTGAAAACACAGATAAACGACATTTTCCGAAAATGAAACCTAGCTAGATCGATTTATCGCCCCCGAAAACCCCTGCATACTAAATTTCATGAAAATCGTTGGAGTCGTTTCCGAGATCCTAATTATATATATGGGTAGAATTGCTCGTTTAAAGTATTAGATTAGATAGATATATATAAATATTATCAAAACTGAGAAGGTAAAGAGATGATAATATTACTAGAAAAATACTGACTAGCTGTCCCCCGCGGTTTTACCCGCGTTCCCGTGGGATGTCACATGTATTATACATAAAAACCTTCCATTAAAAAATACCGCATCAAAATCCGTTGCGTAGTTTTAAAGATTTAAGTATATTTAGGAATATAGGGACAGAGAAAGCGACTTTGTTTTATACTATGTAGTGATAAGCTTGCTTAAAATATACCTACAGAATCAAAAATGTGACAAACAACTCACACTTGACGCTATAAAATCGTACAATATCAATAAATATCGGAAATGGACACAAAAGGTCGTTGATAATATAACATTATACTATATTTAATATTATAAGTAACTGTATTGTATATGAAAGGTCATGCTTTATTCAGTTTAATTTAATTTCATGAAGATGCTACCGTGTTTTTTTATATTTTCCTTTATTACCTTAATAGACCTTGGAATGTTTATTTTATAATCTATTGTCTGTTGTCCTTTATAGAATCGTAAACTATGCAACGGATTTTAATGCAGTTTTCAGCAATATATAGAGTAATTCAAAAGAAGGTTGAAAGGATTGAAAGGGGGCAAAGCCGCAGGACGCAGCTAGTAAGCTATAAGCAAAATAGGTTTCATTTGACGCACCATCACCTTAAAACTACTGAATATATCGGGATGGGACTGCTACCATTCGATACGGAATTTTTTGTAGATGGTTATAGGCTATATATGATATCGATTAAAGCGGGTGAAACCGCGGGGGACAGCTGGTTTTATATATTAGCGTATTAGGCCTTTTAGTGCAGAGTTCGTCCAGGGAAGTACCACCTTATCCATTTCCGCCGTGAAGCTGTGCACTTATATTACTGTTTCGGAAAGGTAAGGTCGGTGAAATTCCAGGCACATGAGACTTAACAACTTCACGTCCCAGGGACGACAACGCGACGATGGCCCTAGTGTTGCGATTGTCCATAGGCGACGGTGACCACTTACCATTAGGTGGACCGTCTGTCTATTTGTTTGCCTATGTGGTATAAAAAAAAGGATGTATACATTTCAGCTTTGTGACAGATTTCCAACTACAAAATACCCTACCATATTTATTTTTTTACCATAGTGCCTTCACTGAAACTTAAATATTGTAGGATTCAAACCCACGACCCTCGTTACGACATAATTTTTTTTTTATAAAAACTTGAGCGCGTTTGACTGGATCTCACCTGATGGAAAGTGACGATGCAGTCGAGGATGGTACACGCCGACTCGAGTAATGCCTATTCACTCTTACCTTAAAGACTCCTAGATTTTGGCATAAACTAAGGCTAATACTATATACGGTAATCTATATCTACAACTACCTATACTATATACTACTATTACCAAATATTATATATCTATATGTTCTACAAAAAAATAAAAAAAACAAATTGGTATCCTTACTAAAACTCCAATAATGTAACTCAAGGTGTAAAAAAAATATTATCATCACGTGCGCGACAACTATTGATGAAAGAACAAGATAATATAACATCCTTCAGAAACGCAAGTGTAACCGCGGGGGACAGCTAGTCATTAAATAATATAGTAAATTCAATAACTTAGTGTAATATTAAATCACTTTTTGATCAACATTTACGCACGTGACTTGACCCACATAATCGACACTTTACTTGATGACCCTTCAGTGCTGGCAGTGAGGGCTTGGCGGTCGTAGGGCAGGTAAACCGATGTAGGATTAATTTATTGTATTTCATTAATTTTAGTGAACTTAATGGGAAAGCGCTGTATTATGAATTGTCGCAGCGAAATGTAGATTGAAGCGTATCTTAATAAAGGCTTGTTCACATATAAGCTGCTAGCCAGTTGTTAAGTTACTAAGTTAAAAAGTAAATAATAATAAATATCCCGGGACATTCTTTACGCACGGCCATCTGATCCCAATATAAGCAGAGCTTGTACTATGGAAACCAGATAACTGATATACTACATATGTTACTTTTTTCTTTTTTTTCCAAATATATACTTATATAGATATTTACACCCGGACACAGAAGAAACAGACATGTTCATGCACACAAATGTTTGTCCTGGGTGGGAAGCGAAGCCGCGACCTTTAGCTTGGCAGTCAGAGTAGCTAACCACCAAGTCAACTGGCCTGTCAAAAGTATCCTATAAGTATGTTAATACAGGTCATAAACTATTTAAGTGACGTTTTTAACAATTCAGTTTCGCGTGAAAGAGTTACAACATCCAAACTCACAAACTGTCGCATTTATAATATTAGTAGAGTATTCGCTACGTGCTGGTAGCAAAAATACCTAACGGTATTTCACCGGGTATTTGCTTGTAGTTCCTCGATATGATCAAAACGAGAATACAACCCTATGCCCGTCCAGGTAAGCAATAACTTTTCGCTTCGCTGCGAAACAAAAACCTATAGCAGTACCACAATCAGCTTTAGTTTGAATAGTAGGATTACCGTAAACCCACTCGGTATTCGCTACCCACAACGGCAGTGAATATAACATCTCTACAATGAATGTGAGATGCAAGATTACGATACAAGGCTATCAAACATCACGTTGTATTCGTTGAATCCCCAAATAATCGAAATGAACCGCGCCCCTTTAGTGCGGTTGCTTAGCTTGCCCTTGATTGAAAGCTCTTAGCATTCACCGAAAGTCCATAACAAATACTAGGTCCAATATAGTAATAAATCCTTGAATTACACGACCCTTAACCCGATGGAAGTTTTTACTTTTTCGTTGTGCTAAAATATGTCAAAACAAACGAATAAAGGGTTAATTGTATTAATGTTTTTGCCGTATTCTTCTCATTTTTCCTTTCACTTCAACTTATCAATAACCGACTCGACAAGTACCTCAAAGAGAATTACTTAAGAGCTTTCAGTACAGAGTTCGTCCGGGGAAGTACTACCGCCGTTCTCATTTCCGCTGCGAGGCAGTAGTGCACTTGTATTACTGTATTTCGGTTAGAAAGGTAAGGGGACCGGTGAAATTACAGGCACACGTGACCTAACTACTTCACGTTTCAGGGTCGACAACGTATTGGCCATGCCCCTGGTTTTCCAAATGTCAATAGGCGGGGGAGACTACCATCTCTTTCACAGGAGACATTCGGGACATTGTATTTGATGCCAATATTAGCAAATTTCATCCATAGTTATTGCCTATGCCCATTGACCTTATTTGAATTACCTCAGCCCACATATTGCATTGAACTGCCCACGCTTGGTTCATCTAGTCATCCAACTGATTTATCTAAGGTAATTAAGATTTAATATACCTTTAATGATGATCTTAATCTTCGTCTTAACTGTTTGAAGATTTAGGGTCAGTAATTGTTTTAAAACAGTTACCTGTCACCCGTGCGAAGGTCATAGTTGGAATTATATCCTGAGACCCTATTCTGAGGCTCGATTCTGTAAGGAAAATGACACTAACTCGAGGATGTTTCGTCGCGGCCTCCGTGGTCTGTCTCTTTCGCTAACTACGCTAATACTACTAATCACGTGAGAGATAAGCTCTCCGAGGCTTCCGTGAAGCGACTCGCCGACTAAGTTTGTATTAGCTGTATAAGGGGGCTGTAAGGTAAATGACACTAGCTCGAGGTTGTTTCGTCGCGGCCGCTGTGCTCTGTCTCTTTCGATAACTACGTAATGACGTGAGTGGTAGAGCTTACCTCACCAAATCACCCTTTTTTTAACGCTTTTACAATTTATAAACTTGAGTAGGTATAGGGAACCATCGGTGCACGAGTCCAATCGCTCTTTGTGTTTCTATCTTTAACGGTATAGCCTGATTCAGTTTGGACTTTGAATACATATCGCACTCTCAGGACGATAAGGGCTTAACTCTAAATTTTGCGAAATGGAGTTACGATCATAGAGAGACTAAACAAAGTACGCTCTATCCGATGAATAATACCATAGTCAATTTAAAGATAGAATAAGCATACCGATACTTCAGCTTCTTTAACACCGAGACCTACCCTCCCCGCTCAGTGCGAATGTGACCCAATCAGAGATGTGCCAAAAGTGATTTTTTGAGTTAAGCCCCTATCGTTCTGAGGGTGTGATATAATAACCAGCTGTCCCCCGCGGTTTCACCCGTGTCCCCGAGGGATGTAACGTTTTCCCGGGATAAAAGGTGGCCTATATGTTATTCTAGGGCATAATCTATCTATTTCATCCAAATCAATTCGGTAGTTTTTGCTTGAAAGAGTATCAAACATCAAGATGAGTAAGAAGTAACAATAATAATAATAAATATCCCGGGACATTCCTTGCACCCGGCCATCTGATCCCAAACTAAGCAGAGCTTGTACTATGGAAACCAGATATAGACTATAGACTTTTACACAGTACTCGACGCACCTCTCAGACATGTTCATGCACATAAATGTTCGTCCAGGGTGCGACCTTCGATTTGGCAGTCAGGGTCACTAATCACCAAGCCAATTGGCCTGTCAATATGTAAGATATAAATAATAAATATCCCGGGACGTTTCTTTTTACACACGGCCATCTGATCCCAAACTAAGCAGAGCTATGGCAACCAGATAACTGATATACTACTTTTCTTTTTCTAAATACATACATATATAATATTTACACCCAGACACAGATTAAACAGACATGATCATGCACATAAATGTTTGTCCTGGGTGGGAATCGAACCCACGACCTTCGGCTTGGCAGTCAGAATCGCTAACCACCAAGCCAACTGGCCTACAATCCAGGCCCGTCCACCTGTTTTTTTTCATTATTATATTGCGACAATTCTTGTCATCGTGTACATTCCTTAAACAACAATAATTCTAGTTATTTAATATTAATAATAGTAAAAGGAAATCTATTAAATATTTATGGCATAAATACATAGCTTACATAAATTATCAATGCTACTTTGATCATGATTCAGACGCTCACGTGCCTGTAATGTCACCAGTGCCTTTACCATGAGTTTTTAACGTACGTACTCGCTAGCGACGGCGTAAAACATTTCTATGGCAAATGTGTACAGCGCCACTAGCGGTCACCTAAAGAACTAAAATCGACAGTACGTGTCGATAGGTAAAAAACCTATCGAAATGTAAACACTAGCGAGTAACGTTTTTTGCTATAGAAATTCGGTACCATGAGTCACAAATTTGACAGTTGCTAT
Organism: Habrosyne pyritoides; assembly: GCA_907165245.1. NCBI lineage: Eukaryota > Metazoa > Arthropoda > Insecta > Lepidoptera > Drepanidae > Habrosyne > Habrosyne pyritoides. Next base: position 8,240,313 of record OU015610.1, on the reverse strand, counting down.
CGAGAAATACTGTATCGATAGTAGTTTACTCGCTAGTGACTAAAGTAAGTTTCGATAGCAACTCATGGTAGAGGTACAGCTTTATCTTTCCAACCGAAACACAGTAATACAAGTGCACTACTGCTTCACGGCGGAAATGGGTAAGGTGGTAGTACTTACCTGGAGGAACATTACACGAAGAGCTCTGTTTGTTCTGTATCTGGGAAAGAAATAGTTGTCTATCAGTTATCTGGTTTCCATAGTACAAGCTCTGCTTAGTTTGGGAGCAGATGGCCGTGTGTAAAGAATGTTCTAGTATATTAGTTCTACTAGGTGCAAATTTTTCATTTTACCTGGGCTGATAAACAAGCAGACGGTCCACCTGATGATAAGTGGTCACCGCTGCCGATAGACATTGCCAACACCAGAGCATCGCCAATGCATTGTCGACCTTGAGACGTGAAGTTGTTAAGTAGTTCTCTCCTACATTCAAACTTAACCACTTTATAATATTATTAGGAAATATACAGTTTACAAAACTACCCGTAAAGCCGAAAGGAGGTTAAATAAGGCTTTAAAACGAGTCCATTCACAATATTTAAGATAACATACCCCAAAAAATAAAAAATAAAAAATTTTATGAATGTAAAATAGAAAAACTATTAAAGTAGACAATTGTTAGGTAAAATAGGTACGTAGGCCTTTCTGTTAAATAATCTGGTTCCCTGACATGACAGCTTACTAGGGTTGTTAGCTTTGATAATTTATTATATTTTTATGGGGATATTTTAACACGTTGTATAGTTCCTTCGAGTTGACCACTATTATGCGATTAATATAAAATTATTACTAAATAATAATATACCATGTTACCTACTCATCTTCAAGAATGCGAAACTCATTTTAAATCAATCCAAGACAAAATAAACTTTATATAAATATTAATATAACATAATAAATGTAATATATGGTACGAGCCATCAGTTGCTCATCAATTATGCATCTTATACATTCTGATTGTAAGCTTTGTTTAGATTGGTGTCCTTGTGGCTGATACCTCATCTCATCTCTAGGGTGTGGTAAGCGACTGAAGAGTATACCGATGACCACGTGGTCAACGGGACAACTAAGCCTCCGAGCTATGAATTCTTGAACCACAGGTGAGATTTTCGCTCGCCGAAGTTTAAAACGTAAAGGTTGTCATGTATTTTGATATTATTAAACATAAAATATTATGTTAAAAATATTTTATTGACAGATATGAGTAGAAGGGTTATAGGATTTTAAAAAGCACCCACGGTTTTTTTAACAATATATTTTTTTCTTATTTACACTATTCTTAATTCAAATCTATTTTCAATTTCAATTGGATTTTCTTAAAAGTGTTCTTTAGTTTTTAAACTATTATTTATTTTCAATTTTTAGTTAAACCGCTAATCCTGATTATCCTAGTAAGGACAATGGGTCTAACTATTTAAAACATTGAATTGTCATCGGTCCTTAATAAGTATGTCAAATTTCGAGTTAATCGGACGTCTAGACGGGGGTCAAAATCATGTTCAAAGATTCCGTTACATACTAACATACATATGAATCTTGAATCTGAATAAAAGCGTTATAAAAACAAGCTTTAACCTATAAATGAGCAAAACTGACGTCACATTGTAGCTTGGCAAACCCTTCCATTAGATACCCTAGGTTTTTTAATTAATAAATGACAAGCGTATCACGTGCGCCATATTGGATTTTGAGTGACGTCACTAAGCTAATCGTGCAATGTCAACAAAAATAATTTCACCTTGATCGGGGTTTCTTGATCTAAAATGCAGCTTCAAGATTTGTCCCAAACATACTAACAAGTTAAGATAAATAAATGCTTGTGTAAAATAACAAAATAAACCCGACAAAATAAAATCCTTGCTAAAATGAAATGAAATATTTAATCAAATAGGCCTTCACAGGCACTTATGAATGGTCAGACCCTAACACCGGTTCGGAAGGTTGCTTTTACTGAGAAGGGCCGGCAATAAACTCAGCAATTACTCTTTTCAAAATAAGATTTTGTACATAAAGATGTGTCCTGCTGGAGCGAGCGCTGCACCCAAGCATTGTATAAACATTTGTGTTGTAGAAAGCCTTTTGTACTAAAACAATCTTAATTCTTTCCTAAAATTTTTGTAAAGGCAAATTTAAAATTTCAGCAGGGATTTTATTATAGATGCGTGCACTTAGTCCTACAAATGAGCCATGCACTTTTTGCAGTCTATTTGCAGAAATGACAAGTTTATCCTTATTTCTAGTATTGATGGAGCGCATATCACTCTTTTTGACATATAGATTCATATTTTGATTGATTTTGAGTTTCTTTCCAGTTCTTTTCAATTGAAGGTTGTCTTCCGAACCTGTGTATACTTCAGTAACTTTAACCTTCACAAGTGACCTTCTAGGGCCATAACTTAATAAAAAGTTTCGAATTATGTTACCTAATAAGGATTCGAGACGATGTTTTCCTTTTAAATAAGTTCAAGTTCATTTTAGATTATTACGAACATTTTAATAACTAACAGTCCAGCCGATCTTAAATGCGCTTACTATCATACAGCATTTCCTCTTCAATATTTATACAAGCTGTCCGGACTGACATTGTCCTGCCGAAATAAATCCATTAAAAAATTGCTGGAATTCGATTGCAGCGCCACCTACCAGGTCCAATTGTGAATAATATATTATATTAATTATGAATATTATAAAGAGGAAAGATTTATATGAAAGCATGTTTGTTACTCTTTCACGCAAAAACTACTAAACGGATATGGTGGAAACTTGCCACATCGATAGAGCATATCCTGGAATAACATATAGGCTACTTTTTTACACGGAAAAATGTGATATCACTCGGGAACACGGGTAAAACCGCGGGGGACAGCTATTTTGTTAGTTAATAATCAATTATCCTCCTCCGCTCCTCACTTTGAAAGCAAAGCAGTTAAAGCAAAAATTACAGCTAAGTAGATAGAAAAATAAAGTATTAAAACTATTTATTCCTATCAATATGCGACGGCAACGTTACAGTGCGCCATTAACAAGTGACCTCGCGAGCGGAGCACGCGGCGCGAGTACTGTCAGACGCGTAATAAATAAATTAATAAATATTCCGGGACATTCGTTACACACGGGCATCTGATACCAAACTAGATTACTGATATACTCATACTACATATATAGAAAAGACAATCTACATACATTTATTTGATTTTAACCAGACACAGAACAAACGGACACGTTCTCACCCAAACATTTGTTTTGGGTGGAAATCAAACACATGATCTGTGGTGTGGCAGTTTGGGTTCCCAATTACAAACCAACTGAAACCAAATTTGACCGTTTACTAACGTGTCTTAAGGGTAAAAAGAAACATAATTTCTCATTTATAATGCAAGTTATAACATACCCTTTCACTCACAGACATATCATCCTTACATAAAGTAAACAATATAATAATATAAAGCGAATGTAGCCGCTCATCGAAGTTCTGTAAAATTCTATAGTGTAGATACCTTTTTCTCTCGGGGAAACTATGATTCCCCGGGAATTTAGTTGAAATCAATATAAATTCTCAGTCCGACTGTACGTTATTACTCGTGCGTACCTGACGAGTGCATCCCGCATTCAACGCGGCAAATATCATAAAATATCCGAGACAGATGTTACATTCCGCTGTCATTGATGAATAAATAATTAATTTAGATCAGATAGGATACTTCGAGCAGCGTCGGGAAGTGGACCTCTTCCCGGCGCTGCTCACTTATATGTTATTTTAGGGGCCAGTTTACTTGGCGGTTAGACTCTGACCGTTACGCCGCAGGTAGGTTCGGTTCTCACCGAAGACAAACATTTGTGTGCATGAACATGTCTGTTTGTTCTGTTTCTGGATGTAAAATCTATATATATCTATAGTTGTCTGGTTTCCATAGTACAAGATCTGCTTAGTTCGGGATCAAATGGCCGTGTGTAAAAAAGGTCCAGAAATTATATTATAAACATTTGCAACACCAGGGGCATCGCCGATGCGTTGTCCACCCTGAGACGTCAAGTTCTTATGCGCCTGTAATTTCACCGGCCCCTTTACCTTCCCAACCAAAACACGGTAACACAAGTGCACTACTGCTTCCCGGCGTAGGTAGTAGTACTACTTCCCCGGACCAACTATGCACTAAGAGCTCTACTACTCAAAGAATAAGCTTTTACATTAGAGATCCAGATCAGAAATGGGTTTTTTGTACATATGAATTACCCATATTTAATATATAAAATGAAATTAAAATATTTTTATTCAAATAGGCCTTTACAAGAACTTATGAATAGTCTGACTGTAATACCTGTCTATATAGAAGTGGTCAGTCTGTTATGAAATAATATTGTCTATGCAAGATATCCTAGAAAGATTGACCGGATTTGTGCGTGAGATTGCGTGTTATTGAACATTACTGGCGACATGTCTTGTATTCATAAAAATCCTTGATACTTGACGGATGAGTTGGGTAAAAATGATTTCCGCAATATTACCAGATGAAGTAATCGTCCTTTATTCAAGACTAGCTGTCCCCCGCGGTTTTACCCGCATTCCCGAGGGATATCACATTTTCCCGGTTATAAAAAGTAGCCTATATGTTATTCCAGGATATGATCTATCTTTGTGCCAAGTTTCATCCATATACGTTGAGTAGTTTTAGCGTGAAAGAGTTCCTCTTTATGAATATTCGATATGCGTTCGATAAATGATCGAACACTAACCAGTGTGTTGAATATCATCGATCTTGTAAAAAAAGCGTGGGGTGCACGGTGCCAATAGTTATAAATATTTAATTGACAGATATGAGAAGGATTATCATTTCGATAATATTCAAACTATTAATAACTTATATTTATTACATTTTCTTACATTATTATTAATAATATTTATTTAAATTTATTTTCTGTCTTTTAGTTTGGTTTTCTATATAAAGCGTGTTTTCTAGTTTTTTTAAACTATTATTTATTTTTCATTTTTTAATTAAATTTTTTTGAGTGCCCGAAAGAGTAAGTCTGGAACTGCACGCATGCGTAGTTCGCGCACTAGCTCTATCTCTCTTACTCGCATGCAAAGGATGCGGAAAGAAATTAATTAATCCTGGCGAATCTAATTAGGATAATCGGATGCTTTGATCGGATTATTGCATTGTCATCGATCTTTGCAAAGTGCAAAGTTTGAATTAAATCTGATCGTTCAAAGAAGGACAAAATCGAGCTCAAAGGGGTAAAAGTACATGGATACATCAAATGATCAAAATTTTATAATCAATATGATTTTTAAGAACCGATCTAACCACAAGGAGTAGATCTTTTGATGCTGTATAATTATGACGTCATAACTTGCTATTTCATGCAAAACTCCAAGCAATCAATCGTGTTGACATTTAATGAAAAGTTGCTGATTTGACATTTCAGTGACACATCCCTATTAAAATAACACTTTTTTTGTACTTTCTATTGTTTTCTGTGACCATAATCCGGTGGTAATTATTGTTAAAGTGGTGGAAGATGGTAACGAATTGGAAGGGAACGGCTCTTAAGATCAACCACAACACCGCGAAAACCACGGTACCCAACTAGGCGGGTACTGTCAAGAACCCTTACCCTATCAACCGTACGGTATCCTGCAAACATACATTCTCAGATCAGCCCCTTTATTCAGCTAATACAAACTTCGTCGGCGAGCCGCTTCACGGAGGCCTCGGAGAGCTTACCTCTCACGTGATTAGTAGTATTAGCGTAGTATGCAACAGAGAGAGCATAGAGGCCACGACGAAACATCCTCGAGTTAGTGTCATTTTCCTTACAGAATCGAGCCCCAGGTAACATATATTTTACTTTTCAGTTAGACAAGCCAGGGTTTGGTAATGTGCCCAATCATAATATTCCCTACTAAGCTGGGACTTCACTAGAGACCCTCTCCGGCTTAAGAGAGGATAATATAGAAATATTATACAAATAAACTTTCCGAATAAAACTTTTAACTGATGGTAGAATTCCATCAAAATCGATTACGCAGTTTAAAAGATATAATAATAATAATAATAAATATCCTGGGAGATTATTTTACACACGGCCATCTGATCCCAAACTCAGCAGAGCTTGTAGTACTATGGAAACCAGATAACTGATATAATACATATACTACCTTTTTATTTTTAAATACATAAATATATACACCCAGACACAAAACAAACAGACATGTTCATGCACACAAATGATTGTCCTGGGTGGGAATCGATCCCGCTAACCACTAAGCCAATTGTAAGCGAACGAACAGACAGCAAAATAGTGATCTAAATTATACTTCTTAGACTAAATATTCTTAGACTTCATAAGACTTAGTCAAGGATTCGTGAGACGGTTTAAATAAAAAAATCATTTATTTAATAAACCGAATTACAATGTTACTTTAGCAAAGACTGAGAACAGAATGAATTACATGGAAAATTTACATAAAAATGTTAGTTCACATAGGTGTCATATATAGCTTATTGCACAAGAGGTAAATTGATGCATCGACATAATGTGTTCTTAGAAAGTTCTACATGGGTAAACTAAATGCTGACTCGTATACATTTGATATGTTGCTATGCTCTGCTTTGGCTGACAAAGCATATATCTATAGGGTGAGCACCCTTAACTACTTCTAAATAGTTTCTTAAATGAGATACAGACATCATTTACACTACTATTTATTTTGTTTTTTATTTCATATACATATATATACTTATAACTTAGTCCGTTGATGTGTCAAAGTGTGTCTTGACCTTCGATACGAGAGCTTTATTGATCTTATACTCAAATTACAATACTATTTTTATTCTGCAGAAGAGGGACACAGTGTCCGCACAATCTGAGTCCTGGAGACTCTCATAGGGATAAGTTTAAAAACAAATTAAATAAATATCCTGGGACATTATTTACACACAGTCATCTAATCCCAAAGTAAATTCCCTAATGTCAAACGAACGCTGTAAAATAGTCGGAACTCTTTGAAATTCACACCTTCATATAAATATAATAAAATAAATATACTGAGACATTCTTTACACACGGCCATCTGATCCCAAACTAAGCAGAGCTTGTACTATGGAAACCAGATAACTGATATACTACATATAATACTTTTTTTTTCTAAATACATACTTATATAGATATTTACACCCAGACACAGAACAAACAGACATGTTCATGCACACAAATGTTTGTCCTGGGTGGGAATCGAACCCGCGACCTTCGGTTTAGCAGTCAGAGCGCTAACCACCAAGCCAACTGGCCTGTCAAATATTTATATGTATGTATATTATATGTATATATTACTGAAAACTGCATTAATATATAGTTTAAAAATCTAAGTGTAAAAACAACGGGAGCGAATTTGCTTTATACCTACTATGTACAGATAAAGATCTAATATTCTATTTATTATTAATTAGCTGACCCGACAGACGTAGTCCTGTCTTTACAATGAACATTGAATTCGAATCTTCCGATTGAATCAACTGTTAAATGTGCACTAAGAAATTATAAATTTAATTATTTTATCAATATAATTCCGACCCAGGCCTCTATATCAAACGATATTTGCAGCCCGCATTCTGTCAATCGCACCGTCAAACGACTGACAATAATGTCAAACAGGCTACTTCAAAAAAGTTAATATTGTCAAAAGCGAAAGTAAAGTGGTTAGTTTTCTTAAATTTTCTAATTTTCCACGCAACTTTCATATTTTTTTTCTTTCATAAGAATTTTCTCCTTACAATAACAAACACAACAAGGCATGCGTGATGCCGTGACCAAGGGAAACAGGGATTCATTTCTATATATATAGATATCATTGATGTAATATAAAAAGACAACATACCTATAAACAATATTTCTATATTACGAAACAAAAGATCAAACTAGTAAACAAAACGATACTAGAAGTGCAATCCTATTCAATAAATTCACGTGTAATTAATCTCGTTTCGGATCGAGATGTGAAGATGTACCATTTGCTCTGAATTACAAAACAAAACAATAGGATTGTAAGTAACAGTAACAGATGTCTTAGCGCCATTGTTTGTTGAAACACAGATGTATAGAGGCTGGAAGTTTGATGACGGACGGTGTTTAGACACATTTTTTGAGTAGCAGAGCTCATAGTACAGAGTTGGTCCGGGGACGCATCTTACCACCTTAGGGGGCGTCCATTAATTACGTGAGGCATTTAGGGGGGAGGGGGTCAAGCCGAATCTCACCGAATCTCACGTGGAGGAGAGGGGGGGTCTCGGCAAAGCAATTAACAAGATTATTAGCAAGAAACAGTGTAAAATTGCTAGATATTATAATATAGTAGTATATTATATTATCAAATCTCACGTGAGATTAGGGGCGGGGAGAGAAGGTCGAGCAAAATCTCATGACATCTCACCAAGGGGTCGAAAAATCGCCAAAATCACCTCACGTAATTAATGGATGCTCCCTTACCCATTTTTGCCATACCGTGAAGCAGTAGCGCAATTGTGTTACTTTTTCGGTTAGAAAGGTAAGGCCGGTGAAATTACAGGCACATAAGACTTAACAACTTCATGTCTCAGTCTCGACAACGCATTGGCGACGCTCTGGTGTTACAAATCCATAGGCGGCGGTGACCATTTACAATCAGGTGGACCGTGAGCTTGTTGGTAGGCGCAGGTCGTGATTTCGAGTCTTACACAGGTTAGGAAGAGTGAAAAGGTCGAAAAGAAGGTGATAGAGAGATACATTATTATGGCGAAATAGTTGTAAAAGAGCGGTATCGTGAAAAGTTTATAATCTATTTCGGTTCTTTTATTTTTAAATGCTAGATATGTACATTTGTGAGTATGTCAGCTAATTATGTATATTAGTTATATATTCCTAGACTCTTGTATATATTATGTTTATAATTAGAAACAGGGATGTCTTAGTGAAAACTGGATATCCAGAATGTTAATACCAGATAAAGAGTTGTTCCATATTTTAGACTAGATAACGTTTACAAGTCTTTCCTAGTACTAATTGTGTTTGATACTATAATAAGTTTCTTGCCGGTTCTTCTCAATTAAAGGCTGATTTCCGAACCAGTGGTAGGTATAGTAACTTTGAACTCCGAAAGTGCCTTTCGCGAGTCTAAACTGAATAAATAGTGTGTATTTTCTTTTTTTTTCAGCTTAAATTCTACTTGGCTTGGACACAGATAATCTGTTGATACAATTGTTAATGTATGTTGATCCTTGTTATGAAGGAATTGGGTTCAATTCTAAAATACGTTTTTAACGTTAAAAAAGACTAAAAAATACTGAGAACACAAATAGAATACGCTCCCGTGGCTGACGTGGAAGTCCCTCAACAGACTCCGAACCCTAGTCGGCCGTTGCTGGGACTTGTATAATGCTACAGACGACCCAGTACGTCTGGCAGAATTCTGGTCTAAACAAATTTAGCCAAAACGATCGACACGCAAAAAAAAAAATAGAATAGAGAAATGGGAAAAGACAAAAGAAAATCCAGTCTCGCTAAAGTCATTTTGGAACATCAATTATTTCTAAGTCTGCGGTCTATTACGACAGAGAACACAATGCGTCACCTTTCTCCGTCTCTCACACGACCTTGGTATTATTTACTGCAGTAATTTTTTAATAGGGTATTCAAATTTTTTGGAGTGTTTTTATTACGTGCGCTCATGGCAATTTGATCGTTATCCTTTATACACACAATTGAAGAAGTTTGCATTCACTTGGATGGAAAGATAAATATCCCCTTCACACATGGTTACCAGATCCCAAATTAAGCAGAGTGTACTGCTTGTGCTATGGGTACCAGGTAACTGATATACTACATGTACGGGCCAACGACCGTACATTTGCAGCGGTCAGCAATTACATGCATAGCGACGATTCATATCATTTTAAAGTCAGTTCACATTCAACATTCATACCGTGTACTCGCCTCCATCTTAGCAATAATTACTGTTGAAGACATTAAATAGTATCCAGTCAAAGAGGCTTTATTATTTCAAACAATCCATGTAACTTGCTGGTACATTAATGGTCCTTCGAGCCGGATATACTACTTTTTAAATACATACTTATATAGATATTTACACCCAGACACAGAACAAACAGACATGTTCATGCACACAAATGTTTGTCCTGGGTGGGAATCGAACCCACGACCTGCGGCTTGGTATGATGTTTATATGGTCATGATGATATATATTAAAAAAGGTTTTTATAAATGCCATCTTTTTTAAATAGGTCCTTAGGTCGAAAGACCCGTTTTTATAGATCCCGCTGGTCAAATAGCCTAATGAATATAATATATTTCATTCTAATGGGGCGCTATGACCCGCTTAAAACAAATGCAATATGTACAGGAAAATACGTACCTTTTGAACACAAATTATTATTATTATTTTGTAACAATTGCATAAAAATAAAAAAAAAAAACAAAAATTTACAATATTTCCAAGTGAACGCAAACTCATGTAATACATGCATGTAATATTTTGCAGGTGTTTTTTTTAATTGAATATTTCGCAATTGACCATTAGTGTGGTAAATAATTATATAGCTAAGGGTAGTAAGCACTCAACGCTTTGAATGTATCTACCTCTCAAGTCTCAGATTCCTCTCAAGTGCAGCAGAGTTTAAATTGAGAATACAAGAAAAGCAAGAAAGTTTTTCTAAATTTAACCCCTCGACTGGAATATCTACTTTTAAACTTGACATCACACGTAATAAGCGCCTAGTTGCGAAATTTCTCCTTTGTCGGCGAGTACATCTAACACGCCGACTAAACCCTTGACCTATTGTATCGAACATTCCAACCTCACTTAGAACTTGTCTGTTTATTCTATAACTCCATGCTCGGGAATTCACAATTAATTTATGGTTTTGATGAAAAATATTTGATCCGACTTTTAAGCTTTTTTATAACTTTTAGTTTCCGCCAGATGTTTATACAAACGACACAAGTCGTATTATATTATTACTAGTTTTGCCCTGCGGTTTCATCTGCATTCCCGAGGAATGTTACATTTTCCCGGGATAATAATAAATAAATATCCTGGGACATTATTTACACACGGCCATCTGGTCCCAAACTAAGCAGAGCTTGTACTATGGACACCAGATAACTGATATACTACATATACTACTTTTAAAAAAAAATACATACTTATATAGATATTTACACCCAAACATAGAACAAACAGACATGTCCATGCACACATTCCTATGTTTGACCTAGGTGGGAACTCGCGACTTTAGGTTTGGCAGTCAGAGTCACTAACCACCAAGCCAACTGCTAAGCTGTTATTAATAACTGCTATTAAGCTTAACAAACAAGATAACTTTCACTTTTTTTATGTTATTTATTTAAATATTACATTAAACTTGACACATAGATAACCTAGATTAACACCTAGGGTTCTTTTTATCCTGGAAAAGTCCAACATCTCTCGGGAACGCGAGTAAAACCGTGGGACACAGCTAGTACTTACATAATTTAATACCAAGGATAAGAGAGAGAAGGATGTACATATGTAGGCCAGCTTTAATTTATTACTTATATTAATTGACATCATGTTATCTATCGACAGTACCTTACCCACCTGACTACGCCTTCATACCTTTAATCAGGGGCTCGATTCTGTAAGGAAAATCACATTAACTCGAGGACGTTTCGTCGCGGTGTCCGTGCTCTGTCTCTTTCGCTAACTACGCTAATACTACTAATCACGTGAGAGGTAAGCTCTCCGAGGCCTCCGTGAAGCGGCTCGCCGACGAAGTTTGTATTAGCTAAATAAGGGGGAAGAGATTGAATTATTTATGCTCCATTAGTCCACATACCTAATCTATGTTATACGACTCGATCTTGAGTTCAAAGATCGTGTACTATTTACTCATCGAATCAAAACTAGGCTTTACGCGCAGTTTTGCCCATAGCTGTCTTGTTTCTTTAAATGATTATGCTTGGCAGATCTAGAGTCCAGGGTCCGATTTCCAGGTCAGGCAAGGTAGGCTGTAGCCCAAGGTAGTCACGTTAGGACTTCAAAATTCCATGAAATGTTGATCATTGCAGACCTGTGCACTCCTCTTCGACGATAAGGGAACGTACCCATACTACGTGACTCATTCAGGGGGGGGAGGGAGGTCTTCAGAATACCACCCTTAGTCACAGGGGAGTCATGTAGTCAATAATCTCTAAGGATATCTTGCGCCTTTTAGCTTTATTCAAATATGGCGTGCCCTATTAAGCAATTTTTTTTGTCATTCTATTTGCGAAATATCGTTGAAAGCCTTATTTATAAATTACTAAGTACAAATTCCACCAAGGGGGGTAAAAATTGTAAAGGAATGGGTCACGTAGTATGGGTACGTTCCCTAATGGCGGAGAATATAGGTATGTGTGTCATGTTTCTTACCCTTAAACTTCACCACTCAGTTTCACTTCTCTTAAATAATCTTTTAAATACTGAAAGCAGACGGTCCAACTAATGGTCACCGCCGCCTGTCGACATTTGGAACACCAGGGGCATCGCCAATGCATTGTCGGCCCTGAGACGTGAAGTCTCATGTGCCTGTAATGTCACCGGCCTCCTTACCTTTCTAACCGAAACACAGTAATACAAGCTTCAATTTTGCGGTGCTTTAATTATATACTGACAAACAGAGAAAGCTGGATTTTATATAGGGAACAGATTAGCATTCAACCTTTGATAGTACTATCTAAAAGATGGGAGTGTCTATAACTTATGTAACTGTCTTTTAAAGAGATTGTGAACCATATTGACTAATCTAATACCTTTTAACGAGCAATTCTTATATAATTAGGATCTCGGAAACGGCTCCAACGATTTTGATGCAATTTACTATGCAGGGGTATTCGGGGGCGATAAATCAATCAAGCTAGGTTTCATTTTTAGAAAACGTCGTTTTATCCGTGTTGTTAGGCAATGAAAACTGCTACATTGTGTATGTCATTAGAATACGAAGGTAAAGGGCTTTCAAGTTACTTCTTTTGTGAGAAAAACTGTTATTCGGAGCACTTTATTATCGCTTCTAATTCATATCTAGGTATATATGACAGTGCTTTAAAAAAGAGAATACGGCAGTAGTCACATTAGTACAGAAATCCCGAGCAAAGCTCTGCCATCCAAGTACTATTGGTAAAGCCAAACCGCCATGCATGATAATGGTATCCGTGGTACTACTATGTGGTCGCGGTGACACTACAACCCTTCCTAATCAAAGGGTGGTGTAATGCGTCTAATATAAAGAGATCACGTGCACTTTGACATCTTGCACCAAGTGGTCAACAAAAGTATTCCAACAGACGTTTAGGGTCAAAACCCTACTAATATTATAAATTCGAAAGTTTTTGAGGATGGATAATATATGGATGTGTTTTTACTCTTTCACGCAAATCACGGCATATCGATTGCCATAACTTATCCTTTTTTATTGATGCTAGGTGGCCCCGCGGTTTCACTCGCATTCACGAGGGATGTAACATTTTCCCGGCACAAAAAGTATCCTATGTGCTTCTAATACCTCCAAGAATATGTCGCACCGTCAGAACGATAGGGGCTTATCTCAAAATATCACTTTTGGCACATCTCTGATTGGGTCACTTTCGCACTGAGCGGGGAGGGTGGGTCCCGGTGCTAAAGAGGCTGAAGTATCGGTATGCTTATTCTATCATTAAATTGACTATGTTTTACTATTCATCGGAAAGAGCGTACTTTGTTTAGTCTCTCTATGATCGTAATTAGATTTCGCAAAATTTTGAGTTTAGCCCTTATCGTACTGAAGGCGACCTGTTCATGCATCAAATGTTTATCCTGGGAATCGAAGAGTTTACATTTTGGGGTTCCGATTAATACCATGATTTAGGGCAATTGAATAAGCTCTAGAAATCGATTTTAAAGCCACAATTCTACTACATCGATGGCCCTACGTCTACTACTTTTTTCTCCGCGCACTGGCCCGTCAATCTATTATGAAATCACCTCAAACTTCTAATACGACAGACTTTAAGTGGAGGATAGGCAGATGATTATGAACTTCATGTTGCAATACTTCTTCATCCAAGAATATAATTTAAAATAAACATCTAAGCGATCCATGACCTAATATAGAAAAAAATGCGGATAAGTGCGAGTCGGTATCAGACGAATGGTTCCATAGACTGTACAATGTTTAACAAAACCCATTTCTTTTATGGTACCCTCGTCAAATAAACTTATTTCCATATGTTAATTATTTTTTTCTTTTGAACTCAAATGCATTTTGTTTATTTGTTGTTATAGCGGACATAGAAGTATATACACGCTTTGTGAAAACTTCTAACAGCTCAACAGTCTATCTATATTTCTTTCCTATTCATCTTGGTCTCTTATTCTTTGAAATGGAGCATTTTTTGACCATTTGAAAAAACAATCTTGCATCGTTCAAACATACTTATTTTCAACTACAGTCTAACATTATTTAACCTTAAAAAATATTTCCATTTTTGTTCCTGACCCAATTCCTTTATACTCTGTTCTGGTTATTTTGTTTAGGTTTATTTTATATCCAGCAATATCTCTAATAATATAATATGAAAGATATATAAGGAATATAGATATAAGATAAAAGAAGGAAATGGTGAGTATTTCATCGCGATTTTCGTTGCCTGTAGCAATCTACATTATTGGTTGAAATTCCGTTTACTTCCAATGAAGGATTTCACTCCTGTGTATTCAATGTGGAAACTAATTACACAATAGATTGATGGTTCTGTGCACGAGCAGTGTGGGACAACACTCGTTGCGCCGTCAATGTAATACAAATTGGCTGCAATGACGATTCCGAGAGCATTACACAATCGCCATGCTGGTCTCGATTACAGTCTAATTAAAACTAACTGTTCATGATATACAACCCTCTGATAGCCGGACGGACAGATAGCAGAGCCTTAGTAATAGGGTCCCATTAGAGCAAGCATTAGGCACGGAACCCAAAAAATACCTAATAACTTGTTCGACGACCTTAAAACAGGCAAATTACATGGTAGCCCAACAATTACTCGTTAATCGCACGGGGTTCAAGGTGCGATTCTCAGTCCGGAGTTAACATAACATGTTACTTCACACGTAATGGATCTTCACGCTGCAAGCTGCATGTAAGCAATCGTGAGGAATGTCACTTTAAACTAAAACCTATCATGATGATAAAACAACTTAATTTTAAATGAAATAAGGTATAATAGACATATTCTTTATTAAAAAGCTTTTACAAACATTTATGAATCGTCATTTCATTTGTTTTTCATAGTAATAAACAATTATATAAATAGCTAGTTGTGCCTCGCGGTTTCTCTCGTGTTCCTGTAACATTTTCCGGGGATAAATTTAGCCTATGTGTTATTCCATGACATGCTCTATCTATGTATGGTCCCGTCACTACAAAGGTCACATAGCGAGAATTGAACGTCTGCAGAAGAGATGGTTGTGGCTCTTAACTTATAGTTTTGGAATCGCAAACAAAGTAAAATCTTATCAAGAAAATTCAAAATTCAAAACCATTTATTCAGTTTAGGCCTTCGGAGGGCACTTATGAAGGTCAAATTTAAAATTACGGTTATAGTCTAGTATAGTCACGCGGAGGGGCGGGGGAGGGGGAGGGGGGGATGCCTCCTCTGACTTAGCACCACTCCCATGAAAAGGTAACCCACCATTCCTGAGAAATACATTTTTTTGTAACCTAACCTCAAAACACTATAAAGTTGCTTCTGCAACGGCTCCGACGCTGCGGGAAGTGCAACCCCTTCGCCCTAACGTAACAAAGGATAGGCACCCATGCTTCCCTCCGCAGCTTCGGCTTACTGGTCGCCTCCGGCGACCAGCCTCAGCCGCTGCGGCTCGCAAGGGTACCTGTCATTTGTTACGGTGGGCGGTGGCTGCCCTCCCTTCGCGTCTCCGAATTTTTATATACACTCTAGAGGTAGTAGCCAAAAGACTGCGTGGAGTCGGGGTGCCCCGATTCGGTTTTGGAACAGATTCGACCAAATTCAGCCATAAATAAGACATATTAATTTCGAAATTTTTCGAAAGGCAAAAAATCGGTGTCCAGTGTACAAGTGCAGGTCAATTGTGAAGGCAAACAATCAAAGCCCAGATGAAAAGTCAAAGACGTCGAAGAAAACCACAACAAAAACACCACGAAACACCAAAAGCACATTCACGTAACGAAAACAAATGACACGGACATATGTTTAATTTTTTTTAACGTTCCGTTTCATACAATTTGCAAGACACTTTACACCACAGACAATGTACTTGTACAGATTTGGTTGTCAATCGCCCATTTTAACGTTTCGTTTTTCCTTTTTGTGATTTGAGGTTAGTTTACATTTCTATTAATTTCTCGAAAAATATGCATTACCTTTTAATAAGAGTGGTAGCGTTATAATTAGGGATCCAACCCCTACCAACTACAACCATTTTTACACCCCCCCGCGTGCGTGACTATACTAGACCACAACCTAATTTTATATTTAGCAATTACAAAACACTTATTATAGGTAACATTAAAAAAAAACAAAACAAAAAAAAAATATGACAAGACTACAAAATAGAAAATAACAATAATTAGTTACTTACAACTTAAACAAGAGATTTAGAGGTGCACTGTGCAGAGAGCAGCTATTTCCATACATTTTTATCTTCAAGGTTTTCACATTTCAGATTGCACTCATTAGAGGACAGTTGAAAATATTTAGATTTAGTATTTTTCAAAAGGTTATGCAGGGGTCTACTTAACTGTCCTAATTTGCTCTCACTGGTCGGGTTCAATATACCAACAAAAAATCCAAGATCGTGTAGAAGGAGATTGTTCTCTCCTCCTGTTAGCCGAACAAATTGAAGACTGTTCTGCCCTTTGTCATGCATGTATATTGCGTGATGAGTATCACGATGTATGTGACTTGTTTAACATAACCAACTTGAAGGTTCTTCTAGGTGTTTAAATTAATATTTATTGTGCATTTGGCCATTTGTTTTTTGTTTATCCCTTAGCTCATAATTAATTTGTTTGATTTTAGCTATAAGTAACATTCCTTACTATTTTGAATGCTGTGGTTTTCTATAACTGACAAGGCACTTAGCACAATATTGTATATTTAATCTTATGTCAATTTAGTGTACTTGTTGTCGGAAATCCTTATAAAATAAAATAGAAAAAAATCAAATAAAAAAATATGTACCAAGTTACATTCGAATCCGTTCTGTAGTTTTGACGGAAAGTGTAACAAACATACATCCACATAAACATTTACATTCATAATATTATTTGTATAAAGAAATTTACAATAGTTTAAAATATATATCAGTTATCTGGTTTCCATAGTACAAGCTCTGCTTAGTTTGGGACCAGATGGTCGTGTGTAAAGAATGTCCCGGGATATTTATTTATAACCTAAACAAGAATATCACAGCTACACTGTGCTGAGACCTGTTTCCATATTAAAGACAAGCTGTCCCCCGCGGTTTCATCCGCGTTTAGTTTGAAGTTGATCAGACCAATAAAATATATTGTTTCATTCAAATTTAGCACACCCGTCTTCCCCTTAGGGGTGAATTTCCAAAAACCCTTTCTTAATGCCCCCTACGTTAAAAATGGAACCCCTGTGCAAAATTTCAAGTTTCTAACCCTTATAGTTTAGGCTCTGCGTTGATATGTCAGTCTGCTTCTCATTATATAATAATAATAAATAAATAAATATCCTGGGACATTCTCTATTTTTTTTCTAAATACTTACTTTTATAGATATTTTCACCCAGACACAGAACAAACAAACATGTTCATGCACACAAATGTTTGTCCTGGGTGGGAATCGAACCCGCGACCTTCAGCTTGGCAGTCAGAGTCGCTAACCACCAAGCCAACTGACCTGTCAATATAATATTTATATAATAAGATATAAATAAGAGTAACATACAGGTGTTTTATAAAAAGCCATTGAGATGCCCACATCTACGACGGTGCCGTAATTATGCATCAGTTAGACACACATTAGAACAAAAATACGTTACAGCCCGCCCCCCTAGAGTCGTGATAGGCTATCACGACTCACCAGTGGCCTTGGGTATGCGTTGAACTGTCAAATTTAGATCATCATACAAATATGTTGATTGCTGTATACCTTCGCTAGATTATTGTGCGACATTTTGTAGACGACTTGTAACCGTAAGCGAATTGTAGTAAATATAAATTTGTTCATAAGTGGCCCTCCGCACGCCTAAACTGAATAAATGGTTTTGAATTTTGAATAAAAAAAATATCCGGTCTAAGTAGTAGAGGTAACCTATGGAAAACGCATCGGTCTCCGGATGAACTTGGATAAAACCAAGATCATGTTCAACGAGCATGTTATTCCGGAACCGGTTGCCCTTGACGGGGTTACTCTCGAAGTTGTTCACGAATACGTCTACCTTGGGCAAATCTTGCAATTGGGTAGACACAACTTCGAGAAGGAAGCTCGCAGAAGTGTAGGTACAGCTAGGGTGGGCAGCATTTGGAAAACTTCGTCGAGTCTTTTCATCGCCCATACCACAATGTCTGAAGACGAAAGTCTTTAACGAGTGCATCCTACCTGTTATGACTTACGGAGCCGAGAAGTGGATACTGACGGTGCGACTGGTTCAGCAACACAAAGTTGCTCAGTGAGCTATGGAGAGAGCTATGCTTGGAGTCTCTCTGAAGGATCGAATTCGAAATGAAGTCATCCGTCAGAGAACCAAAGTTATCGACATAGCTCAAAGGATTAGCAAGCTGAAGTGGCCTGTGCGTGGAATTCAAGGTCTCCATCCACCAAGCCAACCGGCCCGTCAAAGCTAAAGTAAAATTTATAAGTTCAAACGCACCGTAGATTAGTCTATCATTAATATAATTAGATACCGTAGCTTTTTTAAACGTAAGGTTGAACTTATAGTTCAAGTGTGCAATGCACTCAATGAATTATTCGGTAATGTGCTAATAATCGAAAATGAGGTCGAAAATTAAAGGTTCTTTAATGGACTTGAAATTAGTGATGCCAGATGGAATTCAAAAGGACATGTCCTCCATTTCCATATATATCGCTAACTTAATAAAGTTCTCCCTTTAAAATACGGACTGATTGGTGTTTTATTTTTGTACTAGTTCCCGTATTACCCGCATTCCCCAATGATGTTACATTTTCCCGAGATAAAAGGTATCCTATGTGGTAATCCAGGTTGTAAACTATCTAAATGCCAAGTTTCATCTAAATCCGTCCCGTAGCTTTTGGGTGAAAGAGTAACAAAGATCCTCGCAAACTTTCGCATTTATAATATTAGTTACTTTTTCCAAAAATGTTTTTATCGATAATAAATCACAAACAGAAGAGAATGTTACTTAACTACATATTTTATATTTGCCTATTTCCTTATATGTTATAATTAGTGTCACGTCTGCCTGCCTCTTGGGGGTTGATAAGCAATTTTTATCAATTCACTGTTTCTATTGTTTTAATATGCTTGGTGGTTAGCGATCCTGCCAAATCGCAGGTCGCGGGTTCAATTCCAACCCTACCAAGGACCAACTGTTTGTTTTGTGTCTGGGTGTAAATATTTATGTAAGTACATATGTATTTAGGAAATAAAAAGTAGTATTTGTATGTAGAAAGTAGTTGTGGTTTCCATAGTAGCTCTGCTTAGTTTTAGTATCAGATGGCCGTGTGTAAAGAATGTCCTGGGATATTTATTAATTTATTTATAAAACACACATTCAAAGCCGGAACCGGAAAAATAATTCATTCCTCCACAAGGGCCACCGCAATGAAAAAAAAAACGATCTAATTTAAGATATGTATGAAAATCCCCACAAGGATCTATACATCACGATAGTTCTATGAATATGACCTCTAACAGGATATCATGTACGCAATTTATCCATATTGAAAAACCTCATCATCCAATTCCTAATAATTTGGCTTAAGAGTATGTACTTTCTGTCTATTTGACTATTTGTTATTACAAAAAAATATTTGGCAAAAGTTTTAATAAAAATGTATGGAACACAGGTCAAAAAACAACCAGACGCCACCTGATGGTAACTTGTCAGTCACCACCGCCGATGGACATTCGCAACACCAGGGGCATCGCCAATGTGTTGTCGACACTGATACGTGAAGTTGTTAAGTCTCATGTGCCTGTAACGCCACGTACCTTACCTTACCGAAACACAGTAATACAAATGCACTACTACTTCACAGTGGAAATGTGTATGGTGGTAGGACTTCCCCGGACGAACTCTGCACTAAGCTCTACTATTCTACCAAAAGAATCGCCAAGTATATATTCAGATTAAAATAATCTTCACAGTGGAATACGATAGGATCATAATTGAGCTATCAGCTCCTTTATGTAGAAACTAATTGTACCCCGCAGTTTTACACGCGTTCCCGAGGAATGTCATATTTTCCCGGAATAAAAAGTAGCTTAAATTATATTCCAGGATATGCCCTGTCTATGTGCCAAGTTTCAACCAAATCTGTCCAGTAATTTTTCCTTAAAATCGCATTTATAATATACTAGATGTTCCCCGCGGTTGCATCCGCGTTCCCGAAAGACGTAACATTTTCCCGGCACAAAAAGTATCCTATGTGTTATTCCAGGGCATTTTCTATATATGTGCCAAGTTTCATTCTAATCAGTTTGGTAGTTTTGGCGTGAAAGAGTAACAAACATCCATACATACAAACATAAGCATTTATAATATTAGTAGAATAATTTATTCAACCCAACATAACAGAACCGATAAAAAAATCACGAACATTAAAACACAATTAACGCATCACACGATAAATATGCGGCAATCATTTCTACTGTCCGTCTGTCAGTCGGTAGCGATCTCGTTAACTTTCAAATAGTTGATACGTATTAAATTTTTTGAAGTTTTAATTACAATGTTAAGGCTGGGCTTGCAACATATTGATATTTTAATTTATAGGCTGACCAGGGTCGTGGGTTTGATTCTCGGTGATTTGATTTAGATGAAACTTGGTACATATATTTAAAATTCCCTGGAATAGCACATAGGAAACTTTTTGTGCCGGGAAAACGTTACATCCCTCGGGAACGCGAGTGAAACTGCAGGGGACAGCTAGTTCTATATAAATCTGTAGGATCTGTCTGATAAAATTTCAAGATAAATATTCGTTTTAGGATGCAATGACGTCAATTCTACAATTTTTTATTTGTTAACTGTCCGATTTGATCGATATTTATGAACATTTTTATATACTCGTATAGATAGTCAGAACATGTAATTGCGCCAGTAATAGGTTAGGTACATATGATTTGTTATTTCGAATGTTATTTATTTAACAACTAGGTGACCCGACAGACGTTGTCCTGTCTGAACTATGAACATTGAATTCGAATCTTCCGATTGAATCGACTGTGAAATGTGCAATAAGAAATTATAAATGATCAATATAATTACCACCACCTCTATTTTAAACGATATTTGCAGCGTGCATTCTGTCAATCGCACCAACTGACAATAATGTCAGACAGGTTACATTAAAAAAGTTTACATTGTCAAAAGCGCTCATAAAATCGTGAAGTTTTCTTAAAATTTTCACGCAATTTTCTTATTTTTTTCGTTCATAAGAATCTTCTCCTGACAATAACAAAGACAACAAAAAAAAGAATTTGCGAAATTGATCCAGCCGTTCATGCGTGATGCCGTGACCAAGGGAAATAGGGATTCATTTTTATATATATAGATATATAGATTAGAACGGTTTATTACAATAACACTAATTAGATATGTCTACTAAAAATGTACAGTAACTAAACCTGTCACTCTAGCGTCTTACAATATCTTGAGCATTCCACAACTATCATCTGCCATCCGCCATCCATCGTACTCAGTAGTGTGTTAATCACTACATAGTATAAACAAAGTCGCTTTCTCTGTCCCTATACCCCTATGTTTGCTTAAATCTTTAAAACTACGCAACGGATTCTGATACGGTTTTTTTAATCGATAGAGTGATTGAAGAGGAAGGTTTTTATGTATAATACATGTGACATCCCAGGGGGTAAAATTACCTATATAATCGATAAACCCGGATGAAACCGCGGGAACAGCTAGTTTAAGCATATAAATTAAATCTATTATCAACGTCTGTTGAGTTAGGGGTTATTATAATCTACTATATGCTTTGTGTCAATTCGTTGCATTAAAATATAATACATTCAGTGCCGGATTAATCACGTAGCAAGAGTAGCAATTGCTATGGGCCCCGCGCAAAATAGGGCCCCGCGTGTCTAAGGCCGCCCGATTGTTTTTTTAGCACTTTGTATTTAAGTACCCATAGCAGACCAAAGGCCCCTTGAAGAATTTGTTACGGGCCCCGCGCTTACTTAATCCGGCACTGAATAGATTACACTAGTTTAGGGAGATCACTTTGAATGCTTTTGTTGGCCGCTCGGTGCGCGGTGTAAAGTGCACGTGGTCATTAGTATTTTATTACTATATTATGTTATTATATCTTTAATTATTTTTGACATTATATTCTGCAAGTAACGAGCAAATTTCAACATTTCAGTTGTCTTGGTGGTTAGAGACCCTGACTGCCAATACACCAGGACAATCATTTGTGTGCATGAACATGTCTGTTTGTTCTGTGTCTGGGTGTGAAATATGTATATAAGTATGTATTGAAAAAAGTAGTATATATAGTATATCAGTTACCTGGTAGCTATACTACAAGCAGTACACTCTGCTTAACTTGGGATCAGGTAACCATGTGTGAAGAATGTCTTGGGATATTTATTTATTTATAATTTTGATCCTATTTATCTTGCTACTATTTATACATGCGGAACTTTGGATGGATGGATGTTTGTTACTCTTTCTCGCAAAAACTACGGAACGTATTAGGTTGAAACTTGGTACATAGAATGAGGGTGCACTATTTATCGTAGGAAATGTACCATCCCTCAGGCACACTGGTCATACCACTGGGTACAGCAAAATTCATTATATTGTAGATGTCCCCCGCTGTTTTATCCGCGTTCCCGAGGGATATCACATTTTCCTGGGATAAAAAGTAGCCTATATGTTATTCCAGGATAAGCTCTATCTATGTGCCAAGTTTCATCCATATCCGTTTAGTAGTTTTTGCGTGAAAGAGTAACAAACATACTTACATGCAAATCTATCCTCTTATAATATTAGTATAGACAGAGGCGGCCTTAGGGGGTGGCGAACGGGGTAATCACCCGGGGCCTCGCTCTTGCAGGGGCCTCGCGCAACCTAGGAAATAAAAAAAAATATGGATTTCAAATTTTATTTATAACTTTAGCATATATTGTCAAACATTAGAAATACCTAAACCAAACAACCAGACTTACAGGTTTCCAGGTTTCAATTGAAGAAACTTGGCTTAGTTTGGGTTTAATAACCGTATGACGAATGTCCGAGGATATTTAATTTATTTTAGTCTATTCTTAAGACTTCTACGGCACATGGGTGAGGGTGATGAGATGGGTTGGGGTGTTACAATAAGACGCCACTATCACACAGAAAAAATAATAAATGAAACAACAAACATTCACCTTAAGTAAGTTAAATAATACAATAATGATGCAAGATTCACAAATAAACAACGAAGCATTCCCTTTCAGTCGAATGTGAGGTAAGCGATCCAATTCACGACTCTGACGGCACCCTTTCTAATGGTTACCTTACCGATGTATACGGGATGTTGTGTGCATTTAAAATTGCAAACAATTTGTAACCTTTTTTTTTTGTAATGTCAAATGGTTTCCAAATTGGTTGACAGTCTACCTTAATTGTTTAAAATTAGTAAATTATAATAATAAATATCCTAGGACTTTCATTGCACACTGCCATCTGCCCCCATCAGCTAATACAAACTTCGTCAGCGAGCCGCTTCACGGAGGCCTCGGACAGCTTATCTCTCACGTGATTAATATTAGCGTAGTAAGAGACAGAGATAGAGCATAGAGGCCGCGATGAACATCCTCGAGGTTCATTTTCCTTAAAGAATCGAGCCCCAGTCCTTCTTTAAATCTTGGCTTCAAATTCAACATTAATGTTGAAACGTTTAACGTTTTAAAATACATTTGATTTTATTATTACATATTATTTATACTCTAGCATAACACAACTCGCCGTATACAGCGATGGTCCTTACATATTTGAAAGGCGATATCTTTATTCGCTCATGAACAACGTCAGTATATTGTTTGGCATTATTATTATACTTTAGAGGTGACCAATGAAGAATACAAAGGTTGCTTACATTAAGTTTAAACTGTAAATTTAATTTTGGAATTCACCTTTGATTGATTTTGTATTTTTATTGACTACAGATAGAAGTTGGAAATATTCTCAGATGGTTTATTGCATATTAGGTATGGTGTTTATTTATTGAATTCTATTTGTGCCCAGTGGCGTAGCTACCGGAGAGCTAGACGGGGCAGTGCCGCAGGGCCCCCATGCTCAGGGGGCCCCTCGAATTCTGACTTACAAACAGTGCCGTAGCTACCGGAGGGCTAGACGGGACTGTGCCCCAGAGTCCCCAAACTTCGGTTGGGGTACAAACAATTTTAAATAGTTTACTTGGGGCCCTACAATTTTTTTTGCCCCCGGGCATTTGGTTACCTAGCTACGCCACTGTCTGTGCCCCAAGGTTTTGCCCGCATTCCCGAGGGATGCTTAATTTTCCCGGGATGAACAGTGTCGTATGTGTTAATCCAAGTTATGTCTTCACAAAGTCTTGCTTCAGTTCCCAAGCCATTAACCAGGTTCACAAGAAAGCCGCGTCTAGCGACAACTCGTTTAACCATCTATCGAACTACTCTATCTATTGCTGAAAACGGGATTTAAATCCGTTGCATATTTTACGATTCTATAAAGGACATACAGACAAACATTCATTTTAATATATTATATAGATAAATGCGATGTTGCTGTCAATCACTGCCACTTGAGAGCTCATGTCTTAGTTCCCAAGCCATAAGCCGGGTTCGGAAGAAAGCCGCGCCCAGCGACAACTCGTCAAGGCAACCGCGACGCTCACATTCTGCCGAATGCTACGAATTGCTGGCACAACGAAAACTATTGACTGTACTTGCGATTTAAAATGCATTGGATACTTCAAAATTAAAACTGTTTACTCAGTTTTGACCCCAGAAGGGTACTTATGAAGGTGAATACGCTAGTGAAGTTACTAATAATTAAAAAAAAATATTTATTTGCACCTTGAAGTTATAAATATGGATTTACAATTTTAATAATCCTTAAGTAGTAAGTAAAGTTGTATGATGCGGTTTCAGCCAAAACCCAAACTAAGATAACTTAATATCTTGTAATATAGGTATCAGCGCCCCAATTTGGAAACTTTCAACTGAGAAGAACCGGTAAGAAACATAGCAAGTATTTTTTTTTACCTGTCTGTCCTTACCGTCTTTTCATTTCATCATATGTATAACTAATATTTTAAAAGCGAATTTTTGTGTGATTTTATTTTTTATTAAAATGCTTATTTATTTTTTGATGCTGAATGTATTTCAAATTTTGGGGTACATCTATATATAAAAATGAATCTCTATTTCCCTTGGTCACGGCATCACGTGTGGACGGATGAACCGATTTCGAAAATTCTTTTTTTTTGTGTTTGTTATTGTCCGGAGAAGGTTCTTATGAAAGAAAAAATTAAGAAAGTTGGGCGGAAAATTAGAAAATTTAAGAAAACTCAACGACTTAACTAGCTTTTTTGATAGTATAAACTTTTTTAATGTTCCCTGTTTGACATTATTATCAGTCGATTGACAGAATGCGCGAGGTAACATCGTTGCAAAAGAGGCATGGGTCAGAATTATATTGATAAAATAAATAATTATAAAAAACATTTTATAGTCCATTCAATCGGTAGATTCGAATTGAATTTTTATAGTTAAGACAGGACAAAGTCTGTCGGGGCAGCTAGTAAATAAAATTCGGGGAATCTTACTCCTTTTAGCTCACGGACGCAAATTCTGCGAGGCAAAAGCTAGATATGTAACTCAGGTGAATACCTAAACAAAAAAAAATCCATCATACAAACATTTTACAAAACGTCGACCGTAAATGGGGACCTCTGAAATATTTAACTTTATTTCGGTAATTTTCTAGCAAAATATTCCAAGATTATATGGCCCACTCTACTTCACCTTCTGTGCTTAAAGCTCGCGCCAGTGTCTGACCGGGTAACATTTGACAAAGGTTAAGTTTAACCTTCATTCCACGGTTCAATTATAACTAACCATAGTTAGTTTTACTACTAACATACCTATTGATAAGGTATTTGGACGAAATGGACTTTAAAGTTTATTCTAAACATCTAAATTAGCAAAATAATTAATCGGAAAATTTTCAGGGTTATCCTTTCCATTTTCTCCATTTTTTAATATAGGCGATAGTAAAATTTTATTAATAAAATAATAAACAATTATACCGGGACATTCTTTAGACATTTTTTTTGTTTGTAAAAGACCAGGGCTCCAGGTGACCGATGACCTGGTCAGAGTCGCTGAAAGCCGCAGGATGCAGGTGGCTCAGGACCGTTCGAGGTGGACATCCAAGGGGAAGGCCTATGTTCAGCAGAGGACATCCTTGGGCTGATATGATGATGATGATTCTTTACTACCCGATCCCAAACTAAATAGAGCTAGTACTATGGAAACCAGATAACTGATATAATACTTATATAGATATTTACACCCAATTCTAATACGTATTACAAACATTGTTCTATTAATAAGAAAACCAAAGCTAGTACTTCGTAGTACCCACCTGGCCAAGGACCTACCGACGGTTCCAACACCCATCACTTACCATATGGTAGCAAAAACCCAAAAGGTTTTCAGGCACTAAGTTATTCATACACCCTGTTCCCCGCGGTTTTACCCGCGTTCCCGATGGATGTCACATTTTCCCGGGATAAAAAGTAGCCTATATGTTATTCCAGGATATGCTCTATCTATGTGCCATATCCGTTTAGTAGTTTTTGCAGTGAAAGAGTAACAAACATCCAAGCATTCGCATTTATAATATTATTATAATTTTATAGTCCAAATAAGGTGTTTTGCTAAAGTGAAATTAACAGCCAATAAAAAACATACGAATATAAATAAATTTCTTAATAAGGAATAGAGAGGTCTTATAACTATTTGAAACAAGTGACTTTTAGATGCAAGATTGATGTGTTCTCGATTCTATTGAAGAACGCCGACGCAGACCCTTTCATTGACCATATTTGGCACTTTACTTGGTATTAAGAAACATCTTGTTTTACAACTCAAACGTTGTCTGTATTTAGCGTTATTTTTGCTTGTTGCTTTGATTGATTTGTGGAATGTATATTCTTAGAAAGAATGGTAGATGGCAGGTATTATTAAAACTTAGATATTTTATAAGTTAACTGCTTAATCTTAAACTTATATTGACTTAAATTAAATTTTTGTTTTATTTTTATATACTTTTTTTTACCGATTTACAAACGTGTTATATTTTCATCTTGTACATGTATCTTGTATAGTTTTATGTTATATTTGCATGTACATATATCCTTTTTGTAATCTAGTTTTAAGTTTTAATTGATGTAATAACCACTTGCTGTCCATGAATAAATAAATAAATATAATTAATGTAGGTATATTTCTAAGCACTTCATTTGTTAAAACATCTGACACGGCTAGAATGTTATCAACCTGTATATAATGTTGTTAAAAATTAATATGTCTTTGATCTGTTATATTTTAGTGGATAGTCGTACGACTCAAAGTCCCTTAAAAATAAAAAAGAAAACATAGATTGTCGACCTTTGTTGTATTCAAATTATTCATTACTCGCTTCTGTCTCCCGGTTTCTTCCAAGTTCCCAGAGGATTAAGTGTATCTCGAGTTCTAACCTATGTTATTACTGAATAAAGTAGCTATCTAATAGTGAAAGAATTATTAAAATCGGCTCAGTCGTTTTTGAGTTTATTTATTACAAATAAAAAACAAAATGATCATAATATACATAACTAGCTGTCCCCCGCGGTTTTACCCGCGTTCCCAATGTAACATTTTTCCGATACAAAAAGTTGTCTTATGTTACTTCTAATACCTCCAAGAATATGTGTACAAAGTCTCATGATGATCGGGTAAGTAGTTTTTGCGTGAAAGCGTAAGAAACAAACTTACATTCACATTTATAATATTAGTAGGGATCCTGGTGTCCTGAAATACAGGCTCTGCCTAACTTAGGCACCAGTCTCCCGCAATTTAAGTGCTATTGTAATTTTTTTGGTAAATTAAGTTGTTCATATTTTTTTTTGTAACTTGTTGTGTAAATTAATAAAATTATTATTAGTAGGGATATATAATTTTTTTTTCATTTTATATTTAAATTATTATGTATTGTATTGTGAAGATTTATCTATATATATTGAGTTAGTTTGTTTTTAAATAATTTGTTAGCTTTTTATCTTATATGTGGTGTTCACCTATAAGTGATTGTTACATAGGTATAAGGTTTTCTTATATGCTTTGTGTATTGCATTTTATGTAAACAATTGTTGGTAAACCTTAAATAAAAAAACAAAAAAAAAAAATTTAAACTCGATACGTATAATTTTTTTGAAATATAACAAGGAGTATTTAACGAAATGATTTGTTGTCTATTTTAACACTGAGCATGGTATTTTTTTTTATAGCCTAAAGCTTCTATTAATTTAATGATAAATAAAATAATTATCCACTTGTATAATAAAACATTTATTTAAAATCACAGGAGATCTTATATTTTTCAACATTCAACACACAATATTAATTAATTTATAAAATAAAAACAAAAGTGTCATATGTAAAAAAAACAAACAAACAAATTATAATCTAAAGAAAAAAATAGTACCTTGTAATAAATGCGCTTTGAGGATTTGACAAAAGTTTATAGAAAGTACATTTCGAAATATTTTTTTTTTATAAGTACCTGACAGTAATTTATGGTGAATTTTTTTTTTCGATTCCTAATTCTTTCAAAAAGTTAAACGAGTGATTTAAAACTATTATTTTACGTTAATATATTACTTTATTGTTGAAGATTATGATCTCACTTCTATTATAAATGTGAAAGTTTGGATGTATGTGTGTTACCCAATAACGCCAGAACGGCTGAACGGATCTAGTTGAAATTTGGCACAGATATAGATTATACCTTGGAATAGTACATAGCATTCATCCCGGGAACATGTAACATCCCTGGGGAACGCGGGGGACAGCTATTAGCAATGTATTTATTAATTATATTAAAGACTAGCTGTCCCCCGTGGTTTTATCCGCGTTCTCAAGAGATGCCACATTTTTCCGGGATAAAAGTAGCCTATATATTAATCCAGGATATGCTCTATCTATCTGCCAAGTTGCATTTAAATCCGTTTGGTAGATTTTGCGTTAAAGAGTAACAAACATCCATACATACAAACTTCGCATTTGTAATAATATTAGGTTTAAAAAAGACCCATTTCAAAAATCAATAAAAAATAAGTCTTAAATGTCAAATTACTCGATAAAAAATATACATGGCAACAATACTTAGACACATAATAAAATAATAAAAACAGTACTCGTCTCATGACTTGAGATATTAATCTAAAATATAACAATAAGTTAAGTAGTTCTTAAGTTAAAATACACTTAATTATTATGTAGGAACATCAATAAATCTTATTTTCGGCGGGTAACTTCATTAGTCAGCGAGATATTTAATAATATGGTGTATCCTGAAACAAGAAGAGATTTCTTTTAAATATCCGTCGAGTAGTAGAGCTCTTAGTGCACAGTTCGTCCGGGGAAGTACTACCACCTTACCCATTTCTGCCGTGAAGCAGTAGTGCACTTGTGTTACTGTGTTTCGGTTACAAAGGTAAGGGGGCCGGTGAAATTACAGGCACATGAGACTTAACAACTTCACGTCTCAGGGTCGACAACGCATTGGCGATGCCCTTAGTGTTGCAAATCTATGTCGGCCCATGTGGTATAAAAAAAAATCCTGGAACATTTTTACACACGGCCATCTGATCCCTAACTAAGCAGAGCTTGTATCGTAAGCGCGTCGCGTGTCGCCAAAAAACTGCTTTGTATAGAAAATAGTAGAAAATTGTTAGATTCTCAGCTTGGGCAAGGAACAGGTGCCGTTTCTTTGACAGAAAACATCTGTAGGCTGGGATTGGTAATGTGCTCGTGAGACGGCCACTGTACGCTGTACACTGTCTCCTTTTGGTTTTTGTTTTTAGCATAGTCAAATTAAATTAAAAAAAAAACACTTTAAAAAAATGGCGCAATCAATGCTCATTACACCATATCACCTTAGAACTTAAAACTTGGAATTTTTGTTATTAAAATAATACAATAAGCGATATAATACTTGTACCTATGTTGAATCCTAAAATAAAAAAAAAACAACGGGTTGCACTCCGGGAGTGCCGGCAGAAGCGAAAACTTGAACATTAACGTTGTGCATTTTTACCGTCTTACGAATTTTCGATCAGGTCACGCGGGTTTAACATTGTGTACCCATCCCAAGAAAAGTGCTCAACGCCGCTAAATAAGTTTTCACTTAAAATAAAAAAAAAGGAATTAAACTGAAACAAATCAAATTTAAAAAAATGGCGCTGAAGGCGTCAATCAGTGCTTGTTTTATAATAATAATATAACTTACCATTTACAATTTAATGGGATAGACAAAAGTGGTAACACTTTCCTTCCCGTACATGTTCTTGGCTGTGCACGTGAAATTCCCCATGTCAGACCACCTCAAGCTGGTGACGAGGAGGTCGCCAGATGGAAGCACCTGCAAAAAGATTCAATCGTTAGATGTCGCTAGCAAATTGTATGGTTCAATAGTGTCCTGGCTGCACTTTCCTCAAAGGAGGCCAGAATGCGAAACATCTTATTGGAGGGCTTTGAAATTCTGATCCGCAACATTTTTGTGTGACAAAAAATTCATGAAAGATTAACACAATCTATGCTATTCAAAAGTGATTCATAAATGGTTGCAAAAATGTTAATGTTTCCCTGTAATACAAAAGTTTCACTGCTATCGAGTGTTTATGCGACACTCCCTTTTTTGTCATTTTAAATTTTGGAGCACTAAGAAAGTGACATTTTTAAATTGACAAGTCTTCAGAGAAAAATAAAAGATCTAACCTGGAACCTGGAATTATCAAAGATCATGTTGTTTTCATTGTCCTGCCAGAACACCTGTGACTTGGTGAAGCTGTGTACCCGGCAGGGAAGGATGATGGTAGACCCTATGTCTTGAAACAGGTCCGTGTAGTAGACCGTGATGATGGGCTTTGATGGCATCCGGAACAGCTTCTGGATGGTCATCATATCTTGGTCTTCATCTGTAGGCATAAAGTTAATTTATAACCTGACACATTTCTAAAGAGACAGCTATCAGAATGTACTAGGCTCTGGTGCGACTAAGTGAGAAGAATAAATCAAAATTCTTGGTATTCTCCAGGTAACGTTCCATTCGAAGCAGAGTTTTTATTGTTATAATATGTATTGGCTGGTCTGTGCTCACAATTTAATTATGGTAAGCGACGTGGTCGAAGGCTTAAGAACAGAACTCTAAGTGTCCTATCAAGTACTGCTGTTTTAACAAGCTGATGCTCAGGGAGAGATTTTCAACTTGAATTTGGTAGTGGTATCCTATGGTATGGTTTCCTTCATCGAATCCTCAAGCTTGTTGTGGCATTCGACCTATGACTTTCATCACAGCATTTTGTTCACTACCTACTGAGAGGTCCACAATTCAGGTACTCATCAGCACAAGTAACTAAAGTCTGTCCATAGAAAAGTTTGAGTAGTCGGGGAAGCACCTTACCCATTTCCACCGTGAAGCTGTATTGGACTTGTATTACTGTGTTTCGGTTAGGAAGGTAAGGTGAAATTACAGTCACATTTGACTTAACAACTTCACGTCTCAGGGTCGACAACGCATTGGCGATGCCCCTAGTGTTGCAAATGTCTATAGGCTGCGGTGACCTCTTACCAACAGGTGGACCGTCTGCTTGTTTGTCGGCCCATGTGGTATAAAAAAAAGAAGTGGGTGTACCTTCAACGGTGTAGACAGTGGTAGAAGCAGTCTCCTGGTGCTGGCCAGCCGTGGCCACGCACGTGTACTCGTCTCCCGTGGTCGAGGATGTGATGATCAGCTTGTTAGTCATCTGGGCGAGGCTGGTGCCACTGGTCGGTAGGATCTCGTTGGTTTCCTCGAACTGGAAGATAAAATGATTCGTTTTTATTATGTACAAGCTGTCCTCCGTGGGTTAAATTTTCTCAGGATAAAAAGTGGCCTCAGATACTCCTGATAACATTAGCTATCTGTCACAGTAAGTCAGGATAATTCATAATAATGAATTCTCACTTCAGTAACCGGATGTCCGTTCTTCAGCCAGTGGACGCTGGGTATCGGGTTTCCCATCACCTGGCAGACCAGCTCCAGAGTCGTGCCGGACACGTGTCGGACACGCTCAGGGGGCGCCAGGAATATGTGAACGTACTTCTTCAGACGACGTTTTGGGGTTACAGGCGCTGGAAAAATTAAAGGTATTTCATTATATATTTGACTAGTGATACGCCCTGACTTCGTCTGATTGGTATAACATAAACCATGTGAATTAAATTATCTAAATTATAGTGAAAGTAGTATCCAATTTTATTGTGTAGTTCAAAAGCAGTAAGCGCACAAACAGACAGTCAGAAATACTATTTTTTTTTTTTACTAGTTAGATATGGATTATCTTTAAATAAAGTTACAGATTTTATAACTGATTTAAACGTGTAAATTTCAGTAGGTACCTACTGTTACCTACTTTACAAAGAAGTAGGTAACTGAATCACATTGAATACATCATTTCATTTGAAATGATCGATTTAACTTTATAATAGGCCGCCCGCAGACTGGCGGCGTTTGCAATTCAATTTTCAGCCTCTACACATATTACATCTGGGCATTATTATTTTATTCCTTATAAAAATTCACGTTTCCATGCCTAATTCTTTTGTCTCAAAGATTGTGGGATAAGCTTCGTTTGAAATTCAGTAGTTATCAATTTTGAAATATATTTTTGTATTTCTAAGTAGGTACTTATATATGCTAATCCATTAAAATTATTGTAAGTAGGCACTTTTAAGATGGCGAAACAAAAATTGGCTTTATTACTAATACAAAAAATCGTATATCGGATTTCTTATTAACATATTTTATTAACTAAGGTAGTTATACTTTGAACATTTAAAATCACAGAAAACAAAGATTTCTAATGAGAGAAGGTAAATTAGTTATAATTAAATGATGCAACTTCTTAACACTAAACATACCATAACCGGGTCAAATGACCCATTTTGAACTTTGCATTGAAAATGCACGTCTCATCTTATTGGTTTTGCCCATTTGACTTCATGACTTTTGCTTACTAATTAATATACAGTTATACTATTTATTTCCCTTCCTAACAACCATATTTCATACATACAAGCAGGAAATATAAAGTCACATTTGACCCGCTATGGTAGAAATTGGTACCTGGTAAGTGTTGGTATGATTAGTGTTAACATTGACAGTAGCGCCCTCAGTCTCAATTTCTATAAATAAACGTTTGCCGATTATGAACTATCTGCTGCTAACAATACGGTACATTTATATTGTGATGCATCTTACCATTTGGCTGTAAATTGTTGTCCAAATCCATTTTTGTGTCAATTTGTGCGTTAGCAACGAAATCACATTGCAACGAAATTAGCGCCGCGGTGACGAGTAGAGACACTAAGTTGATCATTGTTGCTATCCGATAACAGATGGCGCTACTTGTTATATAAAACCTGGAACAAAAGTTAATTTTGTTTGAGTTTTGTTTTACAGCACCATTAAAAATATGGGTTTTGGGATTACATTAAAAAGTTGGCTTTACCGTTTTACTGACCATTAAAAAGGCGTAAAAGTAAATGTGAATGCATAAAAGGTTGTAATAAAATAAAAATATTAATTGAAAAATTTTCATGTTATAATGAGATATTTTTATTCTTTTTATATTATTTTTTTTTTAATTTAAATATTCGAAAGTAAGACATATTTGATGACGTTCCGTTCTCCATTTTAAGGTGAGAACATGCACAAAATATGCGTACGTGATTCATGACTACCGCTATATTTTATCACCAAAAGAAATATTTTTCTGAGAAACAACATTATCTAGTATGAAGATTCTAGGTATTCTCCAAATATATAAAATAATCGATTCCCAATGGAATAACCAAAAACTAAGATACATACATTGATACGTATTTTCAAGAAATTACTTATTTTGAATTGTGACAATTTTCTTAATTATTGTAGGCCCTTATAATTGACTATTACTACCATGAAGATAAGGACCATGGTACACATCGTTTAAATCTTGAAGACAGATTTACAATACAGTAGTTAAAATCATTTATATCAAAATTCGGATTCCGTATGGTCCGCTAAACTTGAAAAGTAGCCGACGGATTGACTTGAAATTTTAACACAACATTGCGTTTGTATGTAAAGGTGTTTTACTGCTTCTGAAGTTCCCGCGGGAATGGGAAATCTTTAATATCCGCCGGAGACAGTGAAGTGTGGCCGGGCTAAGCCAGTATTAATAATAATTAGTCGGTTAGATAAAGGGACATTTTTTCTTCACATCAAACTGTGCATTCACTTTTTTGGATTGATGTTGGCATTTAAATACAGCTTCTTTAATGTATATTACGAAATGGATAATAAGTAATTAGATTGATCGTTAACATAACATGTCTTAAATTAGTTTATTTATATGGGAAATTTTACATATTTTACCAGTTTACAATTTTATTTTATTACTAGCGACCCGCCCCGGCTTCGCTCAGGTGCAATGTCGATACTAATACATATAAACCTTCCTCTTCAATCACTCTGTCTATTGAAATAAACCGCAACAAAATCCGTTGCGTAGTTTTAAAGATTTAAACATACATAGGGATATAGGGACAGAGAAAGCGACTTTGTTTTATACTATGTAGTGATTTCTGACCCCTGCGGTTTTACCCGCGTTCCCGAGGGATGTTACATTTTCCAGGGATAAAAAGTATCCTATATGTTAATCTAGGTTATAACCTATCTATATGGCAACTTTCATCCAAATGCGTTAAGTAATTGTTGCGTAAAAGAGTAACAAAGATCCAGACATTCATGCTCACGAAACTTCGCATTTATAATTATATGTAGCATTTTGTGGATTAAACGGTAAATAAAGTGCAGTATTTAGTGTCTAAAGACCTTTTTGTCTGTAATACCCAATATATATAGGTATATACAAAATTATCTTACTATTATTAAAAATGCAAATGTTTGGAAGGATGGTGTTTGTTACTCCATCACGCCAGAATTTCTCAACGTATCTGGATGGAATTTGGCATAGTAATAGATTATACACTGGAATAGCCCATAGGCTTTTATCCAGGGCACGCGGGTGACACCGCGGGGGACAGCTAGTTAGAGGAATGTATAGCCTAATTTGTCAATAGTTTCGGTAGGTTGTAGGAATTTATTAACACTAAACGTACCATAACCGGGTCAAATGACCAATTTTGAACATTCCATTAAAAATGCACGTATCATCTTATTGCTTTTGCACATTTGACTTCATGACTTTTCTTACTAATTAATATACAGTTATACTATTTATTTCCCTTACTAACAACCATATTTCGCACATTCAAGCAGGAAACATAATTTCACATTTGACCCGCTATGGTAGAAATAGGTACCTAGTAAATGTTGGTATGATTAGTGTTAATGATACCTAAAGGTACTGTAATTATCGTTCGAAAGACACTAAAATACCTAATAATATTTAAAAGGTATGTGCCATATTTGTCAATGTTTATATACACAGGCATTTTAAGAAAAAAACTTTAATCAATTATATACTTCTAAGAATTAATTTATTACGAAAGTAATTTACAACTAAAATCACAACCTACTTTTAAATGCTCGGGTAATCAAAAAGGTTGTATGCTTCATAAGCATTTGGCAGTGTGATCGTATGATTTTACGTTTGGAATTTATCAATGACTTCCGTCTCACGGTCTGTATGTATAAAAGAATAATTAATATTGGTCCAGTAGTTTTCAGTTTCACAAAAAATAATATATATTTTTCACTTTAAAATATTTGTGTAGATAAGATTACAAATTTTGATAAAATATTAGTCACTTAATAAAAAATCGATATTAAAAATTATGACGTGATTTTCTTTTGAATGCAAAATTAATTTCCAAAAAACTTAAATCAAAGCACAATTAATTCAAAACTATATATTGGTTTACCGAAAAACGAACTGAATATTCTTCGAAAAATAAAATAAAAAATATGAATTAATATTTCCCCCAAAATCAAATAACACTTGACTCACCTTTTAAAACACTTTCCAAATAACTTGGCAACACTGTAACAGCACGAAAATGTTAGAGATGGTGATAAGATAGTTGTTCACACTCGGAATGTTGTTAGTTGAGTGAATAAATGATACTTCGCTACCCTTATATAGTTGAATTGGCGCTTACGTCAAAAAGGTCTCGCGGTAAATTGGAAAAAAATCTCTATGTACCGATTTAATATTAGGGAAATATAACAATTTTGTTTAAAGGTACAACTTAAATAAGTATACCAAAGTATAATTGTAGATATAAACAAGAACATGTGTTATTTAAATCGGTTTATTATCAAGTTTCAATGTATTATTGGTCTATTGAAGTTAAGCATAATTGGTTATATTGTACAGTTTATTTTTTATTGACGATTTTTGTGTTAGGTGTGTTGTTTTGAATTTCAGAGGAAAATACATTTCCCGGTTATATTTATTTACGTAAAATTGTTAATGGTTATTATTGAAGGAACATGACAAAAAAATGGGAATAAAACAAAATAAATAAAAGTTTTTAATGAAGTATTTTAAGTTATTAATTTTCTTATTTTTTTCATTGGTAACATTTAAATATTATTACGCCAGTATTGACGAAAATGTTTTCATATTTTCAAATTCAATTTTTTATTTATAGATTGTTGTTTTATTTATAAGTTAATTTTGTGTAGTTTTAAATATTAAAACATAAATAGGTTATAATAAACTTATTAATTCAACATGATAAATATTTTAGATACCTACACATTTGATTGGCGAATTTAATGAATAGAAAGCTTTTTTAAATTTTGTGTTTTCCTTAACGACTGGAGGTAATATTTCTAGGAATTCTGTTATTTTTCCTAGCTAGATTTATTCTCTGATATTTATATATAATTAGTATTGCGTTCTTTAAGACTTTATACGACTAAAACTATACATTACATAATTTGTTTGAGGGTCTTTCAGATAAGTAATAAAACTACAGTTTAATCAAATGATTGAAGTTACATTGAAGAGGGAGAGAAATCTCTCTCTGGGTCGGTGTAATTTTTAGATATACATATCAATTTCATTTGTATATGGGTATGTTACGTCTTTACTTTACAGGCCAGTTGGATCAGTGGTTAGGGACTACTGCCAGGCCGCTGCTCGTGGGTTCGATTCCCAATTAGGACAAACACTTGTGCATTACATATCTGTCTGTTCTGTGTCAGGGTGTAAATGACTACCTTTCGCAATTAGATACATATTACTTTGGCATGGCTTTTACAACCAGCCTGACGCGACACAACTTTGGGAGTTGATGTCCACTCGGTGCAAGGTGTACAGTGCACGTGATCATCGGTATACTCTTTAGTCGCTCTGCAATTGGTATGGCAGTATTTGCTACCACAAAGTGTTAAATAAATGGGTGCAGCTTCAGGTTTGACCATAGACTTTGAAGACATGACGGAATTTCTAACAGCATCGAATGATGTAAGAATGTAAAACAGTTTCAAAGCATTATGAAGTGCGCAGTAGATTCTGTTGAATCGCAATTGAAAAACCAAGGATTTAGAGAGTTTTGGTGTTTATTAATATTAGAAATGTGGCCTCGATGGTCGGGTTTAAAACTCATGTAAAGGCTATAGTGGTATCTTTGACCATTTAACCACGGAGAACTAAAAGAAAAGTAAAATTCTAAATTGTTTATTTAACACTAAACATACCATAACCGGGTCTAATGACCCATTTTGAATTTTTCATTGAAAATGCACGTATCATCTTATTGCTTTTGCACATTTGACTTCATGTCTTTTTTTAACTAATTAATATACAGCTATACTATTTATTTCCCTTCCTAACAACCATATTTCATACATTCAAGCAGGAAATATAAAGTCACATTTGACCCGCTATGGTAGAAATAGCTACCTAGTAAGTGTTGGTATGATTAGTGTTAACTTTGAGCTGGCGGTCGCGCTTATTGATTGTAATAATAAATAAATATCCTGGAACATGGCCATTTGGTCCCAAACTAAGCAGAGCTTGTACTGTGGAATCTAGATAGCTGATATCATTACAACATAGTATAAAACAAGGTCACTTTCTGCTGTTCCCGCTGTCTGTCTCTATGTATGCTTAGATCTTTGAAACTACGCAACGGATTTTGATGCGGTTTTAATAGATAGAGTGACTCAAGAGGAAGCGCGTCTGTGAGTTCGCGTATCGCGTTCGGTAAAAATCACGAAATATCACAAGCGACGAAGGGGCTGTAGTAAGATATCACGTGTATTAATTTTTATATCAAACGTGTGAGCCAGATTCTTTGCGTAGTGCGCGAAAATGATGATATTCAACAAAGCACAGTGCCAACAACTGACTTACAAACCCCCCCCCCATTCAGGTTTCTTTAACACCTGGATAACCATCTTGTAAGTCAGTTGTTGACACTGCGCTTTGTTGAATATCATTATTTTCGCGCACTACGCAAAGAATGTTGGACAGCCCCTATGTGCCAAGTTTCATGCAAATCTGTTTTTAAGTTTTTGGCTGCAAGAGTAACAAACATGTATGTTTTCATTCCTACAAACTTTCGCGCATATAATTAGGACCAGTGGGAAGAAGGACGAAAAAATATTATGTATATAGGTAGTTCAATACTTAGTGTGTATGAGTTAGTCGGATGAATATTTGCACTATTATCTATATCCCTACCAATATTATAAACGTGCAAGTTTGTTTGTTACGCTTTCACGCGACAACTACTTAACGGATCATCATGAAACTTTGTTCACATATTCTTGGAGGTATTAGAAGTAACATTGGATACTTTTTGTGCCGGGAAAAGTTTCATCCCTCGGGAACGCGGGTGAAACCGCGGGGGACAGCTAGTTCCATTATATATTAGTAGGAAATGGGGTGCAAAATATTATGCATGTAGTAGAATACCTAGTATATTTTGGTGGCATGAAGTTGAGGTTAGAGAAAAGCCTTTAAATAAACAATCTAAATTCAGTTTTTTTAGACTACTATCTGCCCCCGTGGTTTCACCCGCCTTCCCGAGGGACAAGAGCTATAGGATATGATCTGAAAAAAAATATTTTGCCACCCCCTTTTATCATTTTAGGGGTTGAATATTAAAAAACGATGAAACACGTGTTTAATTAAATCTTTTTAAGAATATAAATGCGAAGTTTGAAGTTGATCAGACAAAGAAAACACGTTGCTCCTTACAAACTATGCAACACCTTTTCACCCCCTTAGGGGTTATAAAAGGGAGAGTTAATGACATTTTCCTTATACAATCGAGCCCCTGGTTTCAAAGCGGGCAAAGACGCAGGGCGCAGCTAGTAATATAAGTAGGGTAAGATAGACTGACCTGTTATATGTAATGCTCCAAATAAATAAATATCCTGGGAAATTCTTTACACACGGCAATCTGATCCCAAACTAAGCAGAGCTTGTACTATGGAAACCAGATAACTGATATACTACATTTTTTTTCTAAATACATACATATATAGAAATTAACACCCAGACACAGAACAGACATGTTCATGCACGCAAATATTTGTCCTGGGTGGGAATCGAACCCGCGACCTTCGACTTGGCAGTCAGGGTCGCTAACCACCAAGCCAATTGCGAAGTTACACCTGTTTTGCGTCACCTAATGATTTGGGACCGTTAACACATGTTTATTAAGTGTGACGCGACGCACCAAGTGTTACGCGTGCTAAAAGCATTTGAGTAAATAGATTCGACCGTCGTAATCTTTTATTTCATTCATACTGAACATTGTACACAGATAATACACACGTGCTTTATCCGACCAACTTATTTTAACAATGAAATTGTTGTGATAGCCTAAAACTAACCTTATTAGAACAGGATAAGGTGCTACGTTAGAAATACGATTGTTTTGTAGTGTTGGTCGTGAAATTGAAAATATTCGTAGAATTTGACGTCTGACTTTTTTTTAAATAAAAGTTGGCGCCGTTCTGTGAGTCAGTCAGTACAAGTGGGAGTCTAAAGAATTTCTAACTACTTCGATATTATGATGCAATAATTTTTTAGTA
Source organism: Habrosyne pyritoides (assembly GCA_907165245.1). Taxonomy (NCBI): domain Eukaryota; kingdom Metazoa; phylum Arthropoda; class Insecta; order Lepidoptera; family Drepanidae; genus Habrosyne; species Habrosyne pyritoides. The sequence continues at coordinate 8,199,646 of OU015610.1, read as the reverse complement.
TGACAAATGATACCTACGTGCGTCGAAACACGTGGTCAGTTTTGACAGTTGAAAATGTTATTGAAAAATCAATCGTATGTGTTTGCGATAAGGTTCATATGTAACATCATAACATTTATTATTGGATATATAGATGAACTTTATTCTTTAGGGAATAGAGTTCGTTTTTGAATGATTTTTTATTTGTCAAAAAAGGACCTGTCAAATTGTGATCGCAGAACTAGTTGGAACTTGTCTTATGTTAACACAGATGTTGAAGACTGACTTCCGGACCGGTGGTACCTTCTGCAGCTTTACACTTACACTGAATTAATAGTTTTAAAATAGACTTTAAATTGCTGCCAACTATTTCTTGGAGACATAATATAACCCTTATACGAGGGCTTCGAAAAACCTTTTTGTCTGATAACAAAATAAATGAATGATAAACACAATCTATGCTATTCAAAAGTGATTGATGAATAATTACAATGTTTCCCTGCAATACAAAAGTTTCACTTTTATTATTAAAAGTATGTACTTAGTTGACAACCCAGCTAACGGTAGCTGATGGTAAACGGTCACCGCAGCATATTGACGCTTGCAACACCGTGGGTATTACCGCATTGCCAAACCTGATAAAAATCTCTTCAGACCCTTGAAGAACCCCATGCTGTATTTCCTTCAGACCAGGATCCTAAATAGCATACTGTAGTAAAATACATATTACGAAATGTGATGATTAAAATTATTAAAATTATTATATTAAAATAATTATTATATAACACTAGTTGACCCGACAGACGTTGTCCTGTCTTAACTATGAATATTGAATTCGAATCTTCCGATTCAATCAACCGTGAAATATGCACTAAGAAATTATAAATTAATTATTTTATCAATATAATTCCGACCCTGCCTCCATTTTAAACGATATTTGCAGCGCGCATTCTGTCAATCGCGCCAACTGTCAAACGACTGACAATAGTGTCAAACAGGTTACATTAAAAAAAGTTTTTATTGTCAAAGGCGCTAGAAAAGTGGTTCAGTTTTCTTAAATTTTCCACGCAATTTTCTTATTTTTCTCTTTCATAAGAGCTATCTTCTGACAATAACAAACACAATAAAAAAATAATTAGTGAAATCGGTCCAGCCTTCAATGCGTGATGCCGTGACCAAGGGAAATAGGGATTCATTTTTATATATATAGATTAGTACAAGATCGCAGGTGGAAATGCGAAGGATAGATAGTATAAGATAAAAATTAAAAGTATATATCATGAGACATTTGAGCAGCCCCCTTATTCAGCTAATACAAACTTGGTCGGCGAGCCACTTCACGCAGGCCTCGGAGAGCTTACCTCTCGCGTGATTAAACTTGCGGCACGCTATGATGGCCGTTTTCAACGTTTAAGAAAGACAAAGAAAAATAACCTTTATTCCTTCACATATAAGATGCATCTATTGATCCAACAGCTAATTGTATGATGATGGAAATCAACCTTATTCCAAAGCTATACAGTTTATTTTCCTATGACAATCTGAAATGTCAAAACGGCCATCATAGCGAGCCGGTAGTATTTAGTAGTATTAGCGTAGTAAGCGACAGAGACAGAGCATAGAGGCCGCGACGAAACATCCTCGAGTTAGTGTCTTTTTCCTTACAGAATCGAGCTCCTGTTCTTGTACTATAAAAACGAGATAACTGGTATACTAAATACATACAACTAGATTTTTTTAATACATATCCTTCTAAGAAATGCGAAAGTTTATATGTATGAATGTTTGTTACTCTTTCTCGCAAAAACTACCAAACGGATTTGGATGAAACTTGGCACATATACATATAGATAGGATATTGTTTGTTCCGGGAAAATGTAACATCCCTAGGGAACGCGGGTGACACAGCGTGACACACAGCGCGCACATTATAATAAAATAAAAAATATCCTTGGACATTGTTTACACGCGGTCATCTGACCCTAAACTAAGCAGAACTTGTACTATAGAAACCAGATAACTGATTTACTACTTACATTCACAATTTAATTTTTTCTTCATACATACTTATACAGAATGCTACAAAACTACCCGTAAAACCGAAAGAAGGTTAAATTGGGCCTTATAACGAGTCCAGTCACAATATTTAAGAACCGTAGTAACTTTTTCAAAAAATTCTGTTAAATTCAAAAAAATAAAGTTACCGAAGCTACTATTAACTTTAAAATCTTCACTACATAGTATAAAACATAGTCGCTTTCTCTGTCCCTATGTCCCTATATATGCTTAAATCTTTAAAACTACGCAACGGATTTTGATGCGGTTTTTTTAATAGATATAGTGATTGAAGAGGAAGGTTTTTATGTATAATACATGTGACATCCCACGGGAACGCGCGTAAAACCGCGGGGGACATATATTATAAATGTGAATGTTTGGTTTTTTTGTATTTTTTAAATATTTTAGGATACACAATAAAGTATTATATCGCCAAATTATACTACAATCTAGGTAGGCTAATAAGTCATTTAAATCTATCATAAACTTATAAATTCAATTAAACAAAGACTGTGCCCATCGGCACTTTTCTTATTGTCTCTATTATTAAGGCGAAGACACATTGTTATCGTGTTATTTATACACAGCACTTACACTGTATTCCACTAAGGTGAACTGTACATTAACACTACACTTCACAAGTTGACAGGCCAGTTGGCTTGGTGGTTAGCGCTCTGACTGCCAAACCGAAGGTCGCGGGTTAGATTCCCACCCAGGACAAACATTTGTGTGCATGAACATGTGTGTTTGTTCTGTGTCTGGGTGTAAATATCTATATAAGTATGTATTTAGAAAAAAAAAGTATTATATGTAATATATCAGTTATCTGGTTTCCATAGTACAAGCTCTGCTTAGTTTGGGATCAGATGGCCGTGTGTAAAGAATGTCCCGGGATATTTATTATTATTATTACTTATTTGAATGGTTTGGTTCTTTTGAGTCTACTCTCTTAGTTTGGATGGAAGTATATTTGTTACTATATCGCCTGAACGGATCTGGATGTAATTTGGCACATAAATATATTGTAGTCAGGAATAGCCCATTCTATTCCGGGAATATGTAACATTCCTCGAACGCGGGTAAAACCGCGGGGGAGAGGTAGTTACTTATAAATTCAAGGTTGATGGCTCAGTTGGTGCGAATGTCGCGAGAGCGTTCGAGCTTTCGTGTAGCCAATCACTTTTCTTTTATATCACTTGGGCCGACAAACAAGCAGACAGTCCACCTGATGGTAAGTCTTCACCGCCGCCTATGGACATTTGCAGCATCGCATTGCGGGCATCGCCAATGCGTTGTCGACCCTGAGACGTGAAGTTGTTAAGTCTCATGTGCCTGTAATTTCACCGGCCTTACCTTTCTAACCGAAACAGTAATACAAGTGCACTACTGCTTCACGGCGCAAAGGGGTAAGGTGGTAGTACTTCCCCGGACGAACTCTGCACAAAGAGCTCTACTACTTAAACTTAATGCTGCAGTTGAGAGGCAGGTCCCGTCTAAACGTGTGCTGACCTTCAATTACTCAGATACCAGGGAGAGATTGTAGACAAGTGTTCCCAGGAAAGTAAGTATTCTATGTGATAGTCCAGGCTAAATACTGTCTATGTACAAAGTTTAAAAAAAAATGGTTTGGTAGTTTTGGCGTGAAAGAGTAACAAACATCCATACATACTCACAAACGTTCGCGTTTATAATAACATTATACCCACTGATATTTGGTATACCAAGGCGAGCGAGATGGACGTTTAGTAAGAAAGGGACGCAGACACGAAGCAGTCCTTATACATATCTCACACTATCATCACTCCCACTATCCCCGGAGCGGTAGCCAGAGATCTCCCATTCTATTATTCAAGATATGTATATATATCACCAGACGCGACAAGTAGTTTTATTTTTAATTGATAGTTTATGACTTTAAAGGCTATTTAAAAATTTTCAAATGTTTAAAAACACCGAAAATAAGGGTAAAAACCTGGATAAACGTGCTACATCCTCGACCTCGTTGTAACTCCTGGTGTCAGTCGAAACCCAAATACAAGCCCATTTGAAATAAAAAAAAATTGTAATAACAATTATTATAAGTACATGCTTATCACGTACCTATTTTATAAATGTCGAACATTCGAAAATAAAATGTTTGAAACAAAAGTTTTTATTTTATTTTGTAAGTTATTTTCTCACTTTCTGTCTGGCGGTCGGCGAGGTAACACGTCTGTGGTGCTAGTGCGTCAACTCAGTGACAGCAGGTCTAATACGTCCTGAAGATGCTTCGTGTAGAAGCGAAACACGTGTCGATTTCCTGTTGAGTTTCCTTGTTTGGGACAGAGAAGGAGATCCAGCGGAATTAGTTACTAGATATTTGTTTTTGTATATTCTTTTTTTTATTCCGAGTAGAATACCTCGTCATCCATTCACTAAGACGTTCCATATACCATCCGTTAAAACTTATCTCGGTCTTAACTCACCTGCAATAAGAATGTGTAACGAATACATAATACAATATATATTCTCTGATTTGTTGCATTTAAATCTAAAGTACTGAAGACATTCAGTTAACCATTATTCTGTCTGTATAATTTGTTGGTAAAATAATATATATTATATATTCGTTGGTTCAATTTGTAAATTAATTTATTTGTTTCTGGGTTATTTTAGTAAACTTTTTTTATTTTATTTTTTGGATATGTATAAATTTAATTTTCTAACTAGAAACTATTGTTATTTGGTTTACGTATCAGAATCAAAATTATATTGTAAAATTACTAATGAACGTGGCAATATGTGAACTATTGGTGTGTTTTAAAAATAAATAAATTTTGAAAAATAATATGACACAAATTGAGAGATTTTTCTACTACATTTGTACTAACTAGATCAACGATTATTTCAATGACAACGATACTTGGGTGTACCTTAGTTATTACAAATGGAGCTTTATGGCAACACATTCGCAATCTCCCTGGTATTGCAAATGTCCATAGGCGGCGTTGACCACTTACCATCAGGTGGACCGCCTGCCTGTTTGTCAACCTATTAACATAAAAAAAAAAAAAAAACATATCTTCATCAGCGTTTTTCCAAATTCAATTGTTTACGGAACCCAAAAAGCCTGGGTATAAATCAATAGCTCGCTGAGTGATTAACATATTAATATTAACACACCCCCTCATGTTACTGAGAAATAAACGCTACTGAGAAATCCAGCAATCCAAGGTTTTCCTTATACACGGTTTTACATCAGAAGCGGGAGATACCTAGATTAATATCTAAATTACATTTAAAGACATGAACCATTAATCATCAGAAGTACTAGAGCTCTTAGCGCAGAGTTCGTTCGGGGAAGTACTACAGCCATAACCATTTCCGTCGTGAAGCAGTACACTTGTTTTACTGTTTCGGTTAGAAAGGTAAGGCCGGTGATTTTACAGGCACATGAGACTTAACAACTTCACGTAATTCTTCGACAACGCACCGATGTTCCTCGTGTTGCGAATGTTTATAGGCGGCGGTGACCACTTACCATCAAATGGCAGAAGGAATGTGGAGAGTGTATTTCGGGTGATTTCCAATTTTATGGTTTAACCAATGAATGATATAGGCTGATGTAACAATCAATAATTGTTACAAATAACAGAGCAAGTAAAATTCTGAATTTGACGCTTAGAGGATTCGGAACAAAAATATGAAAAATAACTTTATTTTTTAAGCTATAATCTAAGTCAACATTTTTCCTGGATAAAAAAAGAACATACAATACAATACAATACAATACAATACAAATATGCTTTATTGTTCACACCATATACAAAAAATTTAATAAAAAGTATTTTACAAACATTATAAGTGCAAACAATTTAGGCGGCCTTATTGCTGAAGCAATTTCTTCCAGGCAACCTAGGGTAATAGGAAACAAATAATAATATGGCTGGCGTATAGACAATAAGGAAATATGATTATTATTTAGACTATGCAACGGATTTTAATGCAGTTTTCAGCAATAGATAAAGTAATTCAAGAGGAAGGTTTATAACCAGAATTGAAAGCGGGCAAAGTCGCAGGGCGCAGCTAGTTATTAATACAAAGTCACATAAAGTTACGAATTAAGAATAATATTTATTTATTAATTTTCATTTACAAAGTCCACTCTTACATCATTTTAATTCTTTCAGTCTTAGTGGTTAGTGTCACTTTTCTATACTACCGGCACGCTATGATGGCCGTTTTGACGTTTCAGATTGTCATAGGAAAAGAAACTGTATTGCTTTGGAATAAGGTTGATTTCCATCATCATACAATTAGCTGTTGGATCATTAGATGCACCGTATATGTGAAGGAATGAAGGTTATTTTTCTTTGTCATTGTTAAACGTCAAAACGGCCATCATAGCGTGCCGCAAGTTTAGATCTTCTTTGACAAACACTGAGTACTACATTTCTCCGCACATCGGTCATGGAGTCATTATCAAAATATTGGTATTATTATGCATGTAAACGTGTGACTGAGATAGTTAAAATATAAAAAAAAAATACAAAAACAAATATCTAGTAACTAATTCCGCAGGATCTCCTTCTCTGTCAAGTCCCAAACAAGGAAACTCAACACGAAGCATCTTCAGGACGTATTAGACCCGCTGCCACTGAGTCGACGCACGAGCACCACAGACGTGTTACCTCGCCGACCGCCAGACAGAGTTTCTTTGTTTGTTGAGTTTCCTTTATTGGGACTTGACAGAGAAGGAGATCCAGCGGAATTAGTTACTAGATATTTGTTTTTGTATAATATTACAATGGATTTCCGCAAGGTCACGCCTGAGGCAATTAGTTATGTTACTTAACGCCAATAACGGAATTTCATTATTTATGTCGTTTGAAATTCATTGTAACTATCAAACAAATAATTAAAAGTAAAATGGAAAGAAAAATGTGTCTATGTGTCAGTGAAATACAAAAGGAAATATCAAATAAATATACATAATTTAACTTGAATATCCAGGGACAAATATAAATAAATATCCCGGGACATTCTTTACACACAGCCATATGATCCCAAACTAAACAGAGCTTGTGGAAACAGTGGAAACTACATAGCTGATATACTATTTTTCGAAATAAATACACATTTACACCCAGACACAGAACAAACAGACATGTTCATGCACACAAATATTTGCCCTGGGTGGGAATCAAACCCGCGACCTGCGACTAGGCAGTCAGGGTCGCTAACCACCAAGCCAACTGACCTGTCATTAAACTGAAACTGTACTAAAATAAAGTTTGGAAGTATAATCGGAAAAAGGAAAAAGAAACAATACAATCAAAGCTGCTCGCCCCACGGTTTTACCTGTACATGAGCTTGCTACCCATACCTACATACTTATTTCCTCTTATTTTCCCCCCTTATGGGTTGGAACTAACTTTCCCCGTATATGTTTGGAAATTTGATGTAATTATACTATCTATAACTATACTAATATTATAATGAGTGTGTGCGAATGTTATAAGTTTATATGCCGAGGATAACCTCCAGAACTACGCTTAACTATTAAACAAAAAACGTGTGTGTGTACTTATGTACGCACGTAAGAAGTAATACCCGAAATTATAGGTGTAAAAAACTGCACTAAAAGCATTTTTCTTTACTATTCAGTCGTGAAATTGTAGTGTCCAAACTCGTTGCACCTGTCTGTAGCATCGAATAATAATTTTTGACGCTGTTAGGTTATTATTGACAATAACATCATTACTCACTCATTGACACTGAGTTGAGACGTTGCGATTTGCGCGATGTTCCGGAGAGACCGTTATCAGCTAACTTCAACCTGTTACTTTTGTGTTACAGTGATTCGCGCGCATCTTAAAATTGCGCTCTCATAATTTTTCCATAAGGCGCCTTAAGATGTATAACTTCAAAAACATTTAAAATCTTACTATCCAAGTAATATTATCAATGCGAATGTTTTTGAGAATAATAATAATAATAATAAAAATAAATAAATATCCCGGGACATTCTTTACACACGACCACCTGGTCCCAAACTAAGCAGAGCTTGTACTATGAGAACCAGATAACTGATTATATTACATATACTACTTTTTTTTTCTAAATACATACTTATATAGATATTTACACAAACAGACATGTTCATGCGCACAAATGTTTGTCCTGAGTGGGAATCGAACCCTCGGCCTTCAGTTTGGCAGTCAGAGCGTTAACCACCAAGCCAACTGGCCTTTCAATGGGTGTATAGAGTTTGTTACTCTTTTAGACGGTTAGACGGATTTGGATGAAACTTTGCACACAGATAGAACATGCCCTGGAATAACATCAAATATACTTCTTTTAACGGGAAAAAGCAACATCCCTCGGGAACGGGGGTGATACCACCGGGCGGCTGGTAATAATTATAAACTAAAAATGAAGGTTAATTTTCTAATTTCTCCGTCGCTGTACAAAAACCTACAAAGTGCGAGAAACTTTCAACATTATTCGCAACGGAAATCCAATTTACTACTCCAGCTTTTTCTTCAGATGTCAATGACCTTAGTTAATTAGAAATCTAGGAAAATAGAAGCCAAGTAGTTCTCAACGTGAGTTCTTGATTAGAAATGTTCTCAGTTTTCATAACTCTATTTTCTACTTGGAATTGTGTGAAATTTCGCTATATTTTATTTCACTATTTTAATTAAGTTACTTGGGTAAATTAAAAACCTAACTCACCCCGCGGCTTCACCTGAAATTTTCGATATGATACGTCTATCATTTGCGCAATCACTTCTTCTTACTAGGTATCAAATTTTCATCAAGATCGGTCAAATCGTTCTTGACTTAAAAATGGACGTACAGAGACAGAAGTAGTAGAGAGTAGTAGAGATTTTAGTGAGTATTAGAAGTAACATAGGACCTCGGGAACGCGGGTAAAGCCGCGGGGGCAGCTAGTAGTAAAATAAAGCTTTAGAGCCTCCTTATTTATATATATATTAAGTAGTAGCTCTTAGTGCAGAGTTCGTCCGGAAAAGTACTACCACCGTACCCATTTCCGCTGTGAAGCAGTAGTGCACTTGTATTACTGTGTTTCGGTTAGAAAGGTAAGGCCGGTGACATTACAGGCACATCGTCTTAGGGTCGAAAACGTAATGGCGATGCCCCAAGTGTTGGTAAATAAAAAATGGTTATAGGGAGCGGTGACCACTTACCATCAGCTATACCGTATGTTTGTTTGTCGGCTCATGTGATATAAAAAAAAGGCAACAATTAAAAAAAAAAGGACAATTACAATTAGTGTGACATAAGCGAATAATAGTGGTTACAGAGTTTACCCTCCACACTACCCAACCTACACACAAACTTATAGAATTTTCTCTATCTCTTTAAAATATTAGTTAAGATTCAGATATATTACGACACCGCAAGAGATCAGGGACAGGGCACCCATTTTTTTTTGTAAAAACCTCGTAATAAAACAACGGGAGTAATAGAATAGTCTGGAGTACCCACAGGTTATGTACCACCACACCTTCTAGGCTACATCACTAACCACAGTCAGACTTATCTCAAATACAAATATGCAAAACGTGCTTTGGCGTAAACAGAACACATTTTTTATATACTACCTAATAAATAATGTAATACGCATCACACTCTAATTTCTCTTCACCTTGGACCATGTATTTTTATTGAGTGTTTTAGTTAAAATAATTTTTTGTTTTGTTAAAATTGTTTAATTATGTATAACTTTTTTTAGGTCCATTTTGGGTTAAAATGTACCCTTTGTAGCCCTGTATTCGATTGCAGGCAGTGGCAACCTGTTACTTAAACAACATTCAAGTTTCATTTCTGTATCGCCTTAAAATTATTTACATGTATCAGTGTATGTGTGGGTTGTCCAATAAATAAATAACTAAATGTATTCTTGAACTTAATTAACACCAAAATGTCTATAGACGGCGGTGACCACTTACCATCAGGTGGACCGTATGCCTGTTTGCCACCCTATTTGACATAAAAAACAAACAAAAGAAGTTCGCGGTCCACCTGATGGTAAGTGGTGAATGCCGCCTATTTGCAACACCAGGGGCATTGCCAATGCCTTGTCGACCCTGAGACGTGAAGTTGAAGTCTCATGTGCCTGTAATTTCACCGGCCCTACCTTTCTATCTGAAACACAGTAATACAAGAGCACTACTGCTTCAGGGCGGAAATGGGTGAGGTGGTGGTAGTACTTCCCCGGACGAACTCTGCACTAAGAGCTCTACTACTCAAATCAATTTACGAAATACACCAAACCCCCAGTCCGCAGTCTTATTGTTATTTTTTATTTGTGTAGACTTGTTATTTCTTTTTTGTTTTCGAATGTTACCTATATTAAGTATTTTGTCATTGTTAAATATAAAAATATATAAAATAGCTAAAAAGTCAGAGTAGAAAAAATTTAAATGTAACCTTGCTGAGTTTCTTGCCGGTTCTTCTCAGTTGAAGGCTGACTTCCGAACCGGTAGTAGCGTCAGTATTTTTAAATTTGACCTTCATAGGTGCCTTCCGGGGGCTTAAACTGAATTTTGAACTCAATTTTGAATTATAGACACACAAACGGACATAGACACGTGGTCCCAAAATTGTATCGAAATTGAGTTTTGAAATACAATCAACACAAATTTCATATTTTAAGCGTAAAATTTGCAACAGCTGCCAAAATAGAACGTATATCATGATTAAAGTCACAAATGGTTGGAAGGTCAATATAAATATATAGTTTTAAATCGTATTCAGATAATGAATGATGCGCCATTTGTCTAAACTTCTTCTTTTGACAAAAAGGTAAGGTAAACAAGTAACAAATCCTTTAAATTAATTCAGAAAAAAACAAATGAAATTCAAAATTTTATGTATAACAAAATATAGTTGTAGCACCAATTGAAAGTTTACTAAAATTACAGTTGATGGATAGCATAGCTTGCAGTCACGGGTAGTGGGTTCGATTCCCACCGCAAATATTTAAGTGCATGAACATGTAATAATAAATATCCTGGGATATTCTTTACAGTCCAGCAGTGGACGGAGATAGGCTGATGATGATGATGATTCTTTACACACGGCCATCTGATCCCAAACTAAGCAGAGCTTGTTATGAACTATGGAAACCAGATAACTGATATCACTACATAATAATAATTATAATAGTATAAAACGAATCGCTTTCTCTGTCCCTATATCCCTATGTATGCTTAAATCTTTAAAACTACGCAACGGATTTTGATGCGGTTTTTTTTTAATAGATTTTATTTTTATTTTATTTTATTATTTTGAGGAAAACTTACAGCTAGGTATATAATTGATTGAATACAGACAGAGTATAAAGTAGAAGGCCAATTACAAGTTTTCACGTATTAACAAACAGATAGTATATAGAAAGAGGGGAAAGTGAACGAAGAGTGAATAAAATATTACAGTGATCTAAGTCACAAGCCAGAAGCCAAAAGTGATAAAGTGATTGAAGAGGAAAGTTTTTATGTATAATAAATGTGACATCCCACGGGAACGCGGGTAAAACCGCGGGGGACAGCTAGTACTACATATACTTCGCTTTTTTTTTTTCTAAATACTTATATAGATATTTACACCCGTCTGTACACATATCTGTTTTATCTGTGCTTGGTGCAATTAAAACTATAAGTATGTGTTTCAAAAGTAGTATATGTAGTAGCTCTGCTTGGTTTGGGAGCAGAAGACCGTGTGTACAGGGAATGTCCCTGGATATTTATTGATTTTATGAAAGATATAAATTGGTTGACACATGGAGTAGTTTTAACGTGGACGAAAAATGCTAACAATGACCTATACAGTAGATATATTGTTCTGCAGAGCTTAACAATTTAAACAAAGATTCCGTATAATAAGTAACTGTCTATAGTAAGGTATTTGACTAGTTATATCAAATCAGCAACTCTTTATTAATTTGTTTGGAGTCTTGTATGAAATACTGCGATGTGACGTCATAATTGCTAAGTCAACCAACAATGATATCCGAACCCATTTTGTTAAAAAAATAAAATAAATCCTTCAAATGAGAAATAAATGTAGAAAGCTACAATTTTTTACTACTTAGGTAGCAAATAAGCTGACGGCCCGTCTGATTTTTTTATTTATTTTTTATTTCGGACGAGATTCCGATTGACCTCAATCACACCTGATGGTAAGTGAAGATGAGGCCGAAGATGGAGCTCGCTTTCCCGTTAGTAGCCTATTCACTCTTTTCTTAAAGAGACCCAAGTTGTAAGTATCTGGGAACACAGACGAGGGGAGAGTATGGCAATCTTTAGCTGTGCGCATGAGGAAGGAAGCTGCAAAGCGCTTCGTGCGAATTGGTGTTATGTCTACAATATAAGGGTGAAAGCTCTCCCCACGCCTAGAGGTCCGATGACGAAAAGGTGATGGAGGAACTAAGTTGTGAAGTTTCAAGGCACACTAACCAAAATGCATCCGATAAAAAAACCAGAATGCACACCATGGAAACCAGATAACTGGTAAGCATAGATCCTCCTTTCCTTTCCTTCTTCTTTAATACGACTTCCTTTTTAAGCATATACTTAAATATAGAAATTTATTTCCTGACACAGAAAATCAGACATATTCGTCGACACAAATTTTTGTTCTGTTGTAAATCAAACGTGTGACCTGCAGTCAAAATAATGACGTTGTTCCTTCCTTTTCTTAGGTGTAGCTAATTAACATTTGCATTGTAAATGTAATTTATTTAATTGCGTTATATAATTATATTATAAATTAGAGAGCTCATTTAAATAATGCATATTTATTTGAAAGGATTTATTCTATTGACAATTATTTGTATAATTGAATTAAATGCAGTTTTATTTATGAGTTTTAGAACGTATCTTCTTCTCCTTTCTTCTTTTATCTCTAATATACGAGTACACTAATATCACTCATATTATAAATGTGAATCTAAAGTTTGTTTGTTACGCTTTCGCAAAAACTACTTAACCGATCATCATGAAACTTTGAACACATATTCTTGGAAGTATTAGAAGAAATATAGGATACTTTTGTGCCGGGAAAATGTTACATCCCTCGGGAACGCGGGTGAAACTGCGAGGGTGACGGTAGTTAAATAGAGCCTCTTTGTCTGATATATATTGAGTAGTAGAGCTCTTAGTGCAGAGTTCGTCCGGAGAAGTACTACCACCTTACCCATTTCCGCCGTGAAGCAGTAGTGCACTTGTATTACTGTGCTTCGGTTAGAAAGGTAAGGGAGGGCGGTATTCATTTTTTTTTAAAAGGTTGCGGATTAGAATTTCAAAGCCCTTCCATAAGAAATTTCGAAATGAGTTTTAAAAGGACAAAATAATTGGAAAAGATTTCGGAAATATTAAATAATAGTCAAGAATCTTTTAATGTGCTTTTTCTATGAACTCAAGAGTTGAAGACGCTTGCAGCTCATACAGGGAACAGCTTTTTAAAAGTCACAACATTTGAAATTCAAATATAGTTTTTTTCAACGCGCCAAATGTCAGAGAATAAAAATTCTTGGGTAATATTTAACTTTGTAATGCGATTGATTCAGAAAACATATTTTCCTTATAACTCTGTCTGGGTAATGCCAGGATTAAGTCTAAAGTTCAGGGACTTTTATTTCCTACTGAGAGGCACTGAGACTCAGTGTGAGATTGAGCTCAGCAAAGCACTAATTAAAACAAAGACAAAATGCTAAGTAATGATGTACTTAAAAAAGAAAAATATCTGAAATCGAGAGTAAAGACGTTTTATAATAAAGACAATAACACGTCTCTCAAAAACAGTGAGAGTATGTCGGAGGTTCGAACTACTAAATCTAAAAATGATATTAACTCGAACATGAAAAGGACTGATCATCGTCATCAACGAATTTCTAGATATTTATTTAATTTAATGAACCTGTGTGAACTGACTTTCATGTTGGACCACATTCTCACATGGTGTATGGTGGTAGTATTTCCCCGGTAGAACGCTACACTATGAGGTAGTGCTAAATTAATTCACTTAAGTCATAACTTACAAAAATTTAAGGAAAGAATTACGACTGTTTTATTACAAAAGGCTTTCTACAACACAAACGATTATTTCAATGACGACAATGCTTGGGTGTAGCGCTTGTTTCAGCAGGACATATCTTTATGTACAAAATCTTATTTTGAAAAGAGTAATTGCTGAGTTTATTGGCGGCTCTTCTCAGTAAAAATAACCTTCCGAACCGGTGTTGGAGTCTGACCATTCATAAGTGCCTGTAAACTACTAATCACATGAGAGGTAAGCTCTCTGAGGCCTTCGTGAAGCGGCTCGCTGACACGTTGTATTAGCTGAATAAGGGGGCTGCAATTCGATTATTCAATAAAATTACAAAACAAAGATTCAAAAACAAACCAATTTTAACCCCTCAGGGGGCAATAACAATAAACTATATTGTATTAATAATCAATTACTTAGTTTGGTACATTTCCATTTATTCCCGCTGTTCAGTTAACGAAATAATTAGTTCCCAACAGAACTGCACGGGTGGTTAAATGATTCAATTAATATTGAGTGATGCTTTGACGCAATTAAGAAAGTGTATAAACAGATCTATTGACTCTCTTATTTATATTTAGAATCGACGCACTATGTGTACCTTGGTGATGAGAGATCCTGATTGCCATGCTACAGGTTTAATTCCCATCCAGGACAAAGATGTGTGTGCTTGAACGAAATGTTTGTAGATATTGTAGTAACACAATCCAAACTTCAAAATAAAACAACGATTGAGTAGATATTCTTCGATTTAATTCTTACAGTTAAAATATCAACGCTCTGTTCGACGGCCATATCACACGTGAGTAATGACAAAGACAAAACTGTCACAATTCAAATAATGGACCTTTGTAATAATAATTCTCTATTGTCAATCACTATTTGACTCACAAAAGATGTAACTTGAAAACTTTAGGTACCTTCTAATGACATTGTACCAGTTTTCATTGCCTAAAAACACGGATAAAATGACATTTTCTGAAAATGAATCCTAGCTAGATCGATTTATCACCTCCGAAACCTCCTGCATACTAAATTTCATGAAAATCGTTGGAGCCGTTTCCGAGATCCTAATTATATATAGATGTGGCGACATCTATGAACGAGTAGAAACACGCGAGAATCCTACATCGCCATCCATATATACAAAAATTGCTCGTTTAAAGGTTTTAGATAGATTAGATTAGATTAGATTTAAAACGTGTAGGTAGGTAAAGATTTTTACACCCAGTCAAAACTAACAAACATGTTTGTCCTGGGCAGGATTCGAGCTCACGACCTGCACCGTGAAAGTCAACCCTAACGATAACTGGCTCGTCTTTAAGTACCCTATAACGTTTTCGTAGAACCTTATAAATAGATAGACCCTTCATTCCTTTATGATAAAGAACTCAGCAACTCCTCAAGGCTTTAATCAAAATCCTGAATGGTCGTCGTGTAGTTACAGACGGGTTGAACTAAATATAGTTCGATAGCCACGTGAACCGCACACGGAGTTTTTTTAAACTGGATAAGACATAGTTTTTGACAGATTTTTTTTTACGGACTTTGTGAATAATGCCCAACCCAGTGGTTATGGATAGTGATCCCATATAACTGAGGCCAAAGTGGGGCTATTGCTCAAGGAAATGGTACCAAGTGTCCACAATGATAAAAAGGAGATAATTTTTGTCACTGATACAAAAAAATATTTTTGTTACGATGTCCGTGGGGTGGAGACCTGGTGTACTGAAATACGCCGCTCTGCCTAACTTAGGCACCAGTCTCCCGCAATTTAAGTGCTTTTGTAAAATTATGGTAAATCAAGTTGTTCATATTTCTTTTTGTAACTTGTTGTTGGAGATAAATAAATTATTATTATTAAGTTGGCTGTAATTATAAAAAAATATATATAAGAAAATTAAAGTGAAACTAAAGTAGTCTAGAAAACGTTTTTTGAAGTGATACTTCTTTATCGGCGTATGGGAGAAATTTTATATCAATGTAAAAAAATTGTGACGTTTTTCTGTTACGCGCCATCTTTATTTCTGGGTAACATTTTTTTATATATGACGGGATAAAGATAGACCTCAATCTCACCTGATGGTAAGTGAAGATGAGGCCGAAGATGGAGCTCGCTTTCTCGTTAGTAGCCTATTCACTCTTTTCTTGAAGAGGCCCAAGCTGTAAGTTCAGGGAACAAACTGGCATTTAGTTTTTACGGGCCCACAAGCACGGTTTACCTGATGGTAATTGGTCACCGCCGCCTATGGACATTTGCAACACCAGGGGGCATCGCCAATGCGTCCATCCTGAGACGGGAAGTTGCTAAGTCTCATGTGCCTGTAATTTCACCGGCCATAACTTTGTAACTGAAACACAGTAATACAAGTGCACTGTTGCTTCACGACGGAAATGGGTAAGGTGGTAGTTCTTGCCCGTACGAACTCTGCACTAAGAGACACCAACAAATTCTCTTATTATACCGAAATTACTCAGCATTTGACACGGTCAAGTCACTAAAGATACATAGGTATACAGTCAAACCTGGGTAAGTGAGAACTGGATAAGTGAGAAAACTCTATAAGTGAGAGTAATAGCCAGAACCCGTCATTTTAAGCTCCCAAAACCTCTATTAGCGAGAAACAGAAACCTCTGTAAGAGAGAGTCGTTTTTCCCTCATGGACCTCCGTTATTGAGACTGCTACTTATCTAAACCTCTATAAGCGACAGTCGAGCTTTTTATATTTTATTATTATTTTTATATTTAGGAGGAACTATAACATTCAAAATACAAAAACAGAAACCTAAACGAAATTGACGGATTTTTTTAAGTGTAAATAAATTCTAAATAAAATAAAATAACATAGTGCATGAATTTTTGTTTTGTTTCGTAAGCATCTTGATACCTACCCTTATAAAGTACTTATATGTCGAAATCTAATGAACGTAACATATACACACTATTCAAAATATATATGTACATAATATATGTTGTGCACATTATGCACATAATTTTATCATATTACATATTTACTGCATTCGTACTTGCTGTGACTTGTTATTGCTGCGTACCTCTATAAGAGAGAAACCCATGTACCGACATTAGCGAGAAACTCGGGTTAGTGAGAAACCTCTATAAGCGAGAATGAGATTGTGCTCCCTTGAACTCTCGCTTATCCAGGTTTGACTGTATTTGTCAATTATCACACTTGTTTTTAACGGCATAAACAAGCAGATGGTCGACCTGATGGTAAGTGGTCACCGCCGCCTATAGACATTTGCAACACCAGTAGCATCGGCAATGCGTTGTCGACCCTGAGACGTGGAGTTGTTAAGTCCCATGTGCCTGTAATTTCTTTATTAGGGCTGAGTTAAGAGTCACTTCTAGTTGGATAGTAACCCGTTTAAGTCTTTATTAGTGAAAGCATCAACTATAATATTAAGTTTCTTGGAATTCGTTATTTATTTTCATCTATTTGGAATTAAACTTCGATATAAGGTAAAAGCTTAGGTAATTACATTTTGCGAACATTTGAAAATTGCTTAATTAGTCGAGGGTGTTAACAAGCTATCGTATCGGAGGACGAGTGATATTCAGCTCAGTTAGAGACTGAAAGGTTCTGGGTTTGAATCCGAGGCTGGCTAGGCGATAGTGTAATCCCCTTGGAATCGAACACATGTATTATACATAAAAACCTTTCTCTTCAATCACTCTATCTATTAAAAAAAACCGCATCAAAATCCGTTGCGTAGTTTTAAAGATTTAAGCATACATAGGGATATAGGGACAAAGAAAGCGACTTTGTTTTATACTATGTAGTGATGAATGTAGCTTTATAGTTTCATTAACTTAAAGGGACGTCCCAACACTACAAAGATCCGGAGTTTGCTTTACAATTTATATGAGCCTCATTCAATTCCAAATAATAAAGTGATTTATTTTTACATCATTTAACAAAGGACCTCTCGACGATTATAGGCCTCATCCATCTCATTCAACTTTTCCTATTCTGGGGTGTTCTCATCCAGTCGTTGTTTGCGAATTTCATAAGTTCATTATCCCATCTAAGGGGCGACCTCTTATCCTTATTCCGGAAAAGCTCAATAAATAGTTTAGTTCTAAACTAATGTCCGGTACAAAAAGTAAAAAAATATAAGTATATATATAGAATACTTTTTGTGCCGGGAAAATGTTACATCCCTCGGGAACGCGGGTGAAACCGCGGGGGACAGCTAGTACTCTATAAAATAATCACTACCACTTTAATAATAATAAACATTTATTTCAGACCATGTCCATATTTTTGTTAGTAACAATGTAACTTAAAAACTAATGTTAATTTTAATAAAATAAACTACACAACACAGTACATTACATTTTTAATTACACAATATGAAGCCGTAGCCATCTTTGCAACATGGGGGACTCCCAGCGGTCTGCAAACATACCCAGCACTATGTAAAGACATGACTTTATAACTAAATACCCTTTAGTTTTAACTTTAATTAAAATATTTTTAATTATTATTTTATACTATTCAGCAAAGGCTCGCCGTATACATTCCTGCAATTCAAAATTCAAAATTCAAAACCATTTATTCAGTTTAGGCCTTCGGAGGGCACTTATGAAGGTCAAATTTAAAGTTACTGAAGCTACAACCGGTTCGGAAGTCAGCCTTCAACTGAGAAGAACCGGCAAGAAACTCAGCAAGGTTACATTCCTTTTTATTTGATATATAAATTTTTATCTATTCTGACTTTTTGGCTATTTTATAATTTCAATTTTACATAATTTTATATTTAACAATTACAAAATACTTATTATAGGTAACATTAATAAAAACAAAACAAAAAAAAAAATATGACAAGACTACAAAATAGAAAATAACAATAATTAGGTACTTACAACTTAAACAAGAGATTTAGAGGTGCACTGGGCAGAGAGCAGCTATTTCCATACATTTTTATCTTCAATATAATGAACTACCTTGTAATACGCTTTTTCTTTCAAAACTTTCCTAATATAATTTTTAAATTTATGATCAGACATTTTGGTTATTGAAAGCGGTATCTTATTATAAAATCGAACACAATTACCAAGAAATGACTTGTTAACTTTAGTTAGTCTAAAGTATGGAACAACTAACTTCTCCCTTTGTCTTGTATTTATACTATGAATATCTAATTTTGACTCAAACATTCCTATGTTTCTACGTATAAACATTATATTTTCATAAATATATAGTGAAGGTAATGTCATTATATTTATTTCCCTAAATAGTAATAATAATAATAATAGCAGTAATAGATTAGTACTAAACTATTTGTTGAGCTTTTCCGGATTAAGGAAAAGAGACCTTAGACAGATGGGAAAGTTTACATGTTACTTCTAATACCTCCAAGAATATGTGTACAAAGTTTCATAATGATCGGTTAAGTAGTTTTCGCGTCAAAGCGTAGCAAACAAACTTACATTCGGATTTATAATATTATAGATCGATAGACAGATTTAAACGAAAATGGTGGGTAAGCAACTACTGAATTTTATTAAGTTATATTTCTAAGTAGAAACTAGATGGCGCTACTAGTAACAATTATTTTGTTAATTTATTTATTTTGTTAATTTATTTATTTTAACATTTGCCCTTAACAAATAAGTTCAACATTACTTTGTTAAAAATAAAAATAATACAATATTTTTTAGTTTTTTGTAACTTAAACGCTTTAAATTATACCAATAACGTTGTTTAAAACACATATTAATGTATTCTCTGCATAGTTTAGGTCAGATGGCCGTGTATAAACGTCTCAGATAATGTCCTGGATTAATATTTAATATGATAATAATAATAACTTTATTGTTTAAAAAAAGTAATTTTACAATAGAAATGAAGACCTGCATACTGTGCTAGCTATACAATAGCTGTGTTACAGGCTACAGTGCCTTCCCCTTTCAATATATAACAACATGGATATTTGGAAATGAAAAGGTAAATAACTTGAATGAGGTTAATGCTTATTGATACAATGAGATTATTATTATTTACACACGCACACACACACACACTGCCACACACACACACACACTCACGCACGCACACACACCCACGCACACACACACAAACCCTTACTCATTTACTCACACATTTATACACACTTAAGCACCACGTTGACTACTGTAATTAAAGGAAATGGGGGCCTGGAGCTCCAAGATACAGGCTTAATTTAGAATCCAGATCTCCCTCAAATTGCAATTTTTTCCCAATCTTCCTGTCAACTGTATATTATCATTGCATTTAATTTGTGGAGATAAATAAAATAAATTATTATTATATTTGCATTTCTGAAACTCAGACACAGAGCAAACAGACATGTTAATCCACGAAAATGTTTGTATCAGCTAGGAATCGAACCAACTTGCGGTGGTAGAAAACCAACACACAGAGGACTCGCCACCAATAAGGCATATGCCTTTGAAATAAATCAACAGCTTTATTACACATGTGTCAATAAAGAACATTTTTGAATGATAATAATACACCTAATTTTAGATAATAACACCTTATTTGTCAATAGTTCTACAAATATCCGACGCACAAAAAAGGCATATAATATAGGTACCTATTAAAAACACAGAATTATAACAAACTCCTAGATACAAGGTACTAATATTATAAATGTGAATGTAATATTGTGGGTTACGCTTTCACGCGAAAACTACTTAACCGATCATCATGAAACTTTGTACACATATTCTTGGAGGCATTAGAAGTAAAATAGGATACTTTTTGTGCCGGAAAATATTACATCCCTCGGGAACGCGGGTGAAACCGCGGGGGACAGCTAGTAGTATATACATACGTATGGCTTTGGTTGAAGTGGCTTAACGATAAGGCTAGATTAAAGTCCGGAGATCTTAGGTTTGATTCCCAGGTGGCACAAGGTTTGATCTGTTGCTTGAGATTGGTCGAGAAATGCAGAAAATTAGACACATTCACTACAAATAGTAGAGCTTAGTGCAGAAGTTCGCACGGCGAAGTACTACCACCATATCAATTTCCGCCGTATAGCAGTAGTGCACTTGTATTACTGATTCGGTTGGAAAGGTAAGGCCGGGGAAATTACAGGCACCGTACACCCACAACGTATTGGTGACGCCCCTGGTGTTGCAAATGTCCTTAAGCGACGGTGATAACTTAACATCAGGTGAACCGTCTGCCATTTTTATAAGTCTAGATCGCAAATGTCAATTGCATCGATTTGAAACCATAGTGAGATAGTATTTTCTTTTTCTTTGAGATTGTTAAAGTGATTTCTTACATTCTCCAACTCCTGTACCTCTACCATGAGTTGCTATCGAAACTTACTTTAGTCACTAGCGAGTAAACTAAATGAGAAAAATCATTAAAGTTTTTGACATTTGAATTTGACATTTCTTCTTTTTAATTATCAACCAGTGTCACTAACCACCAAGCCCACTGGACCCAGAAGCGAAAAAAACCCTTACTTCTGCAGTTGTTTATTATAAAGGAAATGTCGTTTGAATGACATAAAATCACTGCATACATTCAGCAAATAAAGAAACGTATAATGGAGTCAGCAATCAAATAGTAATATCTATGATTTATACAAAAGTTTTATAGTTTATCTGTTTGTTCATACACGTATTTATTCTGTCTCAATCTTTTGTCTCGCCTTTTGTTGTAGAAGTAGGCGTGTGTGCGTAAAGTCCTTAGAAATTAAAGTATGCATTCGAACGTTAAAGATAAATTATCGGGTAAAACCGCGGTCTTAACGTTGTTTATGAGTAATTATATCTTCAATATGTATCGTACAACATGTTTTACTCTGCCAACTGAAATGGCGGGAACAATTTCAGTGTTGACAGAGTAAAAAATGTTTATCAGGAAATAATGAGGTTTGTTCGTTCTTTGAATTGGCGATTCTTTTTTTGACCAAAGACATTATACTTTTTCTGTGACGTAGGTATAGCGTTGTACAGACATAGAATGTTTATTATCTGCTTGCCTTTTATTTTTAATATATACGCTATCTGTGCATTGGATGTACAGAAGGTTTGGTACTTTTTAAGGCTTCTCTGATGCCAACGCTTTGTGAATGCTTTTGTTGACCACTCGGTGCAAGGTGTACAGTGCACGTGGTCATCTGCATACTCTTTAGTCGCTTTACGGTAATCTAAAGATTTGTAATTTTTTATATTAATCAACACCAATTATTATAAAAAGGCAAAGTTTGAATGTTAATAATCATAGAAGTAGTGTTTTAGTTTTTACATTGCTTCCTTTATTTGTGTTTACATTATTATAACCAGTAACTTAGTAGCTTCAGTAACTTTAAATTTGACCTTCATAAGTGCCTTCTGAGGGCCTAAAACTGAATAAATGGTTTTGAATTTTTTTGAATTTTGAATTATTAACTAGATTACATTTATTTGTAGCAAATCTTGAGAGGCGGGGGGACCAGGAGATCCATAGTACGAGGTCTACTCAGTTTGGACTCCTGTCTCCCGCGACATATTTTAATTGTACCATAGCTTAGTTTCTTTTATTCCTATAATGTAATTAGTATGTATTTTGGGAGAAAATAAATTATTATTTATCTACGAAACTACTGATGCGATTAAAAAAGAAAATCACGGTTAGGAAGCTACATTATTCCTGAGTAATATAGGCTAAGTTTCCAACCCGGGAAATAAAATATTTATCCCGGAAACGTGGACAAAGACGTTAGAGTGTAGCTAACTTTCAATATGAAATTACAAGAATTGATACATTAAATACATGTACCTACCGTATCGTATGAATATGACTGCAATCAAAGGAATAAAGACCGAGGTTCATTATAACAAGATATCAATATGGCCGATAGCTCGTAGTTATTGGCAATTATCGAATATTAAATCTAAAAAATAATCTGTCTACTATAAAAATTATATAAAGCATTATTTTAATTTATATCTTTTGTTTTGGTTCCGTAGATAGTTTCCTTTTAGGGTTCCGTACCCAAAGGGTAAAACGGGATCTGTCCGTCTGTCTGTGTCTGTGTATTATTATATTTAATAATTAATTAACAGAATTAAATAAATATTTAAGGGGGCTCCTATACAGACATGATTCTTTTGCCGTTTTTATAGATCTTTTTTTATAATTAATATCCCATTATATTCTTCAGACGTGGTTACCTGATCCCAAATTAAGCAGAGTGTACTGCTTGTACTATGGCTACCAGGTAACTGATAAACTACATTTTAAATACATACTTATATAGATATTTGCACCCAGACACAGGACAATCAGACTTGTTCATGCACACAAATGTTTGACCTAGGGCTTGGCAGTCACGGTCTCTAACCACCAAACCAATTGGCCAGTCAAATCTGATCTACCAAGCTCCTTTATTTAAAAAAAAAAGAAATCACAAAGGACAACATTATTGTGCCAACATCTATACAATTAATAGTGTTGTCATAAGATAAAAATCGATGTTTATTATCGATAATTTTTAATACAACAAGGAAATGATTGATATCATGTATACGATATAAAATTAGACATTTCCAGATATATTTAATGGGTAGATGTGATAAGTAGATATACTATCTTAAGCTTAATAATGAGTTGTTTAAATATAATGACCTATATAAATATAAAATATGCAATATACAATATAAAAAAAGTGTGCTAAAAGATCAATAATATAAAGCGATAATGCATTGTTGATGTTTGATTTTTTTATGTGAAACCTTCATTGCGTCTAATGGGCATTTTTGAGATGGGAAAAAGCAATCGAACTTGCGACACTGTTACCGTTACCGACACCTCTGTATATACTTGTAATAGAATAACAATCAACCAAATTACGATTCGACATTCAAAATGGTGTGACTTATTATTTATTAGGTAACCTTACATTTTTATACTAATCTTAAAATTAATTTAATTGTTTAAATTTTTCTGTTTTATTTTTTATTTATTAACTTTTTTGTACGATCATCAGATTATCTGATTACTAACATAAATAGTGTATTGTAATATCTCTCGTAAGTGAATTTATTTGTAAATCTTGTGAGAAATAAATGTTCTTTAACCATGGGGTTGGCCCAAAATTCAAACCTTGTGTTTAACATTGGCCACTAAAAAGGAAAAAGTTTATGAATTCAATTCTATATATTTTTCGATATCCTTAGATTCTTATTTCTTACCACGTGGAGAGTCTGCATGCTTATGCAATCTCCTTGTATAAAGAAATAAAAAGTTAAGAATGGATATTTCCAGATGTCATAATTATAGTATTTATGTTGGAGAAACGGCAAAGCTCGCCACATGTCACTGTGGGACTTAAAATATCATCGATGGAATGTGGATCTTAGTACTGAGATCAAAATTCAAAACTATTAATTCAGTTTAGGCCCCTGAGGGCGCTTATGAAGGTCAAAGTTACTGAAGCCACTACCAGTCCGGAACTCAGCCTTCAACTGAGAAGAACCGGCAAGATACTCAGCAAGGTTAATTTATTTTTAAATCTGATTTTGATCTTGCGCTACTTTTTTTACTTATATAAGTAAGTACTTGATCACCATATTACCTTGGTGAGTAATAAGGCTAAAAAGTACAGAACCCGGAAAC
The DNA here is from genome assembly GCA_907165245.1 of Habrosyne pyritoides. Lineage (NCBI taxonomy): Eukaryota > Metazoa > Arthropoda > Insecta > Lepidoptera > Drepanidae > Habrosyne > Habrosyne pyritoides. Next base: position 8,174,924 of record OU015610.1, on the reverse strand, counting down.
AGGGAATGGTGTATCAAGTGCAGCTGCCAGAACGCGACAAATGTATTTTGATGTCAAATTTTCCATTTGAAAGTGGCAGCCATCTCAGGCAGTTATTACAAGCTACCCTGTCAGAATGCTTATGGTTTTCTCACGGAAACTAATTGACCCAGGCGTGGCTTTGTGGAAATCCCTTGTAAGATTATACAAAAAATAAATATCTTGTAACTAATTCCGCTGGATCTCCTTCTCTGTCAAGTCCCAAACAAGGAAACTGAACAGGAAACTGACACGTGTTTCGCTTCTACACGAAGCATCTTCAGGACGTATCAGACCCGCTGTCACCGACTCGACGCACTAGCACCACAGACGTGTTACCTGGCCGACCGCCGGACAGAAAGTTTAACTTTTAATTAGTTACTAGATATTTGTTTTTTATATAATCTTTTCTCACGAAGTTTATTTGAAGCTCAAGGTCATTGTAGGATTGGAATTTATGACCTTCGCCACGGCATCTGATGGCATAATCATCGTCTCTTTGGGCATAAAAGGCGTGAATATTAAATTAATTGAGTTGGTCATGCTGACGAATTTATCTAGAAAAATAAGAGAGGCGTGACGACTCCATTTGTGTACCTAAGAATATCAAGATTACCTTTTTAATTTATTTAATAACCTTTGTTTTTTTAATACTACATGGACCGACAAACAAGCAAACGTTCCTCCTGATGGTAAGTGGTTACTGCCGCTTATGGACATTTGCAGCACCAAGGGCATCGCCAATGTTGCCGACCCCGAGACGTGAAGTTGTTAAGTCTCATGTGCCTGTAATTTCAGCGGCCCACTTACCTTTCTGACCAAAACAGTAATACAAGTGCACTACTGCTTCACGACGGCAGTCTAAGGTGGTAATGCTTCCCCAGACAAACTCTTTTATTGTTAAATGCAACTCTATCCTACAAACATTACAAATGCAAAAGTTTGTGAGGTATGTCTGGATGTTTGTTATTCTCACGCAAAAACTACCGAACGGATTTAGATGAAACTTGGCACATAGGTAGAAAATGACTTGGAATAACATATAGAATACTTTTCCTACTTTCCACCCTCTACTATCCAGGGAAAGTGTTACATCCCTCGGGAACGCGGTCGGACAGCTTATAAACTATATTTGAAATGGAGCCCGCTGAAAATCAGAGCTGCGCTTGCGCGGTGTACTGAGTCAGTCATGCACGTATTTTTTACCTTATGTTTTTAATTGACCTCGGCTGCAGATTACTATTTAGGAGTCATAAGATGCTAATTCCGTCATCAAGCTATTTATGGTGGGCTTCCCTAATGGGAGGTATGATGACTTATCCGTTCATTGTTTTGATTGATTCGACGTCATGATCAAATAATCAGACATGGTAGGTAATTTATCTTCTTTACACTGGGACATGGAGACCAGGACATTCATTATGCCAGTGGTATATCCATTACGCAGAAACTAGCTGGATTGTAACTAATTGACTCAGGCGTGGCCTTGCGGAAATCCAGTGTAAGATTATACAAAAGACAAATATCTAGTAAGTAATTCTGCTGGATCTCCTTCTCTGGAATACAGGGACGGAAATCCAGCAGAGGAAAGAGAGGTGGCAGGATTCTGTTATGTTTCTAAGGTTAACATAAATCTTTGTAAGTACCTCTCTTTCTTTTCCTGAAGCTAAAAAGTGTAATGGGAGACTGTTACCAGTTTGTTTTTACGTTGTTTTGAGTGGTCAAGATCTAAAAGGGTATTTTGACAGCTATAAAATCACCTTTATTGTTTATGTGATAACGATCACCTATTGAACCAATGATTAGTTGTGTGATGATTGTTGATGGACTGTATCAAAACGCCATAGGGTTGATTTTTGTATAACACTCTTAGCTGTTAAAACAGGCTACATTAGTTTGACAGGTGTACTCACATATTAAAATAGTAAGAGAAAAATATATTTAATTGAGTTTAGCAGTGCATCTAGGGCTGCCATCACCTGAATTGCCAACGCCGGACAAAACCTTAAAACACCCCGGACATTTAGGTGAAATTGGATTTTTTCAAGGACAAGCCGGACATTTTAATTCATTGGGATACCCCTAACATAAAAACTGTCCTCTTCTTGAAAAACCCCACCCGGACGCTCCCCAGACACCCTGTAAACTAGGACAAATCCGGGGAAACTCGGTCAGCCCAAAATGGACCAGAAGAGCAAAGGACAGAGCAAAATGGAAGATTTTAGAGGAGGCCTTTGTCGAGAGACAAGCTGTTTCTATAACCAATCGCCTGTGAAATATTTAAGTTAGTAACATTTTTATGTAAACAGTAATAAAGACTTATTTTATTTTATTTAGCAGTGCACAACCTAATAGAGGCTACTGTCTTAGTTTATTTATTCTCACTTTGTACCGTACCCTAAAAACGCCCAACACCTAAAAAACCTTGTCTCTTAAGATTTTATCGAAGTTATATTTATACATAGTGCATATATACAAGTGTTGCTCGTGTAATAATATAGCATAAATCTTCCAAATTACACTGATATATTCAGGCTTAATTCAATCAATCATGTTTTATCTCATAATAACTTATTTTTAAATTTCCTATACTCGTTTTATCATGTGTATAAAATAAAAGATTATAATAACACGATTAATGATTCTCCAGTCATTGGCGGTCAAGTTAAACTGACTAATGAGGTCAATGCATTCGAAATTCGGATAGTTAATAATTTTAAAATTACTTACGTATTGACGAAAAGAATTCACATGAAAAAAAAAGTTAACACCAAATGTTTTACGATTCACTCTTAAAAAGGTAAGGTTCTATTTTTAAAACAGCAATGTTTACAATATTTTATAGTAAATCACTTATTTCTCTCACGACATAACACCAGGTTAATGACCTAACCAACACTGGCTAAACAGTAATTCTAATAAATACTTAACATGGTCTTACATTCCCGTATCATATTTGTTGTTATACTTACGCTTCCCACGCTGGCGTAAATCGAATTCCTGCAATGCATAATCATCAAAAAATCGATATAATGCGCTTTACAACACTTATTAAATGTTAAGCTACAAAGCCAACTGATAAAGTACCTTCATAGTCACAGCACAAGACTCGGCATTACTCATTGCGCAGTCGCGAATATAAGACGTGTGACGATTTGAATCGTACCAATATTTTTTTATCGATAACGGTCCATTTCTAAACGTACGCATCACTATTTCGCGAATGAGTTGTCGCGACGCGTTCGATTTTCAAATTGTGTATTGTTGATTCATCTTTTTAAATTGCGATCTCTGTGGTGATTCGAAGTTTGAACGTGTCGAACACGTGGCGGTAAAAAAAAAACTACTGAATCAAAAAATAAACAAAATGATAAATGTTGTTCGTAGGATACAATATTTTCTACATTTCGCCATAAAGTAAAAAAGTTTTTGATTATTGTGTGCACAAGAGTAATTCGTTGTTATTATTTCGTCATTATATCGAGCCGTAATTGGTAAGTTACATACTTTTTGTTAAACACATTAGTTCCGGTGTGTGGGCTTGTATGTGTGTGTTCATTGAGCTGTAAAGATATACCGTGAAGAATTCCACCGTGTGTATGTGTGCGTGATTAATAAGATCTTACTCACATTCAAACATTATAATATTGATAATGGCTTAAGTATTTGTTCTCTTAAACATTTTTTTGACGTGTGCGGGAAATCTTTTAGTTTTGGAATACGCCGCTTGAATTTGTGGCGCTGGTTGTCATTGAATTAACTACTTATGTGATATTTTATTTTAATTTGCTTTATTTTCTTTTGCATAAGTTTGAATTATTAGGTAATTATTACCTACTAGCTGTACCCTGCCACGCTTCGCTGTGGCTCATTGTGATTGAATGGTTGTGAAATGAGAAACAAAACAAAGACGGTCGCGGATATGTGAGTAATGCAAAATATAGATAAAAACAATCTTTGATGCGGATTATATATCATGCTAAAATTTCAGCTCGATCGGTGCAGAACTATTTGAGTTTTTGAAGCGTACACGGTTTGTGTACAACCGTGATGTGAATGTGTATGTGAACATAACATTTTTTATATATGTATATATAATTGGATTTATGGATTCAAAATTGTTTTCTTAATTTTATCTCGTGGATTTCCTAGTGCAATACAATAAAATAAAACATTACTCATCAATCACTTTTGAATAGCATAGATTGTGTTTATCATTCATTTTTCGTCACACAAAAAGGTTGCGGATCAGCATTTCAAAGCCGAAAAAGTGTAACTTCGAAAACGTAATAAATCGATGAGAAAATATTCCAGTGGTGACAGATTGAAGAAAAAGATTTGCCGCCATTTTGCTTGATACTTAACTGTGATAGTAAAAAAAAAGCATCATATTTTAACCAGTGTCTATCCTGTTTAGAAAAGGTCAAACATGACGCCCTCAATGTGTTTAATAGTCACCAGTAGGTAGTAATTTTACTACTATTATAAATACGAAAGTTTGATCGGATGTATGTTTGTTACTTAATCACGTCAGAACGGCTGAACTGATCTGGATGAAATTTGGCACGGAGATAGATTATAGTCTGGATAACATAGTTAGATGTTTGTTACTCTTTCACGCCAAAATTACTACTACTAAAGGGATTTGAATGAAACTTGGCAAAGATATACTTTGTAACCTAGATTAAGACATTGATTTTGTATGCCGGGAATATGTAACATCCCTGGGGAACGAGGGTAGAACCGCGAGGGACAGCTAGTAGTTTATAATGCTGCAATCTGTGGACACTATTACATACTTCTTTCAAAAATGTTTAATACTAAAAGCCTCTTTTTGACAGGAAAGAATGCCATGGAAAAATCGTCTTTATTAGTTGTGAGATAAGGCTCACCTACTGATCCAATAGTTAATTCTATGATGATGCTGAAAAATCAACCCTATGGCCTTGTAACAAGGTTCGTTTCAAGGCCATAGGGTTGATTTTTCTGTGACACTTATAGCTATCATAATGGGCATATTACATATACAACTTTAAGACTTTAAAAAGTTTTAAGTCAGTAGCCCTATTCTCATGTATTCTTTATTGATATCATAATCGATATTTATAGCGTAGTAGAACTCTTAGTCCAGGGAGTACTACCACCTTACCCATATCCACCGTGAAGCAGTAGTGCACTTGTTTACTGTGTGTCGGTTAGAAAGGTAAGGCTGGTGAAATTACAGGCACATGACTTAACAACTTCACGTTTCAGGGTCGAGAACGCATGGCGATGCCACTAGTGTTGCAAATGCCTATAGGCGACGGTGACCACTTACCATCAGGTGGACCGTCCGCTTGTTTGTCGGCCCATGTGGAAACCAACTGTCAGTTTGATACATTACCGTCATTTCATGATATATGACGGGTGTCGAGTCTTATTACTAACAAAGAGTAGCAAAGGAAATGTTAATTGAAAAGATCTTGGAATTTTCCCCGCAGACTGCAATACCTTTAGCGCAATTAACACTGACGTTTTAGAAGAGCAAAAAATCTACAACTTTTTGCTGTGAAAAACGCAACCATCTGACTACATCGTCTTGTATTAGATATTAAGAAATACATTTAATTTTCGTGCAAACCAGCGCTCAATAAGTTCAATATTTATTTAAACTTAAGCGAGTTTCTACTAAATTCATAGCCATTTTCAGTTTTTTGCTGAATTGATTTGCATCATTTCTTTTTAGGATTTTCATCCTATGAATTGAATCTTACTGTCTTTCGCGTAGGGCCTAACGCCTATGAGCTCAAATTATCGTGAGTCCCTCGGCCCTAGAAGCGTCCTCAGTGAAGGCTAACTTAGGGCACCCTCAGCATAATTGCATAACTTACCTCTGTTGTTTGAGTACTGTAAGTGTTTACACTACACGGGCACCTTTTATAGGCGGTCTGTATTGCACTTATGTGATGACGAGGTTGAGTATGAAGCGCTCATGCTCAGCAGTCTTATAGTAAAATTGCTTTGACATGATTCGTAGATCCAACAAAGTTGAAAATTCGATGCGGCATTGGGACAAGAAAAGACCTTTAGACCCCTTTTAACTTCTTATTCTTCGTCTTCCAAAAAAGGCGAAGGGTGTCAATACGACTGTTCGTTTATTTTTTTTTGTATACCGACGCATTCGCGCATGAACGATTGAACCGTTTTGAAAAAAAATTGGCACATAAAATTAATTTTGGATTAACACAATACTTTTATATCCGGAAAACATTGATTCTCTTTTGAGCTGGTAAAACCGTGGGCAGAAGGTTAAAGATTATTCTGTACAGGAAATTGTGTTAGGTTATTTGGTTACTACGACTCTGCATCAAGACATCCCTTACAATACTCACAGATTCAGAATTCGATACATTTATCCAATATGGCGGAATTGTAAGAAAGTGACAGTTGCTTTCGATAAATTATCGAGTGTTTATAATTATTGAGATTTTGAAAATTGGGTGCCTTTATTTTAAAATAAATTTAAAACAAAGGCTAAAAGGCTTTAAATTTAAATATACGATAATGAAACAACGCATGTAGAATAAATGATGCTAATTGGATTGATTTACATTAATTAAAATTCTGGTTAAAATTTAGCTTGTAATAAAATGCCTACTTTTTTACTCTTTTGTGCCACATTGGTAATTTTAAATTGTTCTAATTTCATAAATCCAGAAGTTTGTATGTATGTATGTTTTTGCCTATTAACTCCGCAACGGCTGAGAGAATTGAGATTTAGATAATAATTGGTGTTTTATGGATTAAGACAATAGTATTTATCTCGGGAACACATTAGTTTCCTTTCATATACGGAAAAAACCGCAAGGAACTTATGGTTCAAATAGTCCAACGGATCTCTAAAGACATGTCACGCTTTGTGTGCAAGGCCGACAATCGAATGTAGTTGCAGCTGAGGTCAACGGCCTCCCGCTGTAATCAGCTCAAGGTCGTGTTCACCTTCGTGTACAAGTGACGTCATTACTATGACGGTGCAGATTTGAGACTTTTTGTGAGGACATTTTTTGTCAGACGAATACCAAGTTTAAAGCAATTGTTCTATGGTTGTAATTTGATACCTACAGCGGAGAATTAAGGTTTTTTTGGGGAAGCTATAGTACCTACCTACCTACAATGAGTAGCTAATACTATACAACGTGTTACAAAATATCCCGTAAAAATATAATTAATTATCAAAGCCAACTACCCTAGTAAGCTGTCATGTCAGGGGACCAGATTATTTAACAGAAAGGCCTATGTACCTATTTTACCTAATAAGTGTCTACTTCAATAGTTTTCTATTTTTCATTAATAAAAATCTGTTTTTTTTATTTTTTTGGGGTATGTTATACAGAGTTACTACGGTTCTTAAATATTGTGAATGGACTCGTTATAAGGCCCCATTTAACCTCCATTCGGCTTTACGGGTAGTTTTGTAACCACCTATACATATACTAGCTGTCCCCCGCGATTTCACCCGCGTTCCCGAGTTAGTTACATTTTCCTGAGAAAAAAAGTATCCTATAGTTTAATTCAGTTTATAAACTATCGTTGTACCAAGTTTTTATCTAAATCCGTTCAGTAGCTTTTGCGTGACGGAGCGACAAACATACATCCATCTATCGACCCAAACTTTCGCATTTATAAGTAACTAAGCTGTCCCCTGCGGTTTCACCCGCGTTCTCGAGGGCTGTAACATTTTCCCGGCACAAAAAGTATCCTATGTTACTTCTAATACCTACAAGAATATGTGTACAAAGTTTCATGATGATCGGTTAAGTAGTATTCGCGTGAAAGCGTAACAAACATATATTCACTTTTATAATATTAGTTAGACTAGCTGTCCCCCGCGGTTTCACTTACTTCTCCGAAGGATGCTACATTTTCCCGGGATAAAAAGTAGCCTATATGTTATTCCAGGATAAGCTCTATCTATGTGCCAAGTTTCATCCATATCCGTTTAGTAGTTTTTGCGTGAAAGAGTAACAAACATACTTACATACAAATCTTTCCTCTTTATAATATTAATTATTAGTATAGATTATTTTGTCGCCATAGTTATTGTAAACATTATTGTTGTTTAAGCATTCTCCTAGCCAAATTGCATTTTTTTTATTTGAAAAACTTTCTTTGCTTTCTAGTTTGGCATTTAGCAAAATAATCTGCCAGTGTCGAGTTGCACGCAAATGTTACTTAAGGGGATGATTGTCAGAGTTTTTTGTTATTTTAATTTTCAGTGGAAAAGTTAGTAGACATATTATTATTCTTAGAAGTTATTATTTATTATATTATATTTATTTTTATGAAATATGTATTATTATTTACTACATAGTCTCAAAATCACAGAATTAAATGAGCCATTACATTTATTCAATGTTAACAAATTTTTCAACTCTAGCATTTTATTTTAAACACTTTGGTACTTATAATATGAAATACCTATACATTTTACTTTATTTATGAATGGTCAGATTCTAACGTCAGTACGGAAGGTTGCTTTTACTGAGAAGAGCCGGCAATAAACCCAGCAATTACTCTTATCAAAACAAAATGTTATACATAAAGATGTGTCCTGCTGGAGCGAGCGCTACGATCAAGCATTGTCGTCATTAAAATAATCGTTTTTGTTGTAGAAAGCCTTCTGTGCTAAAATCTGTGTCTTTATTGTTCAATTTGTTATTATATTAAATACAATATGTAGTTATTGTTTTAAATTTAATTTGTCAAAGTTGTCATATCATTTGTAATGAGTGAATAAAATTTTAAAAAATTATGTACGCACGTAAGAAGTTATACCCGAAATTATTGGTGAGAAAAACTGCACTAAAAGCATTTTTTACTATTCAGTCGTGAAATTGTAGTATCCAAAATCTTTGCACCTGTCTGTAGCTACGAATAACAATTTTTGACGTTGTTAGGTTATTATTGACAATAACATCATTACTCACTCATTGACACTTGCGATTTGTGCGATGTTCCGGAGAGACCGTTATCAGCTAACTTCATCCGTGACAATTTTGTGTTACACTGATGCGCGTGCCTCTTAAAATTTCACTCTCATAATTTTTCATAACGCACCTAAATAAGTATAACTTCAAAAAACATTATAGCGCCCCAGCGGTTTCACCCGCACTGTAAAATAAATGTATCATATGTGAGAGAGTAACAGACATCGATGCATCCATATATCCATCCTTAGAAACTTAAGCATTTTTAATAGAAGTAGGATAACTTAAAGCAGGTCATTTGTATCATTATAGTCATTTTTAAGATTTGTGCTATTGTACTTCCGAATAAAATTAAATAAAAAACAATAAAAATAATTCAGAAGTTGGTATTTTAGATCCTATGTTTAGCAATTATAAAAAAAACCATAAAAGATATACTCCAAATCAAACCGGTTCATACCCAGCAGATAAATTATGTCTAAATAAATAATATTTATTTATAGTTTCTAAATAATAAGATTTTTATCTATACATATTATCAAATTGTGAGTGCTCACTTGCGCTTAAATCGCATTTGTCTTGGTATTCATTTCTAGTTTTGTTTTTCTGTATATAATACATATGTTTTGAGTTACAACCCAGCTCTATATCTATTGTTACTTATTATGTGGTTACCTTTTGGTTGTAATTTGTATTGTGTATCCTAAATAAATAAATATTAAAAAATATTACACGAACCTTCTCCTTAATCAATACTATGTAAGAATGTGCGTTAGCCGAAAGTGGCGTGATATTACGTTCACACGAATAGTCTCCAACCCTGTGCTGATTATAAGATATCTTCACGCCTATTATCCTTGAAGAGGTAAGCAGAGGTCTTAGTAATGACCCCCAAATACAGTTGCTCAGACACAACAATACCAGACTGCAGATAAGCCTTTCTAAACAATGAAATGTTAATTAATTTGCCCGACTTAACTTTTTACCACTCGGTCACCGCGGTGATTTTAAATAATATTTAATGTGCTATCACATTTTTTTGTAGATAATCGCCAGTAGCAATAATTTTTTTTCTCTTTACCTCATAATCAAATAAATTAGCCTATGTTAATTTTTTTTATATAATAATAACAACTTTTTAACGCCAGAAAAATTGACAATGACAATGAGTGAGTAATGATGTTATTGTCAATAATAACTTAACAACGTCAAAAATTGTTATTCGTTGCTACAGACAAGTGCAAAGAGATTGGACACTACAATTTCACGACTGAAAAAGTAAAGACAAATGCTTTCGTTTTATTGTGTATAATATGTAGACATTTTACCCCATAAATATGTCTTCTATAATTATCTATATTTTATATTATACAGGCTGTTACAAAAGTACCTGTAAAGCCAAAAGGAGGTTAAATGGGGCCTTATAACGAGTCCATTCACAATATCTAAGAACTGCAGTAACGCTGGATAACATACCCTAAAAAAATAAAAAAACAGATTTTTATTAATGAAAAATAAAAAAACTATTATTGAAGACAATTATTGGGTAAAATAGGTACCTACGTAGGCCTTTCTGTTAAATAATCTGGTTATCTGACATGACAGCTTATATGATATCTATAAACGCGGGTGAAGCCGCGTGGGACAGCTAGTTTATATATTTACTATAAAGCCAGTATAAATACAATAATTTAACATAAATACTGCGGGAAAATATACCGTTAACTTACCCAGTGATAAAACGATTATTAATCGATTTACTCGAATTCGTAATCGATTATAATATTGATTGGAGTCATAGGAATGCGGTTTTATAGAATAATTCTTTTTACCGTCAATTTGTTTAGTAAAAAAATATTTATAGAGGAAATATAAGGCGGGGAGTTCCTATATTAGATTCCAGGAAAGGTGAGAGTAATACTAACGTTTGTTCAATAATAATAATTATTTTGGACAGAGAATAAGCTTAGCCATACAAAGAGCCAACGTTGCCTTCTGGGCACTTTACCCATAGAGCTGTAACATATTAAATTCAGTTTTTATTTATAGATTATTGCTTTATCTATTAGTTAATTTTAAGTAGTTTAGTATGTACACTTTGTTTCATTATGTTAGTATTGGATCTATAATAATAATTATAAATATCCCGGGACATTCTTTACACATGGTCATCTGGTCCCAAACTAAGCAGAGCTTGTACTATGGAAACCAGATAACTGATATACTACATATGCAGGTACTACTTTTTTTTAATAAATACATACTTATATAGATATTTATTTAAATGATTACCTGTAACTGAAGATTGGTAATGAAAGAAAGAAATAAATTTAATTTGACAATGCTCACTAGATGTGACGTTGGTATTTAAAAATATCTTCAGTGGAATGTAGCACTGACCTCTGCCTACCTTCTGGAGATAATGGTCGTTAAGATAATATAATTGTAAGTTTAAATGAAGGTTCAGAAACAGATCAAGGATTAGCGTAAGTTTTTAGGAAGAAAAACATCATTATTAAGTTTATTAGCAAAAGATATCCTCCAAATCAAATCAAACCGATTGGTTCATACGCAGCAGATAAATTAAGTCTGAATAAATAATATTTATTTATAGTTTCTAAATAATAAGATTTTTATCTATATTGTCATTTGGGAGTGCTCACTTGCACTTTCATCGCATTTGTCTTGGTATTCATTTCTAGTTTTGTTTTTCTGTATACATATGAGTTGAGTTACAACCCAGCTCTAAATGTATTATTACTTATTATGTGGTTACCTTTTGGTTGTGATTTGTATTGTTATTATTAATTAATTAACATCGGTCGTCTTCCGCGCATTAGCGCGTAACCACTATTTATCTACTTTCGTCACTTACTCGGTATTCACCAGTGCTGCTTACGCTGCTCTACTCCTGACGATTTAAAAAAATAAGCGGTCAAATGCGCGTTGGACCTCCTTTAAATTCCGATGCGCATGACATTGGCCGATAAACAAGCAGGTAGTCCACCTGATGGTAAGTGGTCACCGCAGCCTATGGACATTTTACTACATTTTACGACGTTGCTATGTTGCCTTTAATTTCACCGCCCCGCTTACATTTCTAACCGCAACCCAGTAATACAAGTGCACTACTGCTTGACGGGGGAAATGGGTAAGGTAGTACTTCCCCATTTCCCCCTTTAGAGCTTTACTTTTCTAAAATGTAAGATAATACAAAAACAAATATCTAGTAACTAATTCCGCTGGATCTCCTTCTCTGTCAAGCCCCAAACATGGAAACCCAACAGGAAATCGACACGTGTTTTGTTTCTACACGGAGCATCTTCAAAGCGTATTAGACCCGCTGTCACTGAGTCGACGCACTAGCACCACATACGTGTTACTTCGCCGACCGCCGGACAGAAAGTCACTTTCTAATACGTCCTGAAGATGCTTCGTGTAGAACCGAAACAAATGTCGATTTCCTGTTGAGTTACCTTGTTTGGGACTTGACAGAGAAAGAGATCCAGCGGAATTAGTTACTAGATATTTGTTTTTCTATAATCTTACAATGGATTTTTGCAAGGTCACGCCTGAGTCAACTAGTTATTCTAAAATGTTTGTCCTAGGAGGGATCGAACCCACGGACGCTAACCTCCAAGCCAACTGGCCCGTTTAGTTGGAGTAGTAATACTACGCCACAGATTGATGTTTACTACCTAGATAAAATTGAAAATGACGCGTAGAAATGCGGTCAGTTACGCATTTCGCTCATAAACGTAGCATCCTCGAGACAAATTGGATTAAATTTAGGTACCGAAATGTCCGGCTCAGTGAGGAAGTTAGCACAATAGAACATATAGACGTGGGAACGGTACACAGTATGATTATCTCTTTCTAACATGCGTGATGGTGACGCGACTGCGCAAATATGTCGCGTAATAAGGGGTGCGCGAAATTGTAAGCAGTGTCGCGATTGTGTTTTTTTTTTTAGTTTTGTTTATTAGCTGTTCCTAGCGTTTTTTTCCCTTTTCCCAAGGGTTGTTTCTTTTTAGAGATAAAAAGTTAGTTAGCCTATGTTATCACTTATAACATCAACTATCTGCCAGTGGAAGTCCCGTCAAAATAGCAGCCATTTCAAAGATTAGATTAGCTGCAGACAAAAATGCTTTAATAGTTTGTTTTTATTTGTCATATAGTGCCATATATACTTTCATATGCACTCTGTAAAAAGCTGATATTTTTATATTACAGACACTTTAATTTTGATTTTTGTTATTTTTTTATACATTGTAGTGTAAGCTGCAATGATATCGTGATTTCTGGAAGAAACTAGTTTTGTTATATTATTGTGTTGTTGCGTCATCATTATCATCATAATGGTGCAAGAAAACTGTCAAATTAAAGACACGAAAGTAAATTTTACTAGCATCCCACCCCGGCTTCGCCTGGATGATCTAAATGTACACATAAACCTTTTAGAAAAAAAAATCTACACACTGGTAAAAAAACTGCATCAAAATCCATTGCGTAGCTTAAAAGATCTAAGTACACAACGAGACAGACATAAACAATAATTTTGTTCTATATTATTTAAAGAGTCTATTGTCAAAATCACAATATTTTAATTTTGTTAGCGTCCTAAAAACGATTTATAATATATTAAAATTTATTTGGGCCAGATTCGCGGAATCTAGCTGTTAATTTGAATTAAGCACAGTTTTTGTATAGACTTGGAAAAGAAATAGCGTATCCGATTTAATATTAGATCCAATTTTAAAGATATTACATTTCACCAAGCTTTCATTTTTAAACATATGTCAAACATGTTGGGGACATGACCCCCCCCCCCCCCCCCCCCCCAAACCGTAGGTACACGTCAAATTAAAACTTCTAAAAATTATTTAATTACAGGTAACTCTTCCTATAAGCGGTAGGAGTTGGCGATAAAAATCGTATATAGATACAATATCTATATATTGGCACAATATCCAACACCTATGTATTGGACGACACTGAATCTATATATTGATATCGGGGCTCGATTCTGTAAGGAAAATGACACTAACTCGAGGATGTTTCGTCGCGGCTTCCGTGCTCTGTCTATTTCGCTAAATACGCTAATACTACTAATTACCTGAGAGATAAGCTCTCCGAGGCCTCCGTGAAACGGCACGCCGACGAAGTTTGTATTAGCTGAATAAGGTCTGACTCTAATACCAGGTATCCGCGAACCTATAGTGAATACATAACAACACGATATCACTACCGTAGCGTAATATCTATGATATTCGGTTCAAACTAAGCGGAGCTATATTAGAAGAGGAATAAAGTCTAATTTACTTATTGTATTATTAGTGACCTCCACCAAAATTTCAGGCCGCGACCGCGCCTGATATTAAGTCCGTTAGGCGATGAGTTTTTCAAGTGACCAAGAGTGGACCAAGGTATCACGGTGTCCTGTACAAACTTTAGCCTCGTTTTTCACCCCCTTAGGGGTAGAATTTTGATAAATCCAATCTTATCGGATTCTTACATCATATAAAGAACACGCCCTCCAAGTTTCAGGTATCTACGATCAGCTGTTCTGGCTGTAAGTTGATCCGTCAGTCAGTTATTCAGGTCAAAGCATTTTATATGTATAGATACTAAATAATAAAAAAAAAACGATCTTATTAAAATATTTTGAAAGCCTACATAGATAAGGATTAATAATCGGCGAAAGAGATTTGCTTTATTTCTTTTATTTTGGGTAAAAATCCAAATTGTTATAGCCGTTTGCTTCCAAGATACCAATATTTAAATTTTAAATTAAAATCTTGTTTAAATAGTATAATATGTTTGATTAGATCTATTGAGAAATGGTCCTACAATATAATTACTGCAAGAATTTAAAAATATTCTGAGGCAACATCATCAGCGCCTAAACCTTCAAGAAAAGAGCGTACTCCTTTTTAAAAGGCCGGCAACGCACTTGTGGCTCCTCTGGTGTTGCGGGTGTCCATGGGCGGCGGTAGTCGCTTACCATCAGGCGATCTGCTCGTTTGCCTACCAAAACATAAAAAAAACTGGTGTCAAGAATATTGGCTATAATATTATAATAAATTATTCTAAAATGTCATAATCTTACATTCCAAATTACCATGCAAGCTGTATTTCCTTAGTTCTATTAGAGTTAAAAGTAAAAAGAATTTTATTCAGCTCCCTTATTCTGTTACAAACTCCGTCACGACGCAACGAGGCCTCGGAGAGCGTACCTCTCACGTGACTGGGTAGTAAGCGAAGGAGACAGAGCATGACCGCGACGAATCGTCCAGCTAGTGTCATTTACCTTACTGAATCAAAGCATAGGAATCCAGAAGTAGCTTTCAGTGGTATAAAGTACGATCTCTTCCTTATCCGGTTATTTGTATGGCCTTGGACGTAAGTGGAGCTACGGAACTGGCGGTTGTATCGGTTGATATAAGACAGATGTTAAATTATAATATTTTTCTATTATATATTTTTTTGTAGAATTTATATTTTTCTTTGCATGAGATGGAATGAGCCTTTTTTGTCAGGAGTTTAGCTGGTGTACAAAGAACTCACTGAAGGTTCAACACTTGATAAATAATATAAATACCTTAATTTTTCTATATATAGGTATAGATTTCTATTTTGTTTTTTAAATTTCCGACACACAATATGAATTTTTAATTGCGTAAATATATGATGGTGTCTACATTTTGGTCTACTCTTTATTATTGATTCTTTTCGTAGATTCAGAGTGAGTTTCATGGTAAAATTTGTTCTGACAATATACTTCGTCACCCGCTGTGCCCGGCATCTCACTTTTTTTGTTATTATATATTTTTTTTTATATACAGTAAACGTGGTTTTACCCATGTTCCGGAATAAAAAGTATCCCATGTGTTAATTCAGCTTTTAAACTGTCTGCGAAGTTGTATTCAAATCGGTCGTTTGTACGTGAAAGAGAAACAGTGGGATTAAACACATTAATACAACAGTACCTGGATGGCCGAGCAATACTCGGTATTTCTTTACTAACGTGACTTCTACCGTATTCTCTTTTTTAAAGCACTGTCATATATACCTAGATACGAATTAGATGCGATAATAAAGGGCTTCCTATAACAGTATTTCTCACAAAAGATGTAACTTGAAAACCTTACCTTCTAATGACATTGTAGCAGTTTTCATTGCCTAAAAACACGGATAAAACGACATTTTCTAAAAATGTATCTTAGCTAGATCGATTTATCGCCTCCGAAACCCCCTGCATACTAAATTTCCTGAAAATCGTTGAAGCCGTTTCCATGATCCTAATTATATATAAGTAAATATATATTATATACAAGAATTGCTCGTTTAAAGGAATAAGATACAAGTATTACCTCTTTACACACAAATTGATATAAAGTGACTCATTAAAACCACATCAACGCTAATTCCTACAAGCGCTTCCTTCTAAACCGCCTCAGTTCAAACTCCGGTTCTATCCGCATGTCTCATGGCGCGTCTCACGCACCGGAAGCCGCTGGGCATTTTTATAGCTGTATTACAATTGTACCTATCATTTCCTCTATACGAAGAATGTGTGTCAATCGTTCCTCTATTAGTTATCTTATTGTATAGCTCTGTACCGTGGCTTCACTTACAACTCGAATGAAAAAGTGTCTATAGTAAATTTTCTTAGCTTTTTACCAGAAAAAGTGCACTTAGTGCAGAGTTCGAGGAAGTACTGCACTGTTAAAAACACTTGTATTATAAAATTACAAATTATTGTGTTGCTGATACAATACAGTTCGAGTAATTTACCAAGACATGTGAGATGTATGCAAGATCCTGGTACATTTTTTACAGCCGGGCATCTGATCCAAACTAAGCAGAGATTGTACTATGGACACAAAATAACTGATATACTACTTGCTTATTGTTCTTAATACATACTTATAATATATATTTACACCCAGACACAAAACAAACAGACATGTGTTCGTGAGAAGCGGAAATGGGTACGGTAGTACTTCCCCGGACGAACTCTGCAACAAGAGCTCCACTGCTTTTAAAAACGTATACGAAACGTAATATTAGATTTTGTACATAATGATGCGTTCTGGTGCGAGGGCTACACTGGGGTTAATTAATTAAAAAAAAATAAAATTCAAAACCATTTGTTCAGTTTAGGCCCTCGGAAGGTAATTAAAGTCAAATTTAAATTTATTGAAGCATAAAGTGTATATTGATGCTGTTGTAGTAGCAGTATTTTTTAACCGCATTTGTGTATCGATCTAAATCTTTACTAATATTAAAAGAGAACGTAGGTAATGATACTCAACAACTACAGCCCCCTTATTCCGCTAACACAAACTTT
This sequence comes from Habrosyne pyritoides, assembly GCA_907165245.1. Taxonomy (NCBI): domain Eukaryota; kingdom Metazoa; phylum Arthropoda; class Insecta; order Lepidoptera; family Drepanidae; genus Habrosyne; species Habrosyne pyritoides. The sequence goes on along the minus strand of OU015610.1, from coordinate 8,157,587 downwards.
GTCGGCGAGCCGCTTCACGGAGGCCTCGGCGAGCTTATCTCTCACGTGATTAGTAGTATTAGCGTAGTTAGCAAAAGAGACAGAGCACGGAGGCCGCAACGAAGTATCCTCGAGTTAGTGACATTTTCCTTACAGAATCGAGCCCCAGAACCGGTTTTTATAATTCTTTCATTGTTAGATAGCCGTTTCGTCCAGAAATAACATAGGTTATGTTATAATTCCAGAATATCAGATCAATTGATTCAAAATGATAAACTATAAAAAATATATATATATATATTGATAAACCGAATCCATTCGATTCTGCAGGTACTTAATCAACACCCGAACACCTCCGAAAAACCCCGATTAACCAGCTTCCACCAAATCATGGCTTGACTGCAATACTTAACAAGGTGACATTACGGGCACATGAGACTTAACAACTTCACGTCTCAGGGTCGAAACGCATTGGCGATGCCCCTAGTGTTGCAAATGTCCATAGGCGGCGGTGACCACTTACATCAGGTGGACCGTCTCAGCTTGTTTGTCGGCCCATGTGGAATAAAAAAAAAAAAAAAGGCGGCCGAACTAGGTCAGGTTGGACACCGCGAGATTTCTAGTTTAACGTAGATAATTCCCAATAACTGGCAGTATCAGGTGATATCTTAAGTAATGTAGAGGAGTAGTGGGCAGTCCTCCCCTCCCAATACCACAAAACGCAATGACATATAGGCGTCTTGATAAAATACGGAGTGAGAGCGGACTCAACCGAAACCGTCCAGTTTTGATAATGGGGTCAATTGCCCGGTTATGTACAATTGACGCACAAATCACGATCTGACTGATAAGTTGATGTCTTGTTAGCCCATTGACATGGTTTTAAACCTGTATTACTTAATTCCAGGGAATTCGTAGAATGATAGGTCAACTGTTTGATAAAAATGAAAAAGAATGTAACCTTGCTGAGTTTCGTGCCAGTTCTTCTCAGTTGAAGGCTGACTTCCGAAGTAGTAGCTTCAGTAACTTTAAATTTGACCTTCATAAGTGCCTTCTGAGGGCCTGAACTGAATAAATGGTTTTGAATTTTAAATTGAATTTGAATTGAATGTCCGACCGAAACTTCGGCTGCCAAAAAAAAGGTTTCTGGGAAACGTCAAAATTAAAAGAACTGTCACTAATGGGCGAGAACGCGATGGCATTTTCAAAGTGTTTTATTTTTTGACAAGTTACAAGGTAGTTTTAATCATCCTGTTTAGTTTATAAATGTCAAAATAAACTTTTCAATCATCTAAATAATACAATTTTGGTCAATTTTGAATTTAATTTCTAAGGCAATTGAATTTGTCATCGTCCAGAAATGTACAAGTACAATGTAGAAGTGCTAACCTAACCCATGTGCTACGATTTCCTTACGATTAGCGTTTCCTTCATTGAAATCATAAGGTAATTATATAATTCGAACTAACGACTCTCGTCAACTGCGCTATCAACACCACATACGCACTATAGAAGCAACCGGTATCATGCAACAAAAAACGAAAATCAGTCTAAAATTCCAGGGTATATAACCTTCCCAGGCCGGCCTAATAGAACAGAGATAATTTTACACACACTATCTTTCGACGTAGAATTCTTATCTAAATATATACTACTGAATTGGGATTTGGGTGATTCATGAAACTGCCTTATCATGTATTGCGCACGAGTTGGCAAAAAGGTTCATATCTATAGTGTCAATGGAGCGTTTATTTCAAGATAATTGGGTGTTAATTAAATTTTATGACAATTTATTAATAACGGACCAAACTTTATATCCGGTAAACCAAGGTTAGTGTGACTTGATAATGTGGTGTCGACTTTTAGATAATCTTTTGTTTTACAATGATTACATTTATGTGGTTAGACACCACTGCCATGTCACTGGTCGTGAAACGTGGGGATGTTCCGTTCTAACCTCCATGTTCTGCCTCTTTCGCTAACTTCCAAACACGTGAGAGGCCCGAGGCTTCGTTGCACCGCGATCCAACGAAGCTTGTAGCTGAATTAGGACCACCTACCAACTCTTGGAATCTCAATCAGAATTCTAGAGTAGTAGAGTTCTTAGTGCAGAGTTCGTCCGGGGAAGTACTACTACGATACCCATTTCTTATTTCATACATGGGTTGGGGCTCCCCTTTTAAGTTTTTACCACTGACTGAATTGTAATTTTCTCAAATGACGTCAAAGTGTTTACAAGAAAGGGATTTAAAAGAAAAACAAATCAAATCAGGTAGGTACATAGACGCAATTAAAAAAGTAAATATAAAAATAATAAAAAATATTGACTATACAATATTTGCAAATTACGTCAATCTATTGTACAGTAAGCAAATATCTGTAATGAGACAATTGTACAACACTATATTCATTGAAAATTTTGCAAAATACAGTAGGTTTCATCATGTGTGTCGAGGACGTAGCCTACGTCACTTTGACGTCATCAAATCATACTTATTCAATGTGGATTAAGAAAGGTGTAGACTAGAGAGACTAACACCCATATTCTAAGACGTTTCCTCAGACGCTACTCGACTCCAACTCGACTGAGGATACTTTAAGCATTTTCTAGAGGAATTCTCAAAATTGGTATTCTAAGTCATAACTTGAGCAAAACTCGAGCAATCCCGACTGATGTGAATCGACGTGGAGTCAAGGTAACATGTCATTAGTAACGTCATTCTATAGATAAAATATTAATTAAATAAAATAATGAGTTTCAGTAACTATTTACAAGCTTCCTTAAGGTTGGTCCCGACGTACCTTGAAGCTGACAGTTGTTTCCTCACCTGTTGTCATGTCGAGTGGAAGAGATTTTTGTAATTAGAATATTTATATTTTTGAGTGAGATTGAGTGGAGTCGAGGAATTTTCGAGGAAACGTCTTATATGGGTGTTAGCCTATTTTTCCACACGCTTTTATTAATTTGACTCAGACGTGACCTTGCGGAAATCCATTGTAAGATTATACAAAAACAAATATCTAGTAACTAATTCAGCTGGATCTCCTCTATAAGTCCTAAAAAAGGAAACTCAAAAGGAAATCGACACGTGTTTTGATTTTACACGAAGCATCTTTAGGACGTATTAGACCCGCTGTCACTGAGTCGACGCACTAGCACAGACGTGTTACCTCTTCGACCGCCGCACAGAAAGAAGCTTTTATTAGCTTGGTATTTAGGTATGTTACGGAATCTTTGAATGTGATTTTCACCCTTTTCGAAACTTTGGATTGATTTGAAACTTTGCACACTTATCAAGGATCGATGACAATGCAATAATTTAAATAGTTTGTCCCATTATCCTTACCAGGATCTTCAGGATTAGCCGTTTGAAAAACTAAAAAAACACGCTGTAACGATTACGCAAATCAACAAAAATAAATAAAGGTTTAAAAAAACACGCTAACCAAACTAAAATCTAGAAAATAATTTCCAATAAATTTTAATTAGAAATAGTGTCAACAAAAAAAAAATGTATTGTAAGAAAGTGTGGGGTGATTTTAAAGATAAAATATTTATAACAATTCACATCAAGCAACACCCTACGCTGTTTTACAAAAAAAAAATTTTAAGTAATTATTTTGTGAAATAAATGAATAAACTACTTAAATTATTGATTTTTTTTTAAATTAATAGTTGGGAATCAGATGGCCGTATCTAAAGTCCCAGGAAATTTATTTAAAATATAGCCAAAACGGTCCAGCCCTTCTCTTACAACGAACAGCATATAGCTATCCGCGGTTTCACCCACCTCCCCGAGGGATTTTTGTTCACCGGGATATAAAATAGCCGGTTATTCCAGGGTATGCTTTATCCACATGCCAATTGTCTAAACCGGGATCTACATACGTAGGATTATTCCTTATCATCTATTTTAGAACTTAAGATTGGCGCGAGTTTTCAGCCCGAGGGAGATTTCCCAAGAAAATTGGTTTCTCGAGGAAAACCATTTTAATTTTGTCATTTCTTGAATATTATGTAGTAACATACGTATTGCTTCGAGGTTCAAGTGCTTAACGGTAAAGCTAGGTTAGTCTGGAGATCTTGGGTTCGATTCCCAGGTGGGGTTGGAGCAGCAGATTGAGATTGGTCGAAATACTGGAACAATGCTTACCATAAGACACGTTCTTAATTAAAATATATTCAAAAATAAATTTTCGAAACCGTTTATTCAGTTTATATCATAAGTGATAATGGGCGTAAAGATGTGATTTTTTTAGGTTATGCAAAATTGTTTTCAGTACCTATTTAATAACTCAAATCTGTCAACAGAGAGGTTTTAGCAACCATTTATTACAAAGAAATGTTAATTCTACCTTGCCCGACCTGGGAATCGAATTCTGGTCTCAAGTCTAATTTTACACGCGACATTAAATGATATATGTATGTATGTATATTGTAGACTCGTGTTTTTTTGCATACAAATAATCAATGCGTAATTTGTGAGGATAAATGTTTCTATTTCATGCAAAAACCACAGAACAAATTTAGATGAAACTTGCCACGTCTATAGTTAACACATCGGATACAACGGGAAAACATAACATCCCTCGGGAGCAGATGAAACCACGGTATAGGGCTAGTAGCATATATTCCGAATTAATACATCGAACATTATATCCCCGGGAAAAGTTACGATCCCTTTGCATGGCGAGCGAAACCACGGGGCGTAAGTTAGTAGTTCATAAAGTACAAGGGCGAATAAAATATAATATCCATTTAATGTAACATCTCGCTCGTTACCCCTCGAGCCGTATCTCAAGAGATTTGCCTCGGATGAACGAGTTCAGCTGCTGTTGCTACCCGCCCGTTAGGCTCTCTACAGACTTGCGTATATCGTTAATCGTATGCCTTATTCAGTTCGTCGAGGCCTCGAAGAACGAAAGAGACAAAAACAAATTTTGTATGCAGATGGTTTCGGGGGCGTTAAATCGATCTAGCTAGGATTTATTTTCAGAAAATGTCGTTTTATCCGTGTTTTTAGGCAATGAAAACTGCTACAATGTCATTAGAAGGTAAGGTTTTCAAGTTACATCTTTTGTGAGAAATACTGCTATTGGGAGCCCTTTATTATCGCATCTAATTCGTATCCAGGTATATATGACAGTGCTTTAAAAAAGAGAATACGGTAGAAGTCACGTTAGTAAAGAAATCCTGAACAATGCTCGGCCATCCAGGAACTATAAATATATAAAAGGCGAAGCTGACTGACTGACATATTAACGCAGGACCTAAACTATAAGGGTTAGAAATTTGAAATTTTGCACAGGGCTTCCTTTTATAGCATAGGGGAGTACTAAGAAAGGATTTTTGAAAATTCACCCTCCAAGGGGGTAAAACGGGGGTGCAAAGTTAGAATGGAACAACGTGTTTTCTTGGCCTGATCAACTTCAAACTAAACGCGGATGAGAGGGGGACAGCTAGTCGTTCATGACAATAAAATTGAATTGAATTAATAAACCAATTGGAACTGATATTGACTTAAAAATACCCATAATAGATATTTTATAAATTAATAATTTCATCCCAGTCTTCTCAGTTGGAGGTTGACTTCCAAACCGGTGATAACTTCAATAGCTTTTTACCTTTAAAGTGCCCTTGCAGGCCCTTAACTGAATAAATGGGTTTGAACTACCTATTATTACCATTTTTTCTAATACCAAATTACATATGTAGTTACCCCCGGAAAAAGAACAAACATACATGTTCATGCACACATTCGACCTGCAGGTTGCCAATCTAAGAAAACAACCAAGCCAGCAGTCTGTTATAAAAATAAATTCACCACCTCACCTGCATAACAAAAGAAAACAGGGTCTATCGTAGAGCCACTTCATGGAAGTTGAACTTTTGTATTACAGGGAAACATTTTAATTATTCATCAATCACTTTTGAATAGCATAGATTGTGTATTTATGTGTGTAAAAAATAGAAAAAAAAAGTAGTATATTGTATTTCATGTATATCATTTATCTGGTTTCCATAGTTTTTGAACATAGATTATGTTTATCATATATTTATTTACATAAAATTATATTCTCCGATACCTGCTCCTCCAGAGCTTGGGGGCCTGGGGAACTGCCCCGTCTAGCCCCCCAGTAGCTACGCCACTGTTTGTAAGTCAGAGTTCGAGGGGCCCCTTGAGCTTGGGGGCCCCGGGGCACTGCTCCGTCTAGCTCTCCGGTAGCTACGCCACTGCGCACTCTACCTGAAACTATGTGTACCCCCTCCACTTTTAGTCACACAAAAAGGTTGCGGATCGTAATTTTATAGCTGTAAAAAAAATCGCACGACAAATCGCCAGTCCACACTATCCTAAACTGCATCCAAAGTCCATCCGCTGATTGCATGCGTCGCACATCCATTACACAGTCGCCGTGCAGTCTCCGCTCACTTATAATTGACTCCTGACACTGGCGATTAATAGCAAGTGCATCTGAAGCCAGCCCGTGACCACATGAATTGGTTGTTTATTGACTACTTGTTGACTGATGCGTTTTTACTTAACCTTACGTTGGTTGGATGCCACCCAGTTGTTACCATGCATATGTCGCACCCTCAGTACGATAAGGGCTTAACTCAAAAATTTGCAAAATGGAGTTACGATCATAGAGAGACTAAACAAAGTACGCTCTATCCGATGAATAGTAAAACATAGTCAATTTTATGATAGAATAAGCATACCGAGACTTCAGCCTCTTTAACACCGGGACCCACCCTCCCCACTCAGTGCGAAAGTGACCCAATCAGAGATGTGCCAAAAACGATTTTTTGAGTTAAGCCCCTATCGTTCTGAGGGCGTGATGTGTTCATCGTCCAGATTTTTAAGCTAGATGTAGGTAGTGAACATCGGTTTTATGCGGTAGGCCTATTCAAATTTAAGTATATTTGTTTAACGTATCAAGTGATATTGTACTGGTTTTCTGGTTTCGCTAAAACAGTAGAACTTCATACAAATGTAAAGTCTAAATAAAAAAATGCTCGCTGAAAAAAATCTGAACAATTTATCCTAGAATTACTTAACACTGGAGTCGTGATCCATTAAAATAACCTTATGTTTCCTTAGTATTTTTAGAAATTTTATATTGGGAAAGTTTGTGATTGCAGTTTAATTCTACTCTTACATAGAGATTATTTCAAAAGTCGTTTAAAAAAAGCTCTTCATTGTCGACAAGGCATTGACATTGTAAATATCCATATGGTGGAAAACATACCTGTTATTAATAACTTATTTGTCTTTTTAAAATAAAACTGCCTGAAAGTCAGATTATATAAGTAATAATAAAAATGTAAGCTTGCTGAGTTTCATGCTGGTTCTTCTCAGTTGAAAGCTGACTTCCAAACCAAAGACCAAAATAAATGGTTTTGAATTATGTCTGTCTATTTGTCAACTGATTTATGAATGTATACCACCTTACCCATTTACGCCATGAAGCAGTAGTGCAATTGTATTACTGTGTTTCGGTTAGAAAGGTAAGGGGGCCGGTGAAATTACAGGCACATGAGACTTAACAACTTCACGTCTCAGGGTCGACAACGCATTGGCGATGCCCCTAGTGTTGCAAATGTCCATAGGCGGCGGTGACCACTTACTATCAGGTGGACCGTCTGCTTGTTTGGCCGACAAACAAGTGGCATAAAAAAAAAAACAACAATTTGGACCTAGATTTTTTGCCAGCAGCAATACAACATTCTGTAAAACTAGCACGCATCTGCATCAATTCATGGAAGTGGTCATTTGGCCGAAATAATTTCACAACTTAAACGTACACCGTCACATAAACATACCCAAAAAAAAAATTTAAATCTATCAAAATGGCAGCCACTTTTGTCCTAGTATTAACAAATTTCAAGCAACTATAATAATTATAGTGAAACGGTATAAATAGAATACATCGGGTGATTCGAGCGGACGTCTAAAGGTCCCAAGGTACTAACGTACGTAAATACTTCCACACGTGTATGTTTTAAAACTCTGACGTAAATGCTAAACGATCCCTTGAGATGCAGTCGCCATGTGACCTATTTGCTACTCTGCGTAAAAGCTACGATTTCTATGTAAAGGCTATTCAATGGTACACGCATCTGAGCACTGATTCCGTTATCACTTTAAATGGAAAGTTTTTTGGATTTGGTTTGGCTGATGTCAAAAATTTATAGAGTTGTTTTTTGTTGAAAAATAAGTCGGATGCCGGAGTGAGAGTCGTGGTTTAAATCTTGCAATGAGCTTGAGTTTTTAGTAATTGATAACATCATTAGGAAACCATAGCAGCATTTTGTGCACTGACTGCCAAGCCAAAGGTCGCGGGTTCGATTCCCACCCAGACCAAACATTTGTGTCCATGAACATGTCTGTTTGTTCTGTATCTGGGTGTTAATATCTATAAAAGTATGCATTTAGAAAAGTAGTATATGTAGTATATCAGATATCTGGTTTCCATAGTACAAGCTCTGCTTAGTTTGGGGCTATATGGCCGTGTGTAAAGAACGTCCTGGGATATTTATTGTTATTTATTAACCAAGCAGTATTTTTGGTGTAAGATCGCGATTTGTCAGCAAAGACTATGTAGGTAAACTTTAAAAGCAACACCTTACCCATTTCAGCCGTGAAGCAGTAGTGCAATTGTATTACTGTGTTTCGGTTAGAAAGGTAAGGGGCCGGTTAAATTACAGGCACATGAGACTTAACAACTTCTCGTCTCAGGGTCGACAACGCATTGGCGATGCTCCTAGTGTTGCAAATGTCCATAGGCGGCGGTGACCACTTACCATCAGGTGGACCGTCTGCTTGTTTGTCGGCCCAAGTGGCATAAAAAAAAATAACCTTATCTTAGTACCAATTTTGATCTACCCTGGTATATTCTTTGCACACCACCATCTTGTTTCAAACAAAGAAGAGCTATGGAAACCAAATATCGACTACATAATTATACAAATCTTTTGAAACCAGCTAATCCGACAGACGTCCTGTCCAAATATTTTCATTAAAAATCTTTGGATCAAAGTTTTCCAACTTTCCTGGCAGCATTTATTTTAACATTTTAATAAAAAAAAATAGCAAATCACTCCAGTCAGTGCTAACCAACGATCAGCATTTAGTTGTATTTATATAGAATAGAGCTTTATATCATTAAAATAAGGTTTATTTTTACTAACAAACCTGGATAAAAGGATGCTCTAATGATGTGGACTCATAGTCCGCCCTTAGTGGTCCTTACACTTCGACACTGGGTAGTACACGAAATCTGGTTCAAAAATAACTAAGAAAGTCTTCTGATTTTGCGTATGATTGCCAAAGTAATAAAGTTAAGTCTTTTTTTGCGTCCGAGAACTGGTATAAGCTTTTTTTCCGCGATGAATGTCGACTTACCGACAAAAAGTAAAGGAGGTCAAGATCAAGGCTTCTCCGCTAGCTTTTTCCTGCGGGTTTCTTGGAAGCTATCGCACAATGTTTTTGAAGTGAGACTTCTTACGGGAGGCTTCTGAAATTCTGATCAGCAGCTTTTTTGTCTTATCACTACATAGTATAAAACAAAGTCGCTTTCTCTGTCCCTATAACCCTATGTCGCTATGTATGCTTAAATCTTTAAAACTACGCAACGGATTTTGATGCGGTTTTTTTTAATAGATGGAGTGATTGAAGACGAAGGTTTTTATGTATAATACATGTGACATCCCACGGGAACGCGGGTAAAACCGCGGGGGACAGCTAGTTAATCATAAAATAGAGAATGGCGATGATGGCATAGTGGTTGTGAATATAACGTGTTCGAATCATACCATTTTTTTATTAGATAGACTGATTGAAGAGGCAGGTTTTTATGTATAATACATGTGATATCACACGGGAACGCGGGTAAAACCGCGGGGGACAGCTATGAAAGATTAATTCCTGATTAACCCAATCTATGCTATTCAAAAGTGATTGAAAAATAATTAAAATGGTTCCCTGTAATACAAAAGTTTCACTTCTATCGTATGTCTTTACGACACATTCAGTTTTATTTTTGCGAATTCCTGGTCTCAAAGTAATATCAAAATCAATAATTCAGACTCTGGAAGTCGCTGTATTTCGATTTTATTGGATTGATTCCATGGGAGGTCTATATCCAGCAGGGGATATTCCTGGGCTGATGTGAATGAGAGATGAGAGAGGCCTTCTAAGGACACCGCATGATAATGCTTCTGATGATACCGCTAGTTTAAGAGTCAGTCAGTGTAGAAAGCGTTAGACTCATTTATTGCCTTCATTAGTACAATTACCAAACCTTTTGATGTTTTTTATATTGCTTGCTTTATCATGAAAATAATGCCATCTCATACATACGAACAAACAGACATATTGAAATATTGAAAGCTCTCAGCTACAAGTTGAAGCTTACGTCATATCACGTCGCTTTAAGCTTTTTTTTGCGTTTTTATTCACTTAACAACAGATACTGCGCAGCGAAGAAATGCTGTCGTTGTTTTTTTAAAGTCTTCATATTCAACGAATTGAACTGTGTTTTATGTGAATATGGTTCCGTATTGGTTATTTTTGGGATGTGAAATTCTGGCTGCATTAAAGTAGTGTTATAAATTTTATAACATGCATGTTTGACTTAACCACTTCACGTCTCAAGGTCGACAACATATTGACAATGCCACTAGTGTTGCAAATGTCCATAGGCGGCGGTGACCACTTACCATCAGGTGGACTTTCTGCCTGCTTGTCGGCCCATGTTGTGTTAAAAATATATATCAATAAAAAAAAACTATTTTATATGTTGGGTTGGTTAAGTGATAGTTGCTTTTTTTAGATTTCTGACTTCATACTAAGATGGATAAGGCAGTTAGTAATTGTAATTTACTAGCTGTTTCTGGCATGCGTTGTAATGAATCTTCGAATCGTGAGAAAATAGATATAAGCACTTTAAGCTTTTACCTAATTTCATATTTTTTCTGCTAGCATTTTCAAGTTATCTTTTTGTGAAAACCTTTTTTGTATAACGAATATTTAAAAATAAATAGTAGCCTAATTAGACCCGCCGTTCTCATGTGATGTGCTTATCAACGATAATGCCCTAGAATAAAACAGGATACTTTTCATCCGGGGAAAGTGTGACATCCCTGGGGAACGCGAGTTGAACCAAGCCGAAATTATCGAAAGAAATAAAAAAATCATTTGATGGTTTTTTTTTTTTTTTTTTAAGGATCTCTTATGTTAAAGACGCACTTTCCTTGGCACTTGTCCTTCACGGGCGCGACACACCTGCCGCTCAAGTTTTTTTCGCGCGTCTTTTTGCTTTCCGCCATGTTTTTTTCCCTCCTTTTTTGCGAGCTCGTCCGCCTGACTCATTCGTACTAAAACGATCGCTTGCTTTCACAGACACGTTACATAATAAAAAATCTTCGATAATTATTTTTGACGTCTCAATAATCTTGTGTCAGTTGTTTTTTTTTTCTGTGTTTATAACTTCGGTGAGTGTACTTTATTGGAAGGTAAAAACTTGTCATGTCTTTTTTCCTTTGATTTTTATACAGCCTTAATTTTTTTTCGTCGTTCAATTAAACGGAAACATTAATAATATTTTATTATGGCCGGTTACGCAACCTTTTTTTTATTTAAATTTTCATTTTGTTTGTCGGTTACACACGTTGTCCTCCAATGATTCATTTCTGCCATTGATTAGCTAAATCCTACGATGTCTTTTTACAAGTTTTATGTTCGGTTTCACTCGCGTTCCTGGGATAAAAAGTAGTCCAAGTTCCTCTCCATACCATAGGCTATGTGTAAACCAAAAAAATTTAACAAAATCGCCCCAGTCGTTTAGCCGTGAAAACGTAACAAACAAACAAATTAGTTAAGTTATAAGATATTACTGTCCCCGGCGGTTTTACCCGCGTTCCCGAGGGATATAACGTTATCCCGGAATAAAAAGTAGCCTATACGTTATTTCAGGATATGCTCTAGCTATGTGCCAAGTTTCATCCATATCCGTATAGTAGTTTTTGCGTGAAAGAGTAACAAACATACTTACATACAAATCTTTCCTCTTTATATTATTTGTATAGACCAGCTGTACCTCACGGTTTCAACCGCGTTCCCGAGGGATGCAAAACATTCCCGGCACAAAAAGTATCCTATGTTACTTCTAATTACTCCAAGAATATGTGCACAAAGTTTCACGATGATCGCGTGAAAGCGTAACTAACAAACTTACATTCACATTTATAATATTAGTAAGTATTGCAATAAAAAATATTATATTTTCAAGTACAGTTTTTCAAATACAAATTATTTACTTAAAATTACTGCTAAAATTTAAAATTAGAACTGACTTGATTAACGATTAGAACATTAAAGTTAACGATTCCTCTGATTGCTTAGCAACCAGTAACTAACCGTTAAAAAGTAGTGCTGGGCTTAGGTACTATCGATAAAAATCTTTATCGATAAATTTAATTCACTGACCCTCAAAAACCCCTTTTTTATTAAACAATAATTGCCTTATTTTGTAATACCTAGTGTAGTTATTAATAATAATTATCTATAATCAATATATCTACGTGCCTTCACAATTTTCAATAATATGAATCATGTTACAGCACTCGCAACACTATCTTGATTTAAAATTGAAATTATAATCGAATTATAATAAATAAAAAATCGATGCCCTCCTCTAGTTACCATTACCGAAATTGAGTTATAAATTATGAGCCCAAACAGTTTGTTTGAAAAGCATTTCTATGGTGGTATAATAAGATTGAAATTAGACTGTCGAAATGGCTCGTAAATTACAATATGTGTGGGTAAAACAGATTTTTATTATTTTAATGACAGGTCGTCAAATTTTCGATGATTTAAGGCGAGGTAGTGTTTTTTGCTCGAAAGAGGTTTGCTCGGTGCCGAAGGTGATTTCTGAACACCTGTGTTTAATTTTCGAACGATGGTACTCAAACATTTTTGGTTACTCCGATTTATTTTGAATTTTTATATGGCTTCTTTGAAATAATTATTTAATTAGTAAATGTCAAATTGACAAGACAATTTATGAGTTACATTAAAATAACAATCCTACTTATATTGTAAAGGTGAAAGTTGTCAAAATGGAAGGATGTTTATTACTCTTTCACGCAAAAACTACTAAACAGATTTACTGAAAAGTTAGCTAATAGATAGTTTAAAATCTGGATTAACACATCACCTATTGAATACAATTTATTCGGGGAAAACTTAACATCCCCCGGGAATGTGCGTGAACCCCGGGGCCAAGCTAGTAGTTTCTATGAAACAACAACTTTTTGGGATTGTCTTATTATGTTCCGAACCGGTTGTAGCTTCAGTAACTTTAAATTTGACCTTCATAAATGCCTTCTGAAGGCCTAAGCTGAATAAGTGGTTTTGAATTTTGTTTTTTCTTAATTTGAAACCATGGTAGCTCAGTGGTAGGCACGTCAAAAGACGTGTCGAAGGTCATGAATTTGAATCCTTTAAGAAAAACAACGTAAGGAAATCATAGTACAGTAGAGGGAGCATTGAAGTACCCTATAAACTATACCTTCAAGTTGCAGCTGCAATCAGGCAAGCGGTCCACTGATGGTAAGTGGTCACCACCGCCTTTGGACATTTGCAAAACCAGAGGCATCGTCTCGTTGTCCTCCCTGAGACGTGAACCTGTTAAGTCTGATGTGCCTGTAATTTCACCGGCCTTACCTTTCTAACCAAAACTGTAATACAAGTGCAATACTGCATCACGGCGGACTGATATGGAGGCGGTGATTCCCTGGACGAACTTTGCACTATGACCTCTACTACCCCAGCTATTTTGTACTTGCCTATTTAAATAGTAATAACTACTAAGCATGATGATATCTCTACTCTAGAGGATGATAGACTTTTATCGATTCTCTGAAAATTGAGATGTATTTTTAAACTCTATAAGACAGATAATCAAATCTGGTACCGGAAATTCTTAAATCATTCACAAAAGCAACCGCAATGAAAAATTCTATCTAATTTTTCTCTCTCAGTCACACGTTGACATGCATAATAATACCGACATATTAGTTATTTATTTATTTATTTATTGGATATGACACATCAACAGTAAACATATTAAACAGTATTATGATATATACACCAATTTATAGATATGTACACTGTACAGCCTACAATCCTCCACCGCCCGCACTACAGTGATGTGGCGACATCTATGAACGAGTAGAAACACACGAGAATCCTACATCGCACTATCAAGATTCTCTCAGGATTTCAGGAGGTGTCCTGACATGTTAAATCAGCAATTCTTTATGAAATAACGAAACGATCGAATGTATGGAGTTTTGTATGAAATATCAAGTTGTGACGTCATAATTGTACAGCATCAAATAACATACTCTTTATGATTAGATCGGTAGGTACTGAAAAATCACATTAATGATTTAATTTTGATCATATTTAATGTTTTCATATTTTTTGGATGTTCAATACACTGGTTAGGGTTTGATCATTTATCTTTAACGGTTTTACCCGCGTTCCCGTGGGATGTCCCATGTATTACACATAAAAACCTTCCTCTTCAATCGCTCTATCTATTAAAAACACCGCATCAAAATCTGTTGCGTAGTTTTAAAGGTTTAAGCATACATAGGAATATAAGGATAGAAAAAGCAACTTTGTTTTATACTATGTAGTGATACAGGACACATCCCAATTGGGGAGTTTAGACCGAGATTCGTAATGACTAATGTCTCAGTATTTGTCAAGGAAGATGTGTATTATCGTGTAAGTGCAACCAACAAACGAAAGAAAGCGCTGCTTTTTATAAGAAACATCTCTTTAATATTTTTTTTTTATTTTAATTTAAAATAATAATCTTTTAAGGAAGAAGTTAAGATAAATTGTGTAAATCCCCTGCACATCCCCGGACGAACTCTAGCACTAAGCACGAGCACTAAGAGCCACTGCAAAAATTGATACATAAAAGAATGAAGTCACACCAATATTGTATAATTTAAGTTACGCAGTCGCTCGAGGGGAGCGTCCATTATTATTATGAGAGAAAATATGTAAGTGCATGACAACTTCATTATGCAATCAGACCAGCGTCCTCCGGCCATGTCTCAGGACAATACAGTCAAATTGATAAAGTATTATGCAATTACTTACATTCAACTGCAATATATATCGTAGCTAGGTATCCTCCGCGACTGTACCTGGATTCCGGAGGGATGCATTATGGGTTGTTTCCCGAGGTAAAAAGTATCCTTTGCATTAATCCAGGTTAATCTATGGGTCAAGTTTCATCCAAATCCGTTTAGTAGTAAATTTATTTGTGTATGTGTGTGTGTGTTTCGGTGTGTATCTGTGTGTGACGGCTGAAATAATCAAAATAAAATTTGGAACAATAGTAGAACATAGGATATTCCTTACTGAAAAATTTAAGATCCTTCTATAAGTTTTACCTGATTTTCCCCAATTAAAAACCGCTCAACGCCCCCAAAGAAATTTCTAAATCAAAATAATCATGTCCTTGAATTTGACAACTGATACAGTACCGTAAAACATGTCCCTACTAACACATTTACGCAAGAACGCAGTAGTGTAATGAATTGATGACCACATCCATCACAACCAAATGCGCCGTGAACTGACGCATCTCCGACCTTAACCGTGAACTGGTAGGGTTCAAGATTAACTGGGTAATTGCCTTGTGTTTGGCGTAATGCCGGCGTGGTTAAAGGAAGAGAGGAAGACAGTTTGTAACGTCTGAGGATCTTTTAATGAGTAAATTGTTTTTACGTATATGTGTAGATAGGGCTTCTTTTCAAGGTTGAACTGTAATTTTTAAGTTACTAGCTGTCTTCTGTAGTTTTATTTATGTTCCCAAGGGATGATACATTTTCCCGAGATGCCGAAGTTACTCCTTACGGAGATTAGCCGGTACAAACAGACAGACGGCCAGTTAAAAAATTAAAAAATATATATTTTCCTTATAGGTACCATATGTCCATCATATACTTATTTTTTTAGCAGACACTTATATTTTATTTATTTGTATAAATAATATAACAAGACGTCCCCCGTGTTCAAAAGTCTAAACTTAAGTTAGTCCATAAAACATCAGGTATCTTCCAGTAAAAGTATCGTCAAAATCGGCTCAGCCCTTTCGGGCATTAGCTGGAACAAACCAATAGACAAATGCACAATTGACAATATATAAAATAGTGTCATATACACTGCAATGGTTAAACTTATAAATTTATTTAAAAACCTGATTTTTAATCAAATATATATTTTTAGTAACCCTTTTCTATTGATTTAAGTTTATTAGACAATTTGTTTTTTAATTACACATTATCCTACATTTCATATTTTATTATACATAAAAAGAAATAGAAAAATGTATTCATTTATTGTCCAATTAATTGAGCTTTCTTTTACTTGTCTTGTTTTATTTTAAATTTGTGTCATAAAATATAGTTTTAATTATTTACGGCATTGTTTTCTAGGTAACCAGAAAGGGGCTTTAAAGATTCTACTTGGGGTAAGTCTATTTTTACTATTTCATGTTGCAGTCAATACAAAGTAATTTTCTGATACCTACATAAATTGATCCAAGTTTCTTGACATTCGGACTCTGTTATCATCTCTTACTCTTACATTACTCGTGTTTAGCAAAACTTACTCTTAAGCTCGGTAAGCCCTGGATGGATTTTAATGACCTATTCAAACAGATAGGAAATCTGGTTAATCACATATTATATTTTCTATCAATATATAGGTACCAAGATAACACGAGTTCCCACAGGTAGCCAAATGAAAAAAAAGTTGTATTACATTTTTGTTATCATTCCTTCAGGCTCGCCAACAAGAAATAATTCATGAAATGGACAAAAATGGGCCTTTAAAAACAAAAAAAAAAATCATTTATGTATTCAGTTTAGGGCCGAGAAAGGCACTTATACAAAGTTGATAAAAGCGATAGGAATTAAATGAAACCACATATACTATACGTCCTTACGATTAATTTGAAACTAATAAAAAAAAGTTTACGTGAAAAATACGAAAAAACTTTTTTCAAAGAAATTAAATAGCTGAATAGTCAAAGTAAAACTAAACATCCTTTGCAAAAATGTCCTCTGACCTGCGTATCGGAATGGCAACATCGCATAGCGTAGCGCCTTGTTTGTATTGGGAACTTATGATGAAGAGCGGCATCGTCACGTGATTTTGTAATTTTAAGGTGAATGACTCTAGGTAGCTATGCCAATGTTCTTGGTCAGCTGCTAGGGAAGATACATCCTGTTTTATCTAAGAAAATCCTTTAAAAATATCCTGTGGCTAAACTATTGCTTCTATTGCTCTGATTTTTGGTGTGTGGCCTGAAAATGATACAAAGTATATGAGGTTTCATTTAATGCCTATCGCTTTTATCAACGTTGTATAAGTCAAAATTATTGAAGTGACCAGTGGTGCGAAATTTAGCCTTCAACTGAGAAGAGCCGGCAAGAAACTCAGTAAGGTTACATTTTTTTAGTTCTTTAATCTGATATTTGAATTATTTTCAAACCCCCAAAATGTCTCAGATGCGTTGGGCAATTTTCAGATGGGAAAAAACAATTGAACTCGCGACACTGTTACCGACACCTCTGTATATAAGTATCTACATAATAGGTTGGGGAAAAAGTTCCTTCGCATTTTTTAAGAAAATTAAAACATTTTTAATATAGTTTATTTACATTTAACTAAAGTATGTAGGTACCATTTTGTTCGATAACTTTTTGCCATCTTTTAGGTAGGGACATGATCCCATTGCTATAGAAATTTTGGGACTTCTGACCAAAATACTGCGACAAGTGGTTTTGACAGTCCTCTCGTGATGTTAAACTGACACTGCCTAAAGATTTCTGAAGAGACCGAAACAGGAGGAAATCTGAAGGTGCAAGGACAGGACTATACGGCGGATGCATTAATACCTCCCAGCCAAACTCTCTTAATTTTTGCTGAGTGGCTAAAGATGTGTGAGGCCTAGCGTTATCATGATGAACACCACACCCCTTCTGTTGATTAATTCCGGCCGCTTTCTCTTAACTTCTTGCTTTAATCTCATCAGTTGTTCGCAGTAGAGTTCAGAATCGATGGTCCTGCCTGGTGGTAACAGCTCATAATGAATAATGCCCTTCCAATCCCACCACACACACGGCATCACCTTGTTGCGAGTTAACCCGGGTTTCGCCACAGTCTGTGAAGCCTGACCGGCCTTTGACCACGACCTTTTTCGCACGTTCTTGTCGTACGTGATCCACTTTTCATCACCAGTTATCAGCTTCTTCAAAAATGGTTCGGTTTCATGACGTCGTAATAGAGAATCACAAATGAGTACACGGTTCATTAGGTTTCTTTAAGTGAGCTCGTGAGGTACCCAAATATCTAGCTTTTTTGTGTACCCAGTTTTTTCAAAAATGCCATCCATTTTATCCGTAATGGGGCGACCAGAGCGACGTGCATCTTTGACATCAAAATTTCCGGATTGAAAACGCTTAAACCAAATTCGCAATTTTTTCGCGGCTTGCATTTTTACCTTTTTTGTAGTAAAATTTTAAAATGAATCGAATTTCTTCATTAGATTCACTTATCTTGGAGGTACGAAAAACAAATGCAAATCACACATTTTCCTAATTTGAATTTGGAATTATGTTCTTTAAAATTTAAACTTTCAATGATACCAAAACCAGCCAGATACAAATGGTACAGCCAAAGAGATTTTATTACAAGTTCATACATACTTTAATGCGAAAAGACTTTTTCCCCAAACTAATATATTGGCCCCGTTTACACGAGAGTTGAGTTTGGGTTGAAATTAACCCAACTTTTTGTACGAGAAATTGTAATTAAGAAATTTCGAAACTATATTAAGATCGGTGAAATAAAATGAACAATATTTTACAAAAGAAAACACAATTTTATTTATCTGACGTTTTAAAAACAGTATTTTGAATATGTTTTTTTATAGAACAGTAAAAAGTATTTATTACAGAAGGAAAACAAGTATAATACTGTTTTTAACAATATGGTTGGATACCCTAATTGAAATACATTGATAATACAACTAAATATAATATAAACATGACAGTTTTCACTTCTGTCGGCATTTTTAATAATACTTTGACGTAACAATCAAGCGATCTATTTGTTGAACAAAATAATTAAATAACAACAATGTTTAATGATACACGTGGAATGTAGACAAGGACCGTCAATTGACTTTTAGTCGCGTGTGACGTGGCAAGCTATTTCTTGCATGGTATATATCTTAGGCGGTAGTTATAGGGTTCTAATTCCTATGTCTAGATGGAGTTTTCGTAGTTTAAACGTCATTTAAATTGGACTACGATTTGTTTATTATTTTTTTAAGAATACAAATTATTTGTTTTTTTTAAATTACTGTTAATAATATATAATAATTTATGTATTTTTTAATGATACTGTAACTATTGTAAATATTGTTTAAAACATGGAGTCTACATTAATAAACAAAAATCATTTAGAGCATATGTAAAAAAAAAATAGATGCTAAATATAATATACATATAGGTATATATTCTAATGTCGCTTTTTTGTTTCATCGAGGCTCACAGCGGTACTAAAGAGTTTTCTTTTAGAAAAAAGTTTGACAGCCGCTGTCAAATGACTCACGCGCAACGTATAAAAGTAATGTAATGCCCTAATAGAACGTACAGTGTGAACTATATCATCGATATTGTGTGTTCCCTCCCTTAAGTGTAACAGGTAAGTGTGAATTGAGCATTATTTTAAAAACTTGAATAATAATAATTAATATCCTGGGACATTCTTTACACACGGCCATCTGATCCCAAAATAAGCAGAGCTTGTACTATGGAAACCAGACAACTGATATATTACTACATACTAATACATACATACTTATATAGATATTTACATCCAGACACAGAACAAACAGACATGTTCATGCACACAGATGTTTGTCCTGGGTGGGAATCGAACCCACGACCTGCGGAGCGCAATCAGTGTCTTTAACCACCAAGCCAACTACTCATATTATTGTTATATCTATATCAAATAATAATTGCTTTTGTCTCGCAATTTCTCTCGCGTTACTGAACGATCTTGGGATCATAGCCTATGTCAGTCGTGACTGACATGAATATATATCTATGTTTATATTATATACAGTTATTATCAATGTATTTCAATTCAAACTCAACTCTCGTGTAAACATGGCCAATGTATATAGATGCTTGAGGTGTCGGTAACGGTAACAGTGTCGCGAGTTCAATTGTTTTTTTCCCATCTCAAAAATGCCCGACGCGCCTAAAGAAGTTTTCACATCAAAAATCTCAATATACTCTTCTGTCAGTGATGTACTTTGTTTTATATCGGACGCGTTGTTTCGTAGATTACCTCAACATACAAAGTTTACCTCTTTAGTAGTAGTTTAGTATTTGAATAATAGTTGTTGGTTGTGAAATGTTTGTGACATTAAATAAACGGATTAAGATGAGATTTGCCATATCTACATCTATACTAATATTACAAAGATTTGTATTTTTATTTGTAACGGTATTACCCGCATTCCCGTGGGATGTCACATGTATTATACATAAAAACCTTCCTCTGTAATCGCTCTATCTATTAAAAAAAACCGCATCAAAATCCGTTGCGTACTTTCAAAGATTTAAGTATACATAGGGATATAGGGACAGAGAAAGCGACTTTGTTTTATACTATGTAGTGATGAATAAACTCAAAACTACTGGACCGATTTTGATAATTCTTTTACTATTAGAAAGCTATTTTATTCAGAAGTAACATAGGCTATAATATTAATCCAGCTTACTTATATGTATCCATAAAAAATCAAAATTAAAAAAAAAAACTATTTTCAAAACCATTTATTTTGTTTAGGTCCTTGAAATGCACTTTTGAAGGTCACATTTAAAGTTATTGAAGCTACTATCTTCGGACATTCTTTACACATGGCCATATGATCTTGATCTTGGTCCTAAGCAGAGGCGGCCTTAGGGGGTGGCGAACGGGGCAATCGCTCGGGGCCGCACTCTTGCAGGGACCTCGCGCAACACAAGCAAATTAAAAAAAATATGGATTTCAAATTTTATTTATTTGTATAACTTTAGAATTTCTTGTCCAACATGACAAATACCTAAACCAAACAACCATACTTAGGTACTTTCGCATCACATACTTTCACGAAGGACAAAGGGCCTCGCAATGACTTGCCGCCCGGAGCCTCGCAATAGGTAAGGCCGCCGCTGGGCAGCTAAGCAGAACTTGTACTATGGAACCAGATAACTGATATACTACATATTATACGACTTTTATAACAATTTTTTCAAGTTAGTCCGATATTTTTCTTAAGGAACTATGAAAAATATTCACAACTCGGAAATAACAAAAAATCGTGGTACATACATGGGGGTGATTTGGATACCTCTTGATACAAGGCATCGATTTTTTTTCTTTGTCACTTCCTCGGCCACCCTGTATGTAATGATGTAAATATCTATAACTTATAATTACCTGGCCAATTTCAAAGCTAACAACCCTAGTAAGCTGTCATGTCAGGGAACCAGATTATTAAACAGAAAGGCCTACGTACCTATTTTACCTAATAAATGTCTACTTTAAAAGTTTTTCTATTTTTCATTCATCAAAATCAGTATTTTTAATTTTTTTGGGGTATGTTATACAGCATTACTACGGTTCTTTAATATTGTGAATGGACTTGTTATAAGGCCCCATTTAACCTCCTTTCCGCTTTACGGGTAGTTTTGTAGCATCCTGTATATGCAGGAATTTGGAATCAATGGAAAGTTCTCCTATATTAATGTTCTTTGTAATTTTTATAAATAACTAGCTGCGCTCTGCGGCTTTGCCCACTTTCAATCCTGGTTATAAACCTTCCTCTTGAATTGCTCTATCTATTGCTGAAAACTGCATTAAAATCCGTTGCATAGTTTACGATTCTATAAAGGACATACTGACTAACATTCATTTTTATATATATAGATGCATACAATATATAGATGGAAAAGCAGTAATATTTTCATATTATTTATCACTACATAGTATAAAACAAAGTCGCTTTCTCTGTCCCTATATCCCTATGTATGCATAAATCTTTAAAACTGCGCAACGGATTTTGATGCGGTTTTTTTAATAGATAGAGTGATTGAAGAGGAAGGTTTTTATGTATAATACATGTGACATCCCACGGGAACGCGGGTAAAACCGCGGAGGACAGCTTTGTTATAAAGTGTAGCGCCCCATTAACAAACCGAGCCGAGGGCCCTTTGCTCTTATGGCTAAAGTGCAAGTCCGACTTGCAAGGTTCAAACTCGAAAGGTTTCTTACCACCGTACAATATTTGGTAAGGTAATAGGGCCTTAAAACAGTTTCTTGTTTAAGAGCCCCTTTTCATTTCATTTCATTTCTTTTCATTTCATTTTCAACTTTATTTACAATATATTTATTACTTGTTGTTATAGCCAAAATAATAGGGCCCCAATCACCCTTTGCGTGCGGAACCCTGACTATGAACAAACAACTGTATATCTATTTATAAACGTTTCAAAATTAAGTTTAAAGAACCATAATTAGTACTAGGTTAATGCCAGATTTTACAGTTTCAGTCATTAAAACTATCAAGACCTAATACGCCAAGTTTGACAGTTAAAACTGCTATAGAAAAATGAACCGTATATAGTTACGATAAGGTTGATCATTATCGCCATACAATAACCCATAGAATCAATTGATGAACTTTATCTCACAAGTCATAGAGCTGATTTTGGTATACCACTGTCAGATGTCCAAACCTTTTTGATCGCTTTCAGTTGGGGGTCAATGCAATACTATTGTTAACATTTCTAGACCACACCACCTCTCTCGGCCAATAGAAGACCGATATTGCCGTCTCTTTCCCGCACAGCTGATGCAAGATCTAAGATTGTGTAGGCATGTCTAGATGTCTAGGTCATTTGGACTATTAATTTGTAAATGAAGAGTTATGCAACTGAACTCGAGCGAGTCGTTATGATAGCCGAATTTGGCCGATTGTGGCCGAATTTACGTGTAAAAATGCCAGACAAAAATGTACTTAATTGCTACGTAATTGATTTGTATGTTGAAAATCATCGCGTCATCAAAATCTATTGCGTAGTACATTTTGTACGCACTAACAGATTGACAGAAATATAATATAGATAGCTTACTTATAGTTTTTTTTATTTAAATTAGGCTGACAAACGAGCAGACGGTCCACCTGATGGCAATTGGTCACCACCGCCTATGGACATTTTCATCACCAGCATCGCCGCGTTGTGGACCTTGAAACGTGAAGTTAAGTCTCATGTGCCTGTATAGCCTTTCTAACCGAAACTAAGTAATACAAGTGCACTACTCCTTCACGGTGGAAATGGGTTAGGTAGTACTTCCCCGGACGAACTCTGCACTATGAGCTCTACTACAAGTAGTTAAAAGGCTAAAATTTACGGTTCGCGTCACGATCTAAATTGTCTAATAATCTATGAGACCACACCACCTTAGCCGACCAATCAGGAAGCTCGTCTTAGAACGATATGTCACGCGACCCTTCCGATATCCCTGTCTCTTTCTAGCAGACATGATGCAATCGTGCATTTTTTTACGGTAGAGTTAGAGTGCGCATTTTCTTGTCTAATCTAGACTCGTATTTGAGATTGTATATTTGAATCTTATTTTAATGTGGAATAGAGATTTAAATCCAATGAATAATTTTTGTCTCTTTTGTAATTGAATTATTATGGTATCTATATAATAAATGCTTGTGAGTATGCATGTTTGTTAGTCTTTCACGCAAAAACTACCTGATAGATTTGGATGAAACTTGGCACATGAATAGAGCATATCCTGGAATCACATACAGGTTAGGGTTTATCCCGGGAAAATGTGATATCCCTCGGGAACGCGAGTAAAACCGCGGGGAACAGTTAGTCAGTTATTAACTTAGTATAAAATCAACCTATATAATTTAATTAATTTCATACCCTTAATATAATATGTAATTTACTATAGAACCTAATTTACTTTATTTAAGCGTTGAAATTAGGTTTATGATCCAAGGTTAATTATAAGATGGCCGATGCACCTAAGCCCAAAGCAATAAGGTATATTTTTCAATGACATTAGACGTTTAAAAGGGCTTTTAACAACAGGAAAACTGTTTTATAAATGAGAAAAAAAACAAAAGAAACCCACAGGACGATGTAGTCCCATTATAGTCTTATCTATCGTCTTTTCCTTTTAAGTCCTTTTTGACGTTAAAACATGTCATACCAAAACAGATCATACGCCTTTATAAATAGGGTTAATTTACATCATCACATAATTAACCAGTACATCAATAGATGACCCTTATTTCGACCACATAAAGTATATTTTTCAATGACATTCTCAAACGTCAAAAGGGACTTCGTAAATGGAACGGATAATAACCATCTACCCAATAGACCGGTGACTCGATGACGCTATAGAGGCGTGTGCGGGTTCAGTTCTTGGAAATTGACGTGACAAAATACCGGAGCACTTATCAATGAGCTGTTGTGACTATACGTTCGAAAATGTTAGGATAAGCTTAGGACTTCGAATAAGTTTTAATATTTATTTGTTATTCATAATAATTATGTTAGTAAAAACTTAGTTTAGGGCGCCCTCCAGCTAGATGGAGCGATGATATACGCAAGCTGGCTGGCAGCGGTTGGAAACAAAGAGCTGAAGATCTTGTGGCGTGCCATAGGTGAGGCCTATGTCCAGTAGTGGACGAAGATAGGCTGATGATGATGACGAAACAAAAAGCGACAGTAAAAAGAGAGGAATAAAAATAAAAATTAGTATTGTGCCAGTGATTTAATTAAATGCAATACGTTAAAAAAGGGTGAAAGTAAACGATCTAAAATATGTACAATTAGCTGTCCCCCGCAGGTTCACTCGCATTCCCGAGGGATGTTAAAAATTCCCGGTATTAAGCCTATGTGTCATTCCAACGCAAGCTCTATCTATGTGCCAAGTTTCATCCAAATCCATTTGGTAGTTTTTGCGATAATGAGTAATAAACATCCACACTCACAAACATTCGCATTTATATCATTATCAAGATATTATTATCAAGTAATCAGTCCTCGAACATTGAAATCAAGATAATAAAATGTCACTTTCTAAAAATAACGACAAACTTAGGGCTGCCATCACCTAAACTGCTAACGCTGGACAAAAACTTGAAAAGCCGGACATTTAGATGAAATTGCGGATGCTGAGTTTATTGCCGACTCTTCTCAGTAAAAACCAAGCTTCCGAACCGGTATTAGAGATTGACTATTCATAAGTGCTTGTTAAGGCCTATTTGAATAAAAATATTTGAATTTGAATTTGACACTCTCCATGTTAAGAGGATTCATAAGAGCTTATGAAGGCCTACATGACTAATACAAATTTTTGTTCTTTTTTTTCACATTTGCAGGCAGTCGGTATTTGTTTTAAGACGTTTCCCCGTCGTAAGACCATTAGGAAGAGGGGATTGCTATTCTATTCTAAAAATGTTAATTCTATTTTATTCCGGACATTCTTTAAACTAGGACAAATCCGGGGAAACCCGGACGGGTGGCAGCCCTAGACAAACCAGTGTTCCATATCACACGGCGTATTAAGGTTATTGTAACATGATTGAGTTTAATGAATGCTAAAAGTACAATAGAAATGATAAGACTATTTTACACCTGATTTTCTTATCTGTGATGATTATCACTTCATGATCACATGCAAATTTATTACTAATTATAATTATTAGTTTTCTTTTAGTACGGTTTGTCCCCCGTGTATTCACCTGCGTTCTAGAGAGATGTTTTATTTTACCGGTATATAAACGATAAAAGTATGTAAAGGGTATGAATGAGTCAGTGTACGCTGCGCAAGCATTCATCTGATTTTCAGCCGGTTCCCGAGGGATAGGATATTTTTCCGAATTAAAAAGTATTCTATATGTTATTCCAGGATATGTTTTATCTATGTTCCAAGTTTTATCTAAATCCTTTTGGTAGTTTTTGCGTAAAATTGTTACAAACATCCGCACAACAATCTATACATTCACCCTCTCGCAGTTTTGCACTTATAATTTTTGAAGGATAATATTCTTTTGGGAATATTTAAAGTGCTGTCGTTTATACTAGTTATATAAAAAAACAATATACAAGGGTATTCCATGTCTTATTACTATAATGATAAAATTTACGAAATATTGGGAAACATTTATTTTTAACATACATAAAAAATATATCAGGCACGTGTAATACACAGAACAGGAATATTTATCTTAACATATAACTAATAACAAAGGACGAAAACGAATAATGAAGCACTGGTCTTCACAAAGGTCCAGGCAAAAAATCGGTTAAAATTAATCTAAAGTAAATCCAGGAATTCAATATTTAATTAGATAAAGTAAAGTAAATAAGTAAGTACATTTAGCGCTTAATAAATATAGTGCTTAGTGACAACAAGAACTAGCATCGGCCCCCATACCAAAAAGGGGCTCGATTCTGTAAGGAAAATGACACACTCGAGGATGTTTCGTCGCGGCCTCCGTGTTCTGCCTCATTCGCTAACTACGCTAATACCACTAATCACGTGAGAGATAAGTTCATCGAAACCTTTTCAACTTTCCGACGAAGTTTGTATAAGCTGAATGTGGAGGCTGAGCCTGTACCTTGGTGAAAAAAAATTAAAATCATATAAATTAAAAAGCATATAGGCTATACTGAATTTGAATTGCTAGAGCTGTCTATGGGTAAAATGCCTAGAAGGCGGGCTATGTTGCTAAGCTTATTCTCTGACCAAAATACGTACCAGCCTTCTAAGGCCTAAGCACGAACATATGTCGCAAGCGTAGCGCCATCGTATCGAGTGCGCCAAAAATATGGTTTGTATGAAAAATTTACCATCGCCTACTCCGAATCCACATCAGCTTTTTTAAATATTCTTTGACTGATAGAAAGCTACACTATTCCCGAGTGACATATAATGCCGGAATACATTAGATAGCTACTCACGAACATCTATCGTAAACGTATCGTCATCGTATCGAGAGCGCCAAAACCAATGTAATAACGTCACGGTATGCACGGCGTTCAATTTTCCATACATACCGTTTTTTTGCATTCGATACGATGGCGCTACGCTTGCGACAGATGTTCGTGCTTAGAGCGCGTGTAAACCCACGGTATGATAGCTAGTAAATTTTTAATAATATGTGCAAAGTACAATCATAATCAAATCCGCACGTTATGACTTCTACAGTAACATTTAATCATTTATAAATATTAGTTTAACATCATTTATCATATCATTGTTTGAACATGCATTTACGGGCTAGTTTAGTCAAATACTTTGTAATAAATATAATACTTAAAAATTAAAAAAAGTACATAAAATATATTTAACTAGCTGTCTCCCGCGGTTTCACCCGCGATTAGTTTAAAGTTGATCAGACCAAGAGAACACGTTATCCAATTTTGCACCCCCGTATTTTAAGGTTGAATTTTCAAAAATATTTTCTTAGTGCTCCTACGTTATAAATTCTTATCCTTATAGTTTAGGCCCTGCGTTGATATGTCAGTCAGCTTCTCCTATATATATTTATAGATAGATGCACAAATAACGGTGGGTGTGATATACACACACATGGTTATCACACTAGCGTGTTGAATCTTATCACTTTTTTATCACAAACTAAATAATAGTAAAAGATAAAATCGTTAAATACGGTGTAGATTTAATGCTAAGTCATTTGATTAGAATACTTCTTGTTTCGTTATTGATAAGTTCTTTTTATTGAAATGTTGGTATTTACGTGGGATTTTTTTATTAATTTAATTATGAATTTAAAAATTAGGAAAGTGTGTTTTAAAATGGGTAGGACAGACTAGTGAGGTGAGTTGTTCAAATTTAATATTTTTTTACACGCTTACTTTTTAAACCGCTTATTCTCAAAACGTTCAATAAATTATAAAATATTTATTAATTATAACTAGTTGTCCCTCGGAGTTTCACTGGCGTTCCCAAGGGATGTTACATTTTCGCGGGATGAAAATTTTTGTCTCAGTTAAACCGTATAACATCAGCTATCAGCCAGTAGAAGTCCCGCCAAAATCCAGCCGGTTTGGAGTTCATAAGGAGCATACATACATTCTTCTACTATTCTCCCTGCACTTCGTTAACACATTTATTAAAGATAACATTCTTATATGGAACATTGCATATTCACAACATTTATTAACTTCCATAAGTAAAGCTATGATTTGTGAACATTTAATCACGTTAATTATTCAAAATTTTAATACTAATCCTTATGCACTGCAAATGAAAAAAATCATAATTTTACAATTACAGTTTATTTAGGTACATACCATGTAGTAATTTGTATTTAGAGATTTTATGAGAGTCCGAGGTGGAAGAGACTGGTTTCCATAACACAGGCCTCGGCTTAGCTTGGAAACCAGTTTCTCCAGCAAACTTTAATATTATAAGTCATTTTTAAGCCTTGTTCAAAAATATCTAGTTTGTATGGAGAAAGGGAATAAAAATTATTATTATTATTTAAAAAAATCGTTAAAAGATTTTTTAAATTCTTATAACAAAATTCTACTTCAACAAAAATGTTAAAAAAACACAATCTTAATTAATATCTCCACTTTCGAATATAATATCCATCGCCCAATAAAATTTATTCATAAATACAAATGCAACAGAAATTCAAAATTCAAAACCAGGACTATACCAAACCTTCCTAACGCATGGTCCCCGTCCGCCGGAAGCACGCGGTCGCTTACCGTATAATGCGGCCAAAGTCCGAACTAGTATGACGCAACCCGACGTAACGTAAAAAAAAAAACGGTCGATTCCTGCCCGGCCCCCGTTTGTAGATAAGATGGCGTGATGTCTCTCATAGAGGGGGTAAGGTCGCGCCACTCAAGGAATGCAGACATTTTTTTTTGTCACAGATAGTTGTAGGTGTGTCAGACTTTTTTGGATTATCTCTTCGCTTGTTTCGAGCATGCATGCGTTACTATAATTTCCTGAAACCGTAAATGAAAAATGAATATATTTTTATTCAAATAGGCCTTTACAAGCACTTATGATAGACTCTAATACCGGTTCGGAAGGGTGTTGTTTACTGAGAAGACCCGGCAATAAACTCAGCAATTACTCTTTTTAAAAATGATCTTAGATTTTTTACAAAATATTTATTAAGTCTCACTGATAATACCTGTGTTATCGCAGAAGTGAAGAATTATTAAACAATGATATAAAAAACAAACTGAAACTGACCAGCCCCATCATGAAAATCTATGCTCCAAACTCTCATACCGTGGGCTGTGCTTTGACTGGAAGTTTTTGAAGTGAAACTTCTTATGAAGCTTTGAAATAGGGATGTGTCCTGACATGTCAAATCAGCAATTCTTTATGGAATGTCAAAACGATCGAATGTATGGAGTTTTGTATGAAATAGCAAGTTGTGACGTCATAATTGTACAGCATCAAATAATTCTTTTTGATTAGATCGGTACATAAAATTCTCAGACGAAAAATAAATGAATGATAAACACAATCTATGCTATTCAAAAGTAATCGATGAATAACTAAAATGTTAACCTGTAATACCAAAGTTTCGCTTCTATCGTGTGTCTTTAAGACGCCCTGTTTTGTATTTTTTACAAAACTAGAGGAGAGGCGTATTGCAAAGTCTGTACTAGATAAAGGAATTTAAGTTTTTGAGATTATTATCCTTGGTCTATTAATATGGAAATCAAACGAAATTTGGTTAATGATGGCATATCAGAATACATCACCTATAAGTTAGGCACGCAATAGGTTCGGTACAGTATTTACCATATTTGCAATAAATAAGACCTATTTTATTTTACCCATGTATTGATGATATTTTCCATGTATTTATAAGCAACTAGCTGTACCCTGCCACGCTTCGCTGTGGCTCATTGTGATTGAATGGTTATGAAATGAGAAACAAAACAAAGACGGTCGCGGATATGTGACTGATGCAAAAAAATGCTAAAAACAATCCTAAATGCGGATTATATATCATGCTAAAATTTCAGCACGATCGGTGCAGTACTTTTTGAGTTTTTGAAGCGTACACAAACCAACATAACATTTTTATATACATAGATTTCATTTGATTTTCCTGTAAGATACAGATAATTATTTATTTTCTTAGATTTTTGTCTCTAGTTCGGAGATAAGGGGAAGGGCGAGGGGAAACGTGTAATTTCTTGAACCGTTAAATTAAAAAAAATATGAAAAAAAAACAGGATGTATCGTATACACACGATAGAAGTGAAACTTTTGTATCAGAGGGTAACATTTTTATTAGTCATCAATCACTTTTGAATAGTATAGATTGTGTTTATCACTTATTTATTATTAGTCACACAAAAAGGTTGCGGATTAGAATGTCAATCTGCAACCAACACCGAATTAAATACATACTCATCGAGACTTTAACTTTTAACATGCAATAGGTATGAGCTGAAGATCGAGCTCAGTGGCGTGCATAGGTGAGGCCTATGTCCAGTAGTGGACGGAGATAGGCTGATGATGATGATGAGGTATGATAAAGAGTTCCAATTTTACACCATTTGACAGACCAGTTGGCTTGGAGGTTAGAGACCCTGACTGCCACGCCGCACGTCGCGGGTTCGAGTCCCACCCAGGACAAACATTTGTGTGCATGAACATGTCTGTTTGTTCTGTGTCTGGATGTTAATATATATTTAGGTATATATTTACTAAGGAAGTAAATGTAGTACAAGCTTTCCCCTGCGGTTTCACCCACTTTTCCTTGGAATATATAATTTTCAGTATCCTATGTTACTTCTAATACCTCCAAGAATATGTGTACAAAGTTTCATGATGAAGGGTTAAATAGTTTTCGCGTGAAAGCGTAACAAACAAACTTACATTCACATTTATAATATTAGTAGGGATATCAGTTATCTGGTTTCCATAGTAGCTGCAGTAACTTCAAATTTGACCTTCATAAGTGCCTTCCGAGGGCCTAAACTGAATAAATGGTTTTGAATTTTGAATAGTACAAGTTCTGCTTAGTTTGGGATCAAATGGCCGTGTGTATAGAATGTCCCAAGATATTTATTATTATTATTTTGATTTGAAACCTTAAAAAGGTTAAATTACAAATGAGACATACTTCCTTTTAATTTCGTGCAACCATTAGATGTAATTTAAGAGCGCTGACGTCATTCGATTAGCTTCAATCATTCGAATGCGTACGTGATCTTAAGAACGTCTCCATGAAATGTAGCGAGGCTGTGACGTCACACCTGGCGTATACAGTATGTAACAAAAACGCTGTTATTCCTTTTAGGAACGTTATACATTACCTACAAGCACACCATTAATGATATTAGAATTTAACAATTATAAACATTGGCTAGTACAAAGGTCAAAATCAAATAACTATTAAAATCGACACATTCAAAAAAATGTTTAGAGTATCTGATTTTACAAATACATCTTTATTTCGCTAAATAGCCTACGAGCTCGGCGGCTTTCTTTGATGCGACAGAAGATGCCGCTAAAACGTAGGCGCGTGCCTCGTATCCCTGCCACGTGCCTTCCTACCCCTTTACCCCACCACCCGCCGCCCTGCGAATCATAAGCGAATTCCTTAGTCTCCCGCGCAACTTACTTTCGAACGGTTGTTATTGTTGACCTAGTGAGTGACTTGTGTTTTGTTTACGTAAGATCACCTGATCTGACGCCCTTCGATTGTTTGCCTCTGGGGTACTGTTAAGCAACAGGTGTTCAAAAAACCGTGTGATACGGAGGTCGAAATGCGTTCACGCATAGTAGCAGCATTTGACCACATCAAGTTCTATAGCTCCATTTTACAAAGCGTACGTGAAAATATTATTAGGCGTTGCAACAAATGTGTCGAGGTACAAGGTGGTCATATTGAACAGCACCTCCGTGGCCGTCTAGTAGACATTATAATAAATAATACATTAAAATGCAAGTAGGTACTTAAGGTTATGTGTGACAGACGCGGGGACTTTATTTTGTTTATGTAAAAGTGTTAAATGTACTTATAACAATTATCAATTGTGCATAAAAATATCGTGTAAACCAACATTTTCAAAGATTCATTCGTTAAAGTGATAAACAACAGCTGACAAAGTCGTGAACTTGTGTAGAAAAAATAGGTAGATAACCGGCGCAGCGCGGCGCGGCGGCACCGACAAAGAGAGGCCACTCTCTTTGTCGGGTCGGGTAGAACTTCTTCCTATTATTTGTGATTTCGGGTCATCGCTTCATGCAGAGGTAAGATATCAGAATAACATTACAAATATTAATAATTAAATATTTATTTTAATTATTTGTGTTTACAGTTTATTATAAATGACTTCCTTTATTACGTATGTATACCGATTCTTAAAACGTAGGTAGAAGGAACAACAGGGTTTTTGTTACATATTGTAGATACCAACGAGTTACAGGTGTGACGTCATACCTGGGGTGTTACAACATAGCTGTGCTTGGGGACCCAAGTCAATTTATATTGTTTTTTTTTAAGGGAAAAAAATGATTATTACAATCATATAAGATATATAGACAGGCCAGTTGGCTTTGTGGTTAGAGACCCTGACTGCCAAGTCGCAGGTCGCGGTTTCGATTCCCACCCAGGACAAACATTGGTGTCCATGAACATGTCTGTTTTGTGTCTGGATGAAACATGTATATAGGTAAATATTTATTTATAAAAAAACTAGTTTAGGTAGTATATCCGTTATCTGGTTTCCATAGTATAAGCTCTGCTTAGTTTGGAATCAGATGGCTGTGTGTAAAGAATATCCCTCGATATTTATATTTATATACTAACTGTCCCCCGCGGTGTTACCCGAGTTCCTGAGGAATGTCACATTTTTCCGGAATAAAAAGTAGCCTAATGTTATTCCAGGATATGCTCTAGCTAATAAATGGCAAATTCCATCCAAGTCTGTTCGGTAGTTTTTGAGTGAAAGAGTGACAAACATCTAGCATAGGTAGCATATAATAGTGGAAATTACAGGCACATGAGACTTAACAACTTCACGTCTCAGGGTCGACAACGCATTGGCGATGCTCCTAGTGTTGCAAATGCCCATAGGCGGCGGTGACGACTTACCACCAGGTGGACCGTCTGCTTGTTTGTCGAACCAAGTGGTATAAAAAAGAAGAAAAAAGCTAAGATTGTTTCCTATTACCTCAAAAATAGACAATGTTAACAAGTCAATTCGTCGTACCGTTTGTGGGCCCGTGCCGAGCGTCACGTAAACTAAACTTAATGTGTTTTCATTGTTGAGGACGACACGGCAAAATTATAATCGTCCTGCCCCCTTATTCAGCTAATACAAACTTCGTCGGCAAGCCGCTTCACGGCCTCAGAGAGCTTACCTCTCACGTGATTAGTAGTATTATTATTAAATTAATTTCATGAAAATCGTTGGAGCCGTTTCCGAGATCCTATGCAAGAATTGCTTGTTTAAAGGTATTAGATAGATATGTAGGTTTTTAGACTTATCTTTGGACCTGCAATTATGTTGAAAAACTGTGAATTTAAAATATCCTATAGAATGTTTAGGTACTTTGTTGAATTGTCTAACTAATGTATAGACTTCGGTAGAGTGTAGTAGTAAACTAAAATACCCTGTCGTCATGCTACAATGGAAACGAGCACCGTAAGTAGGGCGGTTTAGTTTTTTTCCTAACATTAACTACTACCCAAAACGGCGCCTTTGAAGATAACTTCTTATTGCTAACTGATTTTGTTATCTACTTACCAAAGTTTCTGAGAAAAGAGGACAAATTAGCATTTAGATAGGTAGGATTTTACTAGAAATATTATTTTACATTTCATATTAGATGTTGAGAGAATTATATTTGATAATAATAACATTAAGGTTTGCGTTATATTATAATATAAGATTATTTTGTTTCTCGGAAAAATAGACTTTTTTAAATATCTTAAATTGAAAATTCCACATACATATTACATATTGTAGGTACAGTATACTTTCAAATAAATATAATCTTGAAAAATTGCCAATAAACTTATCAAGTAAATAGAACTTGTATTTATTACCTAAAAAATGATAAATAAATTATTATGACGTGCTTTCTTAAATTTGATAGATACATTAGAGTCAGACTATTCATAAGTGCTTGTAAAGGCCTATTTGCATAAAAATATTTTCATTTAATTTTCATTCCATAATATAAATATCTCTAATACCTAAGACCGATCTTACTAAAACATTGCACTCACGTAGTCTATGTTACGGAGAGAGTTAAGTCCTTTTTATAAATTTTAACGAAGACGAAACCCCATGTCGTGAGCTTGTAATATTGCAATTGCAAAAGCTTTTTTATTATTCTTTAGCTTCATAACGCCCGAACAAATTCCAATGAAATTTTGTACACAGATAAAAAAATACCTCGGGAATGCGGACAAAACCGCGGGGCAAAACTAAAACTTAGAAATCCATTAACAGTATGCGGAATTCATAGGTCATGCACGCAATTAAACCGAAATTATGGATAAATCATCAACTCACGATATGGAATTTAGAAAGTGTGGTAGTTTGAGCTGTTATTATGAAAACAAAAGCTAATTTCGTTGCAATTCATTTGAGAATAAACGGTGAATAAGTTCATGAATATTTGAGCGTGGCGCTTTGGTAACACGAAACTAGGGTTCCCAATTTTTGATACGAGAAATAAAGTATATTAAAATCGGAGAAATAAAATGAGCAGCCCCCTTATTCAGCTAATACAAATATCGTCGGCGAGCTGCTTCACGGAGGCCTCGGAGAGCTTATCTCTCACGTGATTAGTAGTATTAGCGTAGTTAGCGAATGAGACAGAGCACGGAAGCCGCGACGAAACATCCTCGAGTTAGTGTCATTTTCCTTACAGAATCGAGCCCCAGTAATTTACAAAAGAAAACGGTTTTTTTGACGTTTTAGAAACATACTTTTTGGGGCTTCTTGCACAATTTATTATCATATTTAAAATATTCATAAACCTCTCCACCCAGCGGACATAAAGCCAGTATTTTGCATACTTTTTTTTAAGTAATTTTTTTGGCGCGTTAGTGAAAAATTATGAGAGTAAATTTTTACGATGCGAAAAACCGATACCCTGAAGATAGCTGATAACGGTCTTTTCGGAACATCGCACAAATCGCAACCGTCAGTGTCAATCAGAGTAATGATATTATTGTCAATGATAACCTAACAACGTCAAAGATTGGTGCAAAGAGTTTGGACACTACAAAATCAATTGCACGACGGAATAGTAAAGACAAATGCCTTTAGTGCAGTTTCTCTCACCAATAATTTCGAATATAACTCCTTACGTGGGGTTTAAAAGTACACACACACGTTTTCTTATTTTATAGAACAGTAAAAAGTAATGAAGTACAACAATAAAAATAATATAAAAATGTGAGCCGTCACGGGACTCCTGGCAGATGTGAAACATCGAAATTATTTTGTACAAGTAATATGTATAAAATAACAGATTACGATAGGAACTGTGGTGACATCTATGAACACGCATACAATCCTTCACCGCCCGCACCACGCAACACGCGAGAAGCCTACATCGCTATATAGAGATTCTCTCAGGATTCGACATATACGCCATCTTCAATGCTGCCTTGGCGTGCAACCACTTTCCACAACAGTGGAAGGTGGCACACGTCATTGGCATTCGAAAACCTTGCAAACCCCGATCCGAGCCCACCAGTTATCGTCCCATAAGTCTACTCAGTGTTTTGGGTAAGATTTATGAGAGACTCATTTATCTCAGACTAAAAGCATATGCCGATGCTAATAGACTCATTCCCGACGAGCAGTTTGCCAAACCATCCACTCGTGTGTTCAACAAGTCCATAGAATCGTTGAACACATCTCTAGTAAATTCCAAATCGGTATATTGACAGGCGCGCTCTTCTTCGACGTGGCGAAAGCGTTTGACAAAGTGTGGCACGACGGCTTAATTTTTCACCATCATTTTACACCTTCGTCCTCTCAAAAAAAAAATTCGACATATACTCGTATACAAGCATCCAACATCAACAGTTGGACCTCGGTCCACAGGCATGATCTGCGGCAGCTTGGCGGAAGATCTTTCCATTTAAAAGGAGAAGTATCATACGTTGCTCCTCCATAGAACTAAATATGGCATAATGTAAAAAAATATATATTACGATTTTTTTCCACAAAAATAATAACTGTTTATTTAATAAACATTTATTTTCATTAAACTCAAAAATCACAAATTTAAATAAAATATTCATATTTTGACAACTCATCATATAGCGACGTGTCGCCACGGCATGCGTCGCCACGCCAGAAACCGGTTTTACGTGCGGCTATAGATGTTTCACATCAATAAGTAAAATAATACAGTATAATATGGTATGGTGGGAGCCCTACATAAAAGTCGATGATTGTTAGAATCGTACAATTTGCGTATTTGTTACGTCTAAGTGAAACATTCCTGGTTCTGAATCGTTCCTTCATTTGACGTGTGAGCTACGCGTTTGTTTTCCATATCTACTTATATTTATTCAACCCTACTCTGTTTGTGGGTAGGTATGTGTTTGTTACTTCACGCAAAAACTACCAAACGAATTTGGATGAAACTTGGCACAATTTGAAATTACAGGCACATGAGACTTAACAACTTTTCGTGTCCGGGTCGACAACGCATTGGCGATGCCCCTAGTGTTGCAAATGTCCATAGGCGGCGGTGACCACTTACCATCAGGTGGACCGTCCGCTTGTTTGTCGGCCCACGTGGTATAAAAAAAAACATAGATAGAGATCTTTATCCCGAGAAAATGTAGCATCCCTTATGAACGCGGATGAAACCGCGGGGGAGAACTAGTCTACTTATATTTATCCAAACTTATCCTACAAATATGGTAAATGCGAGAATGCATAGGTTTGATACTCTCTCACGCAAAATGTACTTGACGGATTTGGGTGCAATTTGGCACATAGATAGAGCATACCCTGGAATAATATATAGGATTTATATAGGGAAAATTCTTACAGAATATTTTTTATTAAAATAGGTATACAATATAACTTTAGAGTAGTAGAGCTCTTAGTGCAGAGTTCGTCCGGGGAAGTACTACCACCTTACCCATTTCCGCCGTGAAGCAGTAGTGCAATTGTATTACTGTGTTTCGGTTAGAAAGGTAAGGGGGCCGGTGAAATTACAGGCACATGAGACTTAACAACTTCACGTCTCAGGGTCGACAACGCATTGGCGATGCTCCTAGTGTTGCAAATGTCCATAGGCGGCCGTGACCACTTACCATCAGGTGGACCGTCTGCTTGTTTGTCGGCCCAAGTGGTATAAAAATAAAAAATAAAAACTACTAATAACATAGGTATCTAAAATTCTTTATATAAAACTGTAACTAGTAACCATCAAATATTAATCTATAAAACAAGTCTTGATACTAACAAGACTAATTTAAAAAATTGTAAAAATTCATTGTAAACTAGCATTTTCTGGAAGAAATAAAAGGCTTTTTTATTTTATTTATTTATATATGGAAAATATAACCTCAGGAACGAGGGTGAATCCATGACGGAAAGCTTGTGATGTTATAAACGCGAGAATTTGTGAGGATGTGTGTTACTTATTTACGCAAAAACTACCCAACGGATTTGGATGAAACTTGGAAAATAGATTGGTGAGCTGGATAATACATTGCTTACTGTTTAAAATGTAATTGCTGAGTTTATTGCCGGCTCTTCTCAGTAAAAGCAACCTTCCGAACCGGTGTTAGAGTCTGACCATTCATAAGTGCCTTTGAAGGCCTATTTGAATAAATATTTCATTTCATTTCATATGCTGAGAAAATTGTTCATCCCTAGGGATACCGGATGAAAATGCAGTCAGTCAGTTATTACATAAATAGGCAAAGACAAAATATCCAAGTTCCATTTTGTTCTCTGTTTGTGAATCTTTTTTCATCAATCTTATTTTTTAACAGTGTCAAAAAAACACCACGATTTTTTTAAACATACATATTCCTCATATTTTCAATCAGTGATCGAACACTAATCTGTATAAATATAAAATTATTTTCTCTCTTAACTTTCTCGAGTCTGTATATCAGAACAGAATGAATGAACACCGCCGGCGCCGTGGGTAGTAGAAGTGATAAACTAACAAACTAGCCGTAAATCTGCATATATATACAACGTGTTACAAAATACCAACGACCCTAGTAAGTTGTCATGTCAGAGAAACATATTATTTAACATAAAGGTCTATGTACCTATTTTACCTAATAATTGACTAGTTTATTAGTTTTTCTATTTTTCATTCATAAAAATCATTTTTCGTTATTTTTTTGGGGTATGTTATACAGCGTTACTACAGTTCATAAATATTTTGAATGGATAAGGCCCCATGTAACCTCCTTTCGGCTTTACGGGTAGTTTTGCAACACCTGTATATGTACTGTTATCTTGTTTAAATTAATTTGTTGCGAGAACACGCGGTTTACTGTGTAAACTGAAAGATTTCGATGAATGGCGTCCGTCTATAGAAATACAGTGTTTAATACTTCACGTAGGTATACATTATGTGCGCTAAGCTTCGGTAGAATTTATATTAAGAGGGGTCAATGACATTGTTTATATTTTTTTGAAAGGAGGTTTAAAATAATTTTAAAGACCGCTTGTTTTTGATAGAAAAGAAAGATAATTGTACAAAAATAAATTACACTTTTCTAATTAACCGTTAAAGAACCACCTTAATATATATTTTTTGTACTAATTGCAGACGGCAGACTAAAAAAATTGGCGTTTTGAAAAAAGAAAACTTTGATAAATACACGTTCTTGTATAGGGACCCACTTTCATTTTTAGCTTTATTATTATTTTTTTGTTATGGCCACCATACTAACTACGCAAACACGAGAGAGGTCCGCTCTCAGAGGCCTTTATTGTAGATTCTATTAAAAAGGGGGCGTACAGTAATCTATATAATATATATAAAAATGTTATGTTGGTTTGTGTACGCTTCAAGAACTCAAATAGTTCTGCACCGATCGAGCTGAAATTTTAGCATGATATATAATCCGCATCAAGGATTGTTTTTATCTATTTTTTGCATCAGTTACATATCCGCGACCATCATGGTTTTGTTTTACATTTCTCAACCATTCAATCACAATGTGCTACAGCGAACCGTGGCAGGGACAGCTTGTAAGTGATAATGATAAAGAATTAATCAAAAAAGATTAAAAATAACTAAAAACCGAACAGAAATAGCATAAACCTCTCACGTCACATTCTGAGTTCAGAGTACTTCTAAAATGTCCGTTTGCTAACAAACTAATAGACCGACATATAAACAAGTCCGATTAAGATGTACAGCAGAATTTCTTTCAACGCCCCTCAGCTATGCTCCGTTTAGAAAAATAAACGAAACGCTTTAAATTAACATATTGTTTAGACAGTCTGCGAGATAATAAGCATGTGGCGTCGAAAGAGTTTTGTAAATATTAACATCATTAAATAGGTTTCGAGATTCGAGCGGATTCCAATTTTAGAACGGACATATATTTTTATTAATTACTTTTATTCGGGATGAATGTAGTTTGACTATCACTGGATTTTTTGCTCTTGTAATGGAAGTTTGACAACATCTGTCTTTAGATGTCATAGTTGTAACAAGTCATTACCAGCCCCCTTATTCAGCTAATACAAACTTCGTCAGCGAGCCACTTCTAGGGGGCCTCGGAGAGCTTATCTCTCACGTGATTAGTAGTATTAGCGTAGTAAGCGACAGAGACAGAGCATCGAATCCCTGGGGCTCGACTCTGTAAGTTTCTTTATTATGGCGATTCAATGGACGGGGACTTTTTAAGGACATCTTGAATACTAAGTAATTCAACTAATAAGTACATAGACACTTCCGGCGCCTCCCCTCAGACAATGGTACATCACATCTTGCACGCCAGAAGACTTGTACGATATAATGCTACAGACTTCTAGTCTAAACAAATTTAGCCAAAACGATCGAAACGCAAAAAAAAAGTACATAAAATAAAACATTATTCGGTATTACGCTTACATACAAATTAGGAAAAAAGTTACATTTACTTCCAATCCTAGATCCCTCGATAGTCAAGCGGTATAAAGCTTGACTGGCTGAATACCAAAGGTTCTTGGTTTGATGCCCGAGCCCGTTCAAGATACAATTTAACTGTAGCTCGGACGACGACTACAAGACTCGCATGTCACTTTGAGACTTGGAACATCTTCTGTAAAATATGTATCCCAGTAGACCTCTGCCTACCTCTTCGGGGATAATAAGCATGAATTTATTAAGAAGCATAAGCATAAGAAGTAAGCATTGTATTTAGTAACTGCATACTACCTATTAAAAAAAATACAAAATATATATATTTTTTTTTTTATATCAGGCGGGATTGCGATTAGCCTCAATCTCACCTGATGGTAAGTGAAGATGAGGCCGAAGATGGAGCTCGCTTTCCCGTTAGTAGCCAATTCACTCTTTTTTTAAAGAGTGAATTACAATGCCTTATTTCAATTTTCACAAATATGGCATTGAAACTTTCTAAAATCTATAAAATGTTACATTATAGTGTCTAAGCTATTCTTACCTATGCTCACCCATCATTAGAGTAGCCTCGATAAACATGCTCTACCTGTTAATAGAGGTCGCAGACAATTATTTCCGTTTCGAAAGCAATATTACATATTTTACTAAGGATCATGCGTCGAGTCACGTAGACACGAGAATGTCTGACCATGCTCGCGTAGATACAACGATTTTATTCATTTGTTGGTTCTAAAACCCTTTTTAGGGATCCGTAAGGGTGGCAGTGAAACCCTATTTTAAAGCTGTATATCCGTCCGTCCGTCTGGCTGAAATCAACAATAATATATTTAAAAAAACCAGGGTGTCGCAAAGACACGATAGAAATGAAACTTTAGTATTACAGGGAAACATTTTAATTATTCATCAATCACTTTTGAATAGCATACATTGTGTTTATCGTTCATTTATTTTTCTTCACACATAAAGGTTTCGGATTGGAATTTCAAAGCCCTCCCAGAAGAAGCTTCACTTTAATAATTTCGTCAGTAGTAGAGCTCTTAGTGCAGAGTTCGCCCGGGGAAGTACTACCTTACCCATTTCTGCCGTGAAGCAGTAGTGCACTTGTATTACTGTGTTTCGGTTAGAAAAGGAAGGGGGCCGCCTAGTGTTGCAAATGTCCATAGGCGACGGTGACCACTTACCATCAGGTGGACTGTCTGCTTGTTTGTCGGCCAAAGTGGTGTAAAAAAATAATAATAAGTAATTAGCAGGGTTAAATAATATAGAAAATCCCCGCGATTGTCGAGTCGTGTAACCACGACTAGTGACATTCTAGGGCTGTTTTTTTAAAAATTATCGTCTATAGCCCCAGATTGATAAAGAACCCGAGAGACGGCGTCAATGCTCGCCGTTGGGGCACAGTCATGTTGGGACTCAACATTTCTTCGATGGAATGTGGGACTCATGATTGTGATCTCTACCTCTTCGGGGATAATGTGCGTGAAAATATGTTATGATAATATATAAAATATGATTAACTAGGGTGCATTATTGTGATGCTTTAACAATATTAAATTTAATTGTTATGAGATATTAAAATCAAATAAATTTAATATCATAAAAGGAAGCTTTTGAAGAAGCAAAACTTGCAAATATGTTGTTAAGCAAAAATGTGTTTTATAAGCTGGATTTAAGAGCTAGTTCTCTTGTAGTACACATCATATGTAGCATGTGCTTACCACAGCTAAAATCCTTAACATCCTGAGATTGTCAATATAGACAAGTTCTAACACATATACTTTCGGAGATTACCTCTTACATCCCAACTTACAAACTTTTTCTCTTTATAATATACTAGCTTTTAACGGTTTCAAAGGGTTATAAATATACATATAAACCTTCCTCTTAAATCATTCTGTCTATTGATGAAAGCCGCATCAAAATCCGTTGCGGAGTTTAAAAGATATAAGCGCACATACGGCGGAAGCGACTTTGTTTCATACTTTGTAAAAAAAGTTTAACAAAATTAGGGCAGTTACATTAATTGCCGCTTTAGTGGCGTAGCGGCGTAAAGATCAGCATAGAGACGGAATTTCCTGAGTTCGATTCCATGGATAAGCAAAGTACAATTTTCCTTGTCAGAAATTATTACACGGGATAGGTAACGTGGAGAGAGACGGCAACAATTCTCTCCACAAGTCTTTTACTTAAAATACCTTGATGTAATCAAAACCGTTGACTAAGAGCCCTGTGCGCTCTCCGAAAAAGTCCGTTTAAAGGTGTAAGTAAGAGCTATGAGAGGCTAACACATTCGTCTCATCCAAAAAAAGACTTACTACACCCCCCTCCCCCCTTGTGATATTTCGTGATTTTTTCCGAACCCCCTCCCTCCCCTTTCGAACCCCACGTGGACGGCCCCTAAAGTAGTTTTCACTTCAAAAACCTTGATTAAATTTTGGTTTGAGTACAGAGATCTCTGCCTACCTCTTCAAGGACAATCAGTAGGTACAACTGCGTAATCCTCTCAACCCGAATATATGAGTATATCACTATTGGAGCAACCTTGACCTGCCATGAATGATTTCCAGCACAATTATACAGCCAGACCGAAAACACATAAAAGTGTAATCGACTAGAAAAAAACTTATTTCAAAATACATCACTTAAAGGAAAATCGTATTCCATTTTTTAAAGGTAGTAGATGTTCCCTGTTTGCATCCTTTTTTCTAAGACCTTCGCGGGCGCATGTTGAACAACTCACCAAAGTTTCATCACTATCGGATACTTATACTATTTAAGAAGGTATAGGGTACAATTCGGTACAAACAAACTCACTCAAGGGATTAGCAAGCTGAAGTGGCAGTGGGCTGGTCACATCTGTCGTAGAACTGATAACCGTTGGGGTAGAAGTATTCTAGAGTGGAAACCACGGCTCGGTAAACGTAGTGTAGGGCGCCCTCCAGCTAGATGGAGCGGTGATATACGCAAGCTGGCTGGCAGCGGTTGGAAACAAAGAGCTGAAGATCGAGCTCAGTGGCGTGGGATAGGTGAGGCCTATGTCCAGCAGTGGACCGAGATAGATGATGATGATGATGATAATGATAATTATTATATTATAATAAGATACCTATAGCTTAGTTACGATCTCAATTGAGCCGCCCATATTTGACCACATCGCTGTTTGAGGCCGAATGTAGTCATGCTAAGTAGGTTCTAAAACTAAAACAAACTACGTCGGCGAGCCGGCGTACAGAGGTCTAGGAGAGCTTACCTCTCATGTGATTACGTAGTTACCGAAAGAGAAAGCATAGAGGCCGCGACGAAACAACTTCGAGCTAGTGTCAATTTCTTTACAGAATTTAAGCCCGGCCCCCTTATTCAGCTAATACAAACTTCGTCGGCGAGCCGCTTCACTGCGGTCTCGGAGAGCTTATCTCTCACGTGATTAGTAGTATTAGCATAGTTAGCGAAAGAGACAGAGCACGGAGGTAGCGACGAAAAATCCTCAGCTAGTGTCATTTTCTAACCAGAATCTAAGCCCACGATACTTGTATGTTATTTCTAAACTGC
The DNA here is from genome assembly GCA_907165245.1 of Habrosyne pyritoides. Taxonomy (NCBI): domain Eukaryota; kingdom Metazoa; phylum Arthropoda; class Insecta; order Lepidoptera; family Drepanidae; genus Habrosyne; species Habrosyne pyritoides. The sequence continues at coordinate 8,113,743 of OU015610.1, read as the reverse complement.
TACTTTAAACATTGGGCGAATCATTCAAATTGGGTGATCATTTTATCGTAAAATATTATCTACTAATAAAACGTGTTTATAAAAGAAACGTACATTGACATTTTTACCCTAGTTTATTAAAAACATATCCATAATAGTATGTTATATTAATAAGTTACATTCAAAGCTTCGTGCTTTTCCAATTTCGACCACAAGTTCAAATACATACATTTCTTCCACAGAACAACGATATAAGCTCTTTGTTCCTAGGTTTATTCTTTAAATACATAAGTGCCTTATTATATAGATATTTACACCCATTATATATACAAAAAAATGTTATCGCACACTGTTCGAAAATTAATATGAATTTACATTAAAAATAACAGATTTTTTTTATGAATAACACTTAATCTTGTCAATGATTCACAAGTAGAAGTGATAATTATACTCAAGTATTTTGTCTCTGCCTATTTATATAGAGTTAAAACTTAATAACACCACTTCAATGAAAGAAGAACGAAAAAAAATTTCAAAAACGTGATTAAACGTGTGTATTCCACGTGAACGCGAAAATCTTTTTAAATTTCTAATAGAAAAGTAAGTATTGTTATTTAAATAATGTTTGACTTTAAAATACAATACAATGAGTTTTTTTAATGCTACTTATTCAAACCAGAAAATTCCAGTTAAGTTAGTAGGGGCCAAATCTAGGATAGCGCATAATTTTTTGTTGATGTTTGGCGCCAGATTTTCAACTTGAGCCAGCCCTACAGAGTACACTACCATTCAAAATTCAAAACCATTTATTCAGTTTAGGCCTTCGGAGGGCACTTATGAAGGTCAAATTTGAAGTTACTGAAGCTACAATCGTTTAATATACTACTAGTAAATACAAATGAAAAAATATTCTGTAATATTCTTTACACACGGCCATCTGATAGACTGTACAATGTTTAACAAAACACGATCCTTTTATAAGGTGCCCAAAACCGAAACGTGTTTTCTTCGGTTAAATATCCCAGGCCATCCCGGGACATTCTTTTACACAATCCCAAACTAAGCAGAGCTTGTACTATGGAAACCAAATAACTGATATACTACATATAAGACAATAGTACCTGGATGGCCGAGCTTTGCTCGGGTTGTCTTTACTAATGTGACTACTGCCGTATTCTCTTTTTTAAAGCATTGTCATGTGTACCTAGATACGAATTAGATGGGATCATAAAGGGCGTATCCTTAAGTGTAAGTGGTTTTACCTTTGTATTCTAATGGTATTGTAGCAGTTTTCATTGCCTAAAAACACGGATAAAACGACGTTTTCTAAGCCTAGCTAGATCGATTAATCGCCCCCGAAACCCCTGCATACTAAATTTCATGAAAATCGTTGGAGCCGTTTCCGAGATCCTAATTATATATACAAGAATTACTCGTTTAAAGGTATTAGATTTTTATTATTTATTGTAAAATCTTGCCAATGATTTTTTTTATTCCAAATACAAGTTTAAACAGACAAGTTCATGCACACAAATGTTTTTTCTAAATGGGAATCGAATCCACAACCTCAGGCGTGACAGTCAGAGGACGAAATAATGTCACACGTGTAATTTACAAAATTGTGCGAAAAATGCCTAAATACTCCATTATAATAAATTATGTTAAAAAAAATATATCTTATACGTTAGCAATAAATTCACTTTCTTGTTTTATGAATAACACATCGTATTGTAATGTAAGTAAATGATTTCAAAAGGTTTTTTTTCTCCTTGAATACGCAATGAAAAAATACAATAGTTAATGCCCATAGTGTGTTCGAATGAGACGGTTGTCAGGCCGTCCTGCTCGGTGATTTCAGGTATAAAATTTATTAATTTTCTCTCCCATTTTCTCCGAAGTGGTAGGCAGTCCCAGTACCTCTTGGAAGCTCATTATGGATAATTTCATCACATAGGCAGCTTTAGGCGAGCTTTTTCCAGACCTCTAGTCCACAGAGTCATAAAAATACGTTATTAAAGTAGAATACTTATAGTTTCTACCGTTTAAATTAATTATCTACCATTTCAATTTATGTAATATCTTTTTCAACAGAAAGCTGGCCACAATCCCTACTAATATTATAAATGTGAATGTAAGTTTGTTACGCTTTCACGCGAAAACAACTTAACCGATCATCATGAAACATTGTACACATATTCTTGGAGGTATTAGAAGTAAATATGATACCTTTTTATCCCAGAAAAATGTTACATCCCTCGGGTGTAACATCAAAATGTGTTTTATAGCTTGAATGAATTTTTTTATAATAAATATTGACATAATTGTAGAATAAGTTGTTGTTAAATTATCTTATTTTATTTTTATATTCATTATTTATGAAAAATGTACTTATTATTACTGAATGTCTGTATATTTTATTTTGACATAATTTAAATTTGTATCCGACTTCTATTGTATGCCCGATATGGGTAGATTCTGTAGTTAATTAATTACTAAATTGACAATAAAGTTTTATTCCATTCTATTCTATTCTAGGGATCGCGGGTGAAACCGCGGAGGACAGCTAGTATGATTATAACGGAACATACTAATGTCCCACGGCTTCACCCTCATTCCCATGAGACGTAATGAACCCCGGGACTATAACATAGCCTATGTCACTCGAGAATAGTGTAGCTATCTATCAGTAAAACAATTTTTGAAATCGTACGTGTAGTTTCGATAATTACCACCACTTCTGCCGTTATTGAGTAACAAACATCCATATGAAAGTTTACGAGTATTTCGCGTTTGTAATAGTAGAAAGATTGAATATGAAAAATGCGCTCAAGTTTTTATATAAAAAAAAAAAAAAAAAAAAAAAATGACATTCTTCAAATGTCAGCTGTTTTGACAGCTGTCAAAACGGAGCTCAATAGGCCTCGATAACATCAATAATAAAGACTCTTCATCCGCGAACTGTTTTAATAACACAACGTATTAAATACGGCGACATTAATCCAATTTCTTTTTAACATATCTATTTTTATCATTTTCCTTTATAATGTATTCACGTTCACGAAAACCATTCACTGAAAATTCAATTTACTGTGAGCAAATAGCTGAAATCCCTCTGCAGCCGTCCTCGCGTCGAGCGAGAGTGATTTTATTTAAAACTACGAGATTTTTTTATGAAAAGCGTATTAAAATATAGACAGATATCGCAGAACTGATAACCGATGGGGAAGAAAGGTTCTCAAGTGGCGACCACGTACAGGAAAACGCCGAGTGGGACGATCTCTCACCAGGTGGACTGACGACCTGGTCAGAGTCGCTGGAAGCCGCTGTATGCAGGCGGCTCAGAACCGTTCGAGGTGGAAATCCAAGGGTGAGGCCTATGTTCAGCAGTGGACATCCCTGGGCTGATGTGATGATGAGGATGGTGATGAATATAGACAAATCATTCAATAAGGTCAAATACCATCACTTTATGTTGCCATATCTGAGCGCGGTTAACGCATCTATAGTTTATATATCATTATAATTATACATACCTTACAGTTAATAGGTACCTATATTGTATTCTGTGGCCTTAATTTATTAAAAAAATAACAGAGATATGAGACAACTGAGATGAATCTTATAACACCTCATTCGTTGAAATCCATCAAATAGTTTAGGATGGATCGTTCTAAAGAATAAGGCATAGGGCCTATAGGGATTTGCTGTGCATCCATGTGACCGTCCATCACAGGGCTATATCTTTTGAACCGTATTATAAATAAATAAATAAATATCCCAACACATTCTTTACACATGGTTACCTGATCCCAAGTTAAGCAGAGTGTACTGGTTGTAGTATGGCTACCAGGTAATTGATATACTACCTAAACTACTTTTTAAATACATACGTATATAGATATTTACACCCAGACACAGAATCCATACTTACAAGATAGACACAGAACAAACAGACATGTTCATGCACACAAATGTTTGTCCTGAGTGGGAATCGAACCCGCGACCTTCGGTTTGGCAGTCAGGGTCTCTAACCACCAAACCAACTGGCCCGTCGAATTTGAACTTTTAACAGAATATGATCGCTTAAACAAAAGATAAAAGTTTTAAATATTGTACGGTAGTACAGAACCCTTTCGTGTCTGAATCCGACACGCACTTAGCCCCTTTTTTAATCCTGTTCCCTGTGTCTGGGTGTAAATATCTATACATTTAAGTTTGTATAAAAAAAATGAAGTTAATGTACCTCAGTATATCAGTGTCGTAACCCGATTCCATAATACAAGGTCTGTTATTAGGTTTGTTAGTTTGGGATCAGATGGCCATGTTCAGAATATCCGAGAATATAAAATATCAGATTTAAGACTGTTTTAGTACAAAAGGCTTTCTACAACACAAATGATTATTTTAATGACGACAATGCTTGGGTGTAGCGCTCGCTCCAGCAGGACACATCTTTATGTACAAAATCTTATTTTGAAAAGAGTAATTGCTGAGTTTATTGCCGGCTTTTCTCAGTAAAAGCAACCTTCCGAACCGGTGTTAGAGTCTGACCATTCATAACTGCCTGTGAAGGCCTATTTGAATAAATATTTCATTTCATTTCATTTCACAAATTCCGCTACATTATAAAACGAATACGATGATGATCATCAGTTTCTGACAGTCATCGTGGAAGATCAATATTTAACGTATTTATAAGCGCCGGTAAGAACATCGACTCAACTCAGAATTTGAATAGCAAATCGATTAACATCTGTTTGCCATTTTGTAAGTCAATGAGACATTTGGTAATCTTGCGAGGCACCCCCGGGTTGACGGAAACCTGGACTCTTTTTGAATTCATTTATATTTTACAGTCCGATCAATATTGTGCTTACTTGGGACATTATTATGAGCGTAAATGTCAAAACAGTTTTATCATAGACTTTGGTTTATCTGACAGCTCCTGCCATCGGGTAATTTAACTTTTTATTTTATTTTAATGGCGCATGTTGCCAGTAACAGAATTCTGCCAGTGTCACGTTAGTTGAAAATACAAAGGGATATGAGAAAAGGTTTTGTATTGCAGGGAAACATTTTAATGATTCATCAATCACTTTTGAATGGCATAGATTGTGATAATCATTCATTTATTTTTCGTCACACTAAAAGGTTGCGGATTAGAACTTCAAAGCCATCACATAAGAAGTTTAACTACAAAAGAAAGTTATTGAGTACTGGACAACATAACATAATACAATAACACGATGAACAATCACACCAAAAAAAAAAAAATAAAGAACCCAACAAACAATATTGATGTGTCGCAATATTATGTCAAATCGATTACTTTTAGGTCCAAATTGAATTTCAGCTTCTTTCCTATCTTTTGGAGAGTACATGCATTGCTCTCTCCCCTGCTTAGAGACTTTAAACTTATTGACCAAGCTGTCAGATTCCATGTTTGAATGGCATACATTTCAGTTGGTATCAGATGAATCTTTGTAAGAGCCAAGATATTTTTTTTATGTCATTTCGTTTGACAAACAGGCGGAGAATCCGCTTAGTAAGTGGTCACCGCTGCCTACGCACATTTGCAACACCAGGAGAATCGCCAATGTGTTGTCGTCTTTAAGACGTGAAGTTATTAAGTTTATGTGACTGTAATTTCCAAACTTACCATTCTAACCGAAAAATAGTAATAAATATCCTGGGACATTCACAGCCATCTGATCCCAAACTAACCAGAGCTTGTACTATAGAAACCAGATAACTGATATACTACATTATTAAATACATACTTAAATAGATATTTAGATCCAGACACAGAACAAACAGACATGTACCTGCACACAAATGTTTGTCCTGGGTGGGAATCGAACCCGCGACCTGCGACTGGCCTGTCAATAATACAAGTGCTCTGCTTCACGGTGGAAATGGATATAGTAGTACTTCTCCTGACGAACTCCATACTAAGAGCAACTTACTTGTACAATAGTATTTTATTTATATAAATTAATATATTTAATACATCCATGCCTGGAAATTTACGGTGGGCCTGCCCCAAATACATATAGAAAAATGTCTGACTTGTGTGACCTCTGATTTGCCAATTGATAAAGTATTATAGACTGCTCCAAATGCATAGTTCAGGAGTTTGATTCTGTAAGGTAAATGACACTAGCTCGAGGATATGTGCCTCCATGCTCTGTCTCTATCATTAACTACGCAATCATGAGAGAGGACACTCTCGGAGGCCTCGTTTCCGTGACCCGATGAAGTTTGTATTAGCTGAATAAGCCAGGACATTAACTGAGCATTGATTCAGTTGGAGAGAGTAAATAGTCGTCGTTTATTCTTTTTGCTAATTAATAAATTTCCTAGGACATTCTTTACGCACGGCCATTTGATACCAAACTAAATAGAATACTATGGAAACTAGATAACTGATACTCTTACTTCTAAATTTATATTTATACTAACGACCCGCCCCGGCTTCGCTCAGGTGCAATGTAGATACTAATACATATAAACTTTCCTCTTCAATCACTCTATATATTAAAAAAAACTGCATCGAAATCGGTTGCGTAGTTTTAAAGATTTAAGCATACATAGGGATATAGGGGCAGAGAGAGCGACTTTGTTTTATACTATGTAGTGATAGGTATATATTTACACCCAGAACAAACAGATATGTTCATGCACACAAATTTTGTCAGTCAGTTTCTTCTAAATTCGTCAAAAATAAATAAATATAAGAGAAATATTATACTATGAAAAAGCGGCTTAATGTAAGTCGGACTCTCATACGAAGGGCTTCGTGGTTAGTGACTCTGACTGCCAAACCGAAGGTCGCAGGTTCGATTCCCACCCAGGACAAACATTTGTCTGCATGCATTTAGAAAAAAGAAGTAGTATATCAGTTATCTGGTTTCCATAGTACAAGCTCTGTTTAGTTTGGGACCAGGTGACCATGTGTAATGAATGTCCCGGGATGTTATTATTATTATTCATATTACTCAAAACAAAAAAATTATTTTATTTGTTGCCATAACAGCTATAGCCTTATTTATCTACCAATTACAGTTCAAAAGATTCAGCCTTGTGACAGACAGTCGGGCCTTAGTAACAAAATTCCTCTGTCACCCCAAAAAACCGTATAGTAAAAACCACAGTGGAAATAGAGTATAAATGGTCTATGGTTGAAATCCTATTAATGCCAAGGGCTTATGAAAAAAAAAACAACCATACTATTGTATATATTAACATTTAAAATCGATTCGAACTCGACGCGATTATATTGCGCGAGATGCTTCTGGAAAGATCCTTTACGCGGAGGGCATCAAACTGTAGTGGCGCATGCTGGATAAACTTCACAATGCAATAAATCTTTTTGTGTTGGTTTTAAATTGAAGATATCTCCTTAATATTGTGGTTAAAATAAATTTAATACTATCAATGTCGTCTAAAATTTTTTATTTTCTCGAAAAAAATTTTTTTTTCCAATATTTTGTTTATATTTCTTTCAGGGTTGCTAATCAAATTATTAAATAGAAAAACAATTTTAATGTATAATTTATTAATACACACATGATATTTCACAAATTAAACATTATTTGATAAAGATATTTTAATTTATATAAAATGTGAGCTAGCAAAATAATGTGCTTTTAGTCTTAGGTTAATTGTATTTTAAGCTAATGTATAGCATATTGTAAGATATTAATAAAATAAAATGAGAGAAAATAAAAGCGTTTAAAAAAAGGATGTGTCGTAGAGAGACACGATAGACGTGAAACTTTTGTATTACAGAAAAGCATGTTAATTATTCGTAAATTACTTTTGACACACAAAAAGGTTGCGGATTAGAATTTCAGAGCCCATAAGAAATTTCACTTCAAAAAATTACTTCAATAAAATAAATAAAAATGAGAAAAAAAATTGCGGCATACAATTACATTTGACGCATGCACCCTTATGGCTGGATGCCCTCGATATCATGATTGTCCCACCAAGTGTAATTGCATTGAGTGGAATTGATTGATCAATATACTTGCAAGTGTTGCACAATATCAATTTAAGTTACTAAGTAAGAGACGAGAGAAGACATGGACAGTGTATTTGTTTAAAATAATATTTTTACTACGATTTCACCGGCAGGATTTCACTGGTAGTTCTAATTTCACGAGTGAAATTTGTTACCTACACTCTATTCCCTAGAGATCATACATTTCCCGGAATAAAAAGTACTTTAGTAAAAAGTTAAATTTAACCTACAAATTAAATAAATATTCTAGAATATTGTTCACACATGATCACATATACCATAGATAGTATCTGTTTTTTTTAAATGTTGGAACACCTATTTTAGATTTGCTTTTCTTGTCGACTCAGTGTAAGGTGTAAAGTGCACGTGGTCATCGGTATACTCTTAAGTTGCGACACCTTAAAAATAGATAGAGATTTTAGGGAAGTAGCAGTATTTAACAGCAAGACATCACTACAATAAAACAAAGTCGCTTTCTCTGTCCCTATATCCCTATGTATGCTTAAATCTTTAAAACTACGCAACGGATTTTGATGCAGTTTTTTAAATAGATAGAGTGATTGAAGAGGAAGGTTTTTATGTATAATACATGTGACATCCCACGGGAACGCGGGTAAAACCGCGGGGGACAGCTAGTATTGTATATTTGAAAGTTGGGAAATGACTTACATTTTGAATGAATCTTGGCACATAGATAAATTAGGTTCTGGCTTAAAAAAACTGATAAGGGCTAAAGCTAGTACTAAAGCTACCAGTTGAAGATCTTATGTAAATCGTGAACAAAATACTATAGGTACTTAAAACTACGCGTGAAATAATTATCAATATAGATTATTGACTGATAGATTAATCGATGGGAAAACCTTGAATACGTTATTCTTTTAATAAATGTTTCCTAAAACTGTTCTTAAAAATAAACAATAAAAAAATAACATAATAGATTTTTAAAAGATGGCTGAAGTTTACTAAGATGATTCCATATTTAAATTTTCACTCATTTGGTCCGAATGTATGTGGCCTGGTTTTTCAATGGCCAGATACGCGGTACCTGGCTGCTTATTTGAATTCAAATTTAAATTTGGAATTATCGTATTAAACTTCAGCCATCTTATGAAAATAATTTGATTTTTTTTTATTAAAGAACGTGAATAATCTACCCATTATATAGAATAGCACGCTTATATTGAGAGCGCGTGCGTGCAATTTTCAATTTTTCGTCAATGGACTGTCATGCGATATACGATTTAAATTGCTTTATCTGTAACTAGGCAGCTGTTGCCCCGGTTTTTCTCGTCTTGTCATATTAGTGGTCATCATATTTGTTACCAACCATTTAAAGTTACGTTATAAATTTATGATAGCGACCGGTCCTTTTCCTGTAGGCACAAAATTTATGTTGATAGAATATTTTCCTTTATTATGAATTCACGGAAATGTCACATGACGTTTTATTAATATTAACAGGTAAACACTGAAAACTGCCTTTATTTCAGTGGCTGACGATGATTATTTTTAATTATTACTTTTAAATTTATGGTAACCGTCAAGGAGCTTATTTCAGTGTTACCTGAAACCTTTCAAACCATTGTCGTACAAAGTGGCGTGCTCTATCGATAAGAAATAATCATAGAAACTCGATGCGCAGACGCAAGTAGCATCCTATATAAGTAGGAGCTTTTCATTTACCCGGTCATTTCGTCCCGGACTACCAACTAGTGTTGACACGATAATTTGAAAAAGGAACAGTGGCGTTCGATATTTGATTTGAAAAATTTATAATTCTCAATTTTCCTTTTTAACTGTGGTCTTGCTGTGTTATTTATTATTTTATTGTCTAAAGTGCCAGTTCGAAAACGAAAAAGGATTTTGTCAAAGGTATTTATGTTGATTTTTTTTCGAACTATTAATCTTAGAATTTGTTGTACAATTCTAGATTATTATTTTATTTACAAAAAGTTTATGATCCAATAATCACTTTATAAAAATAAGTCTTTGTTTTAGAAAGTGACTATTTCTGTCATTCTGTTTGAGAGTTTAGTTCTTTTAAACTTAGCAATACATATTAATTTGATTTTTAAAAATTTCGTCCGAAAGTGTTATGTATTTTTATATCCTACTCAGGCAAAGCCGCGGTTATATTTAATAAATGAAAAAACAATTACAAATAAAACTAATAAAGTTTTAAATACGCAGTCTGTCTTTTTTTTTATAATGCATTTCGACAAAGACGGAAGCTTTTTGATGCAATTTTTTTTTCTCAATTAAAAGTTAAATTTAAATTTAAAAAAAGTTGTGTTCTCACAGAATGTTATCACCATATGACTAACTAAACTCGTAATATTCAGATAAAGTTTAGCGAATTTCGTCACGTCTTTTGATAGTGAAATTCTTAGACGTGATTTTATTAGAATATTTTTTTTATTTTATCGGATTATTTTTATAACTGTATTTTCCGGGACAAGATTTTTTTTTTGTAAATAGTTTAGTATTAATTTCTTTTCTTTTTTTAACGTTTGTTAAGTTTTTTTAAATAACGGTTAAAATTCAAATTAATTATTATAGAGATTTTTATTTACTATTCTTGTAAAAAAAGATCTACGTTTGATACTTATACTTTTTTGACCAGAATCTCGTGGTAAGTGACGATGTGGTCAAAGGTGGTCAAGACGAACTAACCACCGTACTATGGTTTCTCAACGAACTTTCTTTACAAAAAGCTCGAGCTAATTATTATGTTTGAACCCACGACCTTCGCGACGTTTTGACGTCACTGCCACTACGCAATCATAGCGTTATCATTAACAATAGTTTGACTCGCGGGATTTACCGAGACTAAATTAAATTTAATATATTTAATAGATTTTCCTGAAATATTTGTATAAACCGGTTTCTATTAACAACAACATTAAAAAAATTTACGATACATTAGCTAGCTTACGCCCTGTGACATCACCTGTGTGTCCTATACCCAATTTTATAACCTAAAGTATTGATTCTATATTCATGACTGTAACGGAGAGAATTGGTAACAAACATACAGATATATTCGCACAAACTTTCTGATTTATAATTGTGGTAAATGGGTTCAGAAAATATTTAATGAAAATGTATTTATATACAGTCATAATGTCACAGGATATTTTATGTTATTTTTAAATTAGTTGTTCCAGGCTTGCGTTTTGAGTTCATACAAAAATCCCAAAAAAAGAAGAATTTTAATTTTTATATTTATATATAAATATATCAAAGGCAATATTACGAACATTTAAACAAATATCGCAAATCGGTCCAGTCGCTTAAATGTTTCGCTTATTAACGAACGGCATTACATTTTAATTCATATATATTACTAACTATCTCCCACGGTTTTACCCGCAATGTAATACATATAAACCTTCCTCTTGAATCATTCTGTGTTTTAATGAAAACCGCATCAAAATCCGTTGCGCAGTTTAAACGATCTAAGCGTACAAACGGCGGAAACGACATTGTTTTAAAATATGTAGAAAAGGCGCATTCATAGTTTCTGCTCACGACTACACTAGGCGATGACTCATTCAAAAACTATGTGAAATACCGCTAAGGGTAGCAAAAAAAGTACCCTTAACAAAAAAATTGTTAGGACCACGGAGTTAACCTTACAAGAAACGTTAAATTTATTGACTCCAGCCCCCTTATTCAGCTAATACAAACTTCGGCGAGCCGCGTCACGGAGGCCTCGGAGAGCTTATCTCTCACGTGATTAGTAGTATTAGCGTAGTTAGCGACAGAGACAGAGCACAGAGGCCGCGACGAAATCCTCGAGTTAGTGTAATTTTCCTTACAGAATCGAGTCCCTGTATCTGATTTAATTAATAACTTATTTTTATACGTTTGTCACAGTTCAAAGTTTTCCCCCTTCAATGTTTATTACACCATGTTTTTTAGTCGTAACGTAAAATATCTATATTTTTTTTCTAAATTTAGGATTGTAAATAACTATTCCGAGACATTACTTCACACACGGTTATCTGCAACCAAATTAAGCTGAATTTGAGTTGATTTATTACCCGGCTTCGCCGGATTGGAATAATCTATCAATATAAATGCAGGCCTATTAAGGAAGCCTATTTGCTTCCTTTGACGCACTATCACCTCAAAACTACGGAACATATCGAGATGGGACTGCTACCATTCGACGCGGAATTTTTCCTAGATGGTTATAGGCCGTATATGATATCGATAAACGCGGGTGGATCTGCGGGGGACAACTAGGAAAAAATACATATAAACATTACGAAAAAAATTCAATAATTATTATAATATATTTTTTTAATGGTTTATTTAATATACTGTACAAAGCACTAAAAATTTACATGTCGCACAATTCGCATTAACATCTATTGCGCAGATTTAAAGATGTAAATTGAGTAACAGACTGACAAAAATAGGACTTTGTTCTATCTTTACTATACGAATATAGTAGAAGTTAATTTCTTTATTAATAATACACCTCGACACAGAATTAACAGATATGTTCATACACATTAATATTTGTCCTCGAACCTACTACTTGTCGCGTGGTAGTTAAGGTAATAAACCACCACATCAGCTGGTACATTAAATGTATTTTTTAAATTGATTTAAAGGTGTTTCAAACTAACAACCAAAAATAGCATTATTTTTGGCTACTTTTCTAGCGTGTGACCATAATTTCACCACATTACCAGATTGTGGTAAGCACTGAGTAACAGAGTGACTTGCTAATAGCGACATATTTCCTGCTTCAACTTCCACCGGAAGTTACGAGCAATCGTTATCACTTTATCACTTATCGATAAAATATTGTATCGATAAGATGTACTGGATACTTATCGAGTGTCTATGACCTTATTAAATGTGACAGGGTCGAATGTTAACGCCCACCTATCCTAGTTATGATTTATATTATGGTAGTTGGTCCAATAGTAGTAGTAGTAATGGGTCGAAATGTAGTAGTGGGTCTTATGGTAGTAGAGGCTCTAATGGTAGTATTGTGTCCAATGGCAATAGTGGGTCTAATGGTGGTAGTGAGCCTCATTGTAGTAGTAGGTTCAATAGTAGAAAATCCAATCGTAGTAGTTAGGTCCCATGGTAGAGTGGGCCCAGTAGTAGTAGTGGGTCTAATTGTAGTAATAGTGGATCCATTAGTAGTAGGTCCGATAGTAGTAGTGGGACCTATGGTAGTAGTGGGTTTAATAGTAGTTGTTAGTATAATAGTAATTGTTGGTATAATAGTAGCAGTGGTTCTAATAGTAGTAGTGTGTCTAATGGTAGTAGTTTGTTCAATTGTAGCAGTGGGGCAAAAAGCAGTTAGTCCAACCTTAGTAGTGGGTCCAATAGTAGAAAAACAAATCGTAGTAGTTGAGTCCCATGGTAGAGTGAGTCCAGTAGTAGAAGTGGGTCTAATTATAGTAATTGTGAATCCATTAATAGTAGGTCCGATAGTAGTAGTGGGTGTAATCCTAGTAGTTGGTATATTTACCACAAAGATCCACTGATTTCACAGCTGGATTTGACTCAACAGTAGGGGTTGGTCCAATTGTAATAGTTCTATGGATCTTTTATAGTAGAAATGGGTCTAATAGTAGATAGTAGATGGTAGTTTGAAAATTGTAATATCTAATTTACATACTTTAAAAAAGTTACCTTGTTACTCAAGAGGACTTCTCAGATTAAAATCAAGGGATTCGATTTACTTTAAAAAGTTTGACCATCATAAGGCTTCAAGGGACATTTTGCACAAAGACTGACGTCGTCAGAAGCTTCTGTAATAAAGCCTGTAGTTTTTGACCTTTGACTTATATATTCTATTTAATTGTTTCAGATACCTACAACGTGTATCTACAGTATTATTAAAAGATTAAATCAAGATGTATAATTTAGTTCTGTTTGTCGCCGTCGCGGCGCTACTGAGCAGCACGTGTAACTCGGCTAATGTTAATAGACACATGAAACTGATATCGGACATAGACAACAGTATAGACACTAATGGTGAGTTCATTGTATATCATAACTAGCTGTCCCAAGCGGTTTTACCCGCGTTCCCGTGGGTTGCCACATGTATTATACATAAAAACCTTCCTCTTCAATCACTCTATCTATTAAAAAAAACCGCATCAAAATCCGTTGCGTAGTTTTAAACGACCAGCGCCTTTCGGCAAACTACGAAATATATTTTAATTTCGGCCTTAAACTGATGTATTTATAGTCAAACCTAGAAATACCTAAATTTTTAGTCAAACGTTAAAAGTAAAATAATCTGTTTCGGGCTTTGCCTAGTCTATCCTAGACGCGACTAAGGCAAATGCGGTCAAACGTTAATGAGTTTCGGCGTTTGACTGTCCAAACTAGTCACTCTTAGGATTAGACAAAAATTTTTTAGTCAAAGGTAAAAAAACGATATTGGTTTGGACTTTGCCTAAGACTTTAAATTTAACATCCTTCGGGAACGCGGGTGAAATCGCAGGGGACCGCTAGTAGTAGCATAAGGCAATGGTATCTTAGTTGGTAATGGCGTCAAATACAGTGACTAGAGTCGAAGGTGAGCTTTAGCTTTTTGTGAAGGAGAACATCGTAAAGGAACCATAGGAGACTCTGGTTTGCTGACTATTTAAGATGCAAATATGTCGCGAAGCACCTACTGGTGTGTTCCGATTAAACAAATATCCCAGGACATTTACACGCGGCCATCTGATCCCAAACTAAGCAGAGCTTGTACTATGGAAACCAGATAACTGATATACTACATATATTACTTTTTTTCTATATACATACATATATAGATATTGACACCCAGGCACAGAACAAACAGACATGTTCATGCACACAAAATGTTTGTCCTGGGTGGGAATCGAACCCGCGACCTTCGGCTTGGCAGAGCTAACCACCAAGCCAACTGGCCTGATTCTTTAGCCTTTGCGTGCTTACAATTCACCATCACTTACCATGGTGAAGTTGTGGCGTACAAGGAAATACTGGAGAAAGGATTCGGTGGGACTATGCAGAATATCCTTGGCTTCTCAATGAAAAGTGCAAAGTGCACGCACTTATCGGTATACTGTTCAGTCGCTTACGACTGAGTTGTGGTGGTATACCTACCTTCCACACATTACGGTCAAAAGAAAGCTTTGATAGATGGACATACGTGTCACATTTCTTTGGCAACATCAGCCATTTGAAGTTCTTCTGCAAAATAGGATGTTTACAAAAACCATTGTAACTAAGTTAAAATTAACAATTGAATGAGACTAAGATCAGAATCTACCAAAACTGTGTTACATAACAATAAGATTCTGACTAAGATCACGTCAGATGTTTATCAATATTGACCTTTACTACCAATGGATAAAGGCCATATTTCCATGACAATAAATTATTCGACCTCTGGGCTATTTTCCAACCCTTATTCATGGTTAGTTTAAATACCGCAATCTCTTTCTATCACGTTACGTTCCGTGTATGGAAGAATGAGACGGGATACTGTCATACATCTCTTTAAATCGAGTTATAATGCCTCGGTGGTCGAGTGATATAGCTAAGTCCGAGACCCAGTTGTTCCTGGGCAAGGTAATATTAACGTTCCTTAGTTAACAAATGATTAACTGTAGCCCGAGATAGTGGGACATTTCTTTGAGGGGAATGTGGGAAATTACTCAGATTTCTGCCTACGTCTTCGGAGAGCCGTGAAGATGTATCAATGTATTATATGAAATTAAATATATATATTATTAAAATAGGCCTCCACAGCCTAACATCGGTTCGGAAGGTTGCTTCTTTTATAATCTCTTAATTATAAATAGAGTTATATACCAATATGTTTGAATATCCAGCAGTGGTCCACACAAAGGAGAGTTCGCCTCGCAGGTTCGTGTCGCTCACTCGCCGCCCGGAGGCTTCATACTCGCTCGCGCCGGGAGATGCCCTCGAACTCACCTGCGATGCCGTCGGGGCTCCAGCTCCCTCCATACACTGGTTCAAGAATGATGCCCCAGTATATGAGGTAAGATAAAGTGGTCACTAAGTTTGAAGCCACCAAAAGATGCTTGTTTAGCTTTTAGAGTAATCGTTTAGGTTACACTGTATGTATGTATGTATGTCTTTCTTAAAAACATAGTCTCAAAAACTATCTTGTTAAATTAGGTTTTTTAATTATTTTAAAGTTAACTGAGGTTTCAACTTTCAATAAATAGTTTGCACAGAGGTTGAGAAAAGGCTAGATATAAAGAGGTAAACAAATGTTAATAGTGGCTGGAATTCTTTACACCCTAGTGTTTTCGAATTAAAGGCCCTAGAAGCCCACTTATGTGGGCAACCGTTCAAAATTACATTCTAAATATAATATAATATAAAAAAAAACATTAATTTAAAATGATTAGCTTAACAACTATTAAAAATTCCAGTACGACATGGAATCAAACGAGCTGATAGACGGTAACCCGACATCGGTCGCCCGCGTGTCTTCCACGCTGTTGGTCTCGCCGCGTCACGCCGCCGACCGTCACGGCGACGCGGACGAGTACACGTGCGTCGTCGCCGCTGCGGGACACACCGCTAGAGCCGACACGCTCGTCTACACCACCGGTAAGTGTCAAACAGTACTTTAAAATTTGTATAGTGTATCGGTTTGCTACACTTTTTGGCTGCCTTTCCACGAGGGATGTAAGAGATATCTATGGGGCGAGTCCGCCAATATAATAGCATGGCATAACTCTAATAAGTCTATCGTCTATCGCTGCATAGCTACCTCTATTCTCTGGTCGTAAGACAGTATTACAAGCTAAACGACTATACCATACTTACTAATTACTTGTAAATTCGAATGTTTTTAGGCTCCTTTAGTTAATTTAGTAGCAACTAGCGACATCTAGGGGTCATATGCGATTTCTAAATTGCAATAAATCAAATACAATTTTCTCATGGAAATGATTTTTATTTAAAATTGTATACCATAAATATTTAATAATTTACTACTCTCATTAGATTTCTAATGCAAATTATAAAATAAAACTCCCGTTTGTTAAAACAGTCGTAATGCTACTCGCCAATAGATAGCGCTACACACTTTATTAACTTTGAAGAACTTCGAAAATTTTTAATAATTTTCAAAAGTTTGTGGTAATGTTTGTTTGACAATTTTAAGTTTAACAAAACAATATTTGAGAAATGAGGTAATTTCAGTGTATCTCTTTCGGCTTGATAAAAACCATTAAAATTGTAATGAATTAAATCAAAACTATGTCTAAAGTGAGTTTCACAGGAGTAAAAAAAATATAAGCTTTTTTTTTTATCTTATTTGAATACTTAACTTTTTCAATAAGCAGAATTCACACTATAATTTTAAATTCTAACACATTGTTTCATCTACTCACCACTAGGTGGCAGCACCGAGCTCACAGAACGCGCAAAACTCTACCCGCTAGAGCCGCGCATAGTTGTGTCCTTCAAAGTATACGTTGATGAGATCGGCACAAACATCGTGCTACCGTGCAGGGCCAAGGGGCACCCCCGACCCCACATCACTTGGTGGGATAACAGGAGTAATATCGTGAAAGACCCCAGGATGAAGGTAAGACTGAAAATCACTTTTTTTGTATTATGTACGACAGCGCCATCTAGTAGTCCTTGATTGAAATACTTTTGAAACCACTACGCTCGAAACTAGTGCTCAATAAGCACTAGTTTCCGAAAGTTATGTGTTAATCAAGAATGTAATCGGTGTGATTGAAGCTTCATTTTAATTTGATCAGTCATTTCGGGAACCGACTTTCTGACAGAAAAACATAAGTTTTTAAAAACGTTTAACATCATAAATGGCAGTTTTTTATTTTTGACCCCGACAGAAACCTCCATTTTATTATATAGATATATAGAAAATATAAATGCAGAAAGTGGTTTGTTTTTAAGTCAAATTATCTAATTCTGCGACAGCGCCATCTAGTATCGTATTAAGGAACTAATTTAACGCAAGGATCCATTGCATAAATAAAATCCTGCTTTTTTATTTCACATTGCATTTTAAATTGATAGCCTACTTAGTCTATAATTTAGTAATAAATAGTATTATTTTATCTCTGTGACCATAAATGTAATTTCTAAACTGGTAAATACTTACTTAACAAGTTATTTTTAATAAAAACCATTCGATTCTCAGGTGCTTCGTTCAGGCGAGCTAGTGATCTCGTCACTCCGATGGGAAGACATGGGCGAGTGGACTTGCCGCGCGACTAACGCGTTCGGGACACAACTTGCCAAGACCTTCGTATACCCTGCTAAGGTAAGCTATTCTTTTAACTACATACTATTTTCTCTACAAATGTCTAGACAGAAGAATATATAGATCAAGAATCTACTTTACACCGCACCGCGGGGAACAAGACCATTCCCAAAAATGGAGTATTTAAAGAATGATATAGAAATTCGGATTTGAAATCGAAATATTTTGGAATAGTCATTATTTGCTAGGATGATTTGTTTGACCACAACTTAAATGTGGTAAGGGATGTGGTCGAAGTTGGTAGCCACATGAAGCCTAGAAGTGCGAATAGGTTTTATAATGTGACCATATATCCCACTTTGAACGGGATTGTCCCGTTTCAAACAATTCTCGTTTTCCCAATGGAATACAATTTGTCTCAGTGTAAAAATAATGTTCTCTTTTGTTACAGGCCGGTTAAAGCGAACAGACGAACAGACAAGCGTCGAGTATACTTAAAACTGGATGTTCCTGTTTACATATAAGTTCTGTATTTGTTAAGGGCACTTACAAACCGCGTGCACAAACGCTGCGGTTATTGGTTGCAACGTTTTTGAGCTTCTTAATTTGACAATTAGTATTTAGGTTCCGAATTATCTTTATATTTTCACGCCTGTTATCCCGGAAGACGTAGGCAGAGCTTCTCAGTAATGAGACTCAAATTCCACCGAAGTTATAAAAATCCCAACGTGACATGTGGTGAACATTGTTTACTACTCGGGCTAAAACTGAGAACTTATATTGAAAGAAACGCTAATAATACTTTGCCCGGTCTGGGAATCGAACCTGGAACCTCTGTGTCTCTAGCCGAGCTTCATATCTCGACACCGAGGTGATTCTTCCTATCGAATTTATTAATTTAGTACCAGTAAATGTTTTCATCGATTCTGTTTGACAGATCCTACTAAGAAATTAGTAAGCTTTTTTTTATTATACTATAAGAAAGTATGTACTTACTTTTAGTAAGTAGACGTTTTATCTTATCAAGTCTAATTTAACTGACTTATAGTCGTATTAGTGTTTAAAAAAAGTAAAAAAAAAACATTTTTAACCTTGGTGAAGTCGCTTTAATATAATGAATATATCAGGAATTGTTGATTTTAAGTTATATATTCAAAAATATATGTTTCTTAATTTTTATAAAAGAAGTTCAAAACTTGTAACAAATTAACGGCGCAGCGGCTGGACCGCTCCTGATTGAAAAAACGCAGCGTTTTATTTCCGCCTGTGTGAAACCCCTCTAACTATATCGAGTCTGCCTATTTTTACTTTTTTAATTGTTGTATTATATTTTAAAAGCACCATAAAGTGTTATAAACCGAATAATAATGTATTGTTAATAATAATAATTTAAATGAGAGTAATAATTATTGTGATCGATTATATATGAAAAAAAAAAGAAAAAAAAAAATGTAGACTGTGATTAAAATATAGATATGAAATACAAATTAAATAAATATTAAATTAATTATATTGTGTTTATTTTAATTACTTCGAAAAAAAAAGTATGCGTTTATTTGGATTTTTTTAATATTTTATGGGATTATATTATATTATATTATATTTATTATATTTATGGGATGATTATCCCATACATAGTATAAAACAAAGTCGCTTTCCCTGTCCCTATATCCCTATGTATGCTGAAATCTTTAAAACTACGCAACGAATTTTGATGCGGTTTTTTTTAATAGATAGAGTGATTGAAGAGGTTGAAGGTTTTTATGTATAATACATGTGACATCCCATGGGAACGCGGGTAAAACCGCGGGGGACAACTAGTATTATATAAAATATACCTTTTTAATAAAGCTAGCTTGTATAAAAAAGTATGGTACCTAAAAACTACAAAATAAATCAATATTTTTCAAATCCTTAAAAAAAAATTCCAAATGAATGCAAACTATTTTAGTTGTTATTCCTTACACATAAATAATCTAAATACAGGAGATATTCATCATTGGTACGTCTGTTCGTGATCGTGTGACTTCTAAACGACTTGACAGATTGAGGACATAAATATTAACAAAACATTTATTTATCATTCAAGAATAAAGAATATACTGCCCCAAGCTACGTTCAAGTTAGGTGCCTGTAAAGTTTCGGAGACTAGCATGTTCAATCAGACAGACATCGCATAAAAACAGGGTGTATGGAAAGCCACACGATAGAAGTGAAACTTTAGTAGTACAGGTTTAGTATTGTTTTAGTACAAAAGGCTTTCTACAACACAAATGATTATTTTAATGACGACAATGCTTGGGTGTAGCGCTCGCTCCAGCAGGACACATCTTTATGTACAAAATCTTATTTTGAAAAGAGTAATTGCTGAGTTTATTACCGGCTCTTCTCAGTAAAAGAAACCTTCCGAACCGGTGTTAGTCTGACCATTCATAAGTGCCTGTGAAGGCCTATTTGAATAAATATTTCATTTCATTTCAGGGAAACATTTTAATTATTCATCAATCACTTTTGAATAGCATAGATTGTGTTTATCCTTCGTCACACAAAAAAGTTGCGGAAAAGAATTTCAAAGCCTTCCCATACCAAGTTTCACTTAAAACATTATTTTGTAAAATAAAACCAAAATAAAATAATGCAATGATTTTCGAGAATGCCAAAAAAGCTTATAAAGAAAATATTTGAAAAATGAAAATGAGTTTTCGGTGAAGGTAATCATCGTGAGGCAGCGGCGGCCTTACCCATTGCGAGGCTCCGGGCGGCAGGTCATTGCGAGGCCCTTTGTCCTTCGTGAAAAGTATGTGATGCGAAAGTAAGTCTGGTTGTTTGGTTTAGGTATTTGTCATGTTTGACAAGAAATGCTAAAGTTATACAAATAAATAAGATTTGAAATCCATATTTCTTTAATTTGCTTGGGTTTCGCGAGGCCCCTGCAACAGCAAGGACCCGGGCGACTGCCCCGTTCGCCACCCCCTAAGGCCGCTTCTATCGTGAGGAAACCATAGCACGGTGGAAGGGTACTTCGTAGTACCCGCCAGACTGGGTACCGTATTAAGAACTTGGATTTGGAACGGAATTGAATGAAACTAGAAATAGATAGCAAATTTTGTATGTAAAAAATTAGCCAATATGTTATTCCAATATATACTCTATCTATGTGCCAAGTTTCACCCAAATCCGTTGGGTAGGTTTTGCGTGAAAGAGGAACAAAGATCTATGGAGGAGCGAGGTATGAGACTCCTCCATTTGAAAGGGAAGATTTTCCGCCAGGCTAGGTGATCATGCCTGGGGACCGCGGTCCAACTGTTGATATTGGATCCTTGTATATAATAGGTTGGGGAAAAAGTTCCTTCGCATTTTTTAAGAAAATTCAAAACATTTTTAATATAGTTTACTTACATTTAACTAAAGTATGTAGGTACCATTTTGTTCGCACACTTTTTGCCATCTTGTAGGTAGGGACATGATCCCATTGCTATAGAAATTTTAGGACTTCTGATCAAAATACTGCGACAAGTGGTTTTGACAGTCCTCTCGTGATGTTAACCTGACACTGCCTAAAGAATTCTGAAGAGACCGAAACAGGTGGCAATCTGAAGGTGCAAGGGTAGGACTATACGGCGGATGCATCAATACCTCCCAGCAAAACACTCTTAATTTTTGCTGAGTGGCTAAAGATGTGTGAGGTCTAGCGTTATCATGATGAAAATCCACACCCCTTCTGTTGATTAATTCCGGCCGCTTTCTCTCAATTTCTTGCTTTAATCTCATCAATTGCTCGCAGTAGAGTTCAGAATCGATAGTCCTGTCTGGTGGTAACAGCTCATAATGAATAATGCCCTTCCAATCCCACCACACACACAGCATCACCTTGTTGCAAGTTAACCAGGTTTCGCCACAGTCTGTGAAGCCTGACCGGCCTTTGACCACGACCTTTTTCGCACGTTCTTGTCGTACATGATCCACTTTTCATCACAAGTTATCAGCTTCTTCAAAAATGGTTCGGTTTCATGACGTCGTAATAAAGAATCACAAATGAGTACACGGTTCATTAGGTTTCTTTCAGTGAGCTCGTGAGGTACTCAAATATCTAGCTTTTTTGTGTACCCAGTTTTTTTCAAATGCGCCTTAACTGTTTTGTGGTCAATTCCCAGTTCTTCAGCTACTTCGTAACTACTGATATGCCGATCTTGCTCCACTTTTTTAAAAATGGCATCCATTTTATCCGTAATGGGGCGACCAGAGCGACGTGCATCTTTGACATCAAAATTTCCGGATTGAAAACGCTTAATCCAAATTTGTGCTACTCTCACAGACACTGCACTAGGTCCATAAACATCGCAAACTTTTTTCGCAGCTTGCGTTGCATTTTTACCTTTTTTGTAGTAAAATTTTAAAATGAATCGAATTTCTTCATTAGATTCACTCATCTTGGCGGTACGAAAAACAAATGCAAATCACACATTTTCCTAATTTGAATTTGGAATTATGTTCTTTAAAATTTAAACTTTCAATGATACCAAAACCAGCCAGATACAAATAGTATAGCCAAAGAGATTTTATTACAAGTTCATACATACTATAATGCGAAAAGACTTTTTCCCCAACCTAATATGTCAAATCCTGAGAGAATCTTGATAGTGCGATGTATGATTCTCGCGTGCTTCTACTCGATCATAGATGTCGCCACATCACTGTAGTGCGGGCAGTGAAGGATTGTAGGCGTGTTCATAGATTTCGCCACAGATCCATACATAGAAACTGTCGCGAAGTAGTAATAAAAAAGGAAAAATTCAAAACCATTCTGGTCCGAGTAATTGCCGTTTTATTGTTACTCCACTAGCCTCACTATGCCGCAATAATTTCTCAATAATTTATAACGAAGCGCAAAATTTAATTAAATCTAACAATCATAGTATTGACGGAGCTAATATTTCTCATTAATCATAAAGTGCTAACTGCTCAGCAAACTAAGTTATAACTGCACCGTTATATTTGAAAGTAAGTTAACTGGCATGGCAGGGCGATTTTGCAATGTTCTTGGAAATATTATTTATTTTTTATCGCAGCAGAAGATAAACAAATCCAAGAGAATTAAAAATAAAATTAATGATTTTTAGCTAGGATTTTCAATGTTATTTATTGTTTTTATATTTAACTTGAAATTTGCTGTTTGCTATTATTTATGTTATATCTTTAATCGTTGAGCACTTTTCTTGGGATGGGTATAAAATGTTAAACTCGCGTCAGGACACGTGACCTGCTATGATATTCTGCAATCAAACTCGACGATGAATTCACGCAGTGACTATTCCCTGTCTCTCGTCTCGCAACTCTGCAATTAGACGAGTGGTCTGCTCTATCCGCGTGTTCACCTGAGCGATCACTCGGCGAGTTTGGCTTGTGAATAGCACTGCTGATCGATAATTTGTAAGACGTTAAAAATGCACTACGTTAATGTTCAAGTTTTCACTTCTGCCTGCACTCCCGGAGTGCAACCATTTCTTTTTACTCTGAGTTGTGACTACCACTATTAATTTTGTGTATACATATAATAGGCCGTATAAGAAAATACAATAATAATACTACTTTGCCTTTTAAAACAAAATAAATAAAAAGAATTGGAATTTAAGCTACAGCCTTAGGGAGCTAGAGGGCTAGTGTAACTTATATAGACACTAGTTGTCCCCCGCGCCCCCAAGGGATGTTACGTATACAATGGATAATCTTATGTGCTATTCCAGACTATAATCTATCTGTCAAACCCCCGCTGGGGTCCACTGACCTACTGGTGCCGCGCGGCGCGAGGGTCCCTCGACGCGTTTACCCTATGTTCATATGTAATTTACATTATTTGCTTATTTTTTAATTCTGGCCAGTTGGCTTGGTAGATAGACTGACTGCCATATGTAGGTTCGATTTTCATGTCTGTTTTTTCTGTGTTTGGATGTAAATATGTACATATATCGCCAGCTGTCCCCCGCGGTTTCACCAGGAGAGTGTTACTTTTTTCCGGGGTAAAAGCCTATATGCTATTCCAGACTATAATCTATTTCTAAAGAAAATTTCATTCAGAACCGTTCAGCCGTTCTGGCGTAATTGACTAACAAACATCTAACAATTCAAACCGTCATACATGTATCTTCACACCCATTATCCCCAAAGAGGTAGGCAGAAGTCTTACTACATTTGTCGAAGTTAAGTATTTTTAGGCCCAAAGTAACATGTAGTGACTATTAAAAATTCCGGTATACATATTAATATTACTTCCGATCTGGGAATCGAACCTCGGACTCTAGCTGATAATTATACTTCCGAGGTAATTGGTTCCAATGAACTCCTTACCATAAAAATCTATATGTGTTTGTGTCGCTAAGGTGTTCAAAATGGCTACACCAATTTTGAGGGAACATTTACTGGAAATAACTGATGTTATAAGGAGTAACACAGATAATCCCTGGAGCACGAGAGAAACCGCGGGGATAGCTAGATTAATTATAAAAGATTTCAATCGCAAGTAGAATCGGTTTAGTAAATTACTAGTTTTATACTAGAACTAAACATGCGTACATACCCCGTATAATAAAAAAAATTGGCAATACAGCGTAACATTTAAAACGCAGTCATCAATTGGCTTGGTGGTTAGCGACCCTCACTGCCAAGTCGAAGGTCGCGGGGTTCGATTCCCACCCAGGACAAACATTTGTGTGCATGCACATGTCTGTTTGTTCTGTGGCAGGGTGTGAATATGTATATATGTATTTATTTAGAAAAATAAAAAGTAGTAAATGTAGTATATCAGTTATCTGGTTTCCATAGTACAAGCTCTGCTTAGTTTGGGACCAGATGGCCGTGTGTAAAGAATGTCCCAGGTTATTTATTATTATTATTATTCTTATCGCTATCCATCACGTGACGACCCACGTACAAAAGAGCGAGACAGATATACATACAATTGCTTTAATAGACCCAGTTTATGAAACGTCTAAAATGGTGCAATATTGTTGAAATATAAATTGTAACATGATAATATTTGATTGCGTAACTTGGACGCGAATGTTATTCAGTCGTGAGCTGGCAAGGAGTGAGGAGTGAGAAATTACGGCACTAAAAGGGAGCGGGTAGATGTAGTGCAGGTGACTGTCTTTTGGATGTCGTGCGTAAAGAATTTGTGTCCTCACGAGGTTGGGGTATTCTCCAATCCCCCAGGAAATTTAAACCATATTATTGTTTCGAAGGAAAGAGCATATAACAAACAGTAGAAATGTCTGGAAATAGAGTATATAATGTATTTAAAGTCAAGAGTTAAATCAAGAGGAGTAGAGCTCTTAGTGTAGAGTTCGTCCGGGGAAGTGGAAAGTGATAAGGTAGTACTACCTTACCCATTTCCACTGTGATGCAGTAGTGCACTTGTATTACTGTGTTTCAGTTAGAATGGTAAGGCCGGTGATATTACAAGCACATGAGACTTAACAACTTCATGTCTCAGGGTCGAGAACGCATTAGCAATGTTGATGTTGCAAATGTCCATAACCAGCGGTGACGTATCGTCAGGTGGAACGTGAGCTTGTTTGTCGGCCAAAATAATATAACAAAAACTGCGGCTTGGAAGATAGTATAAATAAAAAAAAGTGTGTGTGTACTTATGTACGCACGTAAGAAGTTATACTCGAAATTATAGGTGAGAAAAACTGCACTAAAAGCATTTTTTTCTATTCAGTCGTGAAATTGTAGTGTCCAAACGCTTTGCTCTGTAGCAACGAATAACAATTTTTGACGTTGTTAGGTTATTATAAGTTTTTAAAACGTTTTGTGTATTGTTTGTTTTTCTCATATTATTTTGTTTTTTAATGTAATGTAATGTAATGTTGTGTGTTGCCACGAATAAACGTATTTTCTTTCATTCTATTGACAATAATATCATTACTCACTCATTGACACTGACAGATGCGATTTGAGCGATGTTCCGGAGAGGCCGTAATCAGCTAACTTTATCCATGAGAATTTTGTGTTACACTGATGCGCGCGCATCTTAAAATTTCACTCTCGTATTTTTTTCATAACGCGCCTAAAGAAGTATTACTTCAAAAACAAATATTAAAGGCTGATACATGAGAATATCCCTTATTTGTACAAAACGCATCGTATAATTTGCGCACACGCTCCGCGGTATGCGAGTTGAGTGCCGAGAGCCGAAGGGCCGAGTACACGATAATTTTAACAGTTGATTAGATCTAAATGTTATTTAGCAAAAATTGGTTAGGTACACCCCTTATTCAGCTAATACAAACTAGGTCGGCGAGCCGCTTCACGGCGGCCTCGGAAAGCTACCTATTTTCGTAATTATTTGTGTAAAGACAATAACTAATAAAATAAATATGTCATTCAAAATTAAAAAAAAATCAAAACCATTTATTCAGTTTAGGCCCTCGGAAGGCACTATGAAGGTCAAATTTAAAGTTACTGAAGCTACTACCAACTCGGAACTCGGAAGTCAGCCTTCAACTGAAAAGAACCGGCAAGAAACTCAGCAAGGTTACATTATTTTTTATTTTTAATAAATATTTTTTTATATAAATTTTATCTAGTCTTACTTATAGGGTATTTTATAATATCACTTTTATATATTTTTATATTTAACAATTATGTAAGTAGGTACCTACTAAAAGTCTGTACAAACATAAATTTGTTTTTTACAACATAGGTCGACAAACAAGCAGACGGTCCACCTGATGGTAAGTGGTCACCGCCTATGGACATTTGTAACACAAGGAGCAACGCCATGCGTTGTCCACACTGAGACGTGATGTTGTTAAGTCTCATGTGCCTGTAATTTCACCGGCCCCCTTACCTTTCTAACCGAAACACAGTAATACAAGTGCACTACTCCTTCACGGCAAAAATGGGTAAGATGGTAGTACTTCCCCTGACGAACTCTGCACTAGGAGCTCTACTACTCGAAAAATAGCTATATATGTATATATATTTTTAATATACTTTATTTGTACAATACATAACATGAAAAGAAGAAGTATTAAGCAGATAACAGAACACAGTGTATACAGAGTAAGCTGTCACTAAAGCAATTTCTTCCAGACAACCTAGGGGTAGCAGTATACAGGGGATAGCAGGTGTTGCACGTAATGTCACTGTAATCACATTAATTATTCATATATTCGTATATAAAAATGAATCCCTATTTCCCTTGGTCACGGCATCACGCATGGACGGCTGGACCGATTTCGCTAATTCTTTTTTTGTTGTGTTTGTTATTGTCAGGAGAAGGTTCTTATGAATGCAAAAAATAAAAAAGTTGCGTGGAAAATTTAAGAAAACTTTATCACTTTCCTAGCGCTTTTGGCAATATAAACTTTTATTATTGTCAGTCGTTTGACAGCTGGAGCGGTTGACAGAATGCGCGCTGCAAATATCGTTTAAAATAGAGGCATGGGTCGGAACTATGTATATTGGTAAAATATATAGTGTATATATTTTCTTTATGCACATTTCACAGTCGATTCAATCGGGAGATTCGAATTCAAAATTCATTGTTAAGACAGGACAACGTCTGTCGGGTCAGCTAGTTAATTACATTAATCGATAAAAGCACATTTAAGGTGAAGCGGTGCAACCGTCCGTAGCTTATAACAAATTGATCAATCCACCGAATCCTGCGCACGACCGACATCGCGCCATTTTGACGCGGCGGACATTTTGATTAATACAGGACATGATTTTGATATAAACAAACGAATACAGTAAAACAATTCTACTAATATTATAAATACGAAAGTTTGTATGTATGGATGTTTGTTACTCTTTCACGCAAAAACTACTGGACAGATATAAATGTAACTTGGCAAAAAAATAGTTTGTAACCTGGATTAACATATAAGATACTTTTTATCCCTAGAAAATGTTACACGAAGGTGAACGTGAGTGAAACCGCGGGCGATAGTAACATTATAAATAGGAATTTGTTTGTTTCGTAATCCATCTCAATGTGGCTTAAAGAATTTGGATATAACTTACTACACAAGTAGATAAGTATCTATGGAACTAGATTAAATTGAAAAAAGGGGATAGACAGAGTAACTGTCGTCTTTAAAATATTAGTATGAATTACTATAGGAGTGCTTCTGAGAAGATGTTGAGGTGGGCGGCCAGTGTTACGAGACTCGATAACGTGCGTAACGAACACATCAGAGGGTTACAACGTCGCCCACATTGCTGACAAGGTGAAGGAATCTCGCATGAGATGGTACGGGCACGTCATAAGACGCGATAAAAACCATGTCGTGAACAACAAGAGAGGTAGAGGCCGCCCGCTTGATACGTGGTGGTCCACAATATCAAAGGACTTGAAATAGGCCCAGTTGAACGAAGAGACAACCCAGGATCGATCAACCTGGTCAGCTTTGAAAACTAAGGAAATAACTGAAGGTATCCTACGCATTGTACTGTTGTAAAACTTATATTATAAGCGGTAAGCTAATAACGTTGAAAGACACCGGAAAAGAGTTCCAATATGTTATTAAATAAGCAAAAATATAAACTGCCATTATTGTGAGCTATGATGAGCTGATAGCCCGCTCGTGAGCAAGGGAAATTATCCATGGGACATGGGACAACTCACAAGAGACAATAGTACAGGCAGACACTGTTAAATGGAACTTTTCCAGTCAGGAGACCATCACTGCCAAACCAAAGGTCGTAATTTGATTCCCACCCAGGACAAATGTGAATGAAGTTGCATGAGTGTAAATTAACTATTCAAGTATGTATTTAGATGAAAAATAACTAAGAGATGTTCCTTATAAATATTTTTTTAGTCTCTCTGAAGGATCGAATTCGAAATGAACTCATCCGTCAGAGACCCAAAGTTATAAACATAGCTCAAAGGATTAGCAAGCTGAAGTGGCAGTGGGCTGGTCACATCTGCCGTAGAACCGATAACCGTTGGGGTAGACGTGTTCTAGAGTGCAGACCACGGCTCGGTAAACGTAGTGTAGGGCGCCCTCCAGCTAGATGGAGCGATGATATACGCAAACTGGCTGGCAGTAGTTGGAAACAAAGAGCTGAAGATCTAGCTCAGTGGCGTGCCATAGGTGAGGCCTATGTCCAGCAGTGGACAGAGATAGGCTGATGATGATGATGAATTTTTATGAAAACTTGTATTGTTTCCATGCCCTAAGAGACTTCTAACAAATGATTTACTCACTTTGTGCGTGTTGAATGTTTTTTGGCACATTCTTCCGTAACGGTTGAACAGATATTCATAAAATTTCGTAGGGTTCCAAAGTCCAGAGGTCACCGATAGGACGTAGAAAAGGTGGGAAGCAAGTTATTCAAAATGGACGCAAATATGAGTCCGTCTATCTTTATTTTTTATTTATTTATTTATACTTCGTACAGAAACATGTACAAGATGGACTTAATGCCTTAGGCATTTTCTACCAGTCGACCTTTGGGTGATGCAGAGATAACGTGGTAGATGCACAGAAATAATAATAGATAATATGAACTTAATCTAGCTAAACTATTATACTTAAACTACACATATACCTTATATATAAACTACATAAATATACACAAATATATATAATAATTAATCGGTCAAACGCTGAGACTAATCTGCCAAAAAAGTTACTTTAAAAAGTGTTCACGTACCTTGATTTTAAAAGAGTATCTGCTGGTAGCCATTCTGATTTCGAGGGTGAGTGCATTCCACAGAGGAATGGATTGAATGAAAAAAGAAGAATGAAGAAAGTTGGAAGAGTGAGAAAGACATTGAAGGAGACGATTGTTGATAGATCGGAGATGTCTATCGTGGTTTGAGCACAGATAAGGGAAGTGAGAAGTAAGATAAGAAGGGGCATAGGGAGAGTCAAGAAGAGAGAACAGGGTAGTCAGTGCCCGCATATTTCTGCGCTGACGTATATTCATCCATTTCAACTGTGATCTGAACAGACACGTGGTCGTATTTACGTAAATTAAAGACAAATCGAATGCAGTTATTAAGGAGACGGTCAAGTTTATTGAGTAAGTCTGCATTCAGGTCAAAGTAGCACACATCACCATAGTCAACAATGGGAAATATTAAGGACTGCACAAGCATCGCCTTCGTGTTGGACGGGAGAAAGTTTTTAAGGCGGTAGAGAGACCGCAGAGAACCTACAATCTTCTGGCTGGCGGCTGGCATTAGTGACTTGAGCTCCCCAGTTTAAAGTTGAGTCAATAACCAAGCCGAGATCTTTAACGTTACTGCTGATCGGGATAACTGTGCCGTTAAATAGTGGTAGTCCACTCTGGCTACGCTGCGAGAATCTTTCCCTCAGCTTAGACCTAGAAAATGGACATGAAATACCTACTTCTATAACCCTCTTTATGTTAAGTTTGTAATCTATAATTATATTCTACACACAGGTATAAGAACTATACCAAATTATTTTGTATTAATAAATAAACAAATATCCTGGGAAATTCTATACACACGGAAACAAACCAGATAACTGATATACTACATATACCTACAAATGTATTTTTCTAAATACATTTTTTTTTATGCTACTTGGGCCGACATACAAGCAGACGGTCCACCTGATGGTAAGTGGTCACCGCCGCCTATGGACATTTGCAACACTAGGGGCATCGCCAATGCGTTGTCGACCCTGAGACGTGAAGTTGTTAAGTCTCAGGTGCCTGTAATTTCACCGGCCCCCTTACCTTTCTAACCGAAACACAGTAATACAAGTGCACTACTGCTTCACAGCAGAAATGGGTAAGGTGGTAGTACTTCCCCGGACGAACTCTGCACTAAGAGCTCTACTACTCTAAAACAAACATACTTACAAGATAGACACAGAACAAACAGACATGTTCATACACACAAATGTTTGTCGCATGGGAATCGAACTAACGACCTGCGGCTTGGCCGTCAAGGTCAACCACCAAGTCAACGTACGAGTATGTGCACTATATTTTAAGAAGTCCTTACTAAATAAAAACGACAATCTAAAAGAAATAATTTTGCAAAAAGCTTTTAACTCGAACCAAACAGAAATAACTGATCGATACATTAGCAAGGCAAGAGCCGGCGCGGGCGCACGAACATTGGGCAACATACAGACAAACGCACACATGCACAAACATATTAGACATTTACATCACCTGTATTACCAGGAAGAAGATCATCACGGCGATTTGGGAGCTTCTTCATCATTTAAAAAATGCTGTATTGATGAGGGCCAGTTACCTTGGCGGTTAAAGACCTTGCTGCTACAGGTCGTAGGTTCGTACCCAGCCAGTACAAAGAAAATTGTATTGATGAACATGTTTTTTGCAACCGCCATATGGTCGAGATTTATTTGTCAAAAAGTATAATTACTTCCAATCAGGGCATATAACGAATTTGACTACTTTTTGTTATGCCGGGCCAGTTGGCTTGGTGGTTAGCGACCCTGACTACCAAGCCACAGGTCGTGTGTTCGATTCCCACCCAAGACAAATATTTATGGGCATGAACATTTTTGTTATATGTCTGAGTGAAATAATGAGTATGTATTTAGTACCTATATCAGTTATCTGGTTTCCATAGTAAAAGCTCGGCTTAGTTTGGGATCAGATGGCTGTAAAGTATGTCCAGGATATTAATGTATTGTTTCTGACAGTTCAGATGGGGGTTTCTTGTTTAATACTAATCTAATCTCCATCAAACCACAAAATGCCAGAAAATAATCACCCCAAACGTTGTCAAAAAAGGGGAAGGAAATATCATGCGTAGAACACTGGTGCAAGAATGGACAGCAGCAAAAAAAACAATGCCAAATTCAAAATTCGATAGACAATTCTATTGAGTTATAAATTTGTCTCCTGGTAACAAAGTTTCTTTTGAATATTGTAACTGTATTGTAACTGAGAGACCTAATAATTTTTTAATTAGGTAAATTGGTTAAGGTTTGATTTCATTGGGTTACTAAGAAACGTCATAAACTTTTTTTTAAATGTATGCTCTTTTTGATGCGTTTTTATAATACAGTAATTTTAAATGTAGATTATTAAATGTCTAGAGGGCCTATTCAACGTAGAGGTTAATAAATGACCTTAATTTGCGAATCTAAACGCATCCATTGAAACATGCCTTTAATAAAATCATTTATATACCAACCTACTAGTTATTATACATAAGATTTACTTAGACGTAACAATAGCTTCTAATTACATTGAAGGTCAACTCTTACTTTTTTAGGCCATTAAAGTTGTTACTAGTGATGTGATGATGCAAACGTGAGGTTAATTTTTTTATCGATATTTTTGAACAAAGGTGTAGAGGTACTTTTTGGTAATGTTTTGTAGTTTGTCGTATTTTTTTATTTTATAGGTACAGAAACAGATTGAGTACTACTTATACATCTAATTAATAAATAAAATATAATACCTGTATAATACCGGTCGTCCAATTATAACTGCACACAGCATCTAATATATGTATATATAAAATATTATTGGTCGCCATTGTTATTAACTAAATTTAACTTTAATATATTGTCTCTCTCACAAATGTTGATTAATCTGTCAATTGCATTTATACGTATATGAACTTAACATTTTTTTAATAGGAACTGTTTTGTAATAATCACATTTTTTTTACGATAAAATAGTAGAACTACTACCTATAATATAAAAGTATTTAAATTAACGATCCCAAGGGAAGGCCGGGGATAAATGGCGGTATTAATCAAATTAGGGGAAATTGGGACACCTGGCAAATTCGGAATGAAATGAAAATAGTTTTATTCAAATAGGCCTTTACAAGCACTTATGAATAGTTTTTGTTATGAAATAGCGCAAAGAATATATATTAATTATACAATATTATATTTTACATATTTAATTATTATTGAGAAGAACTAATAAGTTGTTATAATCTTAAAAGTTTTGACTGCTAAGGAAGTCAACTCATCAGGAAAACTCAAGCTTGTAGGAGTAAAGTAGGATTCGAACCCACGACTTGAGAGTCGTGTGTTCAAATCACTAACAACTAAACTATTATCGCCATAAATACACCTTATCGATAACAACTATCGATATGTACCCTAACACTATTTATAAGGAGCATCAAAATTTCGCAACACTCTCCGCACGAGCTAAAACATAATATTATGACAATCGAGTGTAATCAAAACACAGTAATCGATACATCGAGATTCAGAGCAAGGTCTCGCTTATACGATTAGATGTTGCATCGATATGAGCATGGTGTATTATTGTAATCACCAGTGAATCCTTACCTTTCGGAATTTGAGTTGATCGAATAGATTCTGTTTTTAAGATACATTTTTTTAAACCTGCCAGTTAGATTTTAGAATGGATTTTTTTAAATCTTTTTTTAAACCTGCCTGTTAGATTTTGACAATTAAATTTGCATGTTTTTTTTTATCTGTAGTATATTGTAAATTGTAATACAGATGTGGACATATACAACTTATTACTTTCATTTAACCCAATTTGGAAAAAGTAGGTCAACAAGAACTTTTTTTTTCATGTCTGCCTTTGGTCTATCTTTATTTTTATTTGCGGTCACTTCTTTTTCTTACTTTCATGGCAACCAAATTTTTTAACCATTTTTTAAGTTTTATTTCTAACCAATGTCGTGTTATATGTTCAACTAACATGATTACCCCTAATTTCAAAGTTTCTATACACGAAATTAGGCGATGCGATGTTGTTGCAAATGTCCATATATGTATATATCCATCAGGTACACCGTCTGCTTGTTAGACGGCCAAGGAGGCATAAAAAAATATGTCAATTAGATCAATCAACAGACAGACCGTCCATCTGATGGATAAACTTTGTCCGCTTGATTAATAACCTACATTGGCAAAAGCTTTGCTAAACTACTTAAAACTACTAGTGCAATGGTGTTTAATTCAATAACATCTCAAATTCGATTAAAATTAATTTCCCACTCGATTCAATTCTAAATCGATGCATCTGCAATTATAATAATCGATTTTAAATGATCATTAATTTGTGGTGAAGTCTAGAAGAGGCAAGATGGAAGTATTGCAACACTTGTAATTAAAATTGGTTTATATTAAGTACCTATTTGCTCTTACGTAAGTATAGCCATACTAATATAAATGCGAAAGTAAATCTGAATGTTTTTTAGCTTTTTGGCTTAACCGATTTTGATAATGTTTGCCTCCATTAGAACATTATATGTTTTAATAAATTAAAATATATTATGATAAATTAATAAATAAATAATTAACAAAATGAGGGACGTCAGCTACAATTGACCGGCCCCCTTATTCAGCTAATACAAACTTCGTCGGCGAGCCGCTTCACGGAGGCCTCGGAGAGCTTATCTCTCACGTGATTAGTAGTATTAGCGTAGTAAGCGACAGAGACTGAGCATAGAGACCGCGACGAAACATCCTCGAGTTAGTGTCATTTTCCTTACAGAATCTACAAGCCTCTGAAATAATTAAACACTATACGAAAAACTTTTAAAAATGGATTAAAAATGTAGATACCTTTCAAACCATGATAACTGGGGCTCGGTTCAGTAAGAAAAATGATACTAACTCGAGGATGTTTCGTCGCGGCCTCTATGCTCTGTCTTTATCGGTTACTACGCTAATACTACTAATGACGTGAGAGATAAGCTCTCCGAGGCCTCCGTGAAGCGGCTCGCCGACGAAGTTTGTATTAGCTGAATAAGGGGGTTAACCATTAAGGACGGATCGAATAACAAATATAACATTTATATTTTACAATTGTATAAAGTGACTCATATTAAGTGAAGTATGTAATGTTCTTTTGGGTAATAAATTCTTTAAGCCGACATCGAATGTATTAATTCACAGGCACTTAGGAATGGTGAGACTTTTGTCACTTGCCAAGATTTGTTAAAATTCGTTAGGTAGTTTTTGGTTGTATGAGTAACAACATCCGTACTACCATCCTCACACTATTTCGCATTTATAAATATGCTAGGTCATTCTTTACACACGGCCACCTGATCCCAAACTAAGCAAAGCCTGTACTATTGGAACTAGGTAACTGTTTTCCATAGAACAACTTGGGATATATTTTTATTCAGTTATGGCCCACGCAGCGCGCGCTGCCTATTTATGAAGGTCAAAGGTTACTGAAGCTACCACCAGTTCAGAAGCTGACCATTAACTGAGGAGAATCGGCAAAAAACTCAGCAATTTTTAAATAAATTTTAAATTATCTAATGTGACTTTATTATTTCAATTTTAAATCTTCTATTATATTAAACTAAGTCTTGTTAGTAACACCATTTATAACTCATGAAAGGCTGCACAGATTTCAATGATCTTTAATTTTCTGAATCCGAATAGCAGAATAATTCATAAAAATAAACAAAATAACAAAGATTTTTTTTAAGTAAATTTATATTCTCAAACATTTTTCACTATCGCTATCTCTGAGGATATAAACTACAATCTCTCAGGAACACTGGTGAAACTGCAGGCCACGACTAGTATTCTTATAGTTAACATAAACTCAACCGATGTTTGTCAGTGGCTGTGTTCTTAACGCTACTGGAGTGTCATTCTATAAGGTAAAATGACACTAGCTGAGGATGTTTCGTCGAGGCCTCTATGTTCTCTCTCTTTCGCTAACTACGCAATCACGTGAGAGGTAAGCTCTCCGAGTCCTCCGTGCGCCGGCTCACAGACGATGTTTGTATTAGCTGAATAAGGGGCTGATTGACGGCTTTTGTTGTTTTGTGATGAACAAGGAACTTTGTATAATCTTCTGAGAATACTAGATACATTTTAAGTGCCTTGCACTTCCCCAAAGCGGTTTATCCCCCTTCGATACAGCTTCACTCCCAAAAAACTGCCGTGCAGTTGGCAGAATTTACTATAGTTATAATTTAAGTTAATACTTGTATGGGATACATACCAATATTATAAATGCGTATGTTTGTGAGGATTGATGTTTGTTACTCTTTCACGCAAAAACTACTAAACGGATATGGATGAAACTTGGCACATAGATAGAGCATATTCTGGAATAATATATAGGCTTTTTATCCCGGGATAATGCAACATTCCCCGGAGCACGGGCGATAGCCAGACTTGCATTTGACCATTTTTAACACGCTTTTCTTAGTTTCACCCGTATGTTTGTATGGAATCAACTCCCTTGGGCGCGATTTTGACCCACTTTAATCGGTCAGATTTCATTTAAACTTTGTAGATTTATCGAGGACCAATGACAATTCAATATTTTAGGTAGACCCGTTATACTTACTAGGATAATCAGGTTTAGCGATATAATTAATAAATGTAAAATAAATAAAAAAAAAAACTAAAAAACAGGCTATTATATTATGATTATTTTTTATTGGATTTTCTATAATTGATAATACTAATTACATGTTACACTTATGTAAAACAAAAATAGCTTTAAGCTCATCAACGCTTTAATAAGAGTGGATAATCGATAAAAAATCAATTAAATCGATTTAGATCGTAATCGGTAGCACGTCACGATTATGTTCATCACGATCATGGTTTTTGGGGTTGCGCATTGCGTTATGTTATAGGTGTATGGTGAAATTTGCAAATACCGGATTAGTCTAGTTCAATGCAGAAATTTTACCATGTCAGTATAGACCATAGAAGGGCAGCACACAAGGTCCCAACTACAGATTACACAAAGTGAAATAGAAACTGAAAAAGATATGAAAAGCCGATGATATATAAAAAATAGATGCAGTCTCCGCGCTCGGAAATAGCAACATAAAATGCTGGTGGCCGAATCTATGGGCTAGAGACTTAGTAAAGATACATTTTTTTCATATTTTGTAGATGTCCGTTTAGGTAATTTTGTTTCTGATCCTCGCGAAGAATATAGCCGGGAGAAAATCTCACGTAAGAATTCTATGTTTGCAGTTACGAAGGAATATGCAAATTAAATTATTTATTTATGTTTTCCAAGAAAAAGTTTTTAATCAATATTCTCTCTGCTTTCCCATTTTCTATCAATATATTCCAGCCATTAACACAACCAAACCGTGGTTACAAAAATAAAAAGAACATATAAAAATCAATCATTTCTTGATTTACAGTTAACTTAACAATCAAGTACCAAACTTGCACGCTGTGACGCACTGTGGCACGCTATGATGGCCCTTTTGACGTTTAACAATGACAAAGAAAAATAACCTTTATTCCTTCAGCCATAAGGTGCATCTATTGATCCAACCGCTAATTGTATGATGATTGAAATCAACCTTATTCCAAAGCAGTACAGTTTCTTTTCCTTTGACAATCTGAAACGTTAAAACGGCCATCATAACGTGCCGGTAGTATAAGTAAAAGGAAAGATCACTTCTTATAAGATCAACAAGACGCTAACAGAACTCATCGGCGAGTCGGACCTTTCACATTATTGCCTTGTTATCGAGAAGGACAGAGCGTAGAGGGATCTCTCACACTCATAGTAATCGTTTCTTACAATTTCTAGAGTCTAGAACCTAGATTAATAATCTATAATAATCTCTAATATCTATAAATAATCTAATTATACTACTAAGGTAGAAAACAAGCTCACAGCCCGTCTGATGGTAAACGGTCACCGCAGCCTATTGACGCTAGCAATACTATACTAGCTACCATGGACATCACTCGCGCTTTGCCGACGAACATCCTACTCCTTCACGTATATAACCCGTAGTCTCTAATTATAAAGCAGTTCATTAGATTGTTACAATGTAACACACGAACGCAAATGCTCTTATTACAAACTCAATAAAACATTACGAAAATATGTTTGTGGCCACAATTATGTATTCCGACATTTATGTTTTGATAACTCCTCTAAAAATATTTTGCTGCTGCGTCTGTACTGTCCAACGACGTGTTACGATGTAGACACTTCATTCATAAACAGAAATAAGAGATTGAATATAATGTACATTAATATTTGACATTAATCAATGGCAGAGGGGTAAGCTGAAAGCTCAGACTGTTCTTTTCCGAGAATTCAATCAGAAATAAACGAGTCAATATATAATCTCAGAATAGTCTATAATAATATTATAAAGTGGAAAGATTTGTATGTAAGTAAGGTAGGTGGACCATGGAAGGCCACTCTAACGAGTAAACTCTTTTTATTCGTTTATTTACTGGATAAATTAAGGAAACAAATTATTAAGTAATATTTTGTTTTATTGCGCACCATATAATTGACTTTCGTTTTACCTAACTTTAACCACTATTTATTAAATTTAAGTTTTATAAAGCTCTTCCAAATGGCCTTGCAAGGAACACGGCTCCAAACAAGGCCAATATTATACATCAGTCGTTAAACTTAAAAATAGACCGGTAACAATATATATATCTGCTTTTACAAAAACTACATAATAAGCTCCATCATTTAAGCGAAACATTAAATGCTCAATGTATTTTAATCATCTATAAAAAACTTAATGAACATTACTTGAACACCATCGTGTAACTAAGAATATATTAATGGAAGTTATTTAAAAATAGTATTATTAAGTATCATATTAGCAACAAAGAACTTGCCAACGTGTTTTATAATAAAATTAAAAACTTTTATTTTTATCCAAAATGGCCTTCTTATGGGTCCGTTCTTTGTAAGGCCACAATGTTCCTAAGAAGGCCAAGCTAACAATAAAATGTGACAATGACTTTTTCATATTAATTACTACAATAAAATAATAGAAACTACAGACTACTGTAATTATAAAAAACTTATCATGGCACATAGTCAGTCTTGTAGTTAGGAATATTTAAAATCAACTACGTATTCTTAAGATTAAAAGACGAAAATAATTATAACAAAATCAAGATTAATTTCGAAAACTAATTTAGAAACTAAAAAGATATTAACTTTGGATAGATTAATCACAATTTGGGCATATAAATATGAGATCTTTTTTAGTGAGACCCATACACTCCTCGTGATACCACTTTTGACATTGGGTACATTGCCTCATGTCTCTCATTTTACACTCGCCACATGCATGACAGTACCACTCCTTCTCTTCATCTTCTGCACTTTTCTTCTTCTCTATTTTCGATCTTTTATTGTTTTGTTTTGGTACTATTCTTTTAAGCCGTTTTACAGGATCATTTTTATTTTTGGTGTTCTTTTTTTGAACTTTTTTAATTGTAGACTTTCCATTTTTCTTACTCGTCGTTTGCTTCATCTTATTCTCTTTATCTCCAGTTTTAAATAAATCTTTTACTATTCGTTGACCCTTATAGTTAATAGCTTTTTGCCGTGGACGTGAAGACTTTATCGTAGCGTAATTTGGAGTAGGCAAAAAAGTATGAAACGATTCTTCTTTATCCTTTATTAGTTTAACTAACGGCTCGTCATCTTCTGAAGATATGGTCTCATGACTCTTTCGTTGAGCTTTTGTTTTAATTGAGCTTTTGTTTTGCACTAATAGTTTTTTTGGAGTTATTTCTCCTTTCTGTTCGAGATCATCATCAGATGAGGTAGAAAAGCTGTATAGATCCGAGACTTGAAGTTTAGACATGTAGTTTTCTTTTATAAATGATTCACCAAGATTAAAATCAAGATCAGATTCAGAGCTAGAACAGACGATATTTTGT
The DNA here is from genome assembly GCA_907165245.1 of Habrosyne pyritoides. NCBI lineage: Eukaryota > Metazoa > Arthropoda > Insecta > Lepidoptera > Drepanidae > Habrosyne > Habrosyne pyritoides. The sequence continues at coordinate 8,073,866 of OU015610.1, read as the reverse complement.
TGCAAGCCAGACGTGCTCGGAAGAGGATTATCGTACAGAGATCGTTGAGGGTCATCTTTTGTATCTGCGTCGGTTTCAACGTGTACTGAACTGACGTGGTGGCACTGATCATTTTCCATAATACCTAATTCTAAGTCTGAATCATCACTTGAAAAACTGTAAGTAACAAGAACTGGTTTACTTTTTGGTGTTGCAGCTGCAGATTTTGGCGACAATTCTGACACTTTCTTAACTTCAGACATAGGAGGCGAGACTTGAACAGATATAAGTGGTTGGTCCATCTGGTGTTGTAACATTTCCGATAAAGGTCTTTCAGTTACAATTGAAGGAGCATAAGCATCTTCGGGTATGACATCAGGATCAAAGGGGTATAAACCAGTGGCTTTAAATCCATTCGTTACATTGGTTTGAGTCATACACTTTGGCCATGTTCGGGAGAAAATTTTATTAAATGCAGCTTTGTTTAAAGTTCTCTCTTGAGAATTGCACAAGTAGTTTAGAACTTCCTCATCCCAGTGATGTTCGAAGGACCGATTCACTGATTTATCTAGAGGTTGGAGTTCGTGCGTCGTGTTTGAAGGTAAGCAGTATAGTACTATATTATTTTTATCTGCTACTTCCAGAGCCTCATATGATAAATGACACTTTGCGCCATCAAAGATAAGTAGACACTTACCGGATACTTTATGTTGTGCTAAATGTTCAATGAACTCTACGAATAAGCTACTGGTCATGCTGCCTTTGGGTGCCATGCTTACCTTTGTTCCAGGTGGCAAATTCTCTACTAATTCTGATCTGTGCCTAATCCCTTTAAAAATAATCATAGGCGGTATAGCAGTACCCACAGCATTTACGCACATTGCTATTGTTACGTTCTCGGCGTGTTCCGGAGCAACAAGATGTACTCTTTTATTTCCCCTTTCAGCCAAAACTACATTTTGTTTGTGGACCGTAATGCGACACCCTTTTTCATCCATGTTGTACAGACGTTCTGGATGTGCAATAATATCTAACTCTTCATAGAGTTTCTTCACTTCTTCAAAGTGGTGTTTAACAATAGGCTTATTCATTTTCTGAGCTCTAGCTGGATTCATTAACTGGGGTTTTCTTTTTGATATTGATGGGTTTCGAGATAAAAACATTTTAAGCCATTTGCGTCCAGCCATTCTAGTTGACATATTGAACGAGTGTTTGATTTTAAACCTCTCACAAAATAAAAAGGCTTGTTTTCTGATAAATTTAGGCGTAAGTGGTATACCCAGTTTTGCAAACCGTATGATTCGCTGCGATAAATCTTCTTCTAATTGTTTTGTGAGAATAGTCGTCTTCCCAATAATTTTAGCACTGTTACCGCTCAATATATGGTTTCTAAGGGTGCGTCTTGGAATATTGAACTTTATCGCTGCAGCATTTGTATTAAGTTTATTATTTTGTACTGCTTCCATGGCACGTCTTAAACTGTCTTCATCCCATGTACTACCTCTTTTTTTTCTAGGTTTTGATTCCGACATTTTTAAAATCTGAAATATTCGCATAAATTTTAATCATCTGTTCAATTACCCACTTAATAAAATAATTATGAAAAAAAATGTTATTCAATCCGAGTTGAAAAAGTTATAAACGCTTAAAAGTAAAAATGTTATAATATAAAACACTGTTTTAACTGTAACGGTACGTACTTATTTATAACTAAAAAGTAAATGTTCCTATGTTCATGGTTTGTGAATGGTCCTTGTAAGGCCCATGTACCATAGCAAGGCCAACGGTAAAATTTTCGATTGGCCTTATAAGGAACCACCGGCCATCCTAGGAACACTGCCAATATTTAAACTTAAATCGAGTTAAATCCATGTTTTTATTCTTTAGAAACCATAAACATAACCTTATACAACAATATACAGTAAAAAATATGAGATAATAATAGGTTATTGACTAAAAACTTACGTTTTGCTAAGCGCGCGAATAACAACTGCAACGTCGACGACCGAAGTCTACGAAACGTGAGCTCGCACTGCCACAATAATGGCGCAGTCGTCAAGCCGCCGCGTTTGTGGCCTTGAGTTTGATGGAGCTTAGTATTTAGTAAAAGGGATGTGTCTTTACATGTCGATAACTACGACTTTTTAATAGTTGGCCTTCAAAGGAGCGTGGCCTTCCATGGTCCACCTACCTTATGTTTGTTACTCTTTCACGCAAAAACTACTAAACGGATATGGATGAAACTGGATGAAATTGGCATATAGATAGAGTATATCCTGGAATAGCATATAGACTACGTTTTATCCCAGGAAAATGTGATATCCCTCGGGACCGATCGAGGGTAAAACCGTTGGGGACGGCTAGTTGAAAATAAAATTTTAATAATTTCAAGGATTATACTACAGTTGATGTTGTTTAAAACTCTCTCAATCAATATACTATCCAATCCAATGATATTTTTTAATATGGACATGTAATCCACCAAAACACCACGGCTCCCAAAAACAGCGCAAATACTAGATAGCTTGCGCGTGAAGAAAGGTAAACAAAATAAATGCCACCGGTAACGGTGTACCTTTTGTTAGAGAGATGAATACATCGTTAGTTATGTAAAGGCAATTAGGTCAATTACCAGCATTTGATGTAGCTATTTACGAGCGCGGACAACGCATCTATTGTTTATTTATCATTGGCTTTGAAATCTTCTTCAGTTTGGGTATTGGTTTCTATTGTGCCATCTGTACCTGTATTTATCGACATATAGTCTATAACCATCTAGGAAAATTCCGCATCGAATGGTAGCAGTCCCATTCCGATATGTTCAGTAGTTTTGAGGTGATGATGCGTCGAAGGAACCCTATTTTCCTAATATATATGTATAAAGATAAAAAAAAGGTAGATTTATTACAAGCTGTCACCCGCGGTTTCACCCGCGTTCCCGAGGAATGTAACATTTTAACGGCATAAAAACTATGTTACTACTAATACCTCCAAGAATATGTGTACAAAGTTTCATGATGATCGGTTCAGTAGTTTTTGCGTGAAAGCGTAACAAACTTACATTCACATTTATAATATTAGGTATATTTATAATAATTAATAAATATTAATAATAATAAATATTAATAATATATAATAATATATATTAATTATTAATAATATTAATATTAATATAATATTAATAATTATTATTATTATTATTTATATAATTAATATTTAAGTCTACTCTTGAGCTGTCAGAATACACCGGCATGTTCTTAGCGACCGATTTTCAACTAGAGGGTAGTCAGCGGGTACTAACAAATACCCACCATGCAATCTTACTACTATTATGGATGCGAAAGTTTGGATCAATGGATGTTTGTTACTATATCACGCCAGAACGGCTGAACTAATCTGGATGAAACACAAGGGTAGATTGTAGTCTAGAGTAGCACATAGGACTTCTCATCCCCGGAAAATGTTAGATCTCTAGGAAGCTCTTTAGCAGGCAAATTAGCTTGGTGGTTAGCGACCCTGACTGCCAAGTCGAAGGTCGCGGGTTTGATACCCATCCAGGACAAACCTTTGTGTGCATGAACATGTGTCTTTGTTCTGTGTCTGGGTGTACATATCTATATATGTATGTATTTAGAAAAAAAAACGTAGTACATATAGTATATCAGTTATCTGGTTTCCATAGTACAAGCTCTGCTTAGTTTGGGATCACATGGCCGTGTGTAAAGAATGTCCCGGGATATATTTTAATTTAACACGGGAGAAATAGCTAGTCTTAAATAAATCTTAATTAAGACTTCAAACAAATGTATATTATTGAACGCAAATGTTTTTTTGGATGGAAATCGAACCTAAAACCTTAGTAAGAGTACTATAACGCCTATCCAATGATCAATGAGGCAGTAACGAACAAGTGGCGTGATATATAGATGTTGTGGATCAAATAGACTAGATCATGGTTGCGTTCCCCCGTTTATTGGTTTTTAGGATTCTGTAGTTAGACCGCTCTGGAATATGCTCTATTTAAAAACTTGGTGTTTCTCCTAATTTGATAATTTTATTTTATTTATTTATTTTAGGAAAATTATCGACTACAATACATGTTACAATAGTTAACAGAGTTAATAACAAAAGAGTCAATTACAAATTTCTACTAATAGTAACAATTTAAACTTGTAGTAAGCAAGTACGAGAAAAAAAAAATATTTGCATCAGTTATGCTTTTTTTTTGTATTCCATACCTACAGGGTGTGTTACTGATCGTACCTATATGAAATGAAACAGGGCGCTGGATTGAAACTACAGTTTATATTTTAAATTAATTTACAAGACCAAAAAGAAAACCAACGAACTTCTCTGGTGTAACTAACTGTCAGTACTTTTTGAATTAAGAAGAAAAATAACATCCAAAAAGGTTTTGTAAATGAGTTCGGTTCGTAACAGGGTGCTATGGGTATCCTAATGCTAAAGTTACACTGTCCGTCCATCTGTAGTGTTAACAATATATTAATAACAAAATTCTCTATACTTGATACATGTAGCGAATAACTTCCACAACTTAGAGAAGTTCTGACAATCAATAAAAATACTTACGTAGATACTTTAAATGACCTTTTGAAAATCTCCACCAGACCCAAATGTTTTGGGTACCTACGCTTTTGATACCCAGTCAGTTTTCTTATGTCAAGTATGCCAAACAGGCAGACGGACCGTCTGGACGATCTGATGGTAAGTGGTCACCGTGGCCTTTGAACATTTGCAACACCAGGGGCATCGCCGCGTTGTGACCCTCAGACGTGAAGTTGTCAAGTCTCATGTGCCTGTAATTTCACCAGCCTAACTGAAACAGAAAAACAAGTGCACTGCTTCACAGCGGAAATTGGTACGATGGTATACTTCCCCGCAAGAACTCTGTACTAAAAGCTCTACTACTAGAATCTACTATCTAAGTTGATTAGATAAAATGCCTATAATCAGTATTTTTTTGAATGCGTGTATAGATATCATTGAATGTAGAGCAACCTTCTCACCATAACACTTAAGCAGATGCGCCAATCTCTTCACACATACAAACGCACACGTACACATGCACATACTCATCCGTGTACATACGTGCAACGATGCAGCCTCTTTACGCTGTAATATTTCATCTAATCACTAACAGAACGTATATAAACTCGAAGGGAGCCGATTTGAATCATTCGTCTCAGTTCGGTCTTCGTTCGTTCACTTCCAAATTTGAAATTTCGAATTGAGTTCAGTGTTGTCAACTGTGAAGTCCTTATTTGAATAATATCACATATTTTTTGATTTTGTTCAAGTAATTAAACGCTTATTTGCATTGGATTAAATTTAATTTGATAATAAGTAAAAATATAAAAATGAAGGTAAATACAAACTTTTTACATGAAACCTCTTTTTTAGTTCTATTTGATATTTAGTAGGACCTATAAATAAAAAAAAATCGGTTCTTACTAACTGGCTTTACTTATAAAGTTAATTGCACTGCTAATGTGGCCACATTTTTATGGACCACTAACCTGTCATTATTTGAAATGTGACATTATTTACAAGACCATTTATGCAATAGGTATTGAAAGTATGTAGGTAAATAAAGTATTATGGAAGATTATTTAAGTAATAAAGTATTTAACAAATTTAATAACACTAATATGAAGAGAAAAAATGTTTGTAATGTTTAAACTCAATTACTACTGGACTGATTTTAATAATTATTTCACTATTAGAAAGCTTTTATATTCAAAAGTAACATAGGCTATGTTATAATCCGGTAAACATCAGATCCGTCGAGAACGCGGGTAAAACCGCGAGACGGAAGCTATAGTGTAAAAAATCACTATTTGTGTTTAGAGTAGTAGAGCTCATAGTGCAGAGTTCGTCCGGGGAAGTACCACCTTACCCATTTCTGTCGTGAAGTGCCCTTGTATTACTGTGTTTCGGTTAGAAAGGTAAGGGTGTCGGTGAAATTACAGACACATGAGACTTAACAACTTCACGTCTCAGGGTCGACAACGCATCGGCGATGCCCCTAGTTGCAAATGTCCATAGGCGGCGGTGACCACTTACCATCAGGTGGACCGTCTGCTTGTATGTCAGCCCAAGTGGTATAAAAAAATATATCAATCTGTCTGTCTGTACGCCTAAGTTCTTTTAAACTACATTTTCATGCTATTTTCACTATTAATAAGAGACTTTCTTTCGGAGGATTTGTGTATATATATTGTCTATTCCACTCAGGCAAAGTCGGAAGGCAGGTTGCTAGTAATATTATATTCTGTTACTGATCTTAGGCTAGCTTACTAAACTAAGCTTAACTGAATTATTCTGTATTTGCTGTTGAGAATTTCAGACGAAGAAATTAAATGAAGGCATTCTATTTTACATTAAAGTTTTTCTACACAAATTTAAAACCAGCAATTTCAAATTTTATGAAACTATTAAATGTATACAACAAAATAATTTATAATTTTGAGTTGTGTTAAGGCAAACATCTATAAATAGTAGCTACTTAAGTATAAGTGTTGGATTATTCTAATATATTATATTTTAAAACTTAATTTCAGATTTTTGTTGGGTGTTTGTTGGTCATTGCCTCGTGCTTAGCGGAGCCTCCGGTTGAAAATAGGTAAGTTAGTTATTTGGTAAAAATCCCTAGGGGTTTGATTCTGTAAAGCAAATGACACTAACTCGATGATGTTTTATCGCGGTTTAATGCTCTGTCTCTTTCACTAACACGCAATCACGTGAGAGGTCTGCTCTAGGAGGCCTCGTTATTGCTGTTATTAAGCAGAGCTTGTACTATGTACTATTAGCTTTTAAGTTTTTCTAAATGCATACTTGTGAAGATAATTTACACCCAGGCAACTTAATGCATATTTGTCCTGGGTGGGAATCGAACCCACGACCTGTAGCGGGGCATTCAGGGTATTTAACTACCAAGCCAACTGGCCTGTCAAATTGATGACTAAATTATTTTATTCCAGATACCTCCCACCTCAGCATGGTTCGGCACCATCTTCAACTTACGGTCTACCTGGTACTGGCTCAACATTCGGCCAGAGACAAACCGATGCTGTTTTCAGGTACATACTTAAGATTAATCACCAGTTAGCTACCATTTCCCGGCTTCCTGCTTCCCGGGGAACCAGGGTTTTCCGGGGATAAAAAGAAGCTCGTGTGTCAATTTAGAACTCTTTTACTTTGTGTAAGATGTTTTAATGAAATACGTTCCGTGATCTATGTGTGATTGTATGTAAACATTCACAATTGTCTATAGTTAAATGAATATTCTGAGACATTCTTAGAACACTGCTTTCTGACCCTTAAATGAAGCAGAGCTTGTACAATGAAAAGCAGATAACTGGTATTATTCTACTCTTTTTCTTTCAAATACTTAGTAATAGGTATTATTATTTATATTTACAATGAGACACAGAACAAGTAGGAGTAGATTGACTCATTATTATTGGTACATAACAAAAATAGTTACCAAAATTATCGATTGCTTCCATTTACACCAACATCTGTAACCTAATAAAGAGGATTAGATCCGTAGGGAACGCGGGTGAAACCGCACTACGGTACCTGGTTGCCTACAAAGAGACACATCGTGAAGAAAGCACAGCAAGTCCATTCTCCTCTTAAAGTTCTTACAGCCACTACACTTACCACGGCGAGCTGTTATAGTAAAATAACTAAGCAATAATTTTTCAGAGGACGTCAGTCTTTTGGCTCGAACCAACGCTCTAACATCGGTCGCCCTTCAACTCAGTATGGTGCCCCTAGCTTTGCTCAACAACCATCAACTCAGTATGGAACACCAAGCTTCAGTCGGCAGCCTTCAACACAGTACGGTTTGCCGCAAAACGATCAACCATCAGCTCATTATGGAGCGCCACATTTGAGCAACCGAGGTTCAAGGCCTAGTGTGGAGTATGGTGTACCTTCCACCGGAGGACCTTCTCAGCAATATGGTGCCCCTGGATTTGGTGCAGGTGGGGATTGAATCTTTAAAATTGTTATTAAAATGAAAGTGAGTCTGTAAGTTCGCTTAGTACATATTTACAGCTAAATTATCCAACCGATTTCATTTTTGATTTCAAGCATAACACAAACAGAGCTCTTGCAATTTTGTAGGCAGTTTTTACAAAAGGGGATGAAAAAGAGCGATGGAGGTCTTACCTTACAGTACCGAACATAAACAGTGACAAAATCTGAAAAACACTTGAATATTTTTTTAGGTGGCCAGCAATACAACCAAGGTTCCTTTGGCGGCTCCTCAGCAGGCAGTTACAGAGCCCAAGAACAGAGCCGTCAATATCTACCACCTGGTGGAAGAGGAGGCTACAATGGTGATGAAGGAAACTCGGTATGATAATAACACGGTATTATTATCGATGAACTGTTCTCGGGATACGTTGCGAGGCCTCCTTTCTTATTTTATAACCTTCTCAAGTGTCCAGAAAATTCTTCAAAGTTTTATCGGATCAAAGATATTTCATCACCTATCTAAGAGATTAGTAAGTCAGTACTTACCCACTGAGAGGTATTCACATTTCAACAAAAATATTTAAGCCTTGAGTCATTTGTGAACGTCACTAGGTCACATTACCAATCTTGAAAATGACATTAAGGACCTTACTCTCTCGTTAAGCTCTGTGTCTATTGTTGTACTTGAATTTCCAGGAGCCTGCTAACTACAGCTTTGAATACATGGTAAAGGACGATCCCTCTGGCAATGACTTCGGCCACCGCGAGTCCAGGCAGGGAGATAGAGCCGAGGGACTGTACTATGTCCTATTGCCCGATGGCAGGAAACAGGTAACTTATGCTTACGGCGTGAATAATGGTGGTACTCTCACGTTCGATCGTTAAACCATCTGTTGCAGTTTGGATATCAATGAAAGCTGGTTGAATTAACCACCTTTATCATAACAGCTTAGGATTCCTTCTTCCACTGCTGAAGATAGGGCTCACCCTTGGATTTCCACCTCAAAAGGTCCTGAGCCGGCTGCATTCCGTTAACGACCACCTTATGCAATAAACCTGAAAATAGGTTATCCTCAATCTCTAATCCGTAGAATTTATTACAAATATTAAACCATGATGAGGGTAAAATGTAGAGCTGCCACTAAAGCCTAAAAATACATTCGTAAAATCTGGATAAACTTGCTACAAAACAAATGGATGCGTAAATCAGCCCACAAAGAGATTCCACACTACTGAACTAACAAAAAATATTACCCAACTACGATTTTGACCTAAAATTCTCAAATTACAGACCGTAGAATACGAAGCAGACCAAGGAGGCTATAGACCCAAGATTTCGTACGAAGACACCGGCGCAGGCCGTGGCTACGACAGGAACAGCCAGCAGAACGGCTACCAGGACTACCAGAACCAAGGACCGTACTAAGCGATAATGTTTACAAAACGTATATTGGATTGCTGAGGTAATATTAGACTTTGAAGCTTATCAAATCAAAGCCTAAAACTGTGCGTCACAAGTTAATAGAGAAATTATGAGTTAAGTCATTTAAAATACAGGGCAACTTTTAATAGAGAAGTTTGGCATGAACTCTCAATTTAGCTTGATACGCCAATAAATGTGTAATTTAACATCAGTGCTTTTACCATGAGTTTTTAACGTACGTACTCGCTAGCGACGGCGTAAAACATTTCTATGGCAAATGTGTATAGCGCCACTAGCGGTCACCTAAAGAACTAAAATCGGTAGTATGAGTCGATCGGGATCGATGGTCGTTTACTCGCCAGTGACTAAAGTAAGTTTCGATAGCAACTCATGGTAGAGGTACAGGAGGCAATATAGTGCTAATGTTTTAATAAGTTACACAACTAGTATTCCAATTCATGAATTGAAGGTTGAAGTGAGCGGTTTTCACTAAAGTGAGCGGTTCTGGTAAGTTTGGTTATTTAGTGTAGCAAAGATTGTAAATAGAATGTTTTAACTATGAACTATTTTGAAACCAAGTTCATTTTTCATCGATCGTAAGTCATCCCGTTTGTTTCAGTTTTACAAGAGCTTTTTACCTCCAACGGAAGACTAGTGATTTGCTTCAATAATCGCTTTGTTAGTTACAGAAAAGCGGTGAGAAAGAGAGCGGTGTAAAGTTCGCTCACTCACGTAAAACTCAACCTTCGAAGTTGGATCCAATGTACGTTTTTTTATATCTTTGTTATGTTATTGTTTTGAATTGGTTTTTACTCATTTGTCCTCTATTATCGTTTTCAATTAATGTTAGTATACAATCGACGACTTTTAGCTAGGTTTAATGGATTTTGAGCCATATGTAGCGAATATACCTACCTAATACAATACGCTTATAGATTAAGGTACATTTTATAACATAAATTTCATAATTATTATTCAGTGTGTAGACTGTATTATCTGTAAAGATGGCGGATGTTCCATAGAGTATAAACAGTGATATTTTGGTACCTCTTATTTAGTATTTTCTTATTTGATTTCCCAATTTATTTTATTACTTTTCCTTGGAAAACGTAATTAATTTAATAAGTATATATTTATATGCCCTCATTTTAAAACATTTTATTATATCTATATTTTTAATCAAGCGTAATTTTTTTATCAGAAATTTGTCTATGACCTGAAATTGCATCATTGTCTATGGTACATAAGTGTAGTCGATATTTACTTTTTGTAAAGTACTTATTAATCTATTTATGTTTAATTATGTAAATAGTCATTTTTTTGTGGATTTCAAAGGCCAGTTTACACCGACGACCATTTAAAAACATAAATTGGTTATTATTTTTATATACCTATTTACTTCTATATTATACTTTGTATCGAATTAGCCTGTTTGTAAATAAATGATTTTTATGTACATAAAGTTGTTTAATTACGACGCATTGGTACGATATGTCTTTACCATATTACTCCTTTGAACATAAAAAGTAAATTAAACCATCACCTTGTAGCAAACCTTTAACACTATAAAAATGTATGTACATATATTGAGTGTGTGTCGGCACAACATCGCACCTCTATCCACTTTTATTCTCACTACCCACACACAGTTTATTATAACTATATTTTATCAATATGGTATGTGATGAAGTAAGAAAGAAAATACGTTTATTCGTGGCAACAGGTAGGTACTTATGTACCCACCTCAAAGAAATTTGTAGGAAATTTCGTAATTTAAGGATTGAATGTTGAATTAGTTATTCCTCTTATAAACCACTGTGGTTTTTCGTAAATGATTTAAAGTTTTATTTTTCAAGTTTGTTCAATAATGAAAAAAAAAATCTATTTAAAAAAGAAATTTTCAATTCAAGAATGTATTTAAACAAACGGGAACCAGTGTGAGGTAAACTTACTATCTACTAAAAGGCCCTGTTTCCACTACGTCAAATTAGTAGAAACAAAAATTTGTCACAATTATAACAGAGACCTAATAACGAAACGTCTATCGCAAACGTATCGTCATCGTATCGAGTGCGTCAAAAAAGCTGTTTGTATGTAAAATTGAACATTACGCATATCGTGACGTTGCGAGATGTTCTATTTCCCAATGCATTGGTTTTTGGCGCAGTCGATACGCTTACGATTGAAGTTCGTGCTAGAGGCTCTATACATTCAGAAAATAAAATATAGCACAAAAAATATACAATTTTACAGTGCTACATAATATAGTGCTATTGCAGTCGGTAAAGGCCGCCATTCCCACTCATGTCTTTCTTGACCTACTCTGTTCCATGTGACCCCTGCCACTTGTCTTATGTCGTCATCCTATCTTTTTTGTGGTCTACCTCTTTTCCTTTTCCCTTACTCTAGGGTACCATGGTGCCACAGTTGTGCTTCATTTGTCTTTTCTTCTAATTGGGTGTTTGTGGGCGTAACGGAAAATGTTAGTTCAAATAAAAGAAGTCAGTAAAATATTTGAATCAAAACTGAATTTCTGAACTGAAGTTTTTATAAGTGTAGTGCACGGTAGGTGGCCTACTCGCCAGAGTATTAATGTTCTATGCCTACTCGTAAGTGAAGTGATTCTGAGATCCCTCCGACCGGCCGCTTGCCACTATGTAGACTCCGAGTGCCGCTAGGTGGCACTAGCGTCCTAATTAGTCAAAACAACTCGACATATTTATTACTCAAAAAAATTGGGAGACGTCGGGGAATAAAATAAAACCAAAAACATAATTTTTCGTAATGATTTAATGAGTACATTACACAACAAAAATACAGATCCCCGATCGAGAATGGAAGTTAGAAAATAAATAAATAAATGTAGTTATTTTATAACAGCACTTTAAATATATAACCTAACCTTAGCAAATAATCGAGATATGATTACACTAGATTACTCTTAACTAATGAGTTTAAATAACGAAGCGAAATTTAATTTGAGACATAAATAAAAATCCTGGACATTCTTCACACATGGTTACCTGATCCCAAATTAAGCAGAGTGTACTATGGCTTGTAGTATGGGTACCAGGTAACTGATATACTTCTTTTAAAATACATATATAGAATTTTACACCCATACACAGAACAAACAGACATGTTCATGCACACAAATGTTTGTCCTGACCACGACCAGCGGCTTGGCAGTTAGGGTCTCTAACCACCAAGCCAAACTGACCCATCAAATAATTAGTAATTTTATAGACACAAAAGAGAAAACAAATAACAAATAATGTAATTTCATATTTGACATCAATCTATGGCAGTGGGCTAAGCTCAGATTGTTCTTTGACGAGAATTTAATCAGAAAAAAGCGAGCAAGCATAATATTATTTTAATCTCAGAATAGTTTTAAATACAATTTCAAATCATTTTTAGGATTATGTTGGCGCTATTTAAAACTCCAAAAAGGTTTTTTTTACTGCGGATCGATAGCGGTAATCACTACACTACATAGTATAAAACAAAGTCGTTTTCTCTGTCCCTATATCCCTAAATGCCTAAATCTTTCAAACTACGAAACGGATTTTGATGCCGTTTTTTTTAATAGATAGAGTGATTGAAGAGGAAGGTTTTTATGTATAATACATGTGACATCCCACGGGAACGCGGGTAAACCCGCGGGGGACAGCTAGTATTTAATAAAACCTTTTTGGAGTATTAAATAGCGCCAACAGATTATACTATAGTTGAAGTTGTTTAAAACTCTCTCAAACTTTACTATCCTTCTCAAAGACGTATTATATATAGACACCTCGTCCAGCAACATCACGGCTCTTAAAAACAGCTCAAATACTAGATAGTTTATATACATAGTTTATACGCGCGAAGAAAGGGAAGAAAAATAAACGCCACCTTACGGTGTATTATTACTGTGTTGTTAGAGATAGGTGAATATACATCGTTAGACACGTTGAGCGCGACTAAATCGAATTAAGTCAATTACCAGCATTCAATGTTGCCATTTTTGAGCGCGGAAAACGTATCTATAGTTTATATATCATTGATCCAATTAACCAATCCTACTAATGTTATAAATGTGAATGTTTGTGAGTATATATTCACACCAAAACAGGACAGATGTGGATGAAACTTGGCACATAGATAGAGCATATCCTGGAATAATAATGCTTGGGTGTAGCGCTCGCTCCAGCAGGACACATCTTTATGTACAAAATCTTATTGTGAAAAGAGTAATTGCTGAGTTTATTGCCGGCTCTTCTCAGTAAAAGCAACCTTCCGAACCGGTGTTAGAGTCTGACCATTCATAAGTGCCTGTTAAGGCATTTCATTTCATTTTCTTTAACATATTATGCTACATTTTATCCCGGGAAAAAGTGATATCCCTCGGGAACGCGCGGCAACTAGTCTTGACTTACTTGACTTAATGTCCTATGTCCCCTGGATGGGGCAGAGGGCGTCCACAGTACGTTGCCATCCCGAACGGTCTTGGGCTTCGCGCTTTACTTCGCTCCAGGTCATTCCTATCGCCTTCGCTTCTGCAGTAATCGTCCGCCGCCAGGTCTGCTTAGGGCGGCCACGTTTCCGCTTTCCTTGGGGATTCCAGTCTAGGGCTTGCCTTGGAATGTGATCATGGTCCCTTCGGAGCGTGTGGCCGATCCAGTTCCACTTGCGGCGTTTGATCTGCTGGTCGATCGGGGTCTCACCGCAGCGTTCCCACAGGTCTACGTTCGAGATTTTGTCGGGCCAGTATACATCGAGAATTCGGCGAAGACAGCGGTTGGTGAAGACCTGGAGCCGGCGTGTGATGTCTTTAGTGACCTTCCATGTCTCGCATCCGTACAGCAACACAGTTTTCACGCTGGACCGAAATCTTGAGCTTAACTCTCCTAGTCAGTTTCCGCGATTGCCAAACCGGACGGAGCTGTGCGAAGGTTGCCTTCCCCTTGGCGATTCTCAAAGCGGTGTCCTCTTCGGTCCCTCCTGTTTCCGACACTACACTACCGAGGTAGGTAAATTTTTGGACTCTCTTCACCCCCTCTGTGCCGATGAGCAACGGCAAAGAGCTTGTCGCTCCACACCTCATTTCCTGGGTCTTCCGGGTGTTAATCCTAAGTCCCGTCTCCAGAGCCTCTCGTTGTATGTCGTCCAGTTTGGCTTGCATGTCTGCGCGTGTGTGGCTCAATAGGCATAGGTCATCGGCATAGTCCAAATCTTCCAAGACGTTGGACAGTCCCCACTCTATGCCACGGCGCTTGCTGTTGGTGGTGTTATTCATGATGCCATCCAGGACGACAAGGAAGAGGAGAGGTGAAAGAAGGCACCCCTGGCGTACACCCGCATGGACCGGTATGTCCTCCGTGACGAGGCCGTCATGAGTTACTCTACAAGAATACTTCCCGTAGATGGCCTTAATTATGTTGGTAATCTTCTCGGGGACTCCAATTTCACGTAGCCGATCCCAGATACAGCGCCATCTCAGCGTGTCGAAGGCTTTTTCGAAGTCCACAAAGATCAGGTATATTTCCCTCTGCCATTCTGATGCCTGTTCGAGAATTATGCGCAAGGTGTTGATCTGGTCCGTGCAAGATCGGTTGGGTCAGAAGCCAGCTTGCTCTCTGCGAAGGAGAGGTTCAGTGGCCCTCGACAGCCTATCTAGGATGATCCTGCAGAGCACCTTAGAAGGAATCGAGAGCAAGGTGATGCCTCTCCAATTGCCACATTCGCTGAGGTCTCCTTTTTTGGGTACGGTGATAAGAAGGCCTTTGTTCCAGTCGTCGGGCAACTCTTTGGCTGACCAGATGTTCCTCAAAAGAGGCGTCAGCGCGTTCGCAGCGGTGGAGATGTCAGCTTTTAGCATTTCCGCTGTGATGAGGTCCACTCCTGGGGCTTTCCCGTTCTTCAGTGATTTGATGGCCTTCACTACTTCTGCTCCTGTAGGGGGAGACATCAATGTCCAGGCTTTGTACGGGCAAGCTGGCAGCAGGTGTCGCCGTAGCAACGGGGTAGTTTGGGACTCGGAAGATCTCCTCAAAGTGCTCCCGCCATCGCTGAAGCTGTCCCTCCGATGTCACAATTAGCTGGCCTCTCTTGTCTTTAAGGGGCTTCTTCTTCCTTTGGTTTCGATTTCCGGCCAAGACCTTCGTCGCCTTGTACATCTCCCTGAGATTGCCGGAGTTGGCAGCGCGTTGGGCGCAATCCGCAACACCATCAGCCCATACTCGACGGTCATAACGGGTACTGCGGTAGATTTTCCTGCGAATCTGTCTGTATTGCAGCTTTAGGTCTTCGCGCACTGCCACATCGCCGGTTGCAAGGAGTTGAAGATGGAGCTGGCGCCTTTCTTCAATGAGGTTCCAAGTTGTCTGTGACATCCAGTCTTCACGTGTAGGTGATTTGTGTCCGAGGACGACGGAGCTGGTCTCTGTATAGGCCATTTTGATGTGGTTCCACTCCGCGTCAACAGTATTGGTAGAGTCCGTTTCGAGGGCGGCGAAGCGATTTCGCAACTCGAGTCTAAAGGCGTTGCCTATGTCTGGATTCCGCAGTTTGCTGATCTTTCCGCAGTTTGCTGATCTGCTACATTTTATCCCGGGAAAAAGTGATATCCCTCGGGAACGCACGGCAACTAGTAGTTATATATAATCGAAACTTTTAAAAAACAACTTCAACTGTAAGTAAAAAAAAGAAACAGATTTTTTAATATTATTCCAACAGAGTATTAACTAACTTATAACAAAATTAATACATAATCAAAGGACTTACAAAATAATGGTAATTTATACATTACTTACAATATCTTAGCAATAATTACTTTTAATTAGAGATGCGTCGAGAATTCATTTACTACTCGATAACTGACCGACTATCTATACTAATACGAGGAAAGATTTGAATGTCTGTTTATTTGCTCCGAATAGGCTCCGAAACTACAGGACCGATTTGAAAAATGAATTTCCTGTCGGGAAGCTACACTATCCCCGGGTGGCATGGGTAATATTATATTTTCTTAAAAAAATGGGATCCTTACTAAAACTCCAAAAATGTAACCCAAGGTGTTTACATCGCGTGCGCTGCGAAAACTATTGATGATAAAGAACAAAATAATGTTAAATCCCTCGGGAACGGGGGTGAAACCGCGGGGGATAGGTAATTAAAAAATATGATCGATAATAACGCCATTAAATATTATTATTATTAAATTAATTAAAAAAGCTGACAATCACCCTTAAGTAACATTTGCGTGCAACTCGACACTGGCAGATTATTTTTTAACACATTTCCATTATTTGCTTATTTTTTTTTTTGTATTTTTTTTTTCGACTTTAAAATCAACAAACAATGGACACTATTCATAATAATGTCAAAAAGCGCACGCGCCGTGCGCCGCCCGCGGCGGTAGAGCCAGCTGTTGACCACGGCCGGGATGGGCGCCCGACCCGAGCGACAGAGTAGCCATAATATCAATTTTAAAGTCTATATCTTTCGTTAACGACAACTTTATTTTTTTTTTTACTAAAACTTATCAAAATAAAAATTAGGTGTTTAATAAAACTCATTTAAGTTTAATTTGTCAATGTTTGCGCACTGAATAAAAAATATTCCTGTATATAAGTTAAGATATACAGTAAAAGTACTCGACGCATCTCTATTTGTGCCCAAAACTAATATATTCTATGCTATTTGTTTTTAAATTTTTTTGGTAACTTCAACTATACAAAACGGTACATAAAGGTTTATTTTTAAATATCCTGGGACATTCTTTACACACGGCCATGATCCCAAACTAAGCAGATCTTGTACCATGGAAACTAGATACCTTATATACTACATATACATCTTTATTATATATTTTCACCAAGACACAGAACAAACATACATGTTCCTGCACACAAATGTTTGTGCTGGGTGGGAACCGAACCCACGGTCTTTAGTGAGCCAGTTAAAACTAACCACTGCACCAAAGACCCCTTGAAGCGTAAGATCACACAATCATTATCATTTTAATTTAATAAAAAAAAATTATTAAATGTTCTGCATAGATTACCTAGCATAGTAATAATAATATTTTTGCTGTGACGTCACAATCGGGTAGATAGGGGTATATGTCACAAATTACAAACAATGGTATCTGCAGCAATTTTGAATTAAAAAAATAAATATCCCGGGACATTCGTTACACATGAACATCTGATCCCAAGCTAAGTAGAGTTTGCACTATGGAAACCAGATAAATGGTTTACTACACATACATCTTTTTTTCTAAACACAGAACAAACAGACATGTTCATGCACATAAATTATTGCCCTTATTGGGAACCGAACTGTGAAATTTGTCCTTGGTAATATTATCAAAAGCAAATTGATATTTATTTACAGTTCCATGGTGTCCCCTACCTACCTAATCGTGACATCACAGCGACAAGATAATTCGATGATCGATGACGATGACCGTTTCGCCGTTAAAAAATGCCATACAATAATGAACATTTTGAAATAAGGTCCATATATTGATCTAACAGTTAATTATAAGAATGTGAAAATGAACCCTATCACAAACCAATAGGCTTCATTTTTCAATTCCATATTTTAATGTCGAGACGGCCTTTATGCTAATTTAGTATGAATATTCACTTATTAATTAATATTATTAATATCTAGTAATATATTATTATTGCCAACATTGATTCATATATAGGACTGCCATTCGTCCGGATTTGTCCGAGTTTAGAGGGTGTCCGGGAAGCGTCCGGATGGGGTGTCCGGTGTCAGGAGAATTTAATTTAATTAGTAGATAAAGCAGTAAAAAATATCGATGTAAACTTGAAGTGTAAAAATATATGTGTCCGGGAAATACCCGAATTTCACTTAAGTGTCCGGTTTTTTAAAGTTTTTGTCCGGTGTTGACAATTTAGGTGATGGCAGCTCTAGTCATATATGACATTAGACTAGGTAATAAACGAAGTGGGCACCGTGGGAAAAAAAAAGAAAATCTTAGAATATTTCAGGATCTAAGTCCAAAGAAGAGATAAGTAACATCTAAATATCACAAATCTTAGTAATCTTATAAATGCATTGCATGTGCGTGTATTTGTAACCTCACAACTCTGTAACGGCTGAGCGGATTTTGAAGAAATTTTACAAACAGATAGAATATATTCTTATCTTAACTTTTAATGAGTGAAAGTATAAGATCCCCGAAAACACTGTTCAAACCGAAACCAGAAAGATTATCAGAATTCATGATCAAAATTGTACAGTTTACAAACAAGGGAAGTAATATTTATACTATCACTACAGTATAAAACAAAGTCGCTTCCCCCTGTCTGTCTGTCCGTATGTATGCTTAGATCTTTAAAACTACGCAACGCATTTTAATGCGGCTTTTTTAATATATAGAGTGATTCAACAAGAAAGTTTTTTTGTATAATACATGCATATTATAATTGAGAAAATGTGAGAATTTTAAAGAATTTTAACTATTGTAACTGCGCGCGTTTGACAGTTCGCGTATTACAGACCTCCGGAACGCGGGTGAAACCGCGTGGGACAGATAGTGTACAATATAATACTACCACCTGAACTCATCTGTAAGGTAGTAAGCGACTAAAGACACCGCGCACCGAGTGGGGAACAAGAGCATTCCCGAAGAGAAACGTCAGACTGCCGTTAGTTGCATACATATCACAACGACCTAAAATTATTTGGAACATGAGACGCGAAGTGATAAAAATATATAAGTTAGTTAGTTTTTATAATACCTTTGGTGATTTCTAGAAATACATTATATCTTTAGTAATTAAGTTCCTCAGAAAATCTAACGAAATCTATATATTTATAACCTCAAAACTACTGAACATATCGGGATGGGACTGCTACCATTAGATGCGGATTTTTTCGTAGATGGTTATAGGCTATATATGATATCAATAAACGCGGGCGAATCCGCGGGGGACAGCTAGTATTTCTTTTAAGTTTATTGTATTTGCACCATTTTCATTAGAGATTCTATTATAATTACTGAACGAAAATTGCTCATAGTCTAAAACGTTCATTTGAAGCCACAGCAATTCTTATATCACTCATCAAATAATTATTATAAAATTTTAAGAAAATAATATGGAAATGCATATTGAGTGACCTTTTGGAGTAGGTATGTTAAGGAAAAATTAACCTAATATTACACACAATAAGGTTCTTTATAACTATACAATAATGTAACTTAGAACTTGGGGCTCTTCAAGAAAAGAGTGAATAGGCTACTAACGGGAAAGAGAGCTCCATCTTCGGCCTCATCTTCACTTACCATCAGGTGAGATTGAGGTCAATTGCAATCCCGTAATAAAGAAAAAAAAACTAAAATATTAACTTAATTAAAAAAATAAACTATTAATTAAACAGATGTATCATAACAAAAAAAAAATGGAATTTCACATTACTTGAGTGAGAATTAATTTTTAGACTAGGTCTGTCCATTTGGAATAATTACATAGGATAATAAACCTTATAAAACACATCACGTCTGTATCATCACTACATAGTATAAAACAAAGTCGTTTCTCTCTGTCTGTCTGTCCCTATGTATGCTAAGATCTTTAAAACTACGCAACGGATTTTGATGCGGATTCTTGAAGTTATACTTCTTTAGGAGTGTTATGAAAAAATGATGAGTGAAATTTTAAGATGCGCCCGCATCAGTGTAACACAAAATTCTCACGGATGAAGTTAGCTGATAACGGTCTCTCCGGAACATCGCACAAATCGCAACTATCAGTGTCAATGAGTGAGTAATGATGTTATTGTCAATAATAACCTAACAACGTCAAAAATTGTTATTCGTTGCTACAGACAGGTGCAAAGAGTTTGGACACTACAATTTCTCGACTGAATAGTAAAAAATGCTTTTAGTGCAGTTTTTCTCACCCATAATTTCGGGTATAACTTCATACATGCGTACATAAGTACACACATACGTAGTTTTTCATAGATAGAGTGATTAAATATAGAAAAGGAAGTACTTTACTATTGAAGAAATTTGGAAATTCTACCTCTATGGTTACAAAATTAGGGTGGAGAGCTTGTATAAAAAAAGTTATAAATTATCGAACAGTAATCAATTGAATAGATAAATTAAGACATGTTATATTCATATGAAAATTTTGTTTCTTTTTTATAATAAAAAAGAACATAAATAAAATTTATTACAAAAAAAACGCATCAAATTTGACATCGTTTATTTATCTGTTTTTTTTCTAATAATAAAGATAAACAGATAAATAAACTTTATGACTAAAAACACATCGAATTTGATTTCTTTTATTAATCTGTATATTTTAACTATATTACTATCATGTTTATACCATATAAATACTATTAAAAATAAACAGACAAATAAAATTAATCGTATTAAATTTGACATGCGACAAAATTATGGCAACATCTTATTCTGCTAAAAGCTAGTAGTTTTATAAATTTGAATCATCAGCTCATATTCCTGTCTGTAACTTACATACATCGGACGTACCACTTTACCACTATGTAAGTAATAAACAGGGATGTTATGGAACTCCGTTACCGAAGTTTTCGGATATCCGAAATAAAAAAATATCAGGATCCGATATAAAAACAATGCTAAAATATCTGTAACCGAAACTAAAGGATAATCGGAAATAATTTCATATCCGTAACGATGTATAAAAGTTACAAAACTACCCGTAAAGCCGAAAGGAGGTTAAATGGGGCCTTATAACGAGTCCATTCACCATATTTGAGAACCGTAGTAACGTTGTATAACATACCCAAAAAAAAAAATAAAAAAACTGATTCCTATGAATGAAAAATAGAACTATTAAAGTATACAATTATTAGGTAAAATAGGTACGCAGGCCTTTCTGTTAAATAATCTGGTTCCCTGACATGACAGCTTACTAGGGTTATTGGCTTTGATAATTAATTATATTTTTACGGGGTATTTTGTAACACGTTGTATATTCATATGACCGTGTTCATATCCAGATCCGAAATTTTATGTCCATAACATCCCTGTTAATAAATAACAAGTTAATAACTAACCAACATGTTGTTGTATTGCAGATTTATGGTAGAATCAGTCGTTGCAGTAACAGAAGGGGTTCAAGTGGGGATGTGTGGCGCTTATACAATGCGGCTCATTGTTGTATCTGAAAATTAAAAAAATATATTTATTAACTACCTGTCCGCCGCGGTTTCACTCGCATTCCTAAAATTCTAAATTCAAAACCATTTATTTAGTTTAGGCCCTCGGAAGGCACTTATGAAGGTAAAATTTAAAGTTACTGAAGCTACTGCCGGTTCGGAAGTCAGCCTTCAACTGAGAAGAACCGGCAAGGTTACATTTTTTTTTAATTAAATATATATATTTTTTTAATAAATAATTACATAAATTTTGTTAAGCATTTAACAGAAGACTTGAAAGCATTTAATCGGGCATGCGGGTGATGCGGTTTTACCCGCGTTCCCTAGGGATGTAACATTTTCCCGGCACAAAAAGTATCCTTTGTTATTCCAGGGCAGTTTCTTTATATGCGCCAAGTTTCATACAAATCTGTTTGGTAGTTTTTGCGTGAAATAGTAACAAACATACGTACAAACTTTCGTATTTATATGTAGAAGGTTGACTCTTGGTAGGTTGAGAATTCTTCTTGATTGGGTTAGTTTTATGACTAGAATTAATAGAGTGTGGTTCTAATGGTTTAATTAAAGTGTAACAAATGTTATATTAATAGTAAAAAGACATAAAATATGGTATAAACTCTAATCACAAACTATTGGTGTGGCGACATCTATGAACACTCCTACAATTCTTCACCGCCCGTACTACAGTGATGTGGCGACATCTATGAACGAGTAGAAACACGCGAGAATCCTACATCGCACTATCAAGATTCTCTCAGGATTTGACATATATACAAGCATCCAACATCAACAGTCGGACCGCGGTCCCCAGGCATGATCACCTAACCTGGCGGAAGATCTTCCCTTTTAAATGGAGGAGTCTCATACCTCGCTCCTTCATATTGGTTATAATGGTAATGTATTGATTCGTTGGAGGTGAACCGCGTACTGGCGTAAATTAGGCACACATAATGTAAGTGCGTTTAAATTGCATAAGGTTGCGTAACTCTGAACATTTAACATTAGTGGGACTTACGCGTTAGTCCGCGAGATGTCTCTGATGTCGGTGATGAATTTATCTTCTGCAGTCAGATATGTCATCGACGCTTCGTAAATACCATGCCCTGGCCCCACAATTATCTGAAAAATGTTTTTTACAAATCATAACGGATCCATAAGTGGTCATCAAATGGTTTGAGACCCGGAATGCCATGCCACAGGGTTCGACTTCCATCCCAACCATTTCTAACTCCAAAAAAACAAATACAAGCTACATCTAAACGGCCAGTTGGCTGGTTCGTGCCACATCACAGGTCGTGGGTTCGATTCCCACCCAGGATATTTTTTTGCATGAGCATGTCTATTCTGTGTCTGTTGTGTGAATAATTATTTAAATATTAAGATTAGTTAAGATAAGTATAGATATCAGTAATCTGGTTTCTATAGTAAAAGCTCTGATTAATTTGGGTTCAGGTGGCCGTGTGTAAAGAATGTCCCAATTAATTTGAGACCAGATGACCCAGTGTAAAGAATCTCCCAATTATTTTGGGATCAGATGACCCTGTATAAAGAATGTCCCAATTATTTTGGGACCAGTTGACCCTGTGTAAAGAATGTCCCAAAAATTTGACATCAGATGACTGTGTAATTTGGGACCAGATGACCCTATGTAAAGAATGTTCCAAATAATTTTGGACCATATGACCTTGTATAAATAATGTCCCAGAACATCCCCTAACTCATCCCTTGAATGTGGTTAGGCGAATAAAGCAAAAAAAACTAAATATTTCAAGGTCTACAGAAAGGCCTGATTCCTCTACTCTACCTTCAACTGATAGTTCTCCCTGGCGACCCTCACGTTGGCCCCAAACTTGCCCACATAGCCGTCGGCGTCCCGAGCCTCCACGAACGACAACATGCGGCTATTGGCATGTTGCCTCATCACCCAGGACACCGATTGAAGGGTTCTAGGTTCACATTTAGACCTGCAATGGATAAATAATTAATTAGTGTTACACTATTGTGCATAAAAATTCAAAATAACTTATTTATATATCTATCTTTTTGATTAAGAGGAGGTAATATTTAAATTTAACCAAAGTTCTGTCAAGGTTGTAAATATATAGAATCATCTCACTCATTTATAACTGACAACCCTGTAGTAGAGATCAGAAAAAGAAAGACAACCCAACAATGCCTGTTCCTTATGCTCTAGACTCTCTTAATAGTTGACTAGGAACAAGACAACAATTAGAATAACTCTAAGTCAGCTTGAAAGAATGGAGGAGGTTAGGTCGACAAAAACAAAAAGGACTTCAAAGTCAGCATAAAAGACTGAGGGAAGTTAACTAAGAACAAGGGCACTCTAACGGCGAAAATTAATATGCAATCCCGATCGAAAATCCATGGATATGATGAACCTTTTGACAGTAATTTTAATACACGTAATGTCAAAATTCTACTTTAATCTGGCGATTTTAGATGGGGATCGTATGGGAGGTTAACTGGGAACAAGAGGACTCTAAGTGAGCATTAAAGAATGGGGAGGTTAACTAAAAATAAGGGGACCCTAAGTCAGCATGAAAGAATGGAGGATAGGTCTACAAAAACAAATGTCGAAGGCCTTCAAAGTCAGCATAAAAGACTGGGGGAGGTTAACTAAGAACAAGGAATTTTGGAAGGTTGATAGCGACCAACAAAAGGATTGCAGACCTGACAGGGTCGGTGAGCCGGTTGATGTAGTCCAGCAGGGCGCGGGCGGCGCGGGCGCGCATGGGGTCGGTCGCCGCCACGTTGCGCCACGCCACGCACGCGCACCAGTGCGGCTCGATGCCGGCCTCGCTGCACGAGCGGTTGCGGCTGATCTGCGCCACCGGGTACCAGGTTTACGGGTAGTAGAGCTTTTAGTGCAGAGTTCGTTCGGGAAAATAATACCACCTTACCATTTCCACCGTGAAGCAGTAGTGCAAAGTAAAGTACCTACTTAGTTTCATTTAAAAAGGTAAGGGGGCGGTGAAATTACATTAGACTTCACATCTTGACGTCTAAGGGTCGACGCATTGACAATGCCCGCATAAATGATGGTGGCGACGACCACTCATCATCAGGTGGACTGTCTGCCTGTTTGTCGCTCTAATAAAAATAAAAATGGTGCAATACCGGGAATATGCCACGGATGCGGGAAACCCGACGTCACCTCGCCTCGAACTTATTTTTCGTTTTAATGTGAGTGAATGCTTGCGACCAGCACATAAGTCTTAAAATAGGAGATACAATAAGCTCGAACATACACTAAAGGAAGACATCGAAAAGAAACCCTAGCACGATAATAAAGAGTCTCCTATACGATGGCTGCACTCGAGTACTGGCACTCCTACTCTAATCAGTAACCAAACTCAGACGAGACAAAGTCTGTCATTGCGCAAAAAGCTGATGTCTTCCGAAATAAGGAAAGTCCATACCGGCTCAAAAAGCGTGAGTCCCCTCTTAAGGTCGGCCCCCGCGACGGTGTAGTCGGTCCAGTAGCGCTGCAGGCCGAGCGCGTCCAGCAGCGTGGCGTGCACGTCGTGCGGCGTGCTGAGCGCGCGCGCGTTGCGGGCCAGCGCCTCGCGCGCGCCGCCCCGCGAGGCCGCCAGCCGCCGAGGCAGCACCACCGCCATCAGCGGCAGCCGCTCCTCCAGCTTACCTTGCAGGGTGTCGCGGACCTTCGCGTACCTGGAGCGATAGGGTTCCTGTCACGTCGCTTCAGAAGTTAAGTGCCGGTAGCGGTGGGGTATTTATTTATGTGAAACATCTACAAGCGTAAAACCGACTCGTATGCCGTGACGGGAAACGGCATGACGCTCGCTTAACTAACTACTGATCTCGACTCCCTTGCGCGCATATACTATACACCTCGTTTCTTCTCTGTGTAAGCTTCGTAGTGTTTTTCTGCGTGTCCTGACTGGGAATCGAAACTACTACCTGTGATGCCGTGGAGTTGGTACACTAACCACCAAGACCGTCAATACAATAGTACGTAACGGGATAAGATACATACAGTTTTTAATATTAGTTGCTAATGCTAATACCTATTTAAAACAAAGACTATTATTACAATAATAAGAAAACATATAAATGTTATTAAAAAACCTAACCTTCTTTTTATTATTTTACTTATTAATTATACATTATACTAATATTAAGTTAAATATTTCACATCCACCAGGCGTCCTGTGACGGCCAATTTATATTTTACTAGCTGTCCCCCGCGGTTTTACCCGCGTTCCCGTGGGATGTCGCATGTATTATACATAAAAACCTTCCTCTTCAATCACTCTATCTATTAAAAAAAACGCATCACGATTCGTTCCGTAGTTTTAAAGATTTAAGCATACATAGGGATATAGGGACAGAGAAAGCGACTTTGTTTTATACTATGTAGTGATGGACTAGGTATTAAGCCCTGATGGATTTTACACCCTTACACGGACTGTCTCAAGCGCTGAAGGCTGAACCCAGGGTAAATTTAAGCGACTGCAGAATAGAGGACGTTAGTAGTCGATCAGTATCACCGCGGTAAGTTTCTGCGAGCACTACGGGATCATGTAGGAGTAAATTAGAATAGAACCTCGGATCTGGGGCTAAATGAAGAAATGTTTATGTTTTAACTAAATTTAATTTAATTTTTCTTCATTTCATTTTATTTAGCCATATTTATGTTTTGTTCGTAGTTTGCAAGTAACTATTTTATAAACAGTACATATGTCCGCGGCGTGAGGTCTTGGTGACCTGTAAAACAGGGTATCCTAGAACAGGCACCAGTCTCTCACAAAGGAGTAGCGTTGATAAACTGGCTAATGTTAATTGAAACTACTTGCCTTGATATTAAGAACCTTTGTGAAGAAAGAAATAAATTAATTATTATTATATTCTTTGGGGTAGCGGTTTCTAAGGTGGCTCGGCCCGCACTTACAAGATACTAAATGGGCTGTCGTGGTCCTCGCCACATATTACAATATCGAGGTTAAAGTAGTAGAAATTCTAAAAATCACAAAATACAAATAGTTTTAAAATGAAATGAAATGACCTAAGACCACCTAAAATGGCCGAACTTAAATCTAAAACGCCATAACAACCGACACGTTGAAAAATGTTACCTGGCCAAGTTTCTTGCCGGTTCTTCTCGGTAGAAGATTCACTTCCGAATTAGTGGCAACTCAGTAGCCTTGACCTTCAGAAGTGCAAAAAAAGTGTTTAAACTGAATATATAGCTTTGGCTTTGTTTGTTGTATTTTGATGTATTAGTGTGGCGACATCTATGAACATCAATGGACACAATATTCACACCCGAAAATCCTACATCGCGATATCGATATTTTCTCAGGATTGACAATATATACGGTCGGTCCCCAGGCATGATCACCTAGCAGCGGCAGATCTTCCCTTTTAGCTTCCCTGTAGTAGCTTCAGTAACTTTAAATTTGACCTTCATAAGTGCCTTCCGAGGGCCTAAACTGAATAAATGGTTTTGAATTTTGAATTTTTAAATGGAGGAGTCTCATATCTCACGCCTCCATAGGCTCATGAAAGCTTGAATTCATTAGGTGTTTCAAACTAAATAATTATTCCTGTCAAGATTTATCAAGCTTTTGAAGAAGAATTTTGATAAGCTGAATAAAATGTATCAATGACAAACCTGGGGCCATGGTCACCCATGACCATGAGCAGTGTGTCCTCGGTCCGACCTTCAGCCACGAAGTCCTTGAGGAAGTCCACGACATCCTCATCGGCTGTGCTGATCATGTTGAAGTCATCATGGGTGATGTCCGCAATGAAAGTGAAGCAGAAACGCTTGCCGTCTAGATGGAAGAACTGGAATAATCAACATATCTTCGCGTCCATTATTCCTGAAGAGATCAGCAGGGAATCTTCTCTTTGGAACAAAACTTCGCAAACGTGCAAAATTTTAAGAAAATTTCACATGATTTATTTATTTATTTATTTATACTTCGTACAGAAACACGTACAAGGTGGACTTAATGCCTTAGGCATTTTCTACCAGCCGACCTTTGGGTGATGCAGAGATAACATGGTAGATGCACAGAAATAATAATAGATAATTTAATATGAACTTAATCTAGCTAAACTATTATACTTAAACTACACATATACCTTATATATAAACTACATAAACGTACACAAATATATATAACAATTAACCGGTCAAATGCTGAGACTAATCTGCCAAAAAAAATTACTTTAAAATGTGTTCACGTACTTTGATCTTAAAAGAGGATCTGCGGGTAGCCATTCTGATTTCGAGGGGGAGTGCATTCCACAGAAGAATGGATTGAATGAAAAAAGAAGAATGAAGAAAGTTGGAAGAGTGAGAAGGACATTGAAGGAGACGATTGTTGATAGATCGGAGATGTCTATCGTGGTTAGAGCACAGATAAGAAAAGTGAGAAGTAAGATAAGAAGGGGCATAGGGAGAGTCAAGAAGAGAGAACAGGGTAGTCAGTGCCCGCATATTTCTGCGCTGACGTATATTCATCCATTTCAACTGTGATCTGAACTCAGACACGTGGTCGTATTTACGTAAATTAAAGACAAATCGAATGCAGTTATTAAGGAGACGATCAAGTTTATTGAATAAGTCTGCATTCAGGTCAAAGTAGCATACATCACCATAGTCAACAATGGGAAAAATTAAGGACTGCACAAGCATCGCCTTCGTATTGGACGGGAGAAAGTTTTTAAGGCGGTAGAGAGACCGCAGCGAACCTACAATTTTCTAGCTGGCATTAGTGACTTGAGCACCCCAGTTTAAAGTCGAGTCAATAACCAAGCCGAGATCTTTAACGTTACTGCTGATCGGGATAACTGTGCCGTTATATAGTATCAGTGGAAGGTTATGTGTATCCACTCTGGCTACGCTGCGAGAACTGCCCACGATTATTGCCTGACACTTAGTTGGTTTACCATCACACCGAATTTATCAGACCAGATCTTAATGGCTTCCAAGTCTCGGTTGATTTTGAGAATAGAATCGGCTACAGAGTCCACTCCAGCCTGTGAGTAGAACTGCAAGGCATAGAGATGATACGCATATTGAAGCTCGTGGGTTATAAAATTAATAAATACCGAAAAGAGAAGAGGAGAGAGTATGCCGCCCTGGGGGACACCAGCTTCCAGCTCACACCACGACGAAAAGGCATCGCCACCGCGAACTGACTGCTGCCGCCCCCGAAGATATGAAGAAAACCAATCCAGCGCAACGGGAGAGACCATAAGATAGGAAAGGATGGATAGAAGGATCTCGTGACTGACAGTATTAAAGGCATTGTAGAAGTCGATTAACATCAAGGTTGTGACTTTAGTGTCCTCCATTCCTGCCCTAATATCGCCAGTCACTTTAAGGAGTGCGGAAACTGTATTGTGCCCGGGCCTGAATCCTGACTGATATGGACTTAAAAGACCGTTGAGGTAAACAAAGTCGGAGAATTGTTTATGGACGCAGGCCTCGAGCACCTTGGAGAGGAATGGGAGAATGGATATTGGTCGGAAGTGACTAGGAAGGGATGGATTAGGAATCTTCGGTAAAGGTCGCACGTAGGCTTTACGCCACAAGGAGGGGAAAGTACCAGACTGAAGGGAATGGTTGATAATGTGACATATCGCGGGAAGAAGGTGGTCTAGGATTAAAAAGATCATTCGGCGGCTGATATCATCACAACCAACTGCTTTAGATTTAATTGAGAGGATAATCTTTTTGATTTCACCCGTCGCGACTGGAGAAAACAATACAAGGTCGCGTTAGACCAGCTAAGAAGTCTACCGTTTCGTTAGTAGTTAGACGATCTAAGGTAGTGGTGGTGGAGAAATGGGTATTAAGATCGTCTAACCCTATAGTGTTTGGTAGGTCCAAGTTCCGCGATTTGCCGATACCGAGAGTTCGAAGGAACTTCCAAATATCGGCAGAGGAAGAATATGTTATGCTGTCAAGAATATGGCGGAGTTTAGCGCTACGTATCATCTGATTACACCGATTCCTTGCAGTCTTGAAAAGAGCCCAATTCTCTTCGATCCTATCCCTCTTATACTTCCGAAAAGCACGGTCTCTCATGATGTTCGAATGATAGAGAATTTTCCTGGGCGAACTGTTATGAACATTCCTTATATCTATGTATGGCCGCAAAAGCGAAAACCCCCAACGCTAAAAAGGCTAAACACACAAGAGAGCAGCACCACCCAATACTTAGATCAATGCTTCAGCTTTAGTTTGTTGGTATTTTTATTATTATTAGTGAAGAAATTCAGACTGAAGAAACAGGTTTTGTCAGTGAGACTAAATATATATTTTATAATAAATCTAAGATCGTTTTAAAAAAGAGTAATTGCTGAGTTTATAGCCGGCTCTTCTCAGTAAAAAATAACCTTCCGAACCGGTATTAGAGTCTGACTATTGATAAGTGCTTGTAAAGGCCTATTTAAATAAAAATATTTGAATTTGAATGAATATACCTAGATTATATATTCATTCTCCTATTTATTGGTCTTCAACATGAAATTTAATATAAGCAGTAAACTAGTGTTTTTTTAAAAAGGACCTACGGAGCGCATTCCTAACAAATGAAATGAGCAGTGTCTTCGTCTCACAAATTTTTAGATCAGAAATTTGAGTAGGTTTTAAAGAAACTAAACGTCAAAAAACATCGTTAAAAGTTTCAGAACGTCGTTTCGAACTTCTTTCCGTTGAATGAGAGTAGACCCCCAGAGGTCACATTAAGGATAACCACACTACCAGGGAACAGGTCCTTAAATCAAACTTTAGCCACATGATCACGTCTGTAGGGATATGTAGTTGTTGAGCCTTTTTTGTTTTATAATAAACTCGCTTGTGCCCGCGGTTTCACTCTCGTTCCGCATTCAAACGAGCGCAAAGCTCGCAAAAGGAATACAACAAAGGAAAACAACACTTATCTTTAAAGCTAAGTTGTAGCCTTCCGAGGGCCTAAACTGAATAAATGGTTTTGAATTTTTTG
This sequence comes from Habrosyne pyritoides, assembly GCA_907165245.1. NCBI lineage: Eukaryota > Metazoa > Arthropoda > Insecta > Lepidoptera > Drepanidae > Habrosyne > Habrosyne pyritoides. The sequence goes on along the minus strand of OU015610.1, from coordinate 8,043,275 downwards.
AAAATGTTTGTGAACATTTTATTATTTTCTTTAGTGTATGTTTTGTTGGTTGTCCTTATAAATAAATTAAAATACCGGAACATTCTATGGAAACCAGATAACTGATATACTAATATACATAATTCCTCATGAAGTCAGAAACCCATCTGGCTTATAATTGTAACTAATATTATTGTTTGTTCTATATTGTTGTATTCTATTAATTAATTTTTTTTTATTATAAATTGCATTGTTTAAAAAATTTACCGTATGCTTTTCGCTTTTTGTTCAATATGGATTCTTAAAATGTTGTACATGCCTATAATTAGTGTTGCCAATTATGTATTTTTTTTTGTTATTCTTGGTAATTGTGATTGTATGTACATTGTTGGTGTGTCTTATATAAATAAATAAATAAATAAGTTACTTAAATTTTTTCTAAATACATATATTATATAGAAATTTACATCCAGGCACAAAACAAACAGACATGTTCATGCATACAAATGTTTGTCGTGGGAATCGAACCCACAAACTGCACCATGGCAGTCAGGGTCTCAAACCATCAAGCCAACTGACCCCTCAATAAACTAAACAGGAAGATGATGAGCTTACCTGTCTGCTAATATCTAACATTAGTTTGTACTGCGGGCGGTCACCCACGCAGTACTTATTGCTGGTACCCCGCCACCACTTAGTACCCGAGCTGGACTCCTCGAGGTAGAAGGCCCGCAGGTAGTGGTCAGCGGGTTGTCGCAGGAACCCGTTGAAGCGATACTGGAAGGTACCTATCCATGGCATGTCCTCGAAGTATGCTGTACGGTATCTGGATACAAATGAGGGACTTGTTTTTATCCTCTATTAGATTTTTTTTTTATACCACATGGGCCTAGAAACAAGCGGACGGTCCACCTGATGGTCAGTGGTGACCGCCGCCTATGGACATTGGCAACACTAGGGGCATCGCCAATGCGTTGTCGACCCTGAGACGTGAAGTTGTTAAGTCTCATGTGCCTGTAATTTCACCGGCCCCCTTACCTTTCTAACCGAAACACAGTAATACATGCTTCACGGTAGAAATGGGTAAGGTAGTAGTACTTCCCGTACTAGTAGTAGATAAATTAGCTTGAATTTTATTTACTGACAATGTATATTTGCACGCCATTATGGCAAAACATGAAGGACTTTGACTAAAGCTTAACATCTATGTATTCATAACCATGTTTCTGGCAAATAAATAAATCTTATCTAATCTTAAAAACAAAAGATATAAAATGTTGTGTGTCTCAAGGATCAAGCTTACGGCCAATCTTTTTCTTCTGAGTCAGTTCTGGTCCCTCGGAGCCCCCTGATAGCCCAGGACCCCATAATCACCCACCTTTTACGCTGGGGAGCGCCGTTGCTGCTATTCTAAGTTCCATCTACAACTTACCCATCTTCCTTAAGTTTGTAGAAAATAAACGGCATCTGGTCAAGTGTTCCGTTGTTCTGAGACTTCTTCCTCACATCTGGCAACTCCAGCTCGTTCTTGCCGGTCAGGATCGGGAACAATGCCGCTGGGGTGCCATCGCCCACTATGTTGTAGCTGAAACCGTTCAACAATCCTTAGTTAAAACAAAAAAAAACAACGGGTTGCACTCCAGGAGTGCCGGCAGAAGTGAAAATATTAACGTTGTGCATTTTACCGTCTTACGAATTTTCGATCAGGTCACGTGTCCTGACGCGAGTTTAACATTTTATACCCATCTCAATAAAAGTGCTCAAAGCCGCTAAAGACATTTTCACTTCAAAAAATACTAGACGCTTAAAGCCAAAAAAATAATAATAATAAGTTCTGTATTTAAAAGGAACACTTTTATTTGGACTTATGGGATAGTGCTCAAATGTTGGTGCTCCATTCAAACGGTCCATCAAATAGAGTGCCTTTCTGCCTGTTGATCTTATTGACATTAGAAAGACACCGGGGGTTCCAGCGTATTCTAATCGTATCAGTTTACAAAGATAGCTTACCCATCCAAAACTGTGGCACCCATCTCCTTCGTGAGATACTTGTAACTCTTCGGCATTCTTCGGATGAATCCGTTGCGCGACGTCGAATCGAAACCAAGGATCAACACATTGATGGAATCCGACCGCCCTGGAGGAGGTTCCAGTGGTTTCACCGTCGAACGAAAGCCTATAGCGTGTCCCGTCCATTTCGATGGCAGGATGCTGGAATGAAACAGGAGATTGTTAGACAAAGACGGCATTAGTAATTTTGAATTTGACCGACGGGATACCAGGATACCTGTGCATGTCGACACAAATGTAGTATATTATACCATCGCTTGAACAAACCGTACGTATACCTGACTTAGACTATTGTATGAATTTAACGGGAAATATTTTAGTTTTAAGAGTTGTTCAGTTAGTTTAACGTGTTCCTCAGCGACAGCAACATCGAGTGTAATAATATTACAGAAATAATTTTATAATAACATCAATAATTTTATAGTGATATCGAGTGAAATAATTTTATAAAACCAATGGATCGTGAGCAGGGCCAAACTAGTAGCAGAATATGATGGACGTAATAGGTATTAAAATCGGCCCATACGCCGATCAACTAGCCCGAGATCGTGATGAGCGAAGAATCTATAAGGCTGATCGTCAAAGCACAAGTGACTCCAAAGAGGCAAGAACTGCTCGTAAAAAATCCAAGAGTCGAGAAAATGAAGACTATGAGAGAACAGAGGGAATCCTTTATGGTGCTGGGATCGCCGATTAATCGTAAGTGCATATTTCAATACAATTTATTGAGAATATAGTTACTTAAAACTTTAAACGCGTTTATCTCGAAACTACTTTTTTTGGTGTACTGAAGCTAAAAAAAAAAAAACGGTTCGACCGATTCGTCTGAAATTTTAACAGGTCATTCTAAATAGTACTGGCTCTCGCCGGGACTAGAAAAAATATTTTCTGTTGAGTATTTCTATTTCTTTTATTAAAAAAACATTGCAAAAAAAGAGTCGTTTTCAGACTCGTACTTTGAATTACGTGTCATTTTGTCAATTTTTTTTTTTTATTCTAGTCCCCGCCATAACTATACTTATACTTTAGCAATTGTTACTGTGGTGGAGTTCGTGACGTTTGTTTACGTATGGTTGAGCGGGAACGGAGTGAATAAAAACCAATGTTCCACTTACGTAGTCCGGTATATTGTCCACATATAAACACGTAGAATACAGTCACAGATAGTCACAGCACAAATCAGTCAAGCACAATAGAAACAGATCAGAGGAAGGAATGAGTTTGATGACAGAGAAATGATTTTTATCGAGAAGCACAAGAATCACAGTAATAAAGCTGATAGCGGGTAGCGAGAACAAAAGCAATAGAATAGTGACGTGCGTTCGGTAATAGACATAGATTCCGAGTAGTGCGGGGCGCCCCGTATTGAAGCCTGCGCCTGAGTTGCTTATCGCTCGATCACTGACGTCATGCGTGCAACGAACGAACGTTGTTGCGAGCGCGTTTCCATACGTGTTCGGCGCTCGGCTGATTCTACTCTTTTGCGGTACGATGAATGGTTCTTGTATTTATGTATGTATATAGTAAGTTATTATATATATGTAATAATATTGTTTATTAATGTACTATTAATATATGTGAAGTGTACCTATGTGTGTATGTTTTTATTTATGTAAGATTGTGTAAGTTTGTGTGGTTATGTGTGTTACCAGATGACTGTATGTAGGGTAGCCCACATTACTCCCCCCCAGAGACCTGGTTAGGGGCGATAGATATCTGGAAATCGGACATGTCGACCGGAACGTGTCGTTTTATTTACCACTACAGGGGTTGGGTTTATTGACGTTCTCCTCGTAGGTGTATGTGCATGTCCTAACAAGTCCTCCTCGTCAGTTAATATGTACGCAGGTTTTAAGCGGTCTATGGTGACAGTAACTGTATTCCCTTTTATGAGGAGTTTGAAAGCTTTGTCACCTCTTTGAAGGACTTTGTGAGGACCTGTGTAGGCAGGCTGAAGCGGGGGACGTGAAGCGTCGTCACGAAGAAAAACATGATCGGCGCTTGCAAGGTCTTTAAATATAAAAACCTTGTGTTTACTGTGGCGGGATGCGGGCACAGGTTTAAGTTTTTCGGCAAAAGAGCGTAAGCGTGCGGCAAAATCTGATACATCAGATGTACATGGTGTACTTGGATTGAAGAATTCTCCAGGAAGTCGTAATGGCTCACCGTACATCAGCTCAGCAGATGATGTTTGTAAGTCCTCTTTAAAAGCGCTGCGAATGCCCAGTAGCACGAAAGGCAAGACATCTGGCCAACTTTGGTCGTTATGGCATGTAATAGATGCTTTCAGTTGCCTATGAAAGCGTTCTACGATTCCATTACATGCTGGATGATAGGCTGTCGTGCGCTTGTGCCGAAATCCAGTGGTTTTTGCCAGATGTTGAAACAATGCAGACTCAAATTGACGACCGCGGTCTGTGACAATATCTAAAGGACAACCGAATCTGGATATCCAACCGGAAAGGAGGGCTTTAGCTACAGTTTCCGCGGTGATGTCGGGTATTGGCATAACCTCAGGCCACCGGGTAAACCTGTCGATAGCCGTCAGGCAGTATCTGTATCCTTGGGAAACAGGGAGAGGGCCTATTAGGTCTATATGGACGTGTTTAAAGCGTGCACGGGGCAAGTCGAAAGTGCCTAATGGTGCAGACACGTGTCGACTCACCTTCACACGTTGGCATGACAAACACGTCCGGGCCCACTCTCGGCAATCCCTCCTGACCCCGGGCCATACAAATCTATCGGCTACCAATTTGGCAGTCGCAGCTGTGCCGGGATGACTGAGGGAGTGGAGACTTTGGTAGACCTGCTTACGGAAGTCTTTAGTGATGAATGGCCTGGGAGTCGGTGTACTGATATCACAGAACAAAGGAATGCGGCAACCAGGAAATTCCATCTTTTTTAGGCGGAGAGATGAGTTCTCCGTTAAATAATGTGCTAGCTCTGGATCGGTATCTTGAGCCTTGGCAAGGTTATTGAGACATATCGGACCATCAATTTCTTCGACTCGAGATAAGGTGTCGGCAACTACGTTATCCTTGCCGGATATATGCCTTATGTCGGTCGTAAATTGGGAGATATAGTCCAGATGTCTGAATTGTCTTGGCGAGCAGTTACGCTTCCTTTCATGAAAGGCGTAGCTGATCGGCTTGTGGTCTGTGTAGACTGTAAAGTGCCTCGCCTCGAGCATGTGCCGGAAGTACTTAATAGCCTCATATATCGCGAGTAGCTCTCGATCATACGGAGAATATTTTTGTTGGCATGGGCTCAGCTTTCGGGAGAAAAAGGCAAGAGGCTCCCACACCTCGTTCTGTAATTGCTGGAGAACAGCTCCAATTGCAAAGTCCGATGCATCTGTAACCAACGCAAGCTTAGCTCGGCAATCTGGATGTGCGAGGAGTGCTGCGTTAGATAGGCTTTCTTTGGTGTCAGAGAAAGCCTTCAGAGCATCATCGGTGAGATTGATTGGGGTGGAGCCCTTGACTGCCCCTGTAAGAAGGGCGTTAAGAGGTGCTTGTGTTTGGGCGGCATTCGACAAAAATCGTCTGTAAAAATTGGCCATTCCCAAAAAGCGTCTTAATGTTCTAACGTCCTTAGGAGGGGGAAAGTCGCGTATGGCAAGTACCTTCTCGTCCAGGGGCTTGGTACCGCTCTCCGAAATATGATAACCTAGAAAGGTTACCTCGGGAGCCCCAAAAACGCATTTGGACAAATTTATAACCATGCCATAGTTCCGAAATCTAGTAAACACTTGACGAAGGTGGTCTTCGTGCTGGCTTTGATTTCTGCTAAAAATTAGAAAATCGTCTAAGTAACAAAATACAAAGTCCAGTCCACGCATCATTTCATCGACGAATCTCTGAAAAGTTTGCCCTGCATTACGCAGGCCAAACGTCATATAAGGAAATTCGTACATACCGAAGGGTGTTGTGATCGCAGTCTTGCTGATGTCGTCTGTGCAGACAGGTATCTGGTTGTACGCCTTCACTAGATCGACTGTACTGAAAATACTGCAGCCAGCGATATTGTGCGTGAAGTCGTGAATATGACGAATCGGGTATTTATCTGGTATGGTCCGAGCGTTAAGTTGCCTATAGTCACCGCAAGGACGCCAACCATTGTCCTTCTTCGGAGCTAGATGCAACGGGGACGACCACGGGCTATCGGAAGGCCTAGCTGTGCCATTGGCTAGCATAGCCTCAAACTCCTCTTTCGCCACCTTAAGCTTGTCAGGGGCTAAGCGCCTAGGTGCGCATGAAACTGGAGGACCTGGTGTTGTTCTTATGTGGTGTTGTGTGTTGTGAGGTACCGTGCGGTGCGTACCAGCCGGTCGCGTAATTTCCGGGAATTCACGCGAAATTAACAAATGATAATGAGTATCACCAGTCGGAACCTTTACAGATAAAATGTCAGTAGCATTACGAGCCAGTGAAGCTGGAGCAGACAGAGTTGTGGTATTATCAATCAAATTTTTGTTTTTACAGTCAACCACTAAATTGTAAAAGCACAAAAAATCTACTCCTATAATAGGCTTCGTAACATCAGCCACAACGAATCGCCAAGGATAATTACGACGAAGTCCAAGGTCTAAGTTTAGGTGCAGGTAACCGTATGTGTTAATGTTCGATCCGTTAGCTGCGGTGAGTTTGTAACTAGTAGGTTCGCGACGCTCTCGGATCTGGATGTGTGGGAAAACACAGAGGTCGCTACCTGTGTCGACCAAAAACTGCGTATTCGTCTTACGATCTGTCATGAAGAGGCGACCTGGAGAGGGAGGGCAATCGTCTGTCGCCATTATCGATTGCCTATGTCGTTTCCCGACTTATGGTAATCACACGGTTTCTGGCATTTGTTCGCCTTTGACCCAAATTTTGCATGGTACCAGCAAACGGGGTAGCGGCGGTAGCTGGAAGTGGATCGTGATCTGCTGTGTGATGATGCACGGCGTTGGGGTCGAGAACGGTCATTGGTACGCGACGTGCGTGTATACTTGTCGAGCTTGACAGCGAGGTGTTCCACCATCCTTTTCAGCTCGGCGATTTCACACGACGCGTTGCTGCTGGGACCACTACCAGATGAAGATGCCGCTGCAACGTTACTCGGCGCGGATATCTCTTGGATTCGATCCGCCAGATCGGCCAGTTGCTCTAGGGAATGGGAAGGCTGAGATGCCAGCACTGTCTGGATGCTCTGGGGAAGACGGTTGCACCAGATCGTCCTGAGGAACTCCTCTGGAACACTCGGGCCTGCCAGATCCTGTAGATGCCGTAGAAACTGCGATGCCTTTCGATCTCCCAGCTCTTCGTGGGTCAATAATTGTCTGACCTTATTCTCGTGTGATGCACTGAGTCTCTTGATCAGTTCCATCTTGATTTTCTCGTACCGGTTCTTACTTGGGGGATTCATAATAACATCTTTAACCGTTTTGGCATGAAAAATGTCTAGGTTCGTGATGACGTTATTAAATTTGACGGCGTCTTCAGTTATGCCATAATTGTCGAACTGACCTTCTAACAAGAGGAACCAGATCTCCGGGTCCTCCGGTGAAAATGCCGGAACCTTCAACTTAAATTTCCGAATGTCGGATGACGCATGACGTCCGTCAGTGGAAACGCACATTTTCTTTGGCCGGCGCGTAGTAACACCGCCTTTTTGTGACTCGTCGGTTCTATCGGAATCATTGCTGTCACTCATTCTTGGTGTTCTTGAGGGGTCACCAGTTTAGCAATTGTTACTGTGGTGGAGTTCGTGACGTTTGTTTACGTATGGTTGAGCGGGAACGGAGTGAATAAAAACCAATGTTCCACTTACGTAGTCCGGTATATTGTCCACATATAAACACGTAGAATACAGTCACAGATAGTCACAGCACAAATCAGTCAAGCACAATAGAAACAGATCAGAGGAAGGAATGAGTTTGATGACAGAGAAATGATTTTTATCGAGAAGCACAAGAATCACAGTAATAAAGCTGATAGCGGGTAGCGAGAACAAAAGCAATAGAATAGTGACGTGCGTTCGGTAATAGACATAGATTCCGAGTAGTGCGGGGCGCCCCGTATTGAAGCCTGCGCCTGAGTTGCTTATCGCTCGATCACTGACGTCATGCGTGCAACGAACGAACGTTGTTGCGAGCGCGTTTCCATACGTGTTCGGCGCTCGGCTGATTCTACTCTTTTGCGGTACGATGAATGGTTCTTGTATTTATGTATGTATATAGTAAGTTATTATATATATGTAATAATATTGTTTATTAATGTACTATTAATATATGTGAAGTGTACCTATGTGTGTATGTTTTTATTTATGTAAGATTGTGTAAGTTTGTGTGGTTATGTGTGTTACCAGATGACTGTATGTAGGGTAGCCCACAATACTGATTAAAAATCCGTCTAATTTTTTAATTTCAGATCAAAGGAAGAGATAAAACCTCCTTCAGCAGCCAGCAGGCCTACCATCAACTTTTACTTATCCATTCAATTCCGATGCAATTTAGTTTAGGTGCCTAAACTGAATCGCTAAGATTCGTACCATGAAGTGCCTTTTGCTGACTGGCGTTTGAATCGCTCACGGAGGATAGAACGAACGAAATTTGTCTCTGGTCCGCGGTGAGAAAGAGATAACGCTATACCGTCGTTGCATAAGTCTGTCTCTTTTACTCGAACCATATGTGTTGCGTTTCGAAACCTAGTTGACATGATTTAGCGGTTTCTATGTGTAAAAATAATAACAAATATATTTTAAAATTGGGCTATTGAGCATAAAATTAAATACCACTAAGGCTTTCTTAGTACTAAATTACTAATTAGTACTAATAAATAATAGTAATTTATATTTGGTTTGTTTAGTGTTGTCGTAAAAATAAATTGATTATGACGAGTTTAGAGCGCGCCTCCACTCATGTTGGATTTGACAGAAGGCGGTTGTTATTGTTGAGATTTTTAGAGTTTTGAAAGTAGCTCTAACTATTATTGAAAGAAAATTACGTGTTATTATTAGTACATATTAATTTTATTCATAAGTGTTTTAACGTTTCACTGACTTAAAATAATTGGTAATACGAATAAGGGCGCAAGTATCCTTGTGTAGTTTGTGTAATAATGTTATATTTTCATAATGTAAACATACAAACTTCTTTATCTCAAACGCGTACCTAACTTAAGTACCAATGTATTTTAAGTGGTTTTTTTACAGTGATGAATCGCGTCGAAGAGTAACGTTCGGTCAACTTGAGCAGCTTTGGGAATTTCTGAACCGAAATAAAGATATAGCAACGGGCTTTAATAAAAAATCCTGAGTTCATCACACAGTTCTTATACCAATTGTTTAGACAACCGATATCTCTTTATGAATTCCGCATCTTCCAAATAAAAGGGGTCCGATTGTTACCGTGTTAGACGTCTTTTTTGTCGCCGTGTTGTGTTTATTTCATTATCATTTTCCATGAATTCAAAAAGGACTAATTCGTCAGACATTTACAATAAAAAATGCTCTACAAATCACTTGTTTACATTAACACATAAGAAACACAAAATATTCAACTGAAATACCTTGAATTACGTATATTTTCACTATTTTTTAAAAGTTATTAACAAAACGATTCACTTCACGCCAAGAAAGAAGCAACTTTTATTGGATCGCTTAATTTGACACTTAAACTATCCAATTTAGGTTGATATGTCACCTCATGGTACGAAAAATGAACGAATGAAAACAGTTTGCCATCCAATTGCAGACTTGATTTGGCGTCAACCTAAACTGAATCGCGTTAATGACGTCGTGGTATGAAATAGCGGGGCAGTTTATTTTAGGTCGTCAAATGAATCGCAATAAGAGTTCATAGTAGGCCTGCAGGTCCTTTTTTTTTTGAGAGGGGAACTTCAGCGCCACTTTTGGAAGTTAAAAAAAAAATACCAAACTAGGCTGGATGCCAGACAATCGTATTTAACTGTTGGACATCAAACCTAATTTGAATGATTTAATATTGAAAAACAAAAATTGTTCACATTCAATGTTTAATATGTGTTTCAATTCGGAATTTATATTTTCTTCTAAATATCTGATCCGTAACCTTTTTGAGTGACGAAAAATAAATGAATGATAAACACAATCTATGGTATTCAAAAATGATTGATGAATAAAATGTTTCCCTGTAATACTAAAGTTTTCCTTCTGTCGTGTCTTTACGGCACCCTCCTTCTGTGTCGGTATATTCTCGGAACCCATGGGACCCTTCTAAGGAACCCGAACTACTGTTAGGAACCGACCCTTACATACCCTTACTACGCTAAGTTTAAATAGCAGTAAAACTTTCCCTTTTAAATTCATATGCTACTATTTTGTATACTTTTAGATAGGTAGAAGAAGTAATTTAGTTAGTAGAGGAAATGCAACATTAAATGATATAATTTTAAAGCTTAATATGCTGTAAATGGCTATTACTTCCTTACAAATTGTAGTGGCATTTAATTATGCTATGTTATTAACTACTATTAAATAATATTTAAAATACTTCCAATCAAATCAAATCATCATCAGATCAAAGATCAAACATATTTATGTATTTTCCTCCAGAATCAGTGCACCTATAAAAAAACATGAGGAATGGGGTTATAAATTTTAAATTATTAAAAAATAGTTTTTGTTATATGATGTAACTAAAAATTTACGGTTTTCGCAATTTTTCCTTTATCTGTGTTTAAGAGTTTTGTAAGAAATTTGGAGCATATACGGCTGTAGCTTTTGATTGTGTTGGCTCAGAAGTTTATAAAAAATAAACTCCCCCTCCAAGGGACAGTAGACTTGAGTATTTGATATAAATTTCAGCTTGATATCTCCACGCGTTTCTGGGAAAAAGGGTCTTGACAAACGGACGGATGGACAACAAGGTATCCTATAAGGGCCCCGTTGTTCTTTTTGAGGTAACAGAACCCTAAAAACATCCACTGATAGAAAGCTACACTATTCTCAAACGTCGAAGGCTATGTTAAAAACGCAATAGAAAATAAAACATAAAAGTATTATTTTTAGGCCTTTACATTAGCATAAATCACTACATAGTATAAAACAAAGTCCTCTGTACGCTTAAATCTTTAAAACTACGCAACGGATTTTGATGCGGTTTTTTTAAATAGATAGAGTGATTAAAGAGGAAGGTTTTGGTAAAGGTGGTACATGTGACATCCCACGGGAACGCGGGTAAAACCGCGGGGGACAGCTAGTAGAATATAATTTTAATTTATTTACAAGTTCAAATTGTACACTTTGTCATCATTACAAGGCTTTTTAAATTTAAATTATCATTCATAACCGTAAATAAAACTTTGATTTTTTTTAAATGCTGGTGGATGAGCTAATCTATCTATCTATCAAATACTTTAAACGAGCAATTCCTGTATATATTTACATTTTATATTCATATATATATAATTAGGATCTCGGAAACGGCTCCAACGAATTTCATGAAATTTAGTATGCAGGGGTTTTCGGAGGCGATAATTCGATCTAGCTAGGTTTCATTTCCAGAAAATGTCGTTTTATCCGTGTTTTCAATGATCAACTTTATCGATAATTGACATAAATATAACCTCAAAAAAAATTACTTCCCGACATTAACTGTTTTATCGACACATCAACATCAAAGCTACTCTAGTAGATGGCGTTGTTAAGCAACACTAAGCCAATAATGAACTTTATAATTGTCGACTTTAATAGTTTTTCTATTTGTCATTCATAAAAATATTTTATTTTATATTTTTTTGGGGTATGTTATACAGCATTACTACGGTTCTTCAATAATGTGAATGGACTCGTTATAAGGCCCTATTTAACCTCCTTTCGGCTTTACGGGTAGTTTTGTAACATCCCGTATTTATTGTGTGTGTCACCCAACCAATTAAATAGATATACATTTATTTTAAATATACGTATTTTTCCTTGTTTAAATGGCGATAGTGAGTAAACTAATATGTATTAATAATGTATTACAAATTACAAAAATAAATACTTTTCCTGGCTGAAAGTACGTAAGCAATTACGTTATAGTTTTGGATTACGGTTCAGGTTTCGGTAATTGGTAAAACCTCTTTTATTTTCCTCCTTTTTTATTAACCTCAAAATTATTGTAATAAAACATAAATAAACGTTTGTTTAATTTTTTTTTTTTAATGAGTAACTAGTTGCAGAGCTCTCTTCTCTCTATGCAAATCTGTTACTGAGGCTGGGGAAGTCACTTCTCTTTAGATACAAACATAATTGAAAAAATCATTATGTGGCGCCGTGCCTGCCCCTCGATCTTTCTCGATCATCGCCTCCCCATCGATATTTATCATCTCTGTATTTGTTCGTTTTGTTAATTTCAATGTAAAATATTTTAAAACTCAAATTATATTTATTTTATACAAAAATAGCATTTCTCGTCAAACATGACAAATACCTAAACCAAACAACCAGACTAACTGTCGCATCACATACTTTTCACGGAGGATAAAGGGCCTCGCAAAGACCTGCCGCCCGGAGCCTCACAATGGGTAAGGCCGCCGCTGAAGAGCTCTACTACTCTAGTGCAATGTAAAGATTGTGTAAGAAGTGTATTATACGAAGAACCCATTGATTATCTAATTCATGCAATTAAGCGTCGCATTGATACAAGAAAATCAGGTTTTAAGCAAAATTCCTAGAGGCATTAACATCGCAGACAAGTTTAAATAAATAAAATATTAAATTTCAATATTTTAATTACAAATACATTTTTTTTTTTATTTATTACTCAGCCAAAAGTTTTACATTTGTTATTCTTGTTTAAGATTTTTTTTTACCTTAATAGGTATAAATGTATTTAACACCTTGTAGTGTAAGTAGGTACCTTAGTAATTTTACAAAATCCTCATTTAGTACTCTCCAGCGACATTAAAACAATACCTGGCTGATCTAGAATCGCTTGGAAATACATCCGATAACGATTCCTCCGATGTATCCGACCTAGGTATATCGGCATGGCCATCGGTATCGGAATAAAGGCCGTCTCTGTAAATTTTTAGATGTTTTCTAATCATAGGTACTAATATTATAAACTAGCAGTCCCCCACGTTCCCGGGGGATGTAACACTTCCCGGGGATAATTTAACTAACTAACAAGGCCCTTTTTTTACGACAGGAAATGCGTGACGCATACCACCGCGCCTGGGACCCTCTACCCAACCCCCTGTGGGAAAGGACCGGGGAGCCTACCCTCTAAAACTCCACAAAGTTCCTTCTAGCTCCAGTAACTTTAAATTTGACCTTCATAAGTGCCTTCCGAGGGCCTAAACTGAATAAATGGTTTTGAATTTTAATTTTTTTGAATTTTTATGGAGCTGCGGTACCAGACGAGTCCTACGACCGCCTGCCCCGGGAAAAAGTCGTTTCGGAGATTGGCCGGAACAAACAGACAGACAGTATTTTTTTTTTATAAATCGTATATCCTTCCAAATGCACTTTATAAAAAGCTGTTATTTTGATAGATGAGACTTCACAATTTCACGTCTCAGCCGACAACGCATTGGCGATGCCCCTGTTGCAAATATGGCGGTGACCACTTACCATCAGGTGGACCATCTGCATATTCGTCGGTTTATACTAGACATAAAAATAAAACTTCTAGCGCAAAACATATCCGAACGCACATTTGATGCGGTCCAATCACAACGAGACATTTCCACCAAACAACACACGTGACTCTTACCTCTCTTTCGCTCTCCGTCCGTCCTAATATTACTGCTGATTCTCTCTCTCGCTGTTCTTCAAAAGACCACATTTTGTATTTGCGATGTACTCTTTAGTGTTGAAGAACAATAAAGAATAAAACACGAGTGTGCTGTGTTCATTCCCAACGAACTCTTATAAACTTACCTTTTAACATGTGTTCCCATACATTTAACTTTGACGTGGTCGCTCTTCTTCAAGACGTATACTCCATCATCAATAACATCGGACGGCGGTCCAATCGTATACTTTGAATCACTGTGATATAAAATATCACGGTATGTACAAACTATATTTTTTGTATTCGCTAATATTTCCTTGACCACTTTACATTCGGAGAGCTGAAAAAAACCACATGACATTTTGAGAAATTTCTTTAAAAAACAAGGTATCTCGAAGAGACAATATTTTTTTTTTATAAAAATAGCTTTATTCCAGAAATCATTAAAAAAATATTACGCTGAGACTTCCCAGTAAGTAATCAGAGATACTTGTGTTGGGAATGACTCGCTACTTGCCTACTAATTGGATTACAAAGAATTATCTTATTATTGGAACGAAGTTCCTTATCGCGCGTTGTGAAAGGGGGCCAGACGAAAAAAATCATACGAAAAGTTGTAACGACACTTTTTTTCGAAATTTAAATGATATGGTTTATTATTGGGTTTGTTTTTTTCATAATTTATTTAAAGGCTACATACAACATGTTTAAAATTCTGTTCCATTTATAAATTAGTATAATTAGTAATTATTAGCATAGTCGTGATCTTTTATTGAAGACCTAATACTAAAGACGAGGGATTGCAAGTTTTTCTCAACACTGGACCTAAACTCAGCGTTTTGGTCAATTTCAAGTTTCAAATTCTTCGTTCCATCCGGGTGTCCCTTGACACCTCTCAAGTATTTTTTATATTTTACAGTTTATAAAAGAACAAATTAAGATTATTAAAGGTTAGTTAGAGTGTTTTTAAATAGAATCCACATACGCCGGCAAACTAGCAGACGGTCCACCTGATGGTAAGCGGTCACCGGCGCTTACAGACATTTGCAACACCAGGGGCAACGCCAATGCGTTGTCGACCCTAAGACTTGAAGTTATTAAGTCTCATGTGCCTGTAATATCACCGGCCTTACCTTTCTAACCGAAACAATAATACAAGTGCACTACTGCTTCACGGCGGAAATGTGTAAGGTGGAAGTACTTCCCCGGGCGAACTCTGCACTAAGAGCTCTACTGCTCTAAAACTTAAGTATTACAGGGAAACATTTTAATTATTCATCAATCACTTTTGAATAGCATAGATTGTGTTTTTATGTGTGTAAAAAATAGAAAAAAAAAATGTATATTGTATTTCATGTATATCATTTATCTGGTTTCCATAGCACAAGCTCTGCTTAGTTTGGGATCAGATGGCCGTGTGTTGAGAATGTCCCGGGATATTTATACCTACATAGATAAATTTCAAATGCCCTGCGTTACTATCTCAAAAAAAATGGACTTTTTTATTTTAACACTAATCATACCAACACTTACTAGTTACCCATTTCTACCATAGCGGGTCAAATGTGACTTTAATTTTCCTGCTGGAATGTGTGAAATATGGTTGTTAGGAAGGGAAATAAATAGTATAACTATATATTAATTAGTAAGAAAAAGTCATGAAGTCAAATGTGCAAAAGCAATAAGATGATGCGTGCATTTTCAATGCAAATTTCAAAATGAGTCATTTGACCCGGTTATGGTATGTTTAGTGTTAACTACTTATTCTGCTAAAATGGGCGGAGATAAATCCAAAAATCAAAGATCATTGAAATCTGTGCAGCCGTTCTTAAGTTATAAATGGTGTAACTAACACGACTTTGTTTCATAGATCTATTTAAATATAGATTACCCTACATAACATAATACGCTTTTATTCAGCATCTACAAGTTAGACCTTGTTCTCCATAGGACAAAATAATTAATTCAAGGTTCTTCAGATTATACAAAACACATTATTAATTAGTCATTCCGTGCGTTAGTTGGACTGTTCTGCAATGACGTACTATAATATAGACACGTCATTCATCAACACCACGGCTCTTAAGCCCAAATACAAGATAGCTTGCGTAAAAGAAAACAAATGCCACCTACAATGTACCTGTTAGAGAGAAATTAATATACATAGATACTTAACGACATTGGTTGGTGTGCGATACAATGGAATTAAGTCAATTACCAGCATTTTATGGTGCCATTTCTGAGCGCGGCCAACGTATCTATAGTTTATATACAATTACCAATTTACATTATTATGTTAAGTATGAGAAATAGTAGAAATAGTAACTTTATTTTGTACGATTTAAAGGTTAATTTGATTGACGATCTATATTACTAGCTAGCCTCTGCAGTTTCACCCGCGATGTTACATATTCCCGGATCTAGTTTCCATAATCCATAGTACAAGCTCTGCTTTGTTTGGGATCAAAAAGATGTCCCAGGTCTATTTTTAAGTATAGTAGTAGTTAGGAAAAAGTGCAATTGAAAACTTACGTAACACCTCACCCAATCTTTGCCTTGGCAGGTAACTTTAGGCAACTCCTTGTCAAACTGAGTAACCTCCTTGGCAAAGGGGTCTAGCTCGGGTATTTCGCAGCCAGTCCCTTTGTCTTCTTTAAGGGCCTCTTGGAGCCTATTTTCTATGTATCTGTGGAGGCCATGAGGGTTAATATGATATAATGATGATGTATTGGTACAATAATTCACGCAACAACAAATATTTAGTAAAAATTACTTTTTTTATATATTTTTTTAAGTTGCGTGAATTATTTTACACATTGTTAACATGATGGTATTGACAATTGAAAAGGTGAGATGGTGATGCTCATATGGTCTAAAATCATGATCAGGGGGTTACATTTTGTCACATTCGCAGGAAAGTTCAAACTGTCAATATTAACGTGTATCGCAAAGCCACACGATAGAAGTGAAACTTTTGTATTACAGGAAAACATTTTAAGTATTCTTTAATAGCATATATTTGTATAGCATTTAGTTTTTTTTTTGTTTTTAAATGTTACCTATATTAAGTATTTTGTAATTGTTAAATATATAAAATAACCAAAAAGTCCGAATAGATAAAATTTATATAAAAAATTATTTAATAGAAATAAAAAAGAATGTAACCTTGCTGAGTTTCTTGCCGGTTCTTCTCAGTTGGAGGCTGGCTTCCGAACCGGTTGTAGCTTCAGTAACATTAAATTTGACCTTCATAAATGCCTTCCGAGGGCCTAAACTGATTAAATGGTTTTGAATTTTAAATTTATACTGTGTTTATCATTAATTTTCTTTTCGTTACACAAAAGGTTACGAATCAGAATTTCAAAGTCCTCCCATAATAAGTTTCACTTCATTAAAACAGTAGGAGATTCAAATTACGAATCCATTTTGGATATATATACATATAGAACTGCAAATGTGACAAAATTAATCAACAGAAGCCGGGAGCAAAATTATCAGGTAAACATTAAAATAAAAAAAAAACAGATTTATTAGGTAAAATAGGTACGTAGCTCTTTCTGTTAAATAATCTGGTTCCTTGTCATGAGAGCTTACTAGGGTTGTTGGCTTTGATAATTAATTATATTTTTACGGGGTATTTTGTAATAGTTTTAAGTGTTATTTTAATCAATATCATTTTACAAGGAGTATGCAAGGTGCATGCTCGAATGCTATACCTACTAAGTTAGCTTTGACGTAATAAATGAAAAAAACAATCATTATGATCGGGAATTTTGATCATGTATTATATACTTAAATGCTTAAAATTGTTGGTATCATAATTTCACTCCCAGTTTCTAGTTCTGTATTAATTGGGATATTATATTTTACATGTTTAGATGTAATGATGATAAAATGATAATATATTATATTTTTTTGAGTTGAAGTTTTTCTTACAATATTTCCTACAAGTTACTGTTAATAATTTAAAGATCATTCTGTATCACAAAGCAAAAAAATATTAAAACAATATTTTAAGTACCTATATGCTTGACTTGGCGGTGCACTGCTGTGCCGCTTGATTAATAAAAAAACAGTAAATAAGTTAAGTCATTTTTTAATTTACTATAAATTAAAAAAAAAGTTTGCAGAATATTGTAAAACATGGAAATAACCTATTCGAGTGATAGTAAACGTAGTGCGTCAGAGCTGACACTTACACACTTTTTTTTAACTTGATTAAGTAAGAAGTTAATTGAAACAGAAATGGTAAAACTAGTAAAGAAACATTAAAAAAACTACAATAGCTGTAATTAAAATATGCGATAAGCATGCAAAATGATAGGCTGAGATAAAAAAAACATTTACTTCCTTGACCTCATTAATTAGTTTCAAACGACATAATAACAAAAATTTAATTATAAATAAAAAAATTTAATGATCATGGAAGTAACCAACAAAAAATGTAAAAAAAAATTTTTTTTTATCAAATTTTGTTTTTATGATGCAAAAAAAAGCAAAAGTAAAAAACTAATGTTTACTTACTCAATCACTGCGCTTCTGCAAATATAAATAAAACATATCATACGTTAATTAAATACTGCCATTCGACATGCGACCTTATTACTACTAAATAGTACACAAAATACAAAAGCAAGTAACGTGTACGCGTAAAGTTGTTTCAATCAGTTTCAATTTGAAACCGGATTCATACAACTTTGCAATACGCATGAATGTTCCGATAGCTGTATTAGTATATCAAACAATTTTAGCCACTATTTCTATAGAGTTAAAGTATATTTCAAATTGAACCTCATTGAAAAAAGTTACGCCATCCACGTATAGTTTAAGCGAAATGTGCGAGCGAGATAGACATAGCTTCACAACAAAACCCAAATACATGGGTCATGCAAACATTCAATATACATATTGCGCATAAAGGTGTAAAGGATATCGTTGCGGGTCTGAATTTAAAAGCCCTCCCATAGGTTCTCTTAAAAAATTGTTGCTGATCGAACGTAAAAGGGTAAACTTTATTTTTCAGACCTTATGTAAGCCATGCAATACCGTGCACCAGTTATAATTTGGGACTTGATAATGATAAAAGTCTTACAATCAAAATGGATATAGGCAAGACATGTAGCGCAGCAGGACCAGAGACGGATTTTTTTTTTTTTTTTTAATAATATAACATGGAGAGACAAGGAAGAGAAAAGGGAAGACTTTGTTCTAGAATTGCCAGATGAGACGAAAAAACATCACTCTTGCCGAGATCTTCGTTCTTCTCAAGAAGGCTTACTTCGATACCAGTGGTAACTTTACGCTTCTAAGCATCCTTTGTTTGCAGATTAAATAGAAGTAAAAGATTTCAAATTCGATGCACGAGAAAACGCTGTTAAGGCGCATCCTACAACTTCTACAACTGTTTAAATATTTGCTGTGGTACCACAGTCATACCACAGCGGCATCACGGCGACCCTTCCTCAAGCGTCTGATTTGAAAGCAACCTAAATTGGATTTACTCTGCTTTTTAGTGAAGCTTTTTATTTCGAAGCCATCCATTTTCTAAATTGAGCTAATTGTCATCCTAACTTACTTGACATTGCCCAAACAGTCGACAATGAAATTTGTAGCGCACATAGCCTAGCATGGAGAGAGATAAAAGGAGAAAAGGAAAGGATTTCCCAAGGGATACAAGAGAATAGGAATGTAAGAGAGGTTATCATAATAGGATTTTCCATTATCAGTCTTAATCACTAATTCCCAAGTCCCAATTAAGAGAGAATACCAACACCAACCTGTTATTAACGTCACTTGGTTCCTTTAGAGCTTTAGAAGTTGCATGTGCTTTACTATCTACTATACCAGGTGTAGTGCTACAAGACATAAGAAAGCAGAAGAAAAAGGTTAACAGCCAAAATTAATATTCGATACCGATTAAACATATATGAATCGATGTAGATGTCTGACTTCAATTGGTTTGAAATTTCCAACGCTGATCGTATATTAATTTTGGCCATAAGAAAAATGTGAAATTATAATTAAGTGGTCGTACAATTCATGCGATGTGGATAGTGTCAAAATCGAATCTGGGGATCGATTCTATAAGGAAAATGACACTAACGCGAGGATATTTCGTCGCGGCCTCCGTGCTCTGTCTCTTTCGCTAACTACGCTAATACAATTAATCACGTGAGAGATAAGCTCTCCGAGTCCTCCGTGAAGCGGCTCGCCGACGAAGTTTGTATAACTGATTAAGGGGGTGTTAAGCGTCATATGTTGTTTCTTTAATTGGTTTTCTGAATATATTTTATTTCTTGGTGCGTTGATTAATCAGTGCCCTAAGCACGCTATCCCAAGCGTATCGTATCGAGTACGCTGACGCAACGCTTGCGACTGACATTCGTGCTTAAGCCTCTGTTCCTCCTGTGTTTACACTTACGCTTTTCCGCGAACTGTTAATTTTCTTTTCCCTGTAACTCTATCGATGTATTACGCACAAGTAATAGGGTACACCGAGGTGGCTACACAGTTACACACAGATTTTACGCCTTCTTAACACGTCCAATGCCACTACTTACATGTACATAATGGCACTTCATAATGTTATTTATTATTTCAAATATAAAATTGTGTTTGGATAAAGGCCACCACGTAAATGTATAGGCTAGCGCATATTAAGTCTACGCTGTAATTTTGAGCATTAAATACTCATGCGTTTTGGATATACAGTGTAAACTCTTTATAACGAAACTCAAGGGACTGAGCATTTTTTGTCGTTATAGAGAGTTATCGTTATATGGAGTGAACAAAAAAAACCAAATTAACAAGAATTTTTAATATGTATGTCTTAGATAATAAATGCTTGTATAAATTATTGTTTACACATATAGTCTGATAACTTTGTCTGACGTTTTTTGCTATGCCAGTACTTGTTTTGTATTATTTTATGTATTCTATTCATATCTAGATATGTGGTGGAATCGTCTTGATAAAACAACAAAATTTTTTTCAACCAACTTAGCGGCATCTAGGGCTTGTTGAATTGTTGGTGGTGATTCGGCTTTGTCCACTTGATCGTCTTCTTCATCTTGATTATCGGGTGTTTCCTGACTTTTTGACACTAAATCAACAATTTGTTCATCTGTAAGTGTACCAGTTACGGCTACATCCTCATCTATATTTTCGTACGATTGTAGATCTTCGTTAAAATTGTTTGGTATGTTGAACTGGCTTATCCATTCACTCAGTGGTAGATTGTCTTCACTGTCAAATTGGTTCGTTTCTTGGCTACTACATAATCCAGCATGTCGAAAAGAATGTTGGATAGTGGCCGCTGTTTTTTTTTCAGCACAAACTTTTTCGTCAACACTAATCGCTTTCCGTTTACTGGCCATGTTAACAGTTACAAAGTAGGTTTACGACTGATAATACGATAGGTACCCAGTATGCTTGGTCGAAGACCATCACTTCCGAGAAAACAATGTGTCATACTGCACGTGTTCAAGGCAATTAAGGATAACAAAAGCTAGACCGACCTCAGATGTTTCGGAGCTTCAAAGTCTTTTGTTACCTGATAACATAAACAATAATACCGATAATAAATATTTGCTGTCTAAAAATATGAACACATTTCTTCGTAATTCTTCGTAATAGAGAATGGCGTATCGCTATAAAGAGTGTTTCAATATGTGGGTTTTAACGCAAACCAACCAACTTGGGCTCACTTCAACGTTATAGGGAGTTTATCGTTATAAACGATAACGTTATAAAGAGTTTACACTTACAGAAATACATTGAACTTGCCAAGCGAGTCGCCGGCACTGGAATAAAATTTACGTGGACTCGCAGGGCGAGTCGATGGCATTGAACGTGTTAATAATCTTTTCTTATTTGTTAAATAAATCTTATCTTCAATATGTAGGTATGAAGAAAATATGGTTTATTGACGCACGATCACCTCAAAACTACTGAACATATCAGGATGGGACTGCTACCATTCGACGCGGAATTTTCCTACATGGTTATATGCTATATATGATAACGATAAACGCGGGGAAATTCGCAGGTGACAGCTAGTATTATTATAAATGTGGAAGTTTGGATGGGTGGTTTGTGACTCAATCACGCCAGAGGCTGAACACATTTTTTCAATAAAATTTGACACTGAGATAGATTATAGTCTGGAACAGCATATAGGCTACTTATTATCCCAGGAAAAAATGAACGGTGAACTTTTTAGCACAAACTAGCCGTTCAACATCCTCCTACAGTTATCCCGCAGCGTGGTCGATACAAGACATCTTTGACTACTAATTCTTTCTGATAGCTGTCATTTCAGTAATTACTCGTTTCTTATACAGATTATTATACCTTTCATTTAATAGTATTAAAAAGCATCCTATGCTATTTCATTTCATAATTTTTTGGGAGGGTTTGTTCCTTTATGCAATGATTTGTACTGTAAATTTACGCGCAAAATGTATGGATCGCATTTCGACCCATGGGTTTTTCCATAATTTCGGTCTGTCAGTTTCTTCGCTTATATATGAAACTAAGGAAAAGGTTTTGATGGGAACCATAACTTTGAGAATACCAAAAGTTTTATGTATTTAAATGATATTATACTCAAGTGAAGCCGAGCGTGTCGCTAGTAAGTACTTAGTTACCTGTTTATATAACACCAATCCATATCGCACAATTGTAAGAAGTAAATACTAAAGATAAGCAATCTACATTGACTACTGTATTCATTACTATAAAGAGAAAAAAAACCATTTAGCAAAGTTAATATAAATCTACAATTAAGTATTTAAAGAAAACATAGTCAGACTGGCCACAACAATAAATACTTAATTACATTAAAGAAGGTCAAATTATCAAAAAGTATAACATGCTATTACAACATAAACACATATAAAAATATAATAAATCTTCTATTTCATAACACATAGGGAATAAGTACTATATTAGCTCACTTTCTTAAATTGGGTAAGAACTAATTATTAATGTTATAATTACAGCATTAATTTTGTATAAATCAAACGGGTATCCATTGTTTGTCAAACCGAATAGACGATCAAAACTGCTAAAATTAAAAAAACGTAATATAAGTATGAAAAAAAGAACAAACTGTCAATACAAAAAAAAGTAAGAACGATAGTAAATATCCCGTATGAAAAATAGTATCTGCAACTCGTGCGGTATTGTCGATTCCCCACGAGTGCACAAATTGAGCGCACGAACCAAGTGAGTGCGATCATTCGCTCGAGTTTCGACTTACCGCACTAGTTACACAAGATACTATTTCAATACATTATAAAACAAAACTATATTGAAAAATAAGTTTTCACGCACGTGCTGGCCACAAAGTCTTTTCATACATACTACTATTAATAAAAATCTATTGTAATTTAACAAAAAGCGTTGAAAGTTTTTACGCACAACGGTCTAGTAAAAATACAATGCAGTTTTTTAAATGATTATTAACGATGTATTCCAAGTCCATTTTGAAAAATTACAATACAATTCTTACGTATTTTTGTAAAACTACAATATGTATAAAATTAATATATAAAATTTGTAACATTCAACAATGAACACATCTTAGTAGATTCCCTCACATGTTTTGATAAATTGTATTGTACTCGTATATTGTGTTAGCAACACACTGATTTGTAATTTTACTCAGACTTTTCTATGTAAAACTTTTGTAATTTTACAATACAGGGTGTTACAAAACTACCCGTAAAGCCGAAAGGAGGTTATATTGGGCCTTATAACGAGTCCATTCACAATATTTAAGAACCGTAGTAACGTTGTATAACATTTCCCAAAAACATATAAAAGCTGATTTTTATAAATGAAAAATATAAAATCTATTAAAGTAGACAATTATTAGGTAAAAAAGGTACGTTGGCCTTTCTGTTAAATAATCTGGTTCCCTGACATGACAGCTTACTAGGGTTGTTGGCTTTGATTATTAATTATATATTTACGGGGTATTTTGTAACGCGTTGTATTTTTTAACAGTCTAGTGGCCGCCACCTTCTACACGAGACAGCTACAAGCCTCTGTGACCAGCCATTTCAAACATAAACATCAAAGTTAGTGGCCGCCACCAAGCCACGCGTGGCCGTCTCATGTAAATGTACCTACACGTGCCTTACCTCCTGGTAACATCCAAATCCATTTCCCTGTGAAGACTGTCATTTAAACTAATATAATACAATATGCTTAATATTATTGCAATAAATACGATCACTTGATTTCTCCGGGAACGGTACCATCTCTTGTACATGGTTGTCATCTGAAAAAGAAAAAAAAAACTTTCAACCAAAAAAAAATAAGATGTGTCGTAAAGACACAAGGCTTGGGTGTAGCGCTTGCTCCAGCAGGACACATCTTTATGTACAAAATCTTATTTTGAAAAGAGTAATTGCTGATTTTATTTCCGGCTCTTCTCAGTCAAAGGCAACCTTCCGAACCGGTGTTAGAGTCTGACCATTCATAAGTGCCTGTGAAGGCCTATTTGAATAAATATTTCATTTCATTTCAGGGAAACATTTTAATTATTCATCAATCACTTTTGAATAGCATATGTTGTGTTTTTCATTTATTTATTTTCCGTCACGCAAAAAGTTGCGGATCAAAATTTCAAAGCCCTCCTATAAGAAGATTCAGTTCAAAAACTCTCAGACTCTCACAGCACAGCTCATGGTATGAGAGTCAGGAAATTCAAGCAACTCTTGCACACTCGGTTCTTGCGAAATGATAATCCAGTGGGGAATATGATTTCAGATTTTCATTATATCAACCTTGGGTTGACCACTGCTGAACATAGGCTCTCTTATGGATTTCTATAGCGACAGGCCCTGGGCCGCCTGCATTCAGCAGCCCCCAGCGACACTGATCAGTTGGTTGGTCGTGGTCTCCACTCGATAACCTCTCTATATACTCGATGGCTACCCGTTGGATGGACCTTCTATTAAGTAAAATGTATGATGATGTTTTGGTAGCCATAGTATTATCATGACTTCCCATATATATTGTGATCAAACACAAACCTACTACACCAGGGGCGTTGCCAATGCGTTGTCGTCCCTGTGACGTGAAGTCGTTAAGTCTCAGGTAAAGTGCTCTATCCATTTTTCAATATCAAATACGAACAGCATGATGCTCTCACGTCGTCAAGGCACAAAAAAATCAGTTCAATTTTCTGATGTATAATCAACTTTTTAAAATGGTCTGAGAGTATCAGATGCCTTGCCATCTGAATAAAAGACTTATGGCATTGAGGTAAGATTCAAAATTTGAATGCACCGTAACAAATATTAATTTACTTATCATGGAAAATAACAATTTTTAAGTGCAATTTAAACGAAGCAATGACATTTGGTCATCCGTGTAATCAGATTTTTACGGCTTGAAAATATTTATTTGCATTCAAATGCTGCAATTTATGTAAATGCCTATTTTAAGCTTAAAATTCTATGCTCAAGGTATAAAAATGTTATCGGAACGAATTACCTACTTTGGGTAATGGTTTGTCAATGTGAGATATTATGAGAGTACCACTGTTTTTCAAACCGGTTTATTTCGGGCTTAGAGTGAAGTTCCACGGACGTGGAGACTGGTGGAGAAGCGAGGAGACATACAGGATAAGAACAATCTGATCTCCCTTCTCTCCTCTCTTCAATATTCAATAGAAACAATAGAATACTCTCAGAAATGTTTGTCAAGTACTGTGAAGGGCGCGGTGCGAAGCTGGCGGAGTGAGATGAAATGCTGAGAGGGGGGATAAAGCGGTAGAATTGAAGGACTATCAACATAAAACATAGCAGAGCTTAATTATTTTGGAGTTAATTCTGCAAATAACAAAACGGAACCAGTGTCCGACTAGCACGATGCCGCTTGTTTTGTACAGGAATCGGCCTTCAGAGTTTATTTATAACCTGGAAAGTAATTGGGCGTGCCGATGTAACAAATCTTATTATTTTTAATAAAGTATTTTTTTATACACACTTTTTGTAGTAAATACTTTTGTCTGTTGGTTGTTTGCTCAGTAAAAAAATTGATAGAATGAAGAACAATCCTGCTAATATTATAAATGCGAAAGTTTGTATGTATGGATGTTTGTTACTCTTTCACGCAAAAACTACTAAACGGATTCAGATGAAACTTGGCACATATATAGAAAATGTCCTGGAATAACACATAGGATACTGTTTGTGCCGGGAAAATGTTACATCCATCGGGAACGCGGGTGAAACCGCGGAGGATAGCTAGTTATTTTAATTAGGTATGCCAACAACATATAATTTCCTACTTGCATGACATAAGTACACCCATCCATTTTAGATACAGGTTAGTCATGCAATATTTTCTACCTGATAATAATTCAACCAACTGCAATCATAGTCTGTCCACAACAAGGAAGCTAATGTTGAACAAGGCATAACAAAGTAAACAAGTCATTTCTTGGTAATTGTGTTCGATTTTATAATAAGATACCGCTTTCAGTAACCAAAATGTCTGATCATAAATTTAAAAATTATATTAGGAAAGTTTTGAAAGAAAAAGCGTATTACAAGGTGGTTCATTATATTGAAGATAAAAATGTATGGAAATAGCTGCTCTCTGCACAGTGCACCTCTAATTTTCTTGTTTAAGTTGTAAGTAATTATTGTCATTTTCTATTTTGTAGTCTTGTTATTTCTTTTTTGTTTTTTGTTTTTGAATGTTAGCTTTATTAAGTATTTTGTAATTGTTAAATATAAAAATTGTAAAATTGATGTTATAAAATAGCCAAAAAGTCAGAATAGATAAAAAAGAATTTAATAAAATAAAAAAGAATGTAACCTTGCTGAGTTTCTTGCCGGTTCTTCTCAGTTGAAGGCTGACTTCCGAACCGGTAGTAGCTTCAGTAACTTTAAATTTGACCTTCATAAGTGCCTTCTGAGGGCCTAAACTGAATAAATGGTTTTGAATTTTGAATTTTTGAATTTTGAAAAGTTTTCCTTGACAGCTCAAACAAGATAGCATAATAAAATAAGTCCTATTAATATTATCAATGCGAATGTTTGTATATATGGATGTTTTTTACACTTTCACACAAAAACTATCAAATAGATTTGGATGAAACATGGCACATACATAGATATAGCATATCCTGGAATAACATATAAACTACTTTTTATCCAGGGGAATTGTGACATCCCACATATAAGACATAATGTTCAACAACCATTTCTGTAACACACTGGTTTGGCTCCCATACCTTTCTAACGGAAACACAGTAATACAAGTGCACTTCTTCACAGCGGTAATGGGTAAGGTGGTAGTACTTCCTCGGAAAAACTCTGCACTAAGAGCTTCACAACTCAAAATATATATATATATATATATGACCCTTAAAATGGTGGTTATTAGGCTTCTAGGAGTTGCAATTTTATAATTTAATAGTTATTAGTTAATATTATCTTATTATTAATATTAGCTAATAGTAATTTACATTAAAAGTAAAGTGAAAAGTTATATCAATAAGCAAAAAATGCTGTTTGTTGATAAGCACATCATTTGAGTGTGGCTGGGCAGCTGATCTTTTGTGGGCAATTCTTTTTATGTTTGTTAAAGTCAGAATAATGATTTTAACTAATGATGTTGGCTGTGAAATAAAAAAATGTGGGAAAATAGAATGCGCTTTTTCTATGGGATTTTTGTATGAACTCATAATTCTTTTTTTTTCAGACAGGATTGCGATTGGCCTCAATCTCACCTGATGGTAAGTGAAGATAAGGCCGAAGATGGAGCTTGCTTTCCCGCTAGTAGCCTATTCACTCTTTTCTTAAAGAACCCCAAGTTGTAAGTATCTGGGAACACAGACATGTAATTGCATGTACTGTGTACACATTAATCGTTCATTTCAGTGAAAGTCCCAATTCCGTGAAGGGTTTATAAAGGGTAAAGTCCAGAACCACTGCCTAATTGTAAATATTATTTTACTGAAAAAAAGCTACACTATTCCCGAATATCATTGGCTATGTTATAGACCACAAGATACATAATACCCTTGGGAACATTGGGTGAAACCATGAGACAGTACCCTGGCCCTAAATGCTGAATTAATTCTCCAATATTTGTTTAACATAAAATTAACCGTATCCCTTGCTACGTAATGAATTCCTTTATTTAAAAGTCATGGTACTTACATAAAGATGTATTATTACACCTCAAGAATTCATAATATCAATGGTAACAAGACATAATAAAGGGAGAAAGATAAAATATTCCATAAAAAAAATATTTTTGTAATGTTGCAAGCACTCTTTAACCATCACAGGACAAAAGCAACAAAGATATGTTATCTATACTAATATATGAAGCTGAAGAGTTTATTTGCTGGAACTCGGAATGACTGGTCTGATTTGAAAAATTCTTTCAGCGTTAGATAGCCCATTTGTTGAGAAAGGATATAGGCTAGAAAACATCACGCTACAACCGATAGGAGCAGAGCAACAAAGGAAATTGTGGCAAAAATGTGAATCAAATATTCCTTATCCTTCCATTGCGTGAGCTGCGTAATGGGTTTTTATATTACAAAGAGATTATAGTCTGAAATAGCACACAGCCTTTTTTTTATCCAGGGAATATATAAAATTCGCCGGCAACGCGGGTGAAGCCGCGGGGGACAGCTAGTACAATATAACACTGCTCAATGTCTATATCGGCGTAGTTTTAATAGTTGATACTTATATATTCAGGCGTTAAGCAGCAGGAAATATGCAACTTTAACTAACATTTAAATTATTCCACTCATTATTATACTTAGAACTTTTATTTATAATAAACACATAACTCACCTGCAATAAAGTATCCTCAAATCAATTCAAAACAGTGAAAGAAATCTGTTATAAGTCTGTCTGAAATATTTTTCATCACAATTACTGTACACAAACACTGTATTTCACTTCATTCAATAACCAGAATTACCGCTATACGCCCCCATACATCCACAAACTGATAGGAAAATTAGTTTAAGACTAAAAACCATATAAAATAATACACCGGACCAATCGACGATTTAATCGGGACATGACATGACTGACAGTGACAAGCTGACAGATTCTGCAACTTCTGCAGGCAAAATGCGGAGAACAGGGCTGCCAGTAGATTTAAATTATTCGCTAATATTTCTGAAAATAAACGAAATCCTAACAATGCTAAAAATATCCTAAACATAAACAATAATAATTTAATAAACACATGAAAATCAGATCCGTAACCATTTTGTGCGACGAAAAATAAATTCAATTCCAAAGTGATTTTCTATTTTAGGTACGAATTGTACTTACCTCTAAGTGACTGTTCTAGTACAATCCCTAACGTTGCGCTTCGGCATTCGGTTTGCATACAATTCGTTTCTTTGTCTGGCTTTCAGTGTCAATCCCTCAAGTGGATCAACTCTGGGTTACGCATATTTGCCTAGCGAATGTCCAAAATATTTGATTTTGCACGACAAAAATTCGAAATAAATATGAACTAAATAACTAAATATGAAATAAAATTATTAATCGATAATAGAATTTAGGATAGTTTTTGTATCAAATTATACAATCTGGTAGGTGACGGGAAATGGCACGAACATTCCTTTATGCCCTCGACACTCTCGTTCTCGAGTCCCTTGTGTGTACCTATACTATGTTCGTTGTTTCTCTATGTGAAAGCTGCGTAATGTTTTTTGGGTATCCAAGATGAGAATCGAACTTACGACCTCTGGCACCGCTTAGCCGGAAGTTAGAGTAATCAACCTTAAAACCTGTCAATATAATAGTAACTACTTAATAGGATTAGGTAGGTACATACCTACCGCTTTAAATTTGAATTTCTATTGTGTTTTTTATGCTATGGCTTCTACCATTACAATTATAAGAAAAAAAAATTGATGTTATAACCACATTTTTATTCATTATAAGTTCTAATATTAACTTAAATGTTTCACATCCACCGGGCGTCCCGCAACGGCCATCGTTTATCATTATTAATTTGCCATGAATACCATTTATTATAAATAAACAGTCCGACTAAAATGAAATGAATAAAATAAACATTTATTTATAATTTCATCGGAATTAGTCTTTGAGGGCCGAGAGCACTGGTCTGGGTTACAAGCGCTAAAAATGTATTAGTTGACTCCTCTTCTCCTCCTTACTTTTTTGTATGGCAACCAAATTCTTTTCGTCACGTCGTGAATGTTTAATTTATAAAGGAAATAATTTTGAATGATCTACGAAACAAAAGCTAATACACGGATTAATTTCACTTCACGTCTCTGTGTTTGTTTTTAAGATTTTAAACACTATCACTTTCTTTCAAAAGGACTCAAAATAAGACGATTTAATGAAAATAAAAAGAAAGTTTCTTTACTTTTGACAAATTATCATCTTGAGGTGGTAACGACTCTGGTGAGTAGGTACTGTAGTACCGTGGTTCCCTCGAGATGTTTTCCCGAGGAAATTCAAACCCATGACTTTCGACATCACATTCGACGAATGCCAATCGAGCCATAATTAATATTATATACCTAAATCAAACACCTTACTGTCCACCGTTTCGCACGGATTCCCGAGAAAAAAAAATCATAATATGTCACTCTATACCATACTATGTGTGTGCCAAATTTAAAGAAGATCGGTTCAGTCTTTTAGCCATGAAAGCGTAACAAACAAAGAAACAAAAAACACTCCGAGAGTGCCGGCAGAAGTGAAAACTTGAACATTAACGTTGTGCATTTTTACCGTCTTACGAATTTTCGATCAGGTCACACATCCCTAGAAAAGTGCTCAATGCCGCTAAAGAAGTTTTCACTTCAATATATATATTAATATGTTTATTTCACTTTCACATGTTTAATATTATATTATTAAAGATTATAAGTTTATTAATTTGTATATTTATTAGCGCAGATATCTATGAAATTCGACGTGTAGTTATTTATCTTCCCTATAGGTAATGAACGTAGGTACTAAGCAAAGTGGAATGTCGCAACATGATAATAAGGGTTAAGGTTGCTTGATAAACAATGAAACATAATAATAGATAAGTAATGTGATTTAATAAATATTCTGGGACATTCGCACACGGTTAACTGATTTCAGATTAAACAGAATTTGTAGATTGCAACAAATAATAAAAACCACCACTTTTAGAAATTTGCAACATCAGGGGCATCGCCAATGCGTCGTCGACCTTGAGTTGTCTCATGTGCCTGTAATTTCACTGGCTCTACCTTTCTAACCGAAACACAGTTCTTAATAAAAGTGCTCTACTGCTTTACGGCAGATATAGGCAAGGTTGTAGTAGGTACTACTGTAGACACACCACCAATTCGCACGAAGTGCTTTGCAGCTTCCTTCCTCATGCGCACAGCTAAAGATTGGAATTCTCTCCCCTCGTCTGTGTTCCCTGAAACTTACAACTTGAGGCTCTTCAAGATAAGAGTGAATAGGCTGCTAACGGGAAAGAGAGCTCCATCTTCGGCCTCATCTTCACTTACCATCAGGTGTGTGTGATTGAGGTCAATCGCAATATCGTCCGAAAATGAAAAAAGACACCCAGTTGGATCAAAAACCTACAAAACTAAATAAGTTTTTTTCACAGAATCTTCTCTGCTTATGTCTATTTTGCACCTAATTTGTTTTTTTATTATTGGTAATAGACTTATGACCTAAGAAATACATCTGTAAGTACCATTATTCCAATGTTTTTTTATTCTATATAAGTCTATCTATTATATAAACGTTTAATTCCACGCGAGTAAAACTGCGTGGTACTATTATATTATATTCTGGGTTCCGATTCCGTAAAAAAAATGACACAAGCTCAACGATGTTCTGTCTCTTTCGCCAACTAAGCAAACACGTGAGAGGTAAGCTTTCGGGCTCGTTACGATGTTCCGACGAAGTTTCTATTAGCTGAATAGAGGGGCTGATAGATAAAAGAACTTTACTCAATAACGTATATCGTATTCTAAAACATTATTTGACCCAGTGCCCTTAATAGCCTCAGTAGCGAAGTCACAGCCGAATAGAGACGTGGTTTGTAATATTAGTGATTACGAAACGATATTTAATGCTGTGTTGTTAGTTTGCAGCTGGAACCGATCGCTTTTTTGGTAAGAGATATATCATTTATTATTTTATTGTAAGATAGCTGTCCCCCGCAGTTTTACCCGCGTTCCCGAGGGATATCACATTTTCCCGGGATAAAAAGTAGCCTATATGTTATTCTAGGATATGCTCTATCTATGTGCCAAGTTTCATCCATATCCGTTTAGTAGTTTTTGCGTGAAAGAGTAACATACATACTTGCATACAAATCTTTCCTCTTTATAATATTAGTAGATATAGATATATACACGTACTACCTTTATGTTACACATAATAAAAAAAGTTTGCGTCCAATTGGAAGAACTGGTTCGTTTTAAATTAGATTTTAGAAATTACAGGCATTTGATACTTAACAACTTCACGTCTCAGGGTCGATAACGCATTGGCGATGCCTCTGGTGTTGCAAATGTCCATAGGCAGCGGTGACCACTTACCATCAGGTCGACCATTTGCTTGTTTAACGACGAATGTGGTATAAAAAATACCTATACAAAATCATATTAATTAATTTTGTAACTCAAATGTTACGTATCAAAATAGCATTATTAAAAAGCTTATAATATATTTTTACAGTTCGTCCGGGGAAGTACTACCACCTTGCCCATTTCTGCCGTGAAGCAGTAGTGCACTTGTGTTACTGTGTTTCGGTTAGAAAGGTAAGGGGGCCGGTGTAATTACAGGCACATGAGACTTAACAACTTCACGTCTCAGGGTCGACAACGCATTGGCGATGCCCTTAGTGTTGCAAAGGTCCATAGGCGGCGGTGATCACTTACCATCAGGTGGACCGTTCGCTTGTTTGTCGGCCCATGTGGTATAAAAAAAAAAAAACAACAATAAAAATACTTACTTTTCCATCTGAATGGACACTGTTTTTGTTGTGTAGGTATGTACTTCATAAAGTTAATAGCTGTCCCCGGATCCACTCACGTTCCCGCGGGATGTAACATTTTCCCGGGATAAAAAGTAGCCTATATGTTAATCCAATATATGCACTATCTATGTGCCAGTTTTATCCAAATATGTTTGGTAGGTTTTGCGTGAAAGAGGAACAAACAACCATACATACAAACTTTCGCGTTTATAATATTTTAGTTGGATTCATATACTAACTGTCCCCGGAATCACCCGCATTCCCCAGGGTTATTACATTTTCCCGAAAATAAAAGTATTGTATGTGATAATACAGATTATAAACTATTTATGTGCCAAGTTTCATTCAAATTCGTTAAGTAGTTTTTACGTGATAGAGTAACATACATCCACCATAAACATTCGCATTTATAATATTGTAATTAAAATGCTTATATATCACTGTATCTTATAATAGACAGGAAGGGCCGGACAACAGCCGTTTGGGCCATTAGCCTCTCCCAACTGACATACAAATGTAATAGCACTGCTACCTATCAATGATAAATAAACTATAGATGCGTTATCCGTTCCCAGAAATGGCAATTCCATTTAGTCCCGCACCAATCACTGTCACACGCGCAGCGCACGCAGCACTCGATGTAAAGGCCTTATCACACTGGCGATTTGCGAGCGAGTTCAATGCAAGGCGAGTGCGCAGAGAGCTGGCAGCGAGCTCGGCGCGAATAGCGCCATCGAGCCCTTTTGTTAGCTCGCATTGAACAGCCCGCCCTGCCCCACTTTTTCCCCATTTCTTCGCGTCGTGCTCATTGCGAACTCGCGGCGAGCTCGCTGCTTACCCACTTCGCTTTGAACTCGCTCTCAAGTCGCTATTATGATAAGGCACTTAAAGTAGCTAGTAGATGTATATTAATTTCTCTCAAACAACAGGCGCACCTTAAAGTGGCATTTATTTTCTTTCCCTTTCTTCGTTTTATATTCGTGGATGGCGTGTCTTAAAATAATACCTCATTGCTACCGTTATGGTACGGTAATTCATTATTGTGTCCTTTCCTGTGCTTTCATTATGTAAGGTAAATGACATTAGATCTACGATATTTCGTAACGGACGATGCCCTGTCTCTTTCGTTAACTACGCACTCACGTGAGACATCCGACTTATCGACTAGGTTTGTGTTATCTATGAGTGCTAAATGTTACTTATTTAACACTGAAAGGTATATTCCGTGTCAAACGAACGTTTATATATACGCAATAGGGTATTGGAAAAAGAGATGCAGACAGATTTTTAAAATATTTTTTGCAAATCCCTAATGACTTGTCCATCCAAAAACCAGTGTTAATCTGACCATTCAAAAGTGCTTACTTGAATAAATAGTTAATTTAATTTTATACTAATACTAGCTGCGCCCTGCGGCCTTGCCCGACATATACGGTTATAAACCTTCCTCTTGAATTACTCTATCTATTGCTGAAAACTGCATTTAAATCCGTTGCATAGATTACGATTCTATAAAGGATATACAGACAAACATTAATTTTTATATAGCATGTTATACATGCGACAGTGACTGGCCGTTTGTCTCTAGCTTTTCCAAGCATAAACCTATGAATCATCTTCCAAAACCTTAAATCTCACAATGAATCTGTCGTATTAAAATTTGCATTTGTATTTTTCAGACTACATTGTGATGAAGTTCCTATTCCTGGCCGTGGTCATATCAGCAGTGTCAGCAGATAACTATTGCAATGGCGTCGATTTCAAGAATCAATACTATACCATCGAAATTATCAAAGAGGGCATCAGTCGAGTACATCAAATAGCTTTAAATCAAAACGACAACACGTTATACTTTACCTATGACCAAATAGCCAAAGAACCGTCCAGTGCCCTTGGTTTTATAAACCTGGATTCAAGAAAGGTTGGGTTCATTGAGGCTATACGCAATGCAACTGGAGTAGCCGTGGACCAGAAGAAGAACCGGGTTTACGTCGGAGGATCGCAGGGGCTGTTCTCAATCAACGATCAAATGATACCAGAGAAGCTGCCAGTTAACGATTACATCCAGAACCTGTTCTTTAAAGACGTCCTCTACTTCACTAATAAGAGAAAGCAGGCGTTCAGCTTTGATTATGGCGCTGTCACACCACTCCCAGAGTTGCAAGGTGTGGAAGCTGATAAACTGATCGCCGATGACGATAACAATTTCTTCTTTCTCCAAAGCAAGAAGTTGTTTCGTGTCAAAATTGGAACAAGAATAATTAATTCGCATGAAAAATATTCTGTAGACGTACTTACTACTGATGTTAATTATAAACCGTACATTGTCGCTAGTAATGGAGTGTTTACGTATAATAAATATAAATACGCACTGGACAAAGTGTCAACTATCACGAATTTGCGAGAATTAACTTTTAATAAGAGAGATGAGCCTGTGTATGTTATAAAAGATATTATTGCTAAATTGAACCGTAGTCCCATTGGATGCTTCGGTGATTAATTGGATTTAAATTGTCAAATTTGTGCCTTATTATTTCACAATAAAGTTAATTGTTCCTATTCTTTTTTTTGCTTCAAACTAACTTATTGAATATCTCTTTCTTTTTCTAAAGTTAAAAGAGTTGGGGATATCATGTTAATTTGATTAAAGCCTAGATATTAAACTACTAGCTGTCCCCTTCGGTTTCACCCGCGTTACCGAAGGATGTAACAATTTCCTGGCCCAAAAAGTATCCTATGTTACTTCTAAACCTCCAAGATGTGTACAAAGTTTCATGTTGACGGTAAGTAGTTTTCGCGTGAAAGCGTACCAAACAAACTTACATTCACATTTATAATATTAGTAGGGATAGATACCCCTCATCCTCAGACATGGCATTTTTTCGAATAGGCGATTTGATGCTCAAGTTACTATGAGAGTTGAGAACCTATCCACATGTAAACAAATTTGCTAAATATGCATTCTCTTATTATAATATTAATATCTATATACCATATTATGCTTATATAATATGTAGGTATCTATATTCAATTTCTGTCTCTGAAATATAATTAAATGATTATGAACTGTTAAATCCAACCTACTTTAAATAATCTCATGTATCTGACGGTCCAGTTGACTAAGTGGTTACAGAAACTGACGCCACTGGTCGTGGCTTCGATTCCCACCCCGGACGATCATTTGTGTGCATGAACATGGCTGTTTGTTCTGTCTGGATGTAAAATAATTAATTTAATAAATGTATATAGATAAAAAAGGTATATGTAAATAAATAAATATCCTGGGACATTCTTTACAGGCGGCCATCTGATCCCAAACTTAGCAGAGTTTGTACTATGGAGACCAGATAACTGATATACTACCAACTTTACTTGTATAAATATTTACATCCAGACACAGAACAAACAGACATGTTCATGCAAACAAATGTTTGTCCTGGGGGGGAAACGAACCCACGACCTGCAGCGTGGGAGTCAGGGTCTGTAACCACCAAGCTAACTGGCCCGTCAAAATATGTATACCAGTTATCTGGTTTCCATAGTACAAGCTCTGCTTAGTTTGGGACCAGATGACCGTGTGTAAAGAATGTCCCAGGATATTTATTATTATTATATTACCTAAGTTAAATAACTCGGGCAGTTGAATTTGTATTCTAGATATTTTACAGAGGTTGGTAAGCATGACCGGTGGATGGATGTCGTCTTATGGAAGTTATAGTAGTAGAGTTCTAAGTGCAGAGTTCGTCCGGGGAAGAACTACCACCTTACCCATTTCTGCCGTGAAGCAGTAGTGCACTTGTATTACTGTGTTTCGCTTAGAAAGGTTAGGGGGTCGGGTAAATTACAGGCACATGAGACTTAACAACTTCACGTCTCAGGATCGACAACGCATTGGCGAATCCCCTAGTGTTGCAAATGTCCATAGGCGGCAGTGACCACTTACCATCAGGTAGACCGTCCGCTTGTTTTTCGGCCTATGTGGTATAAAAAAAAAGTTGATATAACATGATAAATGTATTACCTAAATCGCGCTGTAGACGTTATCACACCATTTAATATAAGTATAATCGATCACGTAGCCTGGGGAAGACCTTGTTTCTTTTTTATTTACCACATGGGCTGTAAACAAGCAGACGGTGCACCTGACGGTAGGTGGTCACCACTGCCTTTGAACATTTGCAGCACCAGGAGCATCGCCGCGTTGTCGACCCTGAGACCTGAAGTTGTCAAGTCTCATGCGTGTAATTTCCCTCCTAACTTTTCCAACCGAAAACCTGTTTAAAAGGAGCAGTCCTTCAACTTGCTACTCCACACCCAAATAAAAAGCAAATCAGTGACAAATTTACAATGCTATATTTTTAAAGTAATACAAAAAACCTGCAAACTTTTTAATATAAACAGTTTTGTTTTATTTATCCACAATCTAAAAGCAAAACGACACATTCTTAGATTGAATCAAGGAACATACAAGAATGGGATCAGAAATATTGAAAATCCTTACATAGTTTAATACAAAGTCGCTTCTGCCGTTTGTACGCTAAGATCTATTAAATTGCGCAATGGATTTTGATGCGGTTTTCATCAATAGATAGAATGATTCAAGAGGAAAGTTTATATGTATGTTTATATTTCTTGAGAATGCGGGTGAAGCCGCGGGGGACGGCTGGTTTACATATAAAAACACTCATTGATTAGGATTAGCTCCCGCACCGCTCACGCATACGGGCAAGTTTCCAGTATCTAACCGAATCCACTGAGGAGTTCTTGGTTCCTCCACTGTCCTG
Source organism: Habrosyne pyritoides (assembly GCA_907165245.1). Classification (NCBI taxonomy): domain Eukaryota; kingdom Metazoa; phylum Arthropoda; class Insecta; order Lepidoptera; family Drepanidae; genus Habrosyne; species Habrosyne pyritoides. Next base: position 8,005,679 of record OU015610.1, on the reverse strand, counting down.
GATTGCAGATCAGTTTGTAATTTATCAACCGTAGCCTGAAGCCTAACTATCAGTTGCGCTAAATTATCAATTTTATTAACTAGAATATCTTCTTCTTTTGTGACATCGGGTACTTGAGAATTTTGGTTTGTGGTATCAGGCACAATTTCTGTTTCAACCGGTTTCAGTCTATACAACTTTGAGTCCCTCTTGTTATAGTAGATGATATTGTTTTCACTGTCAAATGTGATTTCTCTGGGATTTTCAGCGGTTACTACTCTTTCTACTGTCATATTATATTTATTAGTCTTGTATATACCATCGTCGGAAGAAAAGTAAACTTCGCCGTACCTATCTGCCGCTACAACATTCACTGTGGCTCCTTCAAATGGAACAAGATCTTTCGTACCTTTCTGTTGGATGTACAATTTATGATCCAGACTAACGTAGTAGATATCCTCATCGTTGTCGAGAACAAAATTGCGTATCTTAAATTTAAGATTGTTAACATTTTTAGTTTGCCTGTTAGCTAATGTGTTAATTATTCCTGTTTGATATTTGGAGTAGTAAAGGACTCCTTTGAAATACATTTTCCAGGTATCGTCACCTTTAGCACCGGCACGATCCACAGCTTCAGTGGCCTTTTTGTATCTGTAGATGCCATTAACTGTCCCGATGTAAACATCTCGGTTTCCGTTATCTATAGCCACGCATTGAGGATCTTGTATGCCATTAATAAACTTAATTTCTTTTGTATTTATATTAAAAACAGCCGGTTTATAATCCTCATTATCATATCTGCCAATGTATAAATCGTTGGTGCTATAATCAACGGCAAAGGCACTACTGAATGGGTTGAAGTTTGATGGTAGGTTATCGATTAATATTTCTCTGTAGTGACGTTCTCCATTGACGAGGTAGACCGTCAGGTCGGCTTCGGCTCGGGCGAGAGCAAGGCACGATAGCAGAACGATCAGCTTCATTTTCGTCTGAAAAAGAAAGCATTATGTTAATTTTCTCTTTCCACACATGGCAACATATAATAAAACAGTTTTAATTTTCAATGCTGCCATACGCTTTGACCTGCCCCCTTATTCAGCTAATACAAACTTCGTCGGCGAGCCGCTTCACGGAGGCCTCGGGGAGCTTATCTCTAACGTGATTAGTCGTATTAGCGTAGTTAGCGAAAGAGACAGAGCACGGAGACCGCGACGAAACATCCTCGAGTTAGTGTCCCCAGCTTATTTAATTCCATGTTTTTAAATGGGACCAGCTGTTTCTGTCACACCTTTTTTTCACCAGGGTTCTTCAGTGGCTTGGGCACATCAACTCCCAGAAGTTTCATTGCAATCGAATTGATTGTAGGTAAAAGAGAGCATTGAAGACGGACAAACAATTACATTTGTCACAAAGTTACTTCAAGGAACTTGGGCAAAAAGGTTTTTGACAGAGAGAAAAAAATATTACACTATCCAGCTAAATTAAGAAATAGATGGAAAGATTCTTGGCTTTAATGCACCTTACTTTAGAATTACTGTTAGGGTGGAATGGACTTTTTAACGATTTCATAATCTATAATTCAATTCTGATATTTTTTTGTTGTTAATTTAATAATATTCATTGACTGCGATGTCTTAAATTGCGGTCTTACTGCTGGTTGATAGGAAGTATCATCAGTTAGCAAGAACTTTATGCTGGCTAAAAATAAGATTTCGAAAAGGATTACATTAAAGAAAAAAAAAACAACGTATGTCGGAAAATCACACGATAGAAGTGAAACTCTTGTATCGCAGGGAAACATTTTAATTATTCATCAGTCACTTTTGAATAGCATAGATTGTGTTAATCATTCATCTAGACACGCGACGCGTGTCAAGCCAAGTTCAAGCAAAGGAACTGGCTAGCCAGCGCCGAGTGTAACATTACACGAACCACTAGGTGCCACTTTTGACCCTTCTATAACTCAAAACCTCTTTAACGTAAATACATAAAACTATGAGTGTTTAATTATATCCATAAGGACAAGAAGCCCAAATTTCATGAACGGTTATAATGATATGAAGGTCAAAAATTTTAGGCCAAGTCAAATCTATCCTACTTTAAGATCTCACATTTTTAAATAGCAGCAATTGTTATAGGTATCCAATAAAGCAAAGAAATAGAGTTTAATACTGGTTCATAATGTTATTTTTTTCCTATAAATACATAGGATTTTGCATAGAACTTGGCACTCATTTATTTATAATTTTTGCATAGAACTTGGAACTCATTTATTTATAATTTTTGTATTGAACATGGCTCTCCTTTTTTACATTTATGTTTTTGGTGGGATTTAGTTTACGTAACACAAAAAGGTTGTGATCATAATTTCAAAGCCCTAAGTTTGAAATTTCCCTTAAAAAAAACTATAAATATACTATAAAAAGGTTGAATATATATTTAGAAAATTAAATAGAGAATAAATAATCCACTTACCGTGCTAAGCGTCACAAACGATAACTAATGAAGTGCCTAATTCGCTCTGTCTTATTTTTATAGTTACAACGATGTTATGAGAAATCGACTTCTTTGATAACCCCGAAAATGGTTATTATTTCATAGTCTAAAAATCTTTCTTAATAATAAAATGTGCGCAAATGAATAAAGGAGCATGTTCAATGAGGTGCAGTTATTTTTTTTAAGGCCAGATACAAAGTATAAATACTTCTATATTCAAATTTACAGCCACCTCAGCTGAGAGCTCTTTGCCTTCGCAAAACTTATCCGTGTAAGGATGTAAGAGCCATCAGAAGTTAAAACCTTCGTACATAAAAAAAATAAAAGATATATCGTAAAGATGTGTCTTTACGATAGAAGGGAATCTTTTGTATTACAGGAAAACTTTTTAATTATTCATCCAATCACTTTTATAGCGTAGGTCGTGTTTATCATTCATTTATTTTTCGTCACGCAAAAAGTTTGCGGATCAACATTTCAAAGCCCTCACAAAAAGTTTCACTTCAAAAATAATAAAAATATCTTAAGGATTTTTGTTCCTAAAATCCGAAACGGTTGGATCGATTTAGACGAGATAAAACCAAATCTGCCAGATAACTAATGTAATTCAAAAAAATTCAAATTCAAAACCATTTATTCAGTTTAGGCCATCGGAGGGCACTTATGAAGGTCAAATTTAAAGTTACTGAAGCTACAACCGGTTCGGAAGTCAGCCTTCAACTGAGAAGAAGCGGCAAGAAACTTTATTTATTATTTATTTATTTATTTTATATAAATTTTATCAATTGTGACTTTTTGGCTATTTTATAATATCAATTTTATATTTAACAATTACAAAATACTTATATAATTAATAGGTAACATTCAAAAACAAAAAAAGAATTAACAAGACTACAAAATAGAAAACAACAATATTACTTACAAGTTAAACAAGAAAATAAGAGGTGTACTGTGCAGAGAGTAGCTAATTCCATACATTTTTATCTTCAATATAATGAATTACCTTGTAATACGCTTTTTCTTTCAAAGCTTTCCTAATATAATTTTTTAATTTATGATCAGACATTTTGGTTACTGACAGCGGTATCTTATTATAAAATCGATATATTTTGAGAGAGGTAGGGCTTAACGGGATTTCCCGTTCAAAATTTGTGCAGTCGGTCGTGCCGGAGGAGGACAGAGTGGACTCGGCCGATTGTATCTGGGGGGACCGGGGGCCCTTTCAGCTGCCGCACCAACAAACCACATCACCGGTGGCGGAATAGTACTGCACCATATCCTTTCTGCGGCCGACACAGCGACTCTTCTAAAATTTCTACCACTTTTACACATGGCCAAAAAAAAATACAGTAGACGTTCTTCAGCGGCTTCCCCATCCACAATTATGATGTACTTTTGCACCATCAGAGGAATTCACGCAAACATCAATGCAGTCCACCAACACCTCGAGACTGCACAGCCGACTCTGCTGTTTCTCACGGAGACGCAAATATCCTGCCCTAGCGATACATAGTATCTACACTACCCTGGGTACAAGCTGGAGCACAAGTTTGTGCGGCATGCCGGGGTATGTACGAGTATGTACGTTAGGGATGATATTTGCTGTCGCCGTCTTTACGACCGGGACGTGTCTGTACTGTGGGCACGCATAGACCACGGTGGCCACACCCGCATTTACGCATGCCTTTACAGGCCCCACAGCGGTGACTCTGACACAATTCGGTTATTTGAGCACCTGCAATCGACGACTGACAAAATATTAGGGCAGTACCCTTCTGCGGAGTTAGTGATTTTAGGAGGCTTCAACGTTCACCACGTTGAGTGGCTTAGTTCTCGGTCCACTGTCTGCGCGGGTAGGACAGCTCACACCTTTGCTCTGGCCTATGGCTTCTCGCAACTGGTTCTCTGTCCTACGAGAATACCAGATATCGAGAGCCATACTAGTTCCTTACTGGACCTTTTGCTGACAACGCGTGCGGATGACTATACTGTTACAGTAGATGCACCACTTGGGTCATCGGACCACTGTCTCGTCCGAACGCAAGTGCATTGCGCGCTGTTGATTCGCTGCGGCCTCCAGGGCGGCGTCGAGTGTGGCACTACAAGTCAGCAGATTGGGATGGATTGCGTGATTTCTACGCATCGTACCCGTGGAGGCAGCTTTGCTTCGCATCAATCGATCCTGTCACCTGTGCAGCTGCAGTCGCTGAAGCGATGCTGGCGGGCATGGAATGTTACATCCCTAACCCGCTAGTAGCTGTGGGGGTGAAAAAACGGCCGTGGTTTAATCGGTCCTGCAATGAAGCTAGACGTTTTTTTTTTTCTTCTCTCTTTTTATCTGCCATCGGCTCTTCAGCCATTATCAGATGTGTTCTGGGAGGAGGAGATTTAGGAGCAGTTCCATTGAGTTGCCCTAATTACTGTTGATGAACTTCTTAGTTCCTCTAATCAAGCGAGAGGATATCCCATCTATTAAGGCGTTTTATTGTGCTTTGGTCATTCAGCAGATCTTTATCCATAGCGTTAGTGTGCTTGTTGCGTCTTTCCTTATACTTTGTGCAGTAGTTGTTAACTTCTTCTTTGACTGTTGGCATCTCGAGGTACTCGTGGATTTCCAAGTTTCTTACAAACCAATGTACACTGGAAACTGTTCTCAAAGCAATGTTCTGAAATCTTTGGAGTATCTCCAGGTTGGAGTTGCTAGCTGATTCCCAGAGCTCTATGCCATAGGTCCAGATTGGTTTTATAATTATCTTGTAAACCAACAGTTTGTTGCTGTGTGAGAGACGGGACTGACGTCCTAGGAGCCAGGAGAGACCTCTGAGTTGCATGTTTCCTTCTGTTGTTTTAGCCTTGATGTGGTTTGCCCAGGTGAGTCTTCTGTCCAGATGCAGACCAAGATATTTTACGGTCTTGCTGGTCGATAACGTATTGCCACCCATCCTGACAGGTTCACAGTCTCCTTTCCGGAGAGTGAATGTTACTTGCGTTGATTTCATTACGTTTGGTTTAATTATCCATTTTTTCAACCACATGTCTACTTTGTCTAGCTGGGCCTGGAGCTTAGTGGAAGCCTTTATTGAGTCCATATCGCTTGAAAGGCAGGCAGTATCATCCGCATAGGTTGCTGTTATAACATCTGCTGTTTCAGGTAGGTCTGCCGTATATATGGAGTACAGTACTGGGCCAAGTACTGATCCCTGTGGTACTGATGCCTTGATATCGTACAGTTTTGAGTAGTCTTCTTCGTATTTTACTTGGAATCTTCTTTGTGCTAGATATGATTTCAGAATCATATAGAATGAGTTCGGTAGCAACATTTTAAGTTTGTACACTAGACCATTGGACCATACTTTATCGAACGCCTGTTTCATGTCCAAGAACACAGCAGAGCAATACTTTTTTCTTTCTAGTGTTTGTCTGATCGAGTGAACTACTCTATGCACTTGTTCTACTGTAGCGTGTTTCTCACGAAATCCAAATTGGTGGTCGGGTATGATTTTATTGGTTTCAAGTATTGGTTTGAGTCTGCATAAGAAGAGTTTCACGAACAACTTTGATAAGACAGGAAGCAAACTTATTGGCCTGTATGAGCCTGGGTCAGTTGTTGGTTTTCCGAGTTTTGCTATCATGCATATTTGTGAAATTTTCCACAACTTGGGGTAGTAGTGCACTCTGAAGATAGATAGCGTTGATAAGCGTTGTTAAAAATACTATTATTTTTTTAGGTAATTGTTTCAGTACCTCTCCTTTTTTGTTTTCCAGGTTGCGGATAATTCTTAGAAGTTCCTTGGGAGTAGTAAGTGATAGGGGCAACGAAAGTTGTTGATCACTGTTGACCATTCTATCAACTTCCTTTTCAAACTCCGTCAATGGTGACTCGTTAGGGGTAAAGACTTCACTTAGATGTATGGCGAAAAGCTCTGCTTTTTCGCTTCCGCTCCTGGCCCATGGGTCATTAAGGTTTTTTCTTAAAGGCGGGGTATGATTATGAGGTCTTTTAAACTGCTTTGTTATTTTCCACAGTGAGTAATTGTCTCTTTTATGAGTAGAAAGAATTGACAACTTACTCTGAAAAGTCTCATTCTCGTTCTCTTTTATGAGGTCTTTCAGATCTCTTGATAATTCGTTGTATCTTGCTCTATCTGTAGCTGATCTACTTAGGTGTAATTGCCTTCGTATTTTTCTTTTTTCCGCTAGTTTGTTGCGTATTTCTAGTGGAATGTTATTTTTTGAAGTAATACCGTTGATTTCTGGGGTAGCACGCCAAGCTGCAATTTGAATGAGGTTTGTTATGTAGAATGTCGCCTCGTCTATGTCTTCTTCTGTTTAATGTTTGACTTTTAGATTGACTTCTCTTTCCAGGTAACTGGCGAATGATTCCCAGTCTGTTTTGTGGTTATATAGACTTGGTGTTGGTTCTTTGTATATAGCAGTGGCACTAAATGTTGCTATGATTGGTGTATGGTCAGAAACGGAATCGAGTGAGGATTTTACTTCAAAGTGCAGGTCGGACAAGCCTTTGGTAATGAGGAAGTCAACGAGATCAGGTGTCTTATTTATATCAGTTGGCCAGTAGGTGGGTTTGCCTGTTCCTAGTGCTGTAAGTTTGAGTTTATCCATACTCTTTTTTAGTTCTCGACCTTTTGTAGTAGTCAGTCTCGATCCCCAATATGTATGCTTGCAATTCCAGTCTCCGCCGCTAATGAACCTTTAGAGTAGTAGAGCTCTTAGTGCAGAGTTCGTCCGGGGAAGTACCACCACCTTACTCATTTCCGCCGTGAAGCAGTAGTGCAATTGTATTACTGTGTTTCGGTTAGAAAGGTAAGGGGGCCGGTGAAATTACAGGCACATGAGACTTAACAACTTCACGTCTCAGGGTCGACAACGCATTGGCGATGCTCCTAGTGTTGCAAATGTCCATAGGCGGTGGTGACCACTTACCATCAGGTGGATCGTCTGCTTGTTTGTCGGCCCAAGTGGCATAAAAAAAAAAAAAAAAAAGCCTGTTCCCAAGGGTCTGGAAGTAGCGGTCAAACATCAGCTGTTTTGGATTGTGTTTCGGGGGGCAATAGATGGCGCTTACATTAATAGGGCCCATTTTCTCTTCTACGGTGATGGTTATAGCTTGCATCCAGTCTTCTTCGAACGCGCTATGAAGATGATGCTTTATATTACTTTTTATAATTATTGCTGCTCCACCGTGTGACGTGGTGTCGGGGTGATTGATGCAGTGTACATTAAAGTTATCCATTTTCAAACATTTTCGATCATTGAGATGTGTTTCAGATATCAAGGCAATATCTATTTTATTGATTTTAATTAACAGTTCCAGTTCCTTTTTATTTGGTACTATACCATTGATATTCCAGGTGGCGATTCTTAGCGAGAACATTATGGTAGTTTACTAATGAGGGTAACGATGAGGTTCATCATTGTGCTAAGTTGTGAAATGAGCATGTAAATTTTTTCTGTTTGGGTTATTATGAGCTCTCCTAGACTTAGTCCGTGTTCTCTTGAAGTATTTTCAGTATTCATTCTTGTTTGTGTTCTTTGTGTTCTATAGTCATGATTGTTGTTCACGCTATTTGCTCATTGAGACATTGGATTGTCTTCGTTGTTATTTTGAGTTCTTTGTAGCTCATACGCTATGTTGTGTGTTCTTTAAGACTGCGTGATGTCTTCGTAATTTTTTGTGTGTGCTTTTTGAAGCTCTTTTTATGGTCGACCCTTGGAATTAGGCTGTTTTTCAGTTTTTCGCTGTAGAGTTCTCGGGATTTCGCAAGGGTTAAATGCCTTGTGGGTTGCGTTTTGGTCATGGTTATGTGAACATTCTCAGGGACGGGTTCAGTTACCATGGATATATCGTCATTGATTCGTGGTCCGTACCCTTTTATATTGGGATTGGGCTTTGTACGTGGTCGCGTTTTATTTGCAGTTTGTTTTCTGGCTAGTACTTCCTTATATACTTGACACCCCTTATAGTTGGCAGGGTGATATCCTGTGCAGAGTGTACAGGTAGCTGGGGTGTTTTTGTCAATTGTACACATAGTTGTTTCATGTGTACCAGCGCATTTAACATCAATGCAGTCCACCAACACCTCGAGACTGCACAGCCGACTCTGCTGTTTCTCACGGAGACGCAAATATCCTGCCCTAGCGATACATCGTATCTACACTACCCTGGGTACAAGCTGGAGCACAAGTTTGTGCGGCGTGCCGGGGTATGTACGAGTATGTACGTCTTTACGGCCTTGAAGACCGGGACCTGTCTGTACTGTGGGCACGCATCGACCACGGTGGCCACACCCGCATTTACGCGTGCCTTTACAGGCCCCACAGCGGTGACTCTGACACAATTCGGTTATTTGAGCACCTGCAATCGACGACTGACAGAATACTAGGGCAGTACCCTTCTGCAGAGTTAGTGATTTTAGGAACTTCAACGCTCACCACGTTGAGTGGCTTAGTTCTCGGTCCACTGACTGCGCGGGTAGGACAGCTCATAACTTTGCTCTGGCCTATGGCTTCTCGCAACTGGTTCCCTGTCCTACGAGAATACCAGATATCGAGAGCCATACTAGTTCCTTACTGGACCTTTTGCTGACAACGCGTCCGGATGACTATACTGTAACAGTAGATGCACCACTTGGGTCATCGGACCACTGTCTCGTCCGAACGCAAGTGCATTGCGCGCTGCCCGATTCGCTGCGGCCTCCAGGGCGGCGTCGAGTGTGGCACTACAAGTCAGCAGATTGGGATGGATTGCGTGATTTCTGTGCATCGTACCCGTGGAGGCAGCTTTGCTTCGCATCAGACGATCCTGTCACCTGTGCAGCTGCAGTCGCTGAAGCGATACTGGCGGGCATGGAATGTTATATCCCTAACCCGGTAGTAGCTGTGGGGGTGAAAAAACGGCTGTGGTTTAATCGGTCCTGCAAAGAAGCTAGACGTAACAAGCAAACTTTGTATGAGGCTTGGACCAGGGCCCGCACTAATCAGGACCCTAACATCTCTGATGCAAAACGCAAGTTTAACGCTGCTTCGAAGTTCAGTAAGCGAATTATCGCCAGGGCTAAGTTCGATTTCGTCGGCAGAATTGGCAAGATGCTGACTAGCGTCCCTTCTGGGTGTCGGGCTTTCTGGTCTCTTGCCAAAGCTGCTGAGGGTAACTTTTGCCAGTCGTCCTTGCCACCACTACTGAATGGGAACCTGGCCCATAGTGCTAAAGAGAAGGCTGACCTTTTAGGCTCTCTCTTTGCTTCAAACTCGACTTTGGATGACGGGGGCACCACTCCTCCTGCCATCCCGCGGTATGACAGCTCCATGCCGGAAATTCGTATTTCCCAGCGGGTAGTCCGGCAAGAGCCGCTCTCTCTGGACGTCCATAAGTCGAGTGGGCCAGACGGTATACCGGCAGTGGTTCTGAAGCGGTGTGCTCTTGAATTGTGTCCTGTACAAACCATTGGCATTCATTGCTATGCGGATGACAGTACTGGGGATGCTTATTACACGGGCCGTGCAAATATCCCTCGTTCCGTGGTAGAGGAAAGCTGCGAACGACTTGTGTCCGGAATCGAGAGCACACTTACTAGTGTCTCCGATTGGCGTCGACTAAGCCTAGTCGATTTCAACCCCACTAAGACACAAGCCTGCGCGTTTGCCGCTAAGAAAACCCCATTTGCTGTGACTCCACAATTCCAGAACACGTCCCTCAACATCACGATGAGCATCGTAATCCTTGGCGTTGATATTTCTGACGGTGTTCAGTTCCGTAGTCACTTGGAAGACAAGATTAAGCTGGCATCTAAAAATCTAGGTGTGCTCAACAGAGCCCCGCGGTACTTCACATCGGCAAAGACTGCAACTATATAAGTCGCAAGTCCGGCCCCATATGGAGTACTGCTGTCATCTATGGGCGGGGGCACCTGGATACCAGCTTGGGCCTTTTGACTCGGTTCCAAAACGTGTCGTCAGAATTGTCAACGATCCCGAGCTCACAAGAGGTTTAGAGCCCCCAACTCTAAGGAGAGACATGTCCTCCTTATGTGTTTTTTACCGCTTGTACAACGGACTGTGTTCTGAGGAATTGTTTGATTTGATGCCCACGGCTACTTTTTACTATCGCACCTCTCGCCATAGACGGGGAGTTCATCCTCACACATTGGAATCAAGGGGGCCGGTGAAATTACAGGCACATGACTTCACGTCTCAGGGTCGACAACGCATTGGCGATGCTCCTAGTGTTGCAAATGTGGCGGTGACCACTTACCAAAAAAAAAAAAAAAATCAAACTGGTCTCGCACCGTGCGATGCACGCTTAAGCTGTGGAATGAGGGATAATGGAGTACAGCATGGGGCTCTTCAAGAAGGGTGTGAAGAGTTTTTTGCAGGGTCGGCAACGCACGAGTGATACCCACGGTGTTGCAAGCGTCCATAGGCTGCGGTGACCGTTTACCATCAGACGGGCCGTCAGCTTGTTTGCTATCTTAGTAGTATAAAAAAAAACACACACACACACACAATTACCAAGAAATGACTTGTTTACTATAGTTAGTCTAAAGTATTGATCAACTAACTTCTCTCTTTGTCTTGTATTAATATTATGGATATCCATTATAAACATTATATTTTCATAAATATATAGTGAAGGTAATGTCATTATTGGTTTGACTCTTGTACCATGGAGGATTGGTAGGGCATTAGTGTGGGATGCCACGTGTGTGGACACTCTTGCTCCATCACATCTCCATGGTACATCGACCGAGGCCGGCGCAGCAGCCAACAATGCAGAGAGCCTCAAACGGCACAAATATAGCGTAATATCGAGTACGTATATATTTGAGCCGTTTGGGGTTGAAACCTTAGGAACCTGGGGTCATCGAGCTCACCACCTTTTAAGAGAAATCTCTAAGCGGTTGGTGGAAGCTACACGGGACCTCAGAGCTGGCGGCTACTTAGTCCAAAGATTAAGCCTCGCAATACAGCGAGGCAATGCCGCAAGCATTCTTGGTACTCTGCAACCAGGGGCTCCTCCCCTAGGGGAGGTTTTTTGTTTATAATAATTATAATTAGGTTAAGCTCTTGTTTTCTTTTAAATTGTTATTATTATTGTATTATTTATTGGGACCTGTAGTATAGAAATAAATAATCTTTAAGTTTTACCTAATTACTTAAAAAGTCTGAGTAGACTTAACTTTCCTAGTCAAGTGTACCTCGTGATCATCTTACTAGTATTTTTAATGCGGATCTGTAAAATTTGCACACTGACTGCCAACATTTCTTTTTATTTCCCTAAATAAATCTCTTAATGATTCACGGGGACCCATACTGTAAATTGCAACATTATCCCGGGAAAAAGTGACATCCCCCGGTATGGGCGCCGGCAGGATTTTTGTAGGTGCATCTGCATATAAATATTATATGTATAGCTACAATTTAAACTAAATAACTGATAAGATTTAATTGTATAGTGCATCATTATGATATTCAAATTCAAATTCAAATTCAAATAGGCCTTTACAAGCACTTATGAATAGTCAGACTCTAATACCGGTTCGGAAGGTTGTTTTTTACTGAGAAGAGCCGGCAATAAACTCAGCAATTACTCTTTTTAAAAACAATCTTAGATTTATTACAAAATATTTATTTAGTCTCACTGACAAAGCCTGTGTTGTATTGCAAAAGTGAAGAATTATTAAACAATAATAATATGAATATCTAATAATAAAAAAAAATACAAACAAACTAAAGCTGACCAGCCCCCACAAGCAGCAACTGTTCACAAGCATGACGCATGTGGCAGCCATCGAACTCCTTGCCATACTGTAGGGAAGTGAGCGACCCGCCACACAACGCCGCCGCAAGCAAAGGCATTTAAGTGAGCATGACTAACTTAAGCTTGTTAACATCAAAATAGGAATATTGAATTTTAAAATATACTCAAAGTGTTATCACTGTGACTATAACATGTTTATAAAAGTAATAGCCTACGAATTAGGTACATTAGAATAGAATTTAAAAGTATATATTTATAAATTCACTTATAAAAATACTTAAATGGGTAGCTTGTCAGGCGAACAATTCATTGCCAAAGATTATTATCTTCTAAATAATCAGATATACTATAAAATCCCTTTTGATATAAAGTATTCTTTACCACCTTTTTAAATTTATGCACGGGTAATTCTTGTATGTTTTAGGTAGTTTATTAAAGAAACGTATACATTGTCCTTTAAAAGATTTTTTTTACTTTACTGAGACGAGTTACAGGTACTACGAGGTATTCGTAGGTGATATAGAATGAGGCACCCACGCCTATAATAACTAGCGATCAAAATTCGACCGTATTACTTATTCTTATTTCAAGCTTGAACATTATTGTTTTTGACGTGACAACGTCTAATAAATCGATGAACGCTGGCTGTATGTACGAAAAATCTGTTCGTTAAAGTAATTAAAATCTTTGAATTAATGAGTGCAAATAAAAGTAATATATATTTTTTTTAATGTAGGTTTCATTTCACTCCTTTATATCCATAGAAAATAATGATAATTCAATAAAAATGATAGAATTTTATTCATAAAATAATGCAATAATTTCATCAATGTTTTGTTATGACGTTGTACGTTAAACTTTACAGACAACCATTTTTTTATTTTTCAGATTACCTGTTTAATCTTTGCATAGAACCTTTCTGAATTTAGTTCTATTATAATATATATGTGTGTGTGTCGTTCAAGCAGTAGTGTATGTATTATTATTATTTTTTTTTATGTATTTCTAATTTATTTTCTATTTAACCGTGACTGCGTGGATGGGAGCGGTCTTTCGGCTGAGAGCCCCTAGCGCTCGCTGGAATTGTCCGCGTAAGGGTGTAAGACCCATCTGAGGCTAACACCTTCGTCCCTTCCAAAAAAAAAAAAATGGGAGCGGTCCTTTTCTTCGATCCTTCGAGCGAACCACTTGTGCCTAGAAACTGTCTCACGTTTCGTTGTGTTTAGAGTGATTGTATTAAAGTAACCTACCTACGACTTTCATTTTTCTCATAAGAAATATCTACGCCCATATAATGTCTGACGGAGATGATCCTACCTATGATCGGGCTCCCTATTCCGACATATACAAAAACAAAGATTCACTCACTTCTTCTCCATATAAAAAATTGCATGTTCATGGGATTGTCAACGATGAGAACCGCGAGGCTAAATTGCCTGGTCATGAAATTCTTAGGAAATAGTTTCACTCATATTTTAATATTTTTTAACTTATTCAAGTCTTTACGCCAGTCACGAAATTTTATTCCCGCTCTTTTATTTGAATTGAGGCGTGTTCGGAAATACCACCCATGATATTTTATTATAAAAAATATATTACGTAACATTATTGAAACTAAAAATAAATATTTACATGTTAAATATCAGTTTTATTTGCAGTAATTACTTATTTTCGTTTAAATACAACAATAGCTTAAAAATTCAATTAATTACATTAAAAGAAATAATTTTCTTTTTGCAAAATTACTTTAGTTAGTACGAATATCCGAACGTGTTTGTCTTTGAGGTCAAATTCAAAATCGGAACTGCGAAAGGGCTGGTCTTTGTCTCTCTCTCTTTCTAATGGCGGGAAAGAGATAGAGTATGTATGTTTCGAATTGTATGATTAACCCAAGACTGAAAGCCGCGAAAATCTTATATGCGCGGTTTTCTAAAAAAACAAAAATTTTAAAGTTACTTTGTCTTACTGATTCCAGGCAGCAAAACCTTAACATAACTACATGTTTGAGCTACTGAAGTGAAAATGCTTTGGCAATGCTTTAAATATCAGTAAAAAAGATTTGATAAATAGTCTCAACTCATTATCAAAATTAGGGGTAATGAAAATAATGTTATGTGCTTTCCCATACTCTTCAAACTACTCAGATATGGAGAATAATTATATTTGGCATTTAAATAACCATATGCATAATGTTACATGTCATAGTGCTAATTTTATATATTTTGATACTAACAAGTTTGTTAGTAAGTTAAAATTGAAACAGGATACACTGTTTATTCCAAAAAAGCTTAGGAAATTGATTGCGTCACTTGTAGCATATAATATTAATAGGATACGGGATAACTCAGTAAAAATAAGTAATTTTAACATTAATATTCAGAATAAATCTTTAAACAAAAACTTTTGACAACAGAGAAGCTCAACAGTTCGATTTTTGTAATACATCAGAATATTAATCGCTTCTTTGGCAAAATTCTAGATATTCATTTATTGTTAGATAAAATAACTATAGACATATTATGCTTTACAGAGACATGGTTGAAACCGGGCACTATGCTTTTTAATATTAAAAACTTTACAGTTGCCAGTATATTCAATAGATTATCTGCAGAAGGTGGCGGCACAATAATTCTTATAAATAATAATATTAAATTCAAGGATCGGAAAGATATTTGCAGCCTCTCTGTTGAGCGTGTTTGTGAGGTGTCTTGTGCAGAGTTGCAGAGCTATATTATTGTATGTGTTTATAGGCCACCGGCATCAAATTTTTTATTGTTTACCTCTATAATAGAAGAGATTCTTCGTAAATTATTTAATAATTGTAACAAGTCAATAGTTCTATGTGGCGACTTTAATGTAGATACTCTTAGTAATTCATCTGAAAGTCGGAATTTAGTTGCCTTATTCAAATCATTCAACTTAGATATATTATTTAATGAGTCAACAAGATCTACAGCCACTTCGGCTACTTGTATTGATAATATATTAACTAATAGTAGTATACTAGGGAAATCGATTATTAGTGGTGTTCGCTCGGATCATAAGGCTCAATTAATAGAATTGCCATTTAAAAGACAAGTATTTAAAGTAACGAAAGTAATTAGACCTACTACTAAGGCAAGATTAGACAACTTTAAGAATAATTTAGAACTGAAACTCTGTAATACAATATATCATAGTAATGAGCCCAATGTCTTGTATGAAGGTTTATTGTCCGGGATTTGCGATAATTTTAATAGAGCCTGTCCTACTAAAATAGTGAAGGTAAATAGTAAAATGGGATTTAGTGACTGGGCTACTAAAGGTATTCGTAAGAGCAGGGATAGGTTGTATGAACTTTATCATTTAAAATCTCTAACTCATAACGAGGAATTTCATAAATATGTTAGAAACTTTTCAAAAACATTCAAGTTAGTGTGTAATCAAGCTAAATCTCACTTTATATGTAATAAAATAGGTAATGCGAATAATAAAATAAAGACAGTCTGGAATGTTATTAATACGGAAACTGGTAAAATTAGAAATAATAATGAACAGGTAACTCTTAAAATTAATGATAAAATTTTAACGAATAATTTAGATGTAGCCTGTGCTTTCGAAAACTTCTTCACGAGTATACCTGGTAAAACTACTAAAAGCCTTAAATCATGTCCTATAGTAGCGGAATCTTTACTCAAACAGCATATTCATAATATATTTCCTAGTTTTAAATTTGAGCATATTAATGCTAGCGATATCTTAAATACTTTTAATTCGCTCAATATGAAAAGTACTGAAGATTTATGGGGCTTATCAGTAACAATCGTAAAATCAATAATAACAGTGATTGCACCGGTTTTGTCAAATATTTTTAATGAATGTATTGATCAGGGTTGTTTTCCTGATTTGATGAAATACAGTAAAATAGTACCTATTTTTAAGTCCGGTTGTAAGGAGAATCCTTCTGATTACAGACCAGTTTCCGTTCTGCCAGCACTTAGTAATTTTTTTGAAAAACTGCTGCTTAATCAAATGTTAGGTCACTTTACTAAGCATAAGATATTGCATGGTCATCAGTTCGGTTTCACGAAGGGAAGATCTACATCCGATGCGGCAGCAGCATTGCTGAGACACATTTATGGCGCATGGGAGGATTCTCAGGATGCGATTGGCATTTTTTGTGATCTATCCAAGGCTTTCGATTGCGTTGACCACCGTACGCTATTTCTAAAACTTGACTACTACGGAATTCGTGGAACTGCTCATGATCTTGTTTTATCTTATTTATCAAATCGTCAACAAAAGGTAGGGATTACAGGCACAACATCCAAGGGCTCTTTAGTCGAAATGGGGGTACCCCAGGGTTCAATTTTAGGTCCATTTTTGTTTTTAGTCTATATAAATGACTTGCCATATGTTGTAAATGATCTCACAGATATTGTCTTGTTTGCTGATGATACATCATTAATTTTTAAAGTTGATAGAAAAGACAAAGATCTAACTAAAGTTAATCATACTATGTCAATTGTCTGTGGGTGGTTTGCTACAAATAATCTATTACTAAATTCAAAGAAAACTAAATGCTTAAGGTTTTCTTTACCGAATGTAGCACAAGTAGATAGCCAAATAATAATAGATGGGAGCCATATTGATCTTGTTAATAAAACGGTATTTTTGGGTCTTACATTAGACAATAAATTGCAGTGGGGACCTCAGGTTGATACTCTAGCTGCTAAGTTAAGTTCGGCTGCATTTGCTGTTAGGAAAATTAAACAATTGACGAATGTTGAGACAGCCAAATTAATTTATTTTGCATATTTTCATAGCCTCTTGTCCTATGGTATTTTATTTTGGGGAGCAGCAGCGGATATAGAATCAATATTTATTATACAAAAAAGAGCAATTCGTGCAATTTACGGTATGGGTCCCCGTGAATCATTAAGAGATTTATTTAGGGAAATAAATATAATGACATTGCCTTCATTATATATTTATGAAAATATAATGTTTATACGTAGAAACATAGGAATGTTTGAGTCAAAATTGGATATCCATAATATTAATACAAGACAAAGGGAGAAGTTAGTTGTTCCATATTTTAGACTAACTAAAGTAAACAAGTCATTTCTTGGTAATTGTGTTCGATTTTATAATAAGATACCGCTTTCAGTAACCAAAATGTCTGATCATAAATTTAAAAATTATATTAGGAAAGTTTTGAAAGAAAAAGCGTATTACAAGGTGGTTCATTATATTGAAGATAAAAATGTATGGAAATAGCTGCTCTCTGCACAGTGCACCTCTAATTTTCTTGTTTAAGTTGTAAGTAATTATTGTCATTTTCTATTTTGTAGTCTTGTTATTTTTTTTTTTTTTTTTGTTTTTTGTTTTTGAATATTAGCTTTATTAAGTATTTTGTAATTGTTAAATATAAAAATATGTAAAATTGATGTTATAAAATAGCCAAAAAGTCAGAATAGATAAAAAAGAATTTAATAAAATAAAAAAGAATGTAACCTTGCTGAGTTTCTTGCCGGTTCTTCTCAGTTGAAGGCTGACTTCCGAACCGGTAGTAGCTTCAGTAACTTTAAATTTGACCTTCATAAGTGCCTTCTGAGGGCCTAAACTGAATAAATGGTTTTGAATTTTGAATTTTGAATTTTTGAAAAAAGGGTATTTTTCTTCTATTTTATAATGTGTAAGGAACTTTACATCGGGAGCTATATCAATTGCTCCCTCAACTAAATTATTAGTTCAAACACATTATTCCTTATAAAAAGTTCGCAAAAGTCAAATGATTTCATAACTCATTATTTTTGGGCGCCTAAAATGTTGAGTTTACTTATTGTAATGGTTTAGAAGGTGTCAATACATAGGTAGTAGCTTCAGTAACTTTAAATTTGACCGTCATAAGTGCTTTCCGCGGGCCTAAACTGAATAAATGGCTTTTGATTTTTTTAATACAATCCCTATTCAGTTTAGACCCGCCGAGGGCAGTTACTGTTAAAAACCACTGAAGTCAGGCTTCAAACTATCCCCATGCAAAGAAATTAAGACTCTTTAACCTAAGGGTGGAATTCTCAAAAATCTGAATGTTTATATAAATTTGTCCTATTTTTTTATTTCCGTACTAACATTTCCCCCTTTACCCCTTTCGTTTAGGGGATAAATAAAAAACTACATATTATGATTGTATTACGAAATATTCATTAATTAAATTAACTTTTTCATCCCCTTTCTCTCTTTAGCTTTGCTAGCCTTACTTTGTGGCGGTGCGGTGCCTTGAATACCTATCTAGTAAATTTATAATTTTACTAGCTGTCCCCCGCGGTTTTATCCGCGTTTCCGAGGGATGTAACATTTTCCCGGCATAAAAAGTATTATATATGCTATTCCCGAATATGTTATATCTATGTGCCAAGTTGCATCTCAATCAGCTGTCCCCCGCGGTTTTACCCGCGTTTCTGAGGGATATCACATTTTCCCAGTATAAAAAGAAGCCTATATGTATTCCAGGAAATACTCTATCTATGTGCCAAGTCTCATCTATATCCGTTTAGTAGCATTTGCGTGAAAGAGTAACAAACATACTTACATAAAAATCTTTTCTCCGGATAGAGGAGTAACTGCCCTAACTCTGTTTTTACCTATCTATATACTAATTGTGTTGTATAAGTCAGCAAGTAAGTCAGTAAGAACATTGTCTTATACCTATCTATAAACAAAATAATACGCTGGGAAATTCTTTACACACGACCATCTGATCTCAAACTAAGCAGAGCTTGTATTATGGAAACCAGATGACTGATATACTACATATAAATTAAGCAGAGTTTGTACGCCATGGTAATGGTTTCTAAATATTACTTATATAGATATTAACCCAGACACAACTCACAGATAAGTTCATGCACACAACTGTGTATCCAGCCCCCTTATTCAGCTAATACAAACTTCGTCGGCGAGCCGCTTCACGGAGGCCTCGCAGAGCTTATCTCTCACGTGATTGGCAGTATTAGCGTAGTTAGCGAAAGAGACAGAGCACGGAGGCCGCGACGAAACATCCTCGAGATTGTGTCATTTTCCTTACAGAATCGAGCCCCTGTTTTAACCGTGATTTTTATATTATTATATTATCCATCCACAGATCCGCAATAGGGTTGCAAGATGGCAATCGAATATAATAATTGTAGTAGGTATGATAAATTTTCATGCATAAGTAGTTTAAAAGGCCGCGACGATACATCCTCGAGTTAGTGTCATTTTCCTTACAGAATCGAGCCCCTGGATGGGAATCGACCCCACGACCTGTGGTGTGGCTGAGTCTCTAACCTCCAAACCAACTGGTCCGTCTAATTGTACTATTCTATCTGGGGTTATTTCATATAAGTTGTCCCCCGCGGTTTCACCCGAATTTATCGATTTCATAATATATATTGCCAATCACCAATCAATATGATTGTTTGGTGCCCAAAAGATAATATTAACGTATTTAATCTCTATGAGCACCGTTGCGGTGGCTTCTAGTGGTAATATATCATTTTTTTTTATTTATCGATCAAATAATTGCAGTTTTAGGGATCCCTAGGAAGTTAACAAGTATATTATTCATTTTAAAGTACTATATTAGTGTTTTTGATTCTTTAGTTACTAGCACATAATATTCATATGAAACCAGTTTTTTTTATTAGCTCATAATACTGTCATACAGGGAAATTATTCCCTTTTGAGCACAATACATAGAGCACCAATTGTATACCGATTTGAGCACCAATAAACATTTTTTCTTAGAGCTCAAAAGGTAATATTGAATCGTATTTATTCTTCTTTCAGTGCGGTATTTTCTAGTGGTCATTTAAAATAAAGTATAAATATCGATAAAAAAAATCTGTTTTAGAGATCGTTCGGAAGTTAACAAGTACCTATATTGTCAAAAAATCCCCGCGGTTTCGGTTTCACCCGCCTTCCCGTGGGATGTAACATTTTTCCGGCACAAAAAGTATAATAGTGAATGTAAGTATGTGCAATTTCAGGACATTTTCTATATAATAGGTTGGGGAAAAAGTTCCTTCGCATTTTTTAAGAAAATTCAAAACATTTTTAATATAGTTTATTTACATTTGACTAAAGTATGTAGGTACCATTTTGTTCGATAACTTTTTGCCATCTTGTAGGTAGGGACATGATCCCATTGCTATAGAAATTTTGGGACTTCTGATCAAAATACTGCGACAAGTGGTTTTGACAGTCCTCTCGTGATGTTAACCAGACACTGCCTAAAGAATTCTGAAGAGACCGAAACAGGTGGAAATCTGAAGGTGCACGGTCAGGACTATACGGCGGATGCATTAACACCTCCCAGCCAAACTCTCTTAATTTTTGCTGAGTGGCTAAAGATGTGTGAGGTCTAGCGTTATCATGATGAAAAACCACATCCCTTCTGTTGATTAATTCCGGCCGCTTTCTCTCAACTTCTTGCTTTAATCTCATCAGTTGTTCGCAGTAGAGTTCAGAATCGATGGTCCTGCCTGGTGGTAACAGCTCATAATGAATAATGCTCTTCCAATCCCACCACACACACAGCATCACCTTGTTGCGAGTTAACCCGGGTTTCGCCACAGTCTGTGCAGCCTGACCGGCCTATGACCACGACCTTTTTCGCACGTTCTTGTCGTACGTGATCCACTTTTCATCACCAGTTATCAGCTTCTTCAAAAATGGTTCGGTTTCATGACGTCGTAATAAAGAATCACAAATGAGTACACGGTTCATTAGGTTTCTTTCAGTGAGCTCGTGAGGTACCCAAATATCTAGCTTTTTTGTGTACCCAGTTTTTTTCAAATGCGCCAAACCTGTTTTGTGGTCAATTCCCAGTTCTTCAGCTACGTCGTAACTACTGATATGCCGATCTAGCTCCACTTTTTCAAAAATTGCATCCATTTTATCCGTAATGGGGTGACCAGAGCGACGTGCATCTTTGACATCAAAATTTCCGGATTGAAAACGCTTTAACCAAATTTGTGCTACTCTCACAGACACTGCACTAGATCCATAAACAAACATTTTTACCTTTTTTGTAGTAAAATTTTAAAATGAATCGAATTTCTTCATTAGATTCACTCATCTTGGCGGTACAAAAAACAAATGCAAATCACACATTTTCCTAATTTGAATTTGGAATTATGTTCTTCAAAATTTAAACTTTCAATGATACCAAAACCAGCCAGATACAAATAGTATAGCCAAAGACATTTTATTACAAGTTCATGCATACTATAATGCGAAAAGACTTTTTCCTCAACCTAATACATCGTGATATTTTGCTGGTTGTTTTCCCGCGCCAGAACAACTTGCCATAGGGAGTACTATCGAAGCATAAACTTAATTAAAAAAAGCGGGTGAGTGTACTTATGAACGCACGTAAGAAGTTATACCCGAAATTAGTTACTACGGTTCTTAAATATTTTGAATGGACTCGTTATAAGGCCCCATTTAACATCCTTTCAGCTTTACGGGTAGTTTTGTAACACCTATACAGTATGTAACAAAAACCCTGTTATTCCTTTTAGGAACGTTATACATTACCTACAAGCACACCATTAATGATATTAGAATTTAACAATTATAAACATTGGCTAGTACAAAGGTCAAAATCAAATAACTATTAAAATCGACACATTCAAAAAAATGTTTAGAGTATCTGATTTTACAAATACATCTTTATTTCGCTAAATAGCCTACGAGCTCGGCGGCTTTCTTTGATGCGACAGAAGATGCCGCTAAAACGTAGGCGCGTGCCTCGTATCCCTGCCACGTGCCTTCCTACCCCTTTACCCCACCACCCGCCGCCCTGCGAATCATAAGCGAATTCCTTAGTCTCCCGCGCAACTTACTTTCGAACGGTTGTTATTGTTGACCTAGTGAGTGACTTGTGTTTTGTTTACGTAAGATCACCTGATCTGACGCCCTTCGATTGTTTGCCTCTGGGGTACCGTTAAGCAACAGGTGTTCAAAAAACCGTGTGATACGGAGGTCGAAATGCGTTCACGCATAGTAGCAGCATTTGACCACATCAAGTTCTATAGCTCCATTTTACAAAGCGTACGTGAAAATATTATTAGGCGTTGCAACAAATGTGTCGAGGTACAAGGTGGTCATATTGAACAGCACCTCCGTGGCCGTCTAGTAGACATTATAATAAATAATACATTAAAATGCAAGTAGGTACTTAAGGTTTTGTGTGACAGACGCGGGGACTTTATTTTGTTTATGTAAAAGTGTTAAATGTACTTATAACAATTATCAATTGTGCATAAAAATATCGTGTAAACCAACATTTTCAAAGATTCATTCGTTAAAGTGATAAACAACAGCTGACAAAGTCGTGAACTTGTGTAGAAAAAATAGGTAGATAACCGGCGCGGCGCGGCGGCACCGACAAAGAGAGGCCACTCTCTTTGTCGGGTCGGGTAGAACTTCTTCCTATTATTTGTGATTTCGGGTCATCGCTTCATGCAGAGGTAAGATATCAGAATAACATTACAAATATTAATAATTAAATATTTATTTTAATTATTTGTGTTTACAGTTTATTATAAATGACTTCCTTTATTACGTATGTATACAGATTCTTAAAACGTAGGTAGAAGGAACAACAGGGTTTTTGTTACATATTGTATAGGTACCAGGTACACAATAAAGAAAAGTATTTGAAAAAATTTATTCATATTTTAAAATAGTTACTACTGTGTGGTCAGGCATGCGCTTAGCTTTATTTTTATTACGGTCTTGTCGCAAAATAATTCACATATATGGAAACATGATAATAGGAGCTGACCCATCGCCAATGTTATCACAATTCTTTAGCGATACCAGTCTTCTGTTAAACATTTTCTCCAGTTGCCTTGTGAGTGTGACACGGTAAGTAATATTTTGTACTTTATGGCATACTAGCTTTTGCCTGTGGCTTCCCTCGCGCAAACATCAGGATTAGATACAAAGATATTCTATAAAAAAATATATATTTTGTATTTATACATAAAAAGTTAATTTAACATTAATATGTAACATTACATAAAATATCTTTTGTAGTTATTGTGTGTAAGACTTAAAAACATTCCACCTCACAAACATTCGCATTTATTGTATTAGTGCGACGTAGGATCTTTAGAAAACACTGTCTGATCGATGAAGTTATTATTGGGTATCAATATTCCATTTTATTGTACCTAATACTTTTCAGATGACAAGTAAATGGAAAAACAAAAAATTACTTCATACGTGTAGGTTTTGACAAGATGTTTTGTTTTTGCATTTTTTTAAATACATAAAAATATCCTATATGTACTTATATATATCGTATATAATACCTATTATAACTAAAATACATGCGTGAAAAAAAAAATACACTTTCTAGCACCGATCATAGTGATAGAGATAATGATCAACACATTTAAAAGAAATGGGGACCTTTAGGGTAGTTTCGATAAAATGGGCACCAAAATCGTGTAAATTTTAAAAGGTGAACTTACATGTAGTGCCCTTTTACAAATATTTTATGTTTCTTATTTTATTTCTTTATAGGAATGGGATACCTATTCAGACAGAATATTGGAACGAAGTTCTTTAGCGCGTTGTGAAAGGGGGCTAGACGGAAAAAAAACATACGAAAAGTTGTAACGACACTTTTGTTCGAAATTTAAATGATATGGTTTATTATTGGGTTTGTTTTTTTCATAATTTATTTAAAGGCAACATATTTAAAATTCTGTTCCATTTATAAATTAGTATAATTAGTAATTATTAGCACAGTCATGATCTTTTATTGAAGACCTAATACTAAAGACGAGAGATTGCAAGTTTTTCTCAACACTGGACCTAAACTCAGCGTTTTGGTCAATTCCAATGCGTATCTTCGTTCCATCCGGGCGTCCCTTGACACCTCTCAATTTTTTTTTCTTTAACATATTCTATATTTACACTCAGACACAGAGCAAAAAGAGATCGCATCCTTGCATTGAAATTGACTACTCTAAGTTTTTGTTTTTTTTTTTTTCAGAAAATGAAGCTCTTCGTGCTTTTAACAAGCTTTATGACAGTTAAAGCATACGTCATCCAGGGTGACATCGCCATCATTGACGGAGTTCACCACCAAAAAGAAATATTATACGACAACTTAAATTCCGCATCCAAATTGGTTGTTGACCACATCACGAATAATGTATTCTTTTACGCTGACTCTCGACTGACAAGGCTCAATTTAAACAATAGTGAAACAAAACATTTTAAACAAAGGGGTGCCCAATGTATAGCCATAGATCATGACACCCATGATGTGTACATCGGGACAGCTAGTGCCATTTACAAGTACAGAAAAGGCACAGAAGAGGAGGAGATGGCTGGTGCCTCAGGTACAGATGTATGGAGGATGTACTTCAAAAAAGTACTTTACTACAATAAATACAGTACTGGCAACATATATATGTTCGTCAACTCGTACTCAAATATGTTTCTTACATTAAACGGTCAGTTAACTTCACTTCTAGTTGACAACGATGATACCATGTACTATAGTTATGATAACCAGAAGCTGTACAATCGGAAGAAAAGTGTACAGACTCTTTTGTATGAGGGATTCGTGACAGCTCTTGCTGCTGATAAAAATGGGAAAGTATACTTTTGCGCAGATGATGGAATTTATACATCGGTACAAAATAGTATCAAAAGAGTTATTCCAAACCCATGTTACTATGGCTTAGGGTTCGATATTGAAAACAATATTGTCTACTCAGATCATTACAGAGTAATAAGACTGAAGCCGATAATCGAACAACAAACAAGCACTCAGACTACAAAGGTTTCTAATAATGATGATAGTAAAGTTGTTAATGCAACGTTGTACGAAAATATTAATTATATTAAAACACAATTGAAGAGCTTAAATGAGAAATTTGACAGACTACAGTCAGCTGATACCCTGTCTCCCTCTCGGGCCATTCGCTTAGATAGAATAGAGGGCATGAATATAACTTTCAGCATCGGTGAACAAAGTGTCGGATTGTCTCCGTAGTATTGTAAAAGTAATTTAATCTTACTATTTCTTTGAAACATAAATCTCATGCAATATGTGTACAAGTGGTGTTTTAATAAATAAGGTCGAAAATGCCGTGTAATTTTCTTAATATAAATAGCCATTTGTAGAAGTGAAACTTCTTATCCGAAATTCTGATCCGTGACGAACAATAAATGAATGATAAACACAATCTATGTCATTCAAAAGTGATTGATGAATAATTAGGGTCTCCAAGAGCAGACCTCTCACATAGTTAGCGAAAGGGACAGAGCATAGAAGCTGCAACGAAATATTCTCGAGTTAATGTCATTTTGAAGCCCAAGTCTTGTTTCAATGTGATGTCAGTTAACAGCAGTCTGCCGTCTCATACAGAGAGTGGGTTCTAGTTCCACAACGAGCTTGAGTTTCCCAGAGGTAACAATTCAATCATTTATTCAGTTTAGGCCCTCGGAAGGCACTAATGAAGGTCAAATTTAAAGTTACTAAGTTACAACACTGTGGTACGGTATTTGTAGTTCCCGCCTGCATTGGCAGATTTATATAAGGGCTTTTTGGACTAACCTAACCTAAGGTTGGCAACCCTGAGACCATTAATGCGCGCATATCAAACGTAACCGGGGATTCACCATTGCTTGTATTTTCTCGAGTCTATTACTGGAGATTCCTCACAGTTTTCTGTGTATTTTCTCGCAAACGTAGCCATTCGCAGTAGAACAGGCTTCATGTCTCTTTGGAGAGCAGGTTTTGGTTCAGCAGTTCGGATTAGCGTTGTACCACAACTACCCTTAAGTTGAAGGTCTGCCAAGCACGTGTGGGTGTTTCAACAGTTGCCTTAAGATAGCTGCCATCCGTCCGGGTTTCCCTGGATATGTCCTAGTTTAGAGGGTGTCCGGGCACCGTCCGGATGTTGTCAGGGGAATCCTAATTAATTAGTAGATAAGCTTTCAAAATTGATACGTAATCGCAAACCGCATCGAATTAAAATATTTTTAGGCGTGTCTGGGAAAAGAAGGCAATTTCACCTAAATGTCCAGACTATTTTTAGTTCTTGTCCGGCGTTGGCAATTTAGGTGATGGCAGCCCTACCTTCAGAGCTTGTTCCCTGGCTTGGTGTACGTACCACATTCGGCCACATCACCACTTACCATAGTAACATTGTGGGCAAACAAAAGAATATACAAGACCTAAATGCCAGATCTAAAATTTATTACAAAATTCAAAAGTATACAGCTTAAGCCCGCGGTGGGAACTTGTGAAGGTCAAATTGAATGTTACTGAAGCTACCACCGGTTCGGAAGTTAGCCTTCAACTGAGAAGAACAGACAATAAACTCGGCAAGGTTACTTTAGGTAGGTACTCTAGGTTTACTTAAATATCCTGGAATATTCTTTCTTTTTTTTACACACGGCCATCCGATCCTAAACTAAGCAGAGCTTGTACTATGGAAACCAGATAACTGATATACTATATACTCCTTGTTTTTTTTTCTATATACATACATAAATAGATATTTACAACCAGAAACAGAACAAACAAACATGTTCATGCACACAAATGTTAGTCTAGGGCAGGAATTAAATCCACGACCTTCGGTGTGGCAGTCAGGGTCTCTAACCACAAACAGGGCCTTCTTTCCCATTGGGCACTTTGGGCATGTGCCCAGGGCCCCTAGTTCGGAAGGAATGAAGCCGTTGGACGGCCAGGGGTTACAGAGAACGCATGCGACAGATCGTGTCGTGAGAACGGATCGGCGTGTCGCGATCTTAACTCTCATAGCATAGTCTAGGGGCCCCATTATGCTAATGCCCAGGGCCTCCAATAGTTTTAAGACGGCCCTGTAAAAGACCGTCGTTGAATATTGTTACGTAGAATATTAAATGCATGATATTGTTTTGAATGCGGTGTTGGGAATTCCAAAGCAGATAATAATTTTAATAAGCAACTAGAGTGATAACCTTATGTCCATTTTCGCTTGGCATTGTTGTTGCTGTAAACCGGGTTTGGATTTGCCCCGGGCGGCAATTTCAAAGGGCGTCCAATTCATGTTTGAAGATTTAACTTTTATTTCACACAAAGAAGAAAGATATAAAATATGTGGTAAAATTTTATTAAAAGGGTTTTTATTTATTTATTTATATTTAAGACAGAAACAGTATACTATACCACATCGATAAGGCTCAATCTCTAACGGCGAAAATTAATATGCAATCCCGATCGAAAATCCATGGATTGATGAACCTTTTGACAGTAATTTTAATACACGTAATGTTAAAATTCTACTTCAATCTTTCGATTTTAGATCGGGGTCGTATATTAATGTTCTATGAAAGGTTCGTTCCAACTGAGTGTTCCACGATATTCATGCATTAAATTTTTTTTTTATCACAAACGCTGGAGAAGACGGGGTGATTGGCTACCCCGGTCCGGAAAAATCGTAGATCTGGAGCTGCTTTCTGCACATCTTTTTGTACGAGCGCCTTACTGGAGAAGTACAATCTTAAGGCTATAAACCAAAATTATTTTTATTTTGCAGCTTTTGTGCTAATACAGTGTGTATACAAAGAGAAATATAGAAACTCCAGAGAACACAGAAAATTTTATTAATGCAATTAATTAGGCTGCTATTTAAGTTTTATTTCATAACAGCGCCATCTAGTTAAAACTGCCGGAACTACGATGCCTGATATAGAGCTTGTCTAAGTGCGTTGTCGGTGTCAAGACCTCGCTTGAGCATTATACTGCTGTGTTGTCAACGGCAAGACAAGTACCAATTATTGGTAATAGATGGCGCTACTTTGACCCTAACTGTAATAAAATAACTTGCATAAAAAAGAAGAATTTTATGTACTTCAAGGCTACGTAAACTAAGTGAGTACATCATCCTGTCAGCATGAAAACGTACTGCAAATGTATGTGCGGTGGTGACGTCATACCACCTAGGTGACCCTGCAATTACAAGAAAAAAACATCAAAATCGATCAAGCCATGAGATGATCTTGAGTATTATGAGCAACGATTTTTTATAAATAAAAACTAGCATACAAGCCGCATTTCGAAGGTACCTAATGACTCCCCTTAACATTATACATAATATACCAGCTGATATTTACTTTATTATAATCTATACATGAAAATTTATCGTACTACAATTATTATATTCGATTGCCATTTGCAACCCTATTGCGGATCTGTGGATGGAATCATGATTAAAAAAACTGTTGATCGTAGATTAAAAATAAAAAAATGTAGTTAAAAAAATAATTGTTAGGGGTGGACAACCATTATGACTTAGGGGTATGAAAAATAGATAGTAGCCGATTCTCAGACCTCAGATTATTATCTTCTATATAAGTTATATATATGAAAAATAGGGTCCTTTGACGCACCATGCCTCAAAACGACTGAACATATCGGGATGGGACTGCTACAATTGGACGCGGAATTTTTCCTAGACGGATATAGGCTATGTATCATATCGATGCGGGGGACAGCTATCAGTGTGCAAATTTCATTAAAATACGTTCAGCCGTTACAAAGTTAAATGTTTATAAACATTCGCACACGAATTTTCGTATTTAGAATAGGTACTATAGATTTTAGTTTGGTATGTTTTTAGTTTTAAATTAATATAGCCCTATATATTCGGTCCTGCGGCTTCATTCGCCTTCTCGAGCGATCTTGTATTTTATACAAAATCACCATCAACCATAGTTTGTAAGTATGGATGTTTAACCTTTCACGCAAAAACTATCATACAGATTTGAATGGATCTTGGTACATACTCGTATATTATAGAAAATACCATGGAATAACACATAGGATACTTTTTGTGCCGGGAAAATGTTACATCCCTCGGGAATGCGTGTGAAACCGCGGGAGAAAGCTAGTTAACATATAGATTTCTTTATTTAAAGTGCGCCTTTCCACTGAAGTCATGCGCCTAGCACGCCACGGTCATGGAGTATCATCGAGTTGGTATCGATGTCGTAACGGTGTGGTTATCCATCGTACGGCTTCTTACTCAGTGACAACGGCTTCGTCTACTATCGACCCAGGTCGCAGGTTCGAGGCCCGTTTGTACTTGTTGTATTCGTCTATTGAAATAGATGTAATAATGTATGGTTGGGCCAACTGGCTTATTGTTTTGGGACAAATATTTATTTGCATGTCTGCTTGTTTTGTGTCTCGTGTAAATAAATACATAGTATAAAACAAAGTCGCTTTATCTGTCCCTATATCCCTATGTATGCTTAAATCTTTAAAACTACGCAACGGATTTTGATGCGGTTTTTTAAGAGTGATTGAAGAGGAAGGTTTTTTTGTATAATACATGTGACATCCCACGGGAACGCGGGTAAAACCGCGGGGGACAAGTAGTAATAAATAAATATGCTGAGACATTCTTTACACACGGCCATCTGGTCCCAAACTAAGCAGAGCTTGTGCTATGGTAACCAGATAACTGATATTGTAAGATACTTGCTTGAAGTAAAAGGCTTTTGTATTTTTATTTATTCATTTATATAGATATATTTACATCTAGACACAGAACAAACAGACATGTTCATGCACACAAATGTTTGCCCAGGGTGGGAATCGAACCCACGATCGGTCAAGGCCTCTAACCGTCAATGCAAAGCTCTGCTTAGTTTAGGATCAGATGCGCGTGTGGACAGAATATCCCAAGGAAAAACTTACTATAATTAACACTTACACATATTCTAAGACGTTTCCTCAGACGTCACTCGACTCCAACTCGACTGAGGATACCTTAAGCATTTTCTCGAAGAATCATCAAAATTGGGTATTCTAAGTCATAACTTGAGCAAAACTCGAGCAATCCCAACTGATGTCGAATCGAAGTGTAGTTAAGGTAGCATGTCATTAGTACATTACTAATTCTATTATAGATAAAATATTAATGAAATAAAATAATGAGTTTCAGTAACTATTTACAAGCAATAAGCTTCCTTCAGGTTGGTTACCTTGAAGCTGACAGTTTCCTCACCTCGAGTGAGAGATGTCAAGTCGATTTTTGTAATTAGAATACTAATATCTTTGAGTGAGGTTGAGTGGAGTCGAGGAATTGTCGAGGAAACGTCTTAGAATATGGGTGTAAGACGTTTCCACGAAAATTCCTCGACTCCACTCAACGTCAATCCAAGATTAGTATTCATAGTTACAAAAATCTCCTCCACTCGACGCTTTCCCTTACTCGAGGTAAGGAAACAACTGTCAACTTCAAGGTACGTCGGGACCAACCTTAAGGAAGTTCATTGCATGTAAACAGTTACTGAAGGTCATTATTTTATTTGATTAATATTTTATCTATAATAGAATGACGTTACTAATTACATGTTACCTTGACTACACTTCGATTCGACATCAGGTGGGATTGCTCGAGTTTTGCTCAAGTTATGACTTAGAATACCAATTTTGAGAATTCCGCGAGAAAATGCTTACGGTCGAGTCGAGTTGGAGTCGAGTGATGTCTGCGGAAACGACTTAGAATGTGGGTGTAAGTGTTAATTATAATAAGTTTTTCCTTGGGATATTCTGTCCACACGCGCAAATTTTAAGATGCGCGCGCATCAGTGTAACACAAAGTTCTCACGGATGAAGTTAGCTGATACCGGTCTCTCCGGAACATCGTACAAATCGCAACTGTCAGTGTAAATGAGTAAGTAATGATGTTATTGTCAATGATAACCTAACAACGTCAAAAATTGTTATTCGTTGCTACATGCAGGTGCAAAGAGTTTGGACACTACAATTTCACGACTGAATAGTAAAAAATGGTTTTAGTTCAGTTTTTCTCACCTATAATTTAGGGTATAACTTCTTACGTGCATACATAAGTACACACACACGTTTTAATTATTTTTATATCACATGTAAATAAGTTTTCACTTCAAAATATTATTTTTCCCAGTGACGAGTGTTGTTATGAGTAGGCCTAATCCTATATAAGATGCATTTGTTTGTCTCTTTTTAGAGCAGCCTTTTCGATCATCAAGTTGCAAAATAGTGCTAAAGAAGGTTACACTTAAAAATATTAATCTATATTTATGCTAGTTGTCTAATGTAGGTCCTACCTTGTCTAGTGTCAGTTATAGTGTGACGTCAACATAAGCATTTAAATAAATAAATAGATATCGATCAAATCCACCATGACAGTTGTCAAACATCAAAATATTTTACGCGCGCTTTTTTGTAGCTACCTTAACTAGGGTTGTGCAGACAAAACTTTTGGCTTACTAAAATTTTTGAAGTGAAACTTTTTAACGGCTTTGAAATTCTGATGCGCAACCTTTTTGTGTGACGGAAAATAAATGAATGATAAACACAATCTATGCTATTCAAAAGTTATTGATGAATAATTAAAATGTTTCCCTGTAATACAAAAGTTTCACTTCTATCGTGTGGCTTTACGACATGAAGTTAAAGTGACTGAAAACACCAACGGCTCGGAGGTCAGTGTTCAACTGAGAAAAACTGTCAAAAAAGTAAGATTACATTTTTATATATTTTTATAGTTATCAGAATTCTGGGCGATTTGATATTTAAAAAATGCTTAATATTTACAGGCTTAGGTATTTATATAAAAAAATTAAACCAAAAAGAAATAGCAACAGATAGGTTTCAAAATTGAAGTTAAATTAAAGAAAAAGGAAGGATGCGTCATAAAGACACACGATAGATGTGTAACTTTAGTATTACAGGGAAATATTCAAATTATTCACCAATCACTTTTGAATAGCAGATTGTGTTTATCATTCATTTATTTTTGGTCATACAAAAAGGTTGCGTATCAGAATTTCAAAGCATATTCATAAGAAGTTTCACCTCAAAAACCAATATTGTACTTATGTACTACAATGCCAGCATAGCTGAGCACCTAGGTAACCTAATGTAAGTTAGTCAAAACGTGTGTCATTAAAGTTAAAATATTATTTAATGAATTGCTGTTATTGACAACCCTAAAAATTGCCCCAGTTTTATTTTGAAATCCGAATGCGTTCTGTGCCGGCCGCCGTCGTGTCTATGATGATATTTTTTATATATCGAACGCCGAATGGAAGCCTCAAAATTGTTTTTTTTTTTTATAAGAATAATGGCATTGTTTTGTGGACAAGATTTGTCTATGATCTCGATCAATATGGAGGTATTTGGGAGCATGTTTGATTTTATTATGTTACATCGTGACATTGCGTTTTGGTATTTTTGTTGGTCTATTGGGACTTCGATTTGAT
This sequence comes from Habrosyne pyritoides, assembly GCA_907165245.1. NCBI lineage: Eukaryota > Metazoa > Arthropoda > Insecta > Lepidoptera > Drepanidae > Habrosyne > Habrosyne pyritoides. The sequence continues at coordinate 7,973,122 of OU015610.1, read as the reverse complement.
GATAATTCTTTGTCATGGTTAGTTACTGAGTCATAAGATACAACAAATATTTTTGGTTCATAAAAATCGTACCATCTTTTTTGAGTTCATTCTTTGATTTATCATCTTTTACACAAAAATTACAATTACAATACAATAAATATTCTCAGATATAAACACAGGGCCTGGTCCCAAACTAAGCTGAGTTTGTACTATGGAATTCTGATAACTGCCTATTGTAATATAAAAAAAAATAAAAACATACTGTACACACAGACACAGAACAAACAGACATTTTCGTGTACATAAATGTTTGACCTGGGTGGGAATCGAACCCACGGCCTAGTCAGGGTCTACCACAAGGTCAACTGGCTCGTATTTTTTGTAAATCCAAATAAGATAATAACCCCAAAAATACTGGGTTTCAAGTGACATTTTTTACCCCAAAAGAAAAGCACATACCTTAACAGAGAAATACGATGCAAGCTATTTAATATTTAAAAAAGGAGTGCGCGTTTAAAAGGATTATTTCGTGGCGGCCATGACACTCGAGAGCATCGAAAAAAGAAAAATAATTGTTGGAAGGATTAGCTGCCAGTGTCAAAGTGTTAAATATCGAACACTGTCTAATTTGACAACGGCCGGCCGAAAACTTGATTCCGGTGCCATCGAAGTTGGGAGTGAAAAAAACAATTTGACAATCGAGTCATATTTCTCGTGGAGGTGTGACAGTTCGATTTGAAGTAATGTCGCCGCATCTGACAGGTCGTCGTGGATGGCTTAACGTTTGATTGTGTTTTTCAACGAAAATTATGATTGAATTTAATTATTAATTATGTTACGGGCATGAAACTCGTATGGGGATTAGTTTCAACTGTTTCAAAATTAACTGCAACATTCATAGAGCAACATAGATTGTTTATACCTATCTCACTGACGAACGCTATATTAGTACTTACTTGTTACGTGCCTGAATATTCAGCTAAAACGAAGCGAGCGAAGGCGAGCCAGCGCAACGACCTCTCACGTGATTGTATTGTTAGCGAAAGAGACAGAGCATAGAGGTCGCGACGAGACATCCTCGAGCTAGTGTAATTCTTTTTACATTATCGGAGCTTAGAAATTGAACTTCAAAATTGCAGTTTACATTAGTGTCGTAGGTCGGCGTGCGGTTAAAATGACTCCACGTTCTTACAAACGTTATGGCTGCACAAAATCTGCATTTAAAACTAAACTTTTCACAGTTGGAATGGAGTTCAAATTCAGTATGTCTGTTTCGACACTTTTCTTCGCAAGAAGGCCGCTTGGGTAGCCTTTTTACTTATTTATTATAATTTTTTTTAAACCACATGAGCCGACAAACAAACGGACGGTCCACCTGATGGTAAGTGGTCACCGCCGCCTATAGACATTTGCGACACAAGGGGCATCGCCAATGCGTTGTCGACCCTAAGACGTGAAGTTATTAAGTCTCATGTGCCTGTAATTTCACCGGCCCGCTTACCTTTCTAGCCGAAAGACAGTAATACAAGTGCACTACTGCTTCACGGCGGAAATGGGTAAGGTGGTAGTACTTCTCCGGACGAACTCTGCACTAAGAGCTCTACTACTCCTGACTTTACTCCTGACGGAACGGGAGAACTTTTGGGGTAAGTGGTTGTGTATTTTACTTTTGCCAAAAACGGTTAAGCTGTTTTAATGCGGTTGTTGCTATTTCGTATGATCCCAGAGCTGGTTTCGTGGTAAATATATTAATATATTTACATTGAAATGTCTAAAGATATAAATTGGTCTGCAAGCATATTTTATGTAGGTACATGTATCCGTTTTGTGCACAACTGTTTGATGTATACAATTTTATTGTCAGAAAAATATCTTTTAATATTAAAACAACAAGAAATAAAGAGAAAAAAACTATTTCAGTTCGAGTGTTGTTAACACAAGCCTATCAATAGTAAAACAAAAAATGTACTGTAATATTGAAATTTTATAATCTAGTGGTTCAGTTAAAATATTAAAGCTCGATTTTTTTACATATTGCATACATACGTCTGAGCGTGTATTCCATCGAAGATTCACACGTAGTTATCTGTATGTAGGTATCTATTGTATTTGACAAGTCACTCGCCTAACCTTCGCCCATTGTCCATCCATATCAAATAGAAAAGGGCTTCCCAAGTAGTTTCATTGTAAAAATTACTGCCAAATCATTGATCGACGATAAATACGTATCGATGTGCATCATTCACACGCCAGGTCGCGACAGGTGGCAGCACTTGCACGAAATGTCACACTGACGTTCGAATCTGTCAAATCGAAAACTATTGTCAAATCGAGATTCCTTTTTTAAATTGAATTTGATGATTTTACATTTCGGAGGCGTTCTTTTTTTAATTTCGGTGTGGCCGAAAATGCGTTTGTCGTGTAATCCCCAAGGGATATAGTAATGCTTCTTTTTTCATTCAATTATTTTTTAAACATGTCACGGCGTGGGTTATGGGACGATGGAACTCGGAGTATTTTATACGGTTTATTAATTTTCTATCAGTCATTGTTGCGTTACGTAGAATGTCATCTCATGCGAGCTAATCTCCAGATTATAATGGGGTACTTATAGGTGGGAATACCTAGATGGTACCTGTCTTACCTTCAACCTTACTAAATACCATAGACACGAGGTATTTTGATTGACTGATTTCAAATAACTATTAACAATGAATTTTCGGCTGGGAATATATTGAGATTTGATAAGCTGCAGGAATGCAGGAACTTTTAAGTGAATTCTCTACTAGTCATCAGCAACATCATCACATAAGGCTGTGAAATTGTGATTAAAAACAAGTGTAGTTTTAACATGTTTTTGTTCCATTTCAAAAGGATAGCTTTCTGCAAAGTTTTGTAAGTATATAAAGGTACTGGGGTGCAATGTCATGATATTAAAAGGCCTAATGAACCTTTGTTTCGATTGATTTTTAAAAACTATGTAGTTGCAACTGGCAGTTTATTTCGTTATTTGTTATCATCTGAGACCAATGAGGTTTTAATTTATGTACAATTGGAACTGAGATATTAAATCAATATTGCTAACGATAATTTCGCATTATTTTTCAGAATTCTAGTTTGCCCATCGTTTATAAGACTATAATGCCATCATGTTTCTATTTTATATAGAATAGTGCATCACAGCAACGAAAGTTATTATAAGTTTTTTCATAAAGACGTAAAGCAATCACGAACTGATTTGGCAGTAGGATATATGTATGTATCCTGATCAAAGCTTAAATAACAGACCAACCATAGAATACTAGTCAGCGTACTTTTTTAAAAGGCCGGTAACGCACTTCTCTGGTGTTGCGGGTGTCCATGGGCGTCTGTAGTCGCTTACCATCAGGCGATACGTCTGCTCGTTTGCCTACCATAATATAAAAAAAAATGGAGTTACACAGGTAAATTCTGGCTGAAAGCTTAGTTAAAGTTCTACAATTCAGGCACGGAATATGTTACACAGTATACTGTATACAGTAAAACCATGGTTATCACTCAATAAGTTCGCTACAGTATCTTTATAAGTAGACCCGTATAAGTGTGCCTATATGCATGAACATGCCAGTTTGTTCTGTGTCTGTACTATAGAAACTAGATAGCTGATATACTACATAAACTACTTATTTTTTCTAAATACATACACATATAGATATTTACACCCAGGCACAAAACAAACAGACATGTTCTTGCACACAAATGTTTGTCCTGGATGGGAATCGAACCCGCGACCTTCAGCTTGGCAGTCAGAGTCGCTAACCACCAAGCCAACTGGTTATAGGTTTTTTAATGATTTTCTTCTCGATTCTTCGACGATGGAATGTCATGTTTTAGGTAGATATATTACAAAGCTGTCATTTCTTCAAATAAATATAAGTAAAAAAGTTTTCCCGTGGGTTATACCATAGGCTATGTGTGTACCTATTTTCACCAAGATCAGTTAGCTGTGAAAGCGTAACAAATATACAACCTCACTTTTGCAATTATAATATTAGTAAGGAATTGTCTTCAGTAGCTAAAACCTCATTAGTAAGGAATGATAAACTTGCCCAATAAATAACCTCTTTTCATAACCTTTTCGCACCTAGCCGTCATAAATTTTGCAACCGTAGTCCTCAATGGACATGTCAGAAAAAAACGTGGGAATTTGTCTATGATCTATTGTTAGAATTCAGTTCCGTCCTATGAATGACCTTTTGTCATGTTTTTGTTGCAACCCTGTGTACACAGGTGTATTTATGTTTAGGTAGTATTCAAAGATGATCCCGATCGATCAGAAAATTATTTCATTTGTTCGTGTATCAAAAAGTTCTGTAAGAAAAAAAATACTTTTGAGACACCTGTCAAGTACGCAATAGTAAGGTCATCTTTAAGAAATCTTATTATTATATTTTAGAGCTCGTCCGAGGAAGTACTACTACCATACCCATTTCTGCCGTGAAGCAGTAGTGCACTTGTGCTGTGTTTCGGTTAGAAAGGTAAGGGGGCCGGTGAAATTACAGGCACATGAGACTTAACAGCTTCACGTCTCAGGGTCGACAACGCATTGGCGATGCCCCTAGTGTTGCAAATGTCCATTGGCGGGGGTGACCACGATGATCCTAGACTTATACAAATTACAAAACTTACAATAGGTATTTTTTAAAACAATATTATTAATAAAAATAAATAATATAATCCCATTTACCTTCCAAGCGTCCCTGCTTTAAAAACTTAGAATTCTAAATTAAACTCTGTAAGCGTTGGCGGCAAAATGACCATAAACAAGATTTGTTTTTATTCTCGCCACTGCTCAAGCCTGTTCTGCCTTTTGTGTGAGTATCCTGCTCTTTTCAGTCCAACCTTTTTAAGGAATAAATTTATTATGTATACTTTCGGGCATGACCAGTAGCTGTTTTTAATTGTGAGTTATGAGGTCCATATTTTTTTTTTAAAGTAACTTTTTTAAACGTAGACGTTTCCTGACGATCGGAAGGTAACCTTTGTGCTTTTATAGATCTGGATTATTTATTTGGGATCAGTATTTTTTTTTGTGATTGAATTAGTTACAGTTGCAGGTCTTTTGAGGGTAAATCGGATGGAACAATATTTTAATGTATTTAGCTACAATAGAGCGGAAATTCTTCCTATAATTCTGGAGTAAGGCTCGCACAGGATGGGACCGGATTTGATAATTTATGGCCGCATATAATTTGTATAATATATTTTTTCAATGGTAGTAAATTAATGCTTAAGAATTTTGAGTTTCTTGGCTAATGACTTCATAGACACGACAAATATGCGAAGTCTTTATTTCCTGAAATCTCTACCGCAAAAAATATATTAAAATGTTAATATAAAGAGTCTCATTTGTTATTTTCTCGTTTTATAACCTGCTACCGCTGCAGGTGGGCCCGCGCCTGCCATCTTTGCAACATGAGGGCCATCGCCAATGCGTAGCCGACCCTGCTTCCCCGAATGAACTGTACACTAAGAGTTTTTCTCTACTTCGTAAAATAATCTTATGGATATTTTTACCCAAGCAAGCCTTAATTATAATAAATTTAATTGGTTTTTGTAAGGAACCGTACATTTTTGTTCTAATATTTTTAACAATCAATACTACTTCACTAATCTACTCAGTATCGTAATGCGGTCCATAAAATGATTGAGAGGTTATTATCCATTAAAATGAGGAATATCTACGATTGTATGTCCCTGCCTTTTTAAGGCCCAGAATTGTATAAGGGGCTAATAAATAGCCAGGCAAAACCTTGATATAAGTCAAATATTTTACGACCGCTTTGTGTAAGATATCACAATTAGAAAGTATTTATTTTACAATATATACAAGTATGTATTTTTATCTGGTTTCCATGGTACAAGCTCTGCTTAGTTTGGGTTTAGACGACCTTGTGTAAAGAATGTCCCCGGATAATTATTTATATAATCGAAACCTGGCTACATTGTTATTAAAAAGTTCAAAAGAAAACACGTAGACTATTTCTAGTGAAAGATGAGGCAATGGAGCCTGCTCCGTAATCCAACGATTTTGGCCTTTTTATTTGTTAGGCTGTACTTGCCTTTGCCAATTTTAAGCGTGATTCAGAAAATATTATTAATAGTGGATGAACCCTACTTATAAAAATGCGAAAGTTTGTGAGGATGGAAGAATAAATGTTATATTATATATTAAGTGTTATGAATATATAGTTTATAATTTGGACTAACATATAAAAACCTTTTTGTCAACCATATTACATCGGGAGTGGTCACCGCCGCCTAGACATTTAGAATAGCTCTACTACTCTGATATTGATTTTATTGTAATAAGTAAGTACAAGTTAATATTAAATGCTATCCGACAAACTGCTATGCAGTTTGGCAGATTTCATGTATAATTTTATTGTAAACAAATTTTGGACAAATAAAAAAAAATAAAATTATCGGAATAGTATGATACGGAAAGAAAGAAACTTATAACAGTAATTTTTTTATTTTACTATCTTCCACTTACATATTAAAAGCGCGGGTGTCTATTGTTTTCTTTATTCAAAAGGGTACCACAGACAAAACATTCGATTATAGAGCAGATATCGGAACATAGACAATTGATAGAGGCGCACGTCGAGCACGTGGGCGGCACGCGGCGGTGGAAAAGTGGCGCGCAAATTGAGTGCTCCAATTACGGTGTCGTATTCTATACCCATTTGTTCTACAGAGTGTTCTTTCTACCTATAATCTATAAACATATAGTATAAAGATTAATGTTTATTTGTATGTCCTTTATAGAATCGTAATCTATGCAACGGATTTTCATGCAGTTTTCACCAATAGATAGAGTAATTCAAGAGGAAGATTTATTACTAGTATTGAAAGCGGGCAAAGCCGCAGGGCACAGCTAGTAATATATGAAATGAATGTTTGTACGTTATTACATCTTATACTATTAATCCGAAGGCATTTAAATTTTAGTGAGCTGTTCTACGTACGGTTGCGAAGTTCCCTGACAAAATAAAACGCATAGCAACGCATATCGGGAAGTGTTTGAAAACCATTACAGTAAATAGTATTTTCTTACAAAACTGGGTCTCCTGGTTGCAGAGCTGTATTGGGATCAAAGGCCTGCCGTCGACGTGCCTTTATCTATTTTCAGTGCAATTAGTAAATATAGATTGGATAAAATATGAAAGCAGAAGTTCCTGTAGTGCTCCCAAATTCAAGGATAACGTTTTAGATCGGTCGACTTTACTCTTATCAAATTCAAATTTGGCTAATTATTTAATAATAACCCAAAATAAGTAATTACCTATTCAGTCTTTTTAATACAGCATTAAAATAAAAACAGGGTGCATCGCAAAGATACACAATAGAAGTGAAACTTTTGTATTACAGGGAAACATTTAAATTATTCATCAATCACTTTTGTATAGCATAGATTTTGTTTATCATGCCATTTGTGTCACCAAAAATAAATGATTATTTTTGGTGACACAAAAAGTTTGCCAATCAGAATTTCAAAGCCCTCCCATAATAAGTTTTCCTAAAAAAAAATCATTGTCATTAAAATCTTACAATAAAAGTTTAACAGAACTGTATCAACCTGTATGCATGCCACTAGCTCTCTTATCCCGCCTTATTTGCAACCAGCACGTGACCTAAAATGGCGTCGTTCCAAAATCGAATAAATCAAGAGGATTGGCGGCTAATCGCCGGCCCCGGGTGCGAAAACATCCGAATCGCTCACGGAAAGTGGCTCGTTGACCTCGCATGAAACGAAATATCGATAAATTAAATGTAAATAAATAAATAGGGGTAAATTGATCTGATCCGATTATATTTGTACCGAGTATTTTGAATCGATTCATTTACCTGTTGATTTTGATTTCACTCGATGGATCTGTGAAGTGATCTTTACTATTGCCATTCTGATATGCATAACTGATTATTGTTTATACGTGGGAAATGGTTTTGAAACCAAATGAAAGTATGCCGTTTAATTCATATTTTTGAAGTTATGCTTCTTTTGGCGCGTTAGGGAAAAATTATGAGAGTAAAATTTACGATGGGCGCGCACACTGTCACCAAAAAACCGACACCCTGAAGTTAGCTGATAACGGAAACATCTCTCCGGAACATCGCACATATCGCAACTGTCAGTGTCAATGAGTGAGTAATGATGTTATTGTCAATAATAACTTAATAACGTCAAAAATTCTTATTGGTTGCTACAGACAGGTGCAAAGAGTTTGGGCACTACAAAAATCAATTTCACTACTGAATAGTAAAAACAATTACTTTTAGTGCAGTTTTTCTCAACAATATTTTCGAGTATATGTAACTTCTTACGTGCGTACATAAGTACACACACGTTTTTTTAAGATTTAACATGAGACATAACAACAGTGTCAGTTTTTACTTAATTACCTCTTATGAAATTAAAAGCACTGAAAGTTCTTGGAAATTTACCCTAATATTTTAACTATATATATCCTATTAATATGTTTGTTACTATTTCACGCAAAAACTACCAAACGGATTTGGATGAAACTTGGCATATACGTGCTTTGGTATAACATAAAGGCTACTTCATACCGGGAATATTTAACATCCCTCGGGAATGCGGGTGAAACCGCGGGGAAGAGCTAGAGTATCATATAAAAATAAATGTTTGCATAATAATAGTAATGTATGTATGTTTGTACGCTACACCTTCTTTACTATTTATCCGATATCGATGAAACTTTAATGAGCTGTTCAACGTACGTCTGCGAAAATTCTTGACACAAAAAGTAGCATGGCAACGTATGCCGCTACAGCTAAGAGTAAGTTTTTAAAAGTAGTAGTGCTCTTAGTGCAGAGTTCGTCCGGGGAAGTACTACCACATTACCGATTTCTGCCGTGAAGCAGTAGGACTTGTATTACTGTGTTTCGGTTAGAAAGGTAAAGGTAAGTAGATTAACATCTCGTTTGTAAGTTTTTATTATATTAGCCGCCATCTCGGTGTTTCTCGTGTGCAGGGTCTAATCTAATGTATCCCGGAATTTTAACATAGCCTATGTCACTAGGTAATAGTGTAGCTTTCTATTAGTTAAATAATTTTTTAAATTGGATGTGTTGTTGCTGAGATTACCTCCTACATCCAAACTTACAATCTCTACCTCTTTATAATATTAATTAAGTAATTATACAAAGATTCAACAGCTGTAAACTATTAAAAGAAGTCTAATGTTCAAAATTGTACCAATGGTATTGGTAAAGTAAGATAGAAAATGTAGATATAGCTATCGAAATGGAATCGGAAGAGAAATTAAATTGGGGGTACAAATTTGTTTTATGCTTACACCAATAATTTCTTTTACAGATAAAAAGGGACCGCAAATTGAAAAGTCGAGTTCATTATAATCGAATATTCCCGATTCACTCAATAGCCGCCCACAATCCACATCAAAGTAATTTTTCAATTTTATTCGATAAATCGGTATGAAAATTACCAAACAGGCTGAATTGGCACCTCTCTTTACATGGAAACGTCATTTGCCAGTTGTTTTCAAAATTCGAACACCTTAAAAAATTAAAATAAAAACGCGTGGAATTGTTACTTTGAAGTAGGTACGTTCGTTTCTTTTTTCAACATAGACAAAAAGGTTTGATTTATGCTGAGTATAATAAGAAATTGAATTTTGTAATTCAAAAAGCGGGCCTTGGCTGCGTTCGACAAAGCGTTACGATTCAATTTTGCGCCATGTTAGGTTTAACCGCGTCCGAAAAGTAAATTTATTGCATTATTACCGCATGAATTTACGTCGTCGAGTTATCGTGCCTCTTTGATCTATTCCCTTTTCTCGACAAATGTAACTGATTGCTTTTTATGTCATCGTAATTTTACCCGAATTTTTTATTAGAGTTCCTTATTTCAATAATTTTTTATAGGTTATGATTAAATTTGATATATTTTTTGTTTTATTTAGTTCTTTCAAAATAAAAATGGCATTTATAAAAACAAAAACAGTTTGTAATTAGGCAGAGAATTGTTGCTCCCTAAACAATTTCGCGTGTAGCACTGCGAATAAAAAAAACTAAATCCCTCTCAGAATGCACCGAGGCAGAAGAAACACTTCCTTGTGCCAAATGTCCGATGTATTTGTGTTCAAACGCCCTCTCTTTGGCCCTCCATACGATAGTCCTTGCATGTTAAAGAATCCATAAATAATAGAGTTGACGTGCTCGCGGATTGTGTTACCGAACGCACCCCACCCCTTGTGATCGCTCCTTGTCTATGGTGCACCTAATGCCTCTATTGTCTGCGGTACGGATTTATTATTCATTTTCCTAATACATCTGACGCTTATGAGTTTTCGATTGATGTTGCGTTTCGATTGAAAAGTTTTTGGGTTGTAGGTACCTAATTTATGGTTTCTTCTTTTCTTTTCTATACTAATGTTATAAATAGGAAAGATTTGTATGTAAGTATGTTTGTTACTCTTTCACGCAAAAACAACTAAATGGATATGGATGAAACTTGGCACATAGATAGAGCATATTCTGGAATAACGTATAGACTCCTTTTTATTCCGGGAAAATGTAATATCCCTCGGGAACGCGGGTAAAACCGCGGGGAACAGCTAGTTATAGATAAAATAGGCAAGTAGAGTTAAATTAAATTACCATAGAAATAGGCAGCTAATGTTTTAAAATTAAACATTGCTTCTAGTTTTAAACTACCTACCGATTAAGCTCTTAGTCCCACTCTGATAAGTCCCAAGACCAACTTTTGAAAGAAGTCGCAATTTCTCTTTATGGTAGATGAAATAAAGTAGATTTTCATAAAATTCGCGTAACAATGTTTTGGAGAAGTCTACTTACCTACGCATTTATTACTTTTCTACTACCAACAAATTTTCATGTTCATTGTAGTACGTTTTTGGAAAGGCACTTAACATTTTGGCGCGTTGCAATTCGATATTTTAATAGTGCAACAACATTTGTTTAAATTACTTTCGGAGAGCAATGGAGTGGGCCACATGCTGACATTTTTATTAAATACCCTGCCACCAAACCATGATACGTTAAGTTTGAATTTTGCAAGGTTTGGCGATTCATTTTATTAAAATGCTTTACCGATTCGAGGGCGACTGGCTTTACGTATTTTTTTTAACACTAGCTTTCTGTTTGTTCTGTTTTGTGCTATTAATGTATTCGATTAATCTAAATATCACTTGTTTTACTTGTTATATACCAGACTTATATTTAAAGATACATTTTTCTTTTATCTCTCTCAGTCACACGTTTACATGCATAATAATGTCAATATTTTGGTAATAACTTCATGACCGATGTGCGGAGAAATGTAGTACTCAGTGTTGGTCGAAGAAGATGTGTATTATCGTGTAAGTGCAACCAACAACCGAGAGAAAGCGCTGTTTTTAATTAAAAAATCTGGAAAAGGTGGTTAGGTTACCACTGAGGCTGAAAGAGCAAAATCTGGAATCAAAGTTAGTACTAAGATTCAAGCTAGCTTAGTACCACAAGAAACCTTTAAGATAATTATTAATACTTGTTTATGGGAACCACTTTATTGCAACGATATTTAGAAGTAGTACCGTTTTTAATGCAGAGTTCGTCCGGGGATGTACTACTACCTTACCCATTTCCGCCGTGAAGCATTCTGCACTTGTATTACTGTTTCGGTTAGAAAGGTAAGGCGGGAGAAGTTACAGGCACATGAGACTTACCTACTTCATGTCTCAGAGACGACAATAAATTGGCTATACTATTGTGTCGCAAGTCTATAGGCGGTGACCACTTATCAGATGGACCGTCTCATTGCTTGCCTAAACACAATAGCTCAGATCACACCCTCTGAAGGCTATAAAAGTCAAAGTCACTGAAGTTACACCCGGTTCGGATGTCAGCCTCAGACGATTACTACAATGTCAGTTGAAAATTACATATCTATAGATTCCACAACGCGTTATAAATATTATTATGGACATTTACAAAACCAGCATCGCCAATGCGTTGTCGCCTGAGACGTCGAGAAGTCTCATGTTCCTGTAATATCACCGTCCTTACTTTTCTAACCAAAACACAGAAATACTTGCACGTGCTTTACGGCGTAAATTAGTAATGTAGTGCTTCCCCGGACGAACTCTGCACTAAGAGCTTTTCTTTTTTTTTTAAGCATATTCTTTGGTTGCCTAGATAAATTTATAATTGCATGGCAGTCGTTTCACGCCGTTAAATGATTTGTAATAAATGCTTGTTGGCCCTAAGTCGCATTCCTGGGACATTCTGGGACATTCTTTTTTTTACACACGGCCATCTGATCCCAAACTAAGCAGAGCTTGTACTATGGAAACCAGATAGCTGATATACTAAATATACTACTTTTTTTTCTAATACATACTTATATAGATATTTACACCCATTGCATGGCATTAGGCCTATATTCCGCAAATCTGTAACACTATATGACCAATTTCAAATTCCATAGAGTACGCTATACTAGTCCTCTGACTTCGCCCTAGTATAGTAATATAAATGTTTTATACATATAAACATTTCGGACCTTATTTTCTAAACTATGGTTAAAATATCATTATAATAAATTGCATAGATTCAAAGAAGTCCGCACACAGACAAACAGAGTAGTAGTGTCATTGTTTTATTAGGTCAGAATTTACGTTTACTGCTTCAGTCTTGTTGGAACACGCTTTTCTTGGAAATTGCATTAGAAACATTATTAAGATATTTTTTATCTGAGAAGAACCGGCAAGAAATTCACTTAGTTCACAATCACTCAAACAGAATGAAGCCTCTACAAGAGGCACGAATTTCTGAGAAGTTTCTTATTCTTAACACTAGTTTCGTCTCGCGGATTCACCCGTTCTCGAAGGATCTAATGTATTCCGGTATTATAACATAGCCTATATTACTTCTGGATTAATATCTTTGTAAAAGTGAAAAAAATATTAAATCGCTTCAGTATTTTTGTAGTGAAACTTCATATGATGCTTTGAAATTCTAATCCGCAACTCATTGTGTGACGAAAAATAAATGTATGATAAACACAATCTACGTTATTCAAAAGTGATTGATGAATAATTAAAATGTTTCCCTGTAATACTAAAGTTTCGCTTCTATCGTGTGTTTTAAGGACGTGTGTCTTTTGTTATCATATCTTATTGTTTTTAATATTAATAAGCATGTAAATTTAAAAATATGTATGCAAGTCTGATAATTATAAAAATAGATAAACCTTGCTACATTTCTTGTCAGTACTACTATGTTGAAGGTTGGGTTCCGAACCAGATTGAGAACTGAATGGTTTTTAATATAATAAATAGTGTAATTATTTAATTTTAGATTATTTGAATGAGATTTTTTTAATGACGACAATGCTTGTGTGTAGCGCTCGCTCCAACAGGACACATCTTTATGTACAAAATCTTATTGTGAAAAGAGTAATTGCTGAGTTTATTGCCGGCTCTTCTCAGTAAAAGCAACCTTCCGAACCGGTGTTAGAGTCTGACCATTCATAAGTGCCTGTGAAGGGCTATTTGAATAAATATTTCATTTCATTAAAAAAGTTTCACTGCTATTGTGAGGCTTTACGATACACCCAAAATAAGTTCATCATTGCATCAAAACTAAGTCGCTTTCTCTGTCCCTATATCCCTATGTATGATTAAATCTTTAAAACTACGCAACGGATTTTAATGCAGTTTTTTTAATAGATATTGTGATTGAAAAGGAAGGTTTTTTTATGTATAATACATGTGACATCCCACGGGAACGCCGGTAAAACCGCGGGGGACAGCTAGTTAATTACAAACAACGAATCATTCTCTTTATATGTATATATCTAATATTAGTGGAGAGTATCAAGTCTGAAAATCTTCTCCTAACATATCTGTTTAACGTAACAGAATAGGTAACTGTTAAAGTAAGAAACTATCTGTATATTTAATGAATTTTACATCGAATCGATACGAAGAAGGTCTTGGGAAATTCAGCCATCATTTAGTAAATACCTATTCGTATATAGCTATATATACTGTGTGTATAGAATGCATACTATATTGTATATTTATGTAGATAAAGCGAGTGAGAGTGGCGGTCGTCCCTTGTAATATATATTGTTGATGGTGCATTCTGAAATCGGTTGGGTTATATTTTTGGGTCTAAAAATGTGATGCAATTATCTGATACTATAGACACTAGGGTAGAACACACGCTGTCCTGTCAAATATGAAATCCCAATAAAAAAAAACATTTCGGAATAGTTATTCACAATTTCCACACGGTGCAGCTGATGGTAAGTGGTCAGCATCTATGGACATTTGCAGCCAGAGGCATCGCTAATGCGTTGGCGACTCTGAGACGTGAAGTTGTTGTAATTTCACCGGCCTTAACTTTCTAACCGAAACACAGTAAGTGCACTACTGCTTCACGGCAGAAATAGGTAAGATGGTGGTACTTCAACGGATGAACTCTGCACTAAGAGCTCTACTACTCAAATTAAAAATTGTTTTCAATTTTGAATAAAAATAGAATTATAGGACGATATAAGAAAGAGTTAGCGACAATTTTTTTGTTCTGAGTCGTACCCCCCACAAGCTAGTCGTTGCATAATAATACATTTTCTTGGTAGTTTCTTATTATTTCACAACACAAATTCACGTGTCAGGGTCGAAAACGCATCGGAAATGCCCCTAGTTTTGCTAATGTCTACATGCGGCGGTGACCACTTACCATCAGGTGGACCGCCTGCTTATTAGACGGCCTATGTAGAATAAAGAAAAGCCTGTGCATGTAATTTAATTTCCTTTTATAAATATATATCCCGGGACATTCTTTTACACACGGCCATCTGGTCCCAAACTAAGCAGAGCTTGTACTGTGGAAACCAGATAACTGATATATTACATATACTACTTTTTATTTTTCTAAATACATACATATATAGATATTTACACCCAGACACAGAACAAACAGACATGTTCATGCACACAAATGTTTGACCTGGGTGGGAATCGAAACCCGCGACCTTCGATTTGGCAGTCAGAGTCGCCTAACCACCAAGCCAATTGGCCTTTTTTTTTTTTTTTTTTATGTGGGGAAATCCTCTGTTGGATACCCGGCGGCTCCGGGGGGAGCGGCCGGGTTATGTCAGACTCCTACTGACTAAAACCCCACAGTGTTCCTATCTGTCGCTGCTGGCTGGGTATACGGGGGCGCCGAGGCATTCGTCCGCGTACCCAGCAGCGACGGCCTGGTGGAGGCCACGTCTCGTTGATGACGAAGACGTCTGCGGCAGTGAGGACCGGAGCTCTCGTCCTCACCACCTCGCCTTAAGTAGCGTGCGGGAACACACGCACTACTACCCGAGCCCGATTGTGCTGGGCGGCGGACTCCCCCGAGTCTGCTGCCCTTGGGCTCAAGTGGGGGGAAGGTGGCGTAAAAATGCCACCCTCCGGCGCCCGATTCTCTTGCGGCGGATGGCCAGGGTGGTTGTTTCCTTCCTGTCCCTTTCCGCCGCCTCCTTTGCGAGCATTACAGTCTCGCAAAAGGAGTGGAGTGCGCCCCAGGACCTCTCGTTATCGACTATAGCGCGGACCACGCACGGCAACGAGAGGTCATTCCCCACTAGGGCGCAGAGCTCGCTGCGCTCGCTAGTCCAGGCTGTACATGCCTCCAGCGTGTGCTGGGCCTCCTCCTCGAGGCCTCCATCACAGTGGTGGCACTCGGCGGTCGGCTCCCTTCCGGCTATGCGATACAGATACCTCCCGAAACAACCGTGTCCCGAGAGGATCTGCGTCAACCGGAAGGTCAGCGTGCCATGTTTCCGCTCTAGCCACTCCTCCAACACTGGACGGATGGCCTCGATGGTCCTTAGACCTGCACTAGGCTGCTCAAGCCTGGACTTCCACTCTTGGATGGCGAGCGCACGCAACTCTGCTCTGCACCTTTCCACCTCGCGTGGTGCTGGCCTCTGGCCCTGGGCCAGCGCCTCCTCACGCCAGAAGAACACTGGCGCGAGGGCTCTCGCATCGAGGTCCCAAGGCAAGGAACCTGCAAGCCTGTTTTATCTTTCTAACCTAAACGTAGTAAAGATATACTAGTAGGTGATTAGCAAGAGCTTTTTTAATTGATTTTTATATCCCGGCCGAAAATAATATGGTGGTTACAGACCACACAGGTTTTACCAACAACAGACACCAGTCTCTTTTAAGTGTTACCTTGATTTTGTACTGTATTTGTGATTATGAGAGTACAATAAAGAATATTATATTATACTAGCTGACCTCTATGCTAGCTGATTTATCGTACTACAATTATTATATTCGATTGCCATCTTGCAACCCTATTGCTAATCTGTGGATGGAACAGAATAATATAAAAATCTCGATTAAAAAACAGAGGTTGATCGTAGAAGGGTGAAAATTTGAAGTTGAACTATGTATTTGTCAATAATTGCTTTGGTTACCTTGTCCATGTACTCTAACTTACTTCTTTACGATCATTATTATTAATTGAGAATAGTAGAGATTGTGACAGCCATGTGATTACCGTCCAGGACAGACATTTGTATACGTGGACATGTCTGTTTGTTCTGAGCAAGTAGGTAGACAACATTTGTACATTTATATCAGTTATATGGTTTTGAAAGTACAAGGTACATGCTGCTTAGCTTGGGATCAGAGAGCCGTGTGTCAAAACGGTCGCTGGATATTTTATTTCATTACTAGCTGTCCCTCGCGGTTTCACCCGCGTTCTCGAAGGCGATAATTATGTGGGATAAAAAATATCCTATGTGTCAATCCAGGTTATAAACTATCTATTAGCTGAATTTTTATCCAAATGAAAATACTTTCGCATTTATAATGTTGAAAGGATTTTCCATTATTTTTGAAGTGAAGCTTCTTATGGAAGGGCTTTGAAATTCTAATCCGCAACTTTTAGTGTGACGAAAAATAAATAAATGATAAACACAATCTATGCTATTCAAAAGTGATTGATGAATAATTAAAATGTTTCCCTGTAATACTAAAGTTTCACTTCTATCGTATGTCTTTTTTTATGCACCCTTCAAGTAAAATTAATAATTTCCTGAAGAAAAAATTGAAAATTAATACAAATTGCAGAATAGAACCAGTTACGCGCAGCAGCCGGCAGGGGCGGCGGGGCGCGGCGTGCGGGCTGAAGATAAGCGGCTTAACTCCGCACCCGAGCGAGACGACACTATACCGACGACACCCGAACGCGAGCGAGAGGGAAACACATCCCTATATACAGCTGCAAACATTACTGCGTACACTCGACATTGGGCGTTCTTAATCGAAAAGTTCTATGTCCGAAACGCGACGACGTAATTTGTGTTTAGAATACGGGGTATTAGAGTTGGTTTTCGCTTGTACGCGGCTGGTGGTTACTCGAACAGTGTTACCATGGTAAAATAAAAATACATTTTCTAGGGAATATCTACGCTGGTACAAGTAAAGTTTGCGTTCTGCCGTATTATAGTTGTGTAGGGGCACAATTCACTGCGGCGTCTAAACAGCTAATTTTAAAAGAACCCGCGACTCAACTAACACAAGTTTTGTGACGAAAAAAGACAAATTGAAGTGTTTTTCATCCTTTTTCCTTACTTTTATACTTACATCATTTTATAAAACCTTTTTTGAAATAAATCTAAAGAACTTCAACTCATGTGACTGCCAAGCCGAAAGTCGCGGGTTCGATTCCCACCCAGGACAAACATTTGTGTGCATGAACATGTCTGTATGTTCTGTGTCTGGGTGTCAATATCTATATAAGTATGTATTTAGAAAAAAAATAGTAAATGTAGTATATCAGTTATCTGGTTTCCATAGTACAAGCTCTGCTTAGTTTGGGATCAGATGGCCGTGTGTAGGAGAATTCCCTAGGATATTTATTACTTATTTATACTAGTTACCACCTCACACTTTACCCCGTGTTATAAAGGATATATATTATCTTTTAAGTCTATGTCCTTCCCCAAAATACAATCTATGTCCATACCAATTTTCATCAAGATCGGTACAGCAGCTTAGCAGTAAAGACGTTACAAAGAGACACTTTCGAATCTATAATTTTCTGTATGAAACAAAGTCGCTATTTCTGTCAGTATGTTTCTCTATTTAATGTGTTTTAAGCTACGAAACCGATTTTGTTGCGGTTTTATTTATATTGATTGCATTGACATTTCTGTCAAAAAATATAACAATACAAGCATTTTGGTTTAGGAGCGAATATAAATTTTGGCCATATGAAATCAAATCCTGTCCAACGTTTATCCATCGACTGAGAAATGTACCTTTCGTCAATCAGAGTTTTTATATTCAGGACATTCTTTACACACGACCATCTGATCCTGAACTTAGCAGAGCTTGTCTACTATTCTAACTAGATAACTGATATACTACATCTAATATAGTTAGATTAACTAATCTAAAAGCTACTTAATAGACAATTTGTGACATTAGAGTTTTGGGGGGCCTGGAGTGCTAAAATACAGGCCTAGGTTTAGTTTAGACTCCAGATCTCCCACAAATTACCAATGAAATCTGTCATGTTTTCCTAAATGTTAAAAATAAGTACCTACTATCTAGACCTACCAATTGTAGAACTTTTCTCAATTTATGTATCCCTAATATTTTAATTTGTGGTTTTTTATTATTATTTAATTATAATATTTGAAATATAAATATAGTGGTCGCATGCCGATCGAAATTCGACCGTAATTCCATAAATATTTTAAGTCTGAACTATATTGAGGTTTTTAGGTATATAACCTCTATGATCAATGTATTGAACTTTATTGAATTTCCTTCTTTTAAGTCAGCTTGGAGCGTGTCACAAATGCGTCATTATGTGTGTGACATTGGCTGTATGAACGTAAGCTATTTGTATTGTAGAATATGTGTGTGCGGTAAACCTTTGGTGGTGTAATGTTTATTTTAATTAATTTAATGTATTTCTAATGCGTTTTATAAAAACAAAATGGCTTTTCATTTCTTCTCCATATAAACTTTAACTGTGTCAAATTTCTCGTCCATACATTTGGAAAATTTTCTTAAAAAGGTGTCTAAAGATGAAGCGAAATTCACGTATTAATATCAAATTCCTGTCACAATGTTAGATACTATACTCCTCCGAAACGGCTTGACCGATTTTTATGAAATTACATATGCATATTCAGTAGATCTGAGAATCGGCTACTATCTATTTTTCATACCCCTCAGCGATAAGGGTTGTCCACCCCTAACATTTTTTTAATTTTTTTGGACATTTTTTTTTATTTTTTATAATGTGACATTGAAAAATACATACAACTTAAAATTGTCATCCTTCTACGATCAACCCCTGTTTTGTAATCGCTTTTTTTATATTTTTTTGTATGATAAATTTTCATGTATAGTTTATAATAAAGTAAATATGGCAAAACAACCGGCTCAGCTAGTAGTATATATATTTACACCCAGACACAGAACAAACTGACCAATGTTGAAGAAATATGGAATGTATGAATTATTGCTGATGTAAGATATGAGGAATGGAATTGAAGAAAACTACTACCTTGTTCAACTACCTATAGATACTTCTGAGCCGGTGGTAGCTTTAGTAGATTTGACCTTTTTTTGAGGAGCCCTCAGCGGGTCTAAACAATTTTTTTAGACCACATGGGTCGATAAACAAGCAGACACTACACCTGATGGTAAGTGATTACCCCCGCCTATGGACATTCGCAACACTAGGGGCATCGCCAATGCGTTGTCGACCCTGAGACGTGAAGTTGTTAAGTCTCGTGTGCCTGTAATGTCACCAGCCTTACCTTTCTAACCGAAACACAGTAATACAAGTGCACTACTGCTTCACGGCGGAAATGTGTAAGGTAGTACTTCCCCGAACGAACTCTACATTAAAAGCTCTACTACTCAAATTTAACAAATTGTTTTCAATTTTGAATTAAAATAAGGAATGGGTGCGAAAAAGAAAAATATAGGACGACAAAACAATAATTTTGTTCTGAGTGGAAATGGTAGCCACTATAAAGCTAGTCGTTGCATAATAATATATTTTCATGGTGGTTTCTTATTGTTTTTATAAATATCCTAGACAATACAAATAATGCAGACCTTGTACTATGGCAACCAGATAACTAGCATACTTTACACTCAGACAGAACAAACTGACATGTTTACAACACAAATATTTGTCCTGGGTGGTACCGAACCCACGACCAGCTGCAATCAGGGTGTCTAAGCACCAAAACAACTGGCTTATTATGTATTAGCAATACTTATGCTTTTTTATAACACTGGCTAATGATGGCGACATAGTTTATAGGCCGATGCTACATGTAATAATAAGATTTAAATAAATATCCTGGGACATTCTTTACACACGGCCATCTGGTCCCAAACTAAGCAGAGCTAGTACTATGAAAACCAGATAACTGATATACTACATATACTATTTTTTTCTAAATACATACTTATATAGATATTTACACCCAGACACAGTACAAACAGACATGTTCATGCACACAAATGTTTGTTCTGGGTGGGAATCGAACCCGCGACCTTCGGCTCGGCAGTCAGCGTCAGGTAACCTTTACTACAGTAACTTCTACTACAGGCTCTTACTGACAAAAATCCCACTATCCTTCTCTCGCCGTTGACGGGGCTGCGGGACCCTGAACCCACTAGCATCTACCTTTTTTAAGGGGGTTAGGACTAGTTAATTATGGAACCTTTTGTTATTCCGCACATTAGTTATTTTATAACTAGCTTCCATCCGGCGGTTACACCTGCTTTTCCAATGGATTTAATATATCCTGGGTTATCAATGTAACCAAGATCCACCTGGAATAATGTACCTTTCAAATAGTGTAAGAATTATTCATATAGGTGCAGCGGTCCCGGAGATTACCCTGCCCATATAACTAAACATACAAAATCTGCTATCTCATTCTATTTGTATACATAAATAACTGAGTATCTTGTCGGTTTTTCTCAGTTGAAAGCTGACATTCGAACCGGTAGTAGATTTAGTAACTTTAAATTTGACCTTCTTAGGTGCCCTCCGCAGGCCTAAACTGAATAAATGGTTTGGAATTTTGTAAAAAACTCAATCGCCCAATATAAGATCAGTTGCCATTCCAAAAATACAAAATTCCTTTAAAAGCTTGTGTTTCGGTTAGAAAGGTAAGGCCGGTGACATTACAGGCACGTGAGACTTAACTTTACGTCTCAGGGTCGACAACGCATCAGCCAGTCTACCACCTGCTTCTTTGTCGGCCAAATTAGTATTTAAAAAAGAAATGAAAGCTTATTTACTACGTAGTTGGCGATTTGATGCGGGCACTCTGTGTATTTCTGGATTACCTCTAATAAGTTGTGCAGAATGTCCGTCTGTGTAATTCTGAATTACCTTGAACAAGTTGGAAATGGAATTTATTTATTCAAATAGGACTTCACAGGCACTTATGCAGACTCTAACGCCGTCTGGGAAGGTTGCTTTTACTGAGAAGAGCCGGCAATAAACTCGGCAATTACTCTTTTCAAAATAAGATTTTGTGCCTAAAGATGTGTCCTGCTGGAGCGAACGCTGCACCCAAGCATTGTCGTCAATAAAATAATCGTTTATGTATACCTCAATTGTTTTCTTTATTTTTGTAAAAGGTTATTTGAAATTTCAGCAGGGATTTTAGTATAGAAGCGTTTGCATTTACGAAACAGCCATTCTATCCAACTGAAGTCTTTGAAGTAACATCGATGTCTTTTTAGTGTGGCTTCAGTCGTCAACCTGCGCCTATCGTGTTACTGGGATGTGATTCAGTAAGGTAAATGACACTAACATGTCGTTGGATCAGTCTTAGCTCTGTCCCTTTCGTTAGCTTCGTAATAACGTGAGAGGTTCTGCGAGACATCGTTGACGATGGTTAAGTAAAATAACTACAAACTTTAATAGATTGCGAGTTGCGAAGCAGAGCTTGTACTATGGTAACATTGGTAACCAATACTACATGTCTATATATTTTTTTGTTTTCATTCAAATACCATGTCTTCATACTTAGACGCAGAACAAATAGACATCCCTTAAATATTTATGCACACAAATGTTTGTCCTGGGTAAAAATCAAGCAAACCAAACTACTAGGATTATAAATAAATAAATAAATAAATATCCTGGGACATTCTTTACACACGGCCATCTGATCCCAAACTAAGCAGAGCTTGTACTATGGAAACCAGATAACTGATATACTACATATACTACTTTTTTTCTTTCTAAATGCATACTTATATACATATTTACACCCAGACACAGAACAAACAGACATGTTCATGCACACAAATGTTTGTCCTGGGTGGGAATCGAACCCGCGACCTTCGGTTTGGCAGTCAGAGCGTTAACCACCAAGCCAACTGGCCTGTCCGACCGAAAGTTTGTATGTATGGATGTTTGTTACTCCTTCACGCAAAAACGACCAAACGGATTTGGATGAAACTTGGCACATATATAGATAATGCCCTGGAATAACACATAGGGTACAGTTTGTGCCGGGAAAATGTTACATCCCTCGGGAACACGGGTGAAACCGCGGGGTCAGCTAGCGTTCAATAATATGATCAAGCTGATGATTGAAAATTTAATTTCAAAACATGTTGCTTGTCTTTCTACATTTCTCACTATAATGACCTATGGGATCAGACCTGGATTGGTGATTTTTCTGCACCAGTGTAGAAACTTAGTGATGGCCAGTCTCTTCTAGCGTAAAAGATAAATTAAAAAAAATTTACATACAAATATATATTGGGTGGAATTTTTAGTGAGTGAAAGAATAACAACTCTTTAGACTTTAACTCTGTCTTCCAGACAAAATCTCTACACTATGGACGCGTTTCTTCTACTTAGAATACGCTCTGAGTTTTAATTATGTAAGGGTAACACTGGCTCGATGATGCTACGTCCCGGTCTCTATCCTCTGTCTCCTTCGCTAACTACGCAGTCAGGTTAGAGGTAAGCTCTCAAGGCTTCATTGCGCCGCTGAAGTTTTTATTAACTGACAAACAAGCAGACGGTCCACCTGATAGTAAGTGGTCACCGCCGCCCATGGACATTTGCAACACTAGGGGCATTGCCAATGCGCTGTCGACCCTGAGACGTGAAGTTGTTAAGTCTCATGTGCCTGTAATTTCACCGGCCCCCTTACCTTTCTAACCGAAACACAGTAATACAAGTGCACTACTGCTTCACGGCAGAAATGGGTAAGGTGGTAGTACTTCCCCGGACGAACTCTGCACTAAGAGCTCTACTACACTAAATTCTGTTCATTCAGAGCTCTTTGTAAAACTAGTTTTTTTTTTCAAATATGAATTTTGCACGTTAACGTTCTGACCGCCAAACTGAAGGTCCCGGATTCGATTCTCACCCAGGACAAACATGTGTGCATGAACACACTGTCTGTTTGTTCTGTGTCTGGGTGTAAATATCCATATAAGTATGTATTTAGACAAAAAGTAGTATATCAGTTATCTGGTTTACATAATACAAGCTCTGCTTAGTTTGGGACCAAGTGGCCGTGTGTAAAGAATGTCCCAGGATATTTATTATATATGTACTATATAACTATATACTGTGATGCGGTTTGATAGAGGGCTGGTGAGATTACAGGCACTTGAGACCTAACAACTTCACAGCTTGTAAATGTCTTGCGACGGTGACCACTTACCATCAGGTGGACCGCCTATTTGCCAGCCTACTTGGCATAAAAATAAATTTATTTGTCCCGCTGTTTGTATCCCTGATAACATTAAATGAAGGTATTTTTTTTACATGAACTGAATTTAGGTTAAAAAGCCTATATGCCTCAAACTCCATTGAAATTCGTCTCGTCGTTTTGAAATCAGACAAAGTTTTCAAAAATGTTTCTTTTTCTTACATTCTCTACATGAACCGGTATCAGTTTTAGGAAAATATTTTTAACTAGCGACCCGCCCCGGCTTCGCTCAGGTGCAATGTAGATACTAATACATATAAACCTTCCTCTATGACTCTATCTATTTAAAAAAAACCGCATCAAAAGCGGATTAGAGTAGTAGAGCTCTTAGTGCAGAGTTCGTCCGGGGAAGTACTACCACCTTACCCATTTCCGCCGTGAAGCAGTAGTGCACTTGTATTACTGTGTTTCGGGTAGAAAGGTAAGGATATTACAGGCACACGAGACTTCACAACTTCACGTCTCAGGGTCGACAACGCATTGGCGATGCCTCTAGTGTTGCAAATGTCTATAAGCGGCGGTGACCACTTACCATCAGGTGGACCGTCCGCTTGTTTTTCGGCACACGTGGTATAAAAAAAAATAATAATTAAGCATACATAGGGATATAGGGACAGAGAAAGCGACTTTGTTTTATACTATGTAGTGATGTACAGTCACGACGGTTCGAATGTTTTATCATAGAAGGTATAGAAGATTACTATTTTCGCCAATAAAAGTCTTTTCTTTCTTCTTTTCTGAATATTAAAAATAACTATAAAATTCAAATGTCAATTGTTAGGGATGCCCCATAAACCACTTATCAATATACTTTAAATAATTATGATGAGAAACAAAACTCGTTAAACTGTATTTTCTTTCTTTTTTTATTATTTAAATATCAAAATAAAACAAGTTACCATCAAATTTAAATGTCAAATGTAAGGGGTGTTCCATAAACCACGTCTAATTTTATCAATAATGATGAGAAAAATACTCGTTAAATTGCATTTTCTTTATTTTTTATTATTTAAATATCGAAATAAAAAAAGTTATAAAATTTAAATGTCAAACGTAAGGGGTGGTCCATAAACCACGTCTAATTTTATCAATTATGATGAGAAAAATACTCGTTAAATTGCATTTTCTTTCTTTTTTATTATTTAAATATCGAAATAAAAAAAGTTATAAAATTTAAATGTCAAACGTAAGGGGTGCTCCATAAACCACATCTACATTTATCAATTATGATGTGAATAAAAACTCATCAAATTGTATTTTATATGCATATATTCGGATTCAATATTTCATTAGCTATCAGTAATTAATACAACTAAACTTAAAAAAAAATACACTGACTTTTTATCGAATGCGGTACTAATGTACTTTAATTACTTAAAACTAACTTAGCTATGCACAAGCTTAAAATTTAATATAAATTACAAATTTCATTACAATATCATTAAAATATTACAATTTGACAAATAAAGAATATAAATTAACTAATAATCTCTTTCTTATAATTAATGTGTAATCACCGAATGAGTCCGGCAAGATGGCCGCCAAACTCATTTGATTGTCAAATTTTATTTACTTTTACCCGCAGTTAATAATACAGGAGCTCATTTATAATGAAATAAATGCATATATTTACGGTAAATGCCGTTTTTATATTGTATTACGTGATTAACAAATAAAATTATTATTTATTTTTCTTTTTTTAATTGAGTAAGATTGTAAAAGAAAACATTACAAATTAATGTACTTTTTTTAATAAACAATAGACTTTCCATGAGGAAATTACTGACAGTCAGTCAGTTTATAATGTCTATGGCAGATTTATTTCACTGGTTTTAAAATCAGAAAGAAAATGTCATCCCTTACATCTATACAATGATAATTTCACATATACATTTGGAGCACACACATATACAAAATAAACTTTTAACATATAATTTATATACAATAAAAACTATATTTACTTGTTAATTTAGTGAAATCTGTCACTAAACATAGCCTAACGTTTTATTTTTTTAATATAAGTGATATGACTCAGGGGTTTTTACATAGGCATTAGAAGCAAATATTATGAAAAATTAAATATCTATACGTTACTCTTAACAAAATCATTGAAGATTTTAATATTTAAATATGGCAAGGACTTAAAATAAAACGATTTCGATACATGTATTTAGGCCCATTGGAAAATTCATTTTTCAAATTCGTTGATCAGTTTTTTTTATTTATTTTATATTGCATTAGATCTAAAAGAGGGTGACATTATCGATACTCAAATCGATCAGTAACATTAAGAAGTAAAAACTCCCACAAAAGTATTTTAAAATGAAATTGCTCTTTCTCTTGTACAATTGTGTACATATATAGTGGCAAGATTTGATACTATTCATAAATATTTATGATCTAATAAAGTAAATTATTTTCTTGTAAATAAACTAAGAAAAATGGTCAAAGTTAAGTTTTCGTTGCATTGAATGATAGCAATTCTTGCCAAAAATATATATTTATACAATGTTAGTTAACAATACATCTCCCATATAAATAAACATTTGCGTACGTTAAAAGCAGGATTAAAAAAAAGTTTGAGTGTCTGTAGAATAAAGGTTATATAATGTTGATATGTATACATGTGTATATACTGTATCGTCAAAAAAATTCAAGTTTCAATGAACATTTTAGTAATAAAGAACACATTTGTATAAATATAACCGTAAAATGCGCCGAAAAACTTGAAAATTTTGTGAAAATACAATGTTTTAAAACTGAGCTCGATATTTTAACAAAAAAATATCGGGAATCTGATTTAAAGATATTTAAAGAAAGAAAACTGCAATATATGTTCGAAACACTCAAACTCTCAATGAATCCTACATTTTCAAACACCTACATACAGATTTATTTACAAAAAACAATATTATAAAATAAAAGACTAGAAATACTAAACCATGTTTATGCCATATTTCTCGGGCGCAAAATAACTGTTGCCAGAATTGGAAAAGTTCGTTATTTGCGATGCTTGGAGCATGCTTAAGTGGGGGGAGTTCTGGGACTGATTTTCGGGCGATTCCGGGCCCGATGATAGTATGTTGTGGTGAGAAGGCCAAGCGGCCGGCGGGGATGGATTCCCAAACGAAACTTGGTTGTACAACTGATTGCCATTTGCGGTCAAGTTGTGACCGTGGTGACTTCCGTGCGATTGGTTTACTGACGCCCCGTTGAAGTATTCCATCTGTGAAACGAACGAAATATTAGTTTTTGAAAGTTGGTAGGAATTTTCAATGATAATTTTTTAAGTGAACCTTCTTATGGAGGACTTTGAAAATCTGATCCGCAACCTTTTTGTGTAACGAAAAATAAATGAATGATAAACACAATCTAGCTATTCAAAAGTGATTAATTAATGATTAAAATATTTCCCTGTAATACAAAAATTTACTTCTATCGTGTGGCTTTACGACACGCCCTGTTTTTTTAAATGTTTGTTAGTTCTGACTCAAAATTGGTTTGACTCTAGAACTCACATTTTACGTATCATATGGACAATCCTTATAAACAAAATGACAGAGAGTAGGTATTTACGTGTGTTTTAATGATTGAGGCGGGACGTTTGTCTAATAAAATGTATATTTATTCATAAAGTTAATGCGTTCTTCAAATCATTGGTTAAAATTATAATGGGGACGTAAATTGTCGTAAAATCATGGATTTTAGTGGAATTTTAATGGTGTTCATTATATCCGGGTGGGCGTAGATTTTAAATAATATTTTCTGAAGTCACAACAAATTCGCTCATCAAATCATAAAGAAAATGGTTGCTAATTAACACAACAGCACAGCTTTATGCTAAATAGCATTACAATATTTATCTGTGACAAAACAGCAGATTTAATACAAACATGAAAGTATTTTTTACCACAGAAACAGTAATTCGACTTACCTGACTGGGATAGTACGGAGAATTATACGTCTGACCATACCCCTGATGATGGTGAGACGTGGAGTAGCTCCTGATGTAATCAGAACTGCCCGGCCAATGGAAGCTGTTGTAACTGTCCGGGTGATAAACATTTCCTGGTCCATTAATGCTTTGCGGCGTGATAGGAGGCGACGGGGTCGTCATAATGGAAGAATTGGACCCCAACGGCGTCAAATTTCCCGTCAGTCTCGACTGATACTGATCCTTAACCAAATTCCCACCAAAAGACTTCTCAGAGTAATCTAACTTGCTGGAATAGTCCAATCTTTTTGGACTGCTGTACAACTCTTGTTTTGGGGTGACGCCGTAACTGTGCACGTTGGATATGACGTCGGATGGTGAGGAATCCTTCAGCCGGTTATCGTTGTAGTGGTGGCTAAGGGATGTTAAGTTACTCTTGTTTAATGGGGATGAGTCGTAGTTAGATGGAGCTGACTCCTTCTTGCAAATAACATTGATCGGCGGACTGACTGACGTCGTCGGTGTAATCGGCAAGTTCGGCGAGGATGTTGTGATGCTTGATGTATTTTGAGTTGACGATAAACTAGAGTTTGTCGTGGTTAATGATTTGGAGGTTGAGACCTTAGAGGAAGATGTGGTATTGGTTGATTTGATGTTGTTGGATGCTGATATTGATGTTTTGTTGGTAGACGAGGACTTGCTAGAGATCTGGGTGTTGGTCTGCTGTTGCAGCTGCTGTCGGCATTTCGCTCTTCGGTTCTTAAACCAAACCTGTTGACAAGAGAGGAAGGTTATTCAAGCTGGAATTAGCTGCTAATCAAACTGATATTGGACGATTGAGACTAACACCCATATTCTATGACGTTTCCTCAGACGGAACTCGACTCCAACTCGATTGAGGATACCTTAAGCATTTTCTCGAGGAATCCTCAAAATTGGTATTCTAAGTTATAACTTGAGCAAAACTCGAGCAATCCCGACTGATTTCGAATCGAAGTGAAGTCAAGGTAACATGTCATTAGTAACGTCATGATATTATAGATAAAATATAAATCAGTAACTGTTTATAAGCAATAAACTTCCTTAAGGTTGGTCCCGACGTACCTTGAAATTGACAGTTGTTTCCTAACCGCGATTGGGGTAAAGCGTCGAGTGGAGGAGATTTTTGCAACTATGAATACTAATAGGTAGTGGAGTCGAAGAGTTTTCGAGGAAACGTCTTAGAATATGGGTGTAAGTTGCGTTTAGCTAGCTGTATGGATTTAGATAATACTTAGAATACACTGAAATAATATAATTTCAGATTTTTTTATCACAGAAAATCTTTAGCTATTTAGCTGCATTTTTTTTATAGTAGGTAGTAGTAGTACAAGTATTTAGAAGGTACATCTGATGGTAAATGGATACAGCCAAATCAGTGACTGTTTACACTCGGAAAAACTGCAAGAAACCACTTGTTGTTTTATATACTCATGCAGCTCTGTCGGCAAGGCCTTGGAGAGCGGACCTTCCACGTCGAAACATCTGTTTTTATGGATAGTGGCAATAGGCAGGTGATTTTCAAATTGAATATAGCATAATCATATGCCGTTCTCTATGTCAGCTTTCTATCAGTGAATTATTGAAATCTGATGAGTAACTGGAGATAAACTCCTATAATACATTCACACTTACAAATTGTAGGTACGTCTTTATAAAATTAGAACCTATAGATAATAAATATCCATTCATTAATAATTAATTAATATTGATAATTTGAGTAGTAGAGCTCTTAGTGCAGAGTTCGTCCGGGGAAGTACTACCACCTTACCCATTTCTGCCGTAGCAGTAGTGCACTTGTATTACTGTGTTTCGGTTAGAAAGGTAAGGGGGCCGGTGAAATTACAGGCACATGAGACTTAACAACTTCACGTCTCAGGGTCGACAACGCATTGGCGATGCCCCTAGTGTTGCTAATGTCCATAGGCGGCGGTGACCACTTACCATCTGGTGGACCGTCCGCTTGTTTGTCGGCCCACGTGGTATAAAAAAAAATTGCATTTGAAAATTGCCTCTGTATTAAAACAAAACATCATTTAAAAATTGCAATTATTGAAACCATGAATAGTCAAATATAAAATAAATTATAAGCCAGTTGGCTTGGTGGTTAGCGACTCTGACTGCCAAGCCGAAGGTCGCGGGTTTGATTCCCACTTAGGACAAACATTTGTGTGCATGAACATGTCTGTTTGTTCTGTGTCTGGATGTAAATATCTATAAAAGTATGTATTTAGAAAAAAAAGTAGTATATCAGTTATCTGGTTTGCATAATACAAGCTCTGCATAGTTTGGGATTAGATTGCTGAGTGTAAAGAATTTCCCAGGTTATTTATTTATTAATGTTCTTATCGGTATATGTATCTTATCTTAACTATTAGGTACAACTTCACGGAATAAGCTAATAGGCTTTTGTCTGACCACAATTTCATCATGGTAAGTGATGGTCCACGACCATTAGAGTTGTGAAATGGCAAGGCCCTACGGGTCGTAGGGTTAGAGTAGAGGTAAGTATCATCTTATTGCTTTTGCACATTTGACTTCATGACTTTTTCTTACTAATTAATATACTATTTATTTCCCTTCCTAACAACCATATTTCATACATTCAAGCAGGAAACATAATGTCACATTTGACCCGCTATGGTAGAAATAGCTACCTAGTAAGTGTTGGTATGATTAGTGTTAATTACAAGAGGGCATTAGACTAGAAGAGCTCTTGGTAAAGAGTTCGTCCCGGGAAGTTACCCATTTCCACCGTGAAGCAGTAGTGCACTTGTATTAGAAAGGTTAGAAAGGTAACGGGGCCGGTGAAATACTGGCACACGAGACTTAACAACTTCACGTCTTACGGTCGACAACATGTTGACGATGCCCCTGGTATTGCAAATGTCTATAGTCGGCAGTGACCGTATACTTGTAAGACAGCCAATGTGGTATATAACAAAAGTTTCGATACGTATGCTATTTTTTATGCGTGATAAATTCTCTTGAGCATATTTATTTATTTATAGATACACCGATGCGTATACCTATAATTGACAGGCTAATTGGCTTGGTGGTTAGCGACCCTGACTGCCAAATCGAAGGTCGCGGGTTCGATTCCCACCCGGGACAAACATTTGTGTGCATGAACATGTCTGTTTGTTCTGTGTCTGGGTGTAAATATCTATATAAGTATGTACATATTTAGAAAAATAAAAAAGTAGTATACTCGTACCTATGTAATATATCAGTTATCTGGTTCAGCATATTTTTCATGCTTTATTTGGTAATTAATATTTTTTATTACTACTGTATTCGACGCAACTACCATTGTAAACATCACTCCAAATCCCAGCTCTCTCATTACAATAATTTCACTCAGTTACTTGTGAGTCGGTACCCCAAAACAAATAACGCATCTGTGAGCAGTTGAATATAGTCGAATACTTCTCACTTCATGTTTGTTGTTCGACTTACGTGTGATTTATTGCACAATCGTTAATATGGTAGGGGTATCGTTTAACTTTGTTTTTTTTTATGAATTGGAAGTATTATATTTCTATAGGGCAGATTCCTCAATCGATTGATTTAACTCAAATTCTGTAAGCCATCGGTAAGTCTAAGTGATAATTTTAATTGATGGTTTTTTTAATGGCCAGGAAGCCTTATTAAATATAAGCTTTCTTAGATTTCTTCCTCATTTGTAACACCAGGAGCATCTTAAATACATTATCGACCCTGACACATGAAGTTAAGTCTCATGTACCTGTAATTTCACCGGTCTTACCTTTGTAACCGAAACACAGTAATACAAGTGCACTACTGCTTCACGGCGGTAATAGATATGGTGGTAGTACTTTAGACAAACTCTGCAGAGCTCAACTACTTCTAAACAGCACGTGGTCATCTAAGATATCTATAAAAAAATATAAAATAGGTACTTCGCAAAATATAGTTCAGATACGCAACAAAACTTCACATCTGCCACACAGACCGTATCCAACCCATTCATTCGTTCGTTCCATTCATTGTGCTCTTGCTCTTTTTGTGCGAAAGTTATCAACTTATTATTAGGGGCTGTAATACCGTGGGGTTCCGTATGAGGACTGTGGGGGCATAATCCATAGTAGGTATGTACAATCACGTTGTATTTGGTATCGTTTGACTTTGGGCTGTATTATTATTTTTACCAGATCGCTTCTTGGGTTACCGAAAAATATGTCAGTTCATGCTTTTTTGAATCTCGAACCAGATATCTATACTAATATTATAAAGAGGAAAGATTTGTATCTAAGTATGTTTGTTACTCTTTCACGCAAAAACTACTGAACGGATATGGATGAAACTTGGCATGAGCATATCCTGGAATAAGATTTAGGCTACTTTTTATTCCGGGAAAATGTGATATCCCTCGGGAACGCGGGTAAAACCGCGGGGGTCAGCTATATTTTATAATTTACTAGCTGTCCCTCGCGGTTCCACTCGCGTTCCCAAAAGATGTAACATTTTCCCGGTACAAAAAGTATCCTATGTTAATTCTAATACTTACAAGAATTTGTGGACAATGTTTCACGATGATCTGTTACGTAGTTTTCGCGTGAAAGCGTAACAAACAAACTTACATTCACATTTATAATATAAGTAGGGATGTACATGTCTATATTGTAAGTATTAAAAAAAAATAGTATTGGTATGTAGTATATCAAATATCTGGTTTCCATAGAACAAGGTCGACATTTTTTATGAATAAATTAATATCCTGGGACATTCTTTACACACGGCCATCTGTTCTCAAACTAAGCAGAGCTTGTACTATGAAAAACAGATAACTGATATAGATTTTTTTTTGTCCTAAATACATTATTATATAGTACATATTAATAGGAAATAAGTATGTATTTAAATTACTATTCAGTCCTGAAATTGTAGTGTCAAATCTCATTTCCATCTCATTATGTAAGCATGTATGAAGTTATACCCGAAATTGTGGGTGAGAAAAACTACACTAAAAGCATTTTTTACTATTTAGTCGAGAAATTGTAGTGTCCAAACTCTTTGCACCTGTCTGTAACAACGATCAACAATTTTTGACGTTGTTAGGTTATTATTCACAATAACATCATTACTCACTCATTGACACTGATGGTTACGATTTTCCGGAGAGACCGTTATCAGCTAACTTCATCAGTGAGAATTTTGTGCTCGAATTAAATTACAGTCTCATATTTTTTTCATAACGCGCCTAAAGAAGTATAACTTCAAAAAGTAGTATATCTTGTAGTAGTTCTTCCTGGTTATCGTTTCCTCCATGAAAGCAAGATCATTACAGGATTGGAACCCAAGACTAATGACTGCACCTGCCTAGCTAGCCCATCATTTTATCAAGTGCTTGTCGCTCAACAATCAAAATGTGCCAATTAAACAAAACTTTATCAGATTTCGCTTTTTAGAGGGTAGATAGGGAGCCTAAATTGACAGACGTGGAATATAAAATACCACTTCAAAGTTAACCGTATAATTCAATTATTCCCTTTAGTCAATCAGCGATTGTCAAACTTTTTATCGGTGTCTCCTTTTTTGTAAAATACTTTTTACCATACAAAAGCATTTTTTTATTTAAGCTCGTAGAGGGCGCCAAAGTTATTGGAGCTACCTATCAATTCTATACAAGCTGTCCTCCGCGGTATCACCCGCGTTCCCGAGGGATGTAACATTTTCCCGGGGTTAAAAGCCTATATGTTATTTTAATATATGCTCTATCTATGTGCCAAGTTTCATCCAAATCCGTTGGGTAGTTTATGCGTGAAAGAGGAACATAATAGGTTGGGGAAAAAGTTCCTTCGCATTTTTTAAGAAAATTCAAAACATTTTTAATATAGTTTATTTACATTTAACTAAAGTATGGAGGTACCATTTTGTTCGATAACTTTTTGCCATCTTGTAGGTAGGGAGATGATTGCTATAGAAATTTTGGGACTTCTGATCAAAATACTGCGACAAGGTTTTGCTGGTTTTGACAGTCCTCTCGTGATGTTAACCTCACACTGTCTAAAGAATTCTGAAGAGACCTAAACAGGTGGAAATCTGAAGGTGCAAGGTGAGGACTATACGGCGGATGCATTAATACCTCCCAGCTAAACTTTCTTAATTTTTGCTGACTGGCAAAAGATGTGTGAGGTCTAGCCTTATCATGATGAAAAACCACACCCCTTCTGTTGATTAATTCCGGCCGCTTTCTCACAACTTCTTGCTTTAATCTCATCAATTGTTCGCAGTAGAGTTCAGAATCGATGGTCCTGCCTGGTGGTAACAGCTCATAATGAATAATGCCCTTCCAACCCCAGCACACACACAGCATCACCTTGTTGCGAGTTAACCCAGGTTTCGCCACAGTCTGTGAAGCCTGACCGGCCTTTGACCACGACCTTTTTCGCACGTTCTTGTCGTACGTGATCCACTTTTCATCACCATTTATCAACTTCTTCAAAAATGGTTCGGTTTCATGACGTCGTAATAAAGAATCACAAATGATACACGGTTCATTAGGTTTCTTTCAGTGAGCTCGTGAGGTACCCAAATATCTAGCTTTTTTGTGTTCCCGGTTTTTTTCAAATGCGCCAAAACTGTTTTGTGGTCAATTCCCAGTTCTTCAGCTACGTCGTAACTACTGATATGCCGATCTTGCTCCACTTTTTCAAAAATGGCATCCATTTTATCCGTAATGGGGCGACCAGAGCGACGTGCATCTTTGACATCAAAATTTCCGGATTGAAAACGCTTAAACCAAATTTATGCTACTCTCACAGACACTGCACTAGGTCCACAAACATCACAAATTTTTTTCGCGGCTTGCGTTGCATTTTTAACTTTTTTGTAGTAATATTTTAAAATTAATGGAATTTCTTCATTAGATTCACTCATCTTGGCGGTACGAAAAACAAATGCAAATCACACATTTTCCTAATTTGAATTTGGAATTATGTTCTTTAAAATGTATACTTTCAATGATACCAAAACCAGCCATCACAAATAGTATAGCCAAAGAGATTTTATTACAAGTTCATACATACTATAATGCGAAAAGACTTTTTCCCCAACCTAATACATCCATACATACAAACTTTCGCGTGTATAATTTTAGTAGGATATGCGTCGCAATAAGTCATAAAATTGTGGGGTCATCCAATAATTCTATAAATAGAGCGTGTTGAATTTTTCCCGAATCTTACAAATCCCTGGTCAATTTTTCCAATATTTCATTCCCAAAAACCTTATTCGGTCTATTAGGATTTGGATAAAAAAAATTGCCGAATTGGTCCAGCCGTTTTCAAGTTAAGCACTTACCAAACGAATGACATTTCATTTTTATTTATTTAACACGTTTATGTATAAAAGTGCAAAAATGTCAAAATATAACATCTTCGAATTTTGTCAAACAAATTTGCACTCTGAACCATTAAAATGATTCCACAAAGCGACTGATTCCATTGAAAGCGTTATGCCCAATCCGTGTAAGTATAAAACGAACGGTTGATCAAGTTAAAGTTCAGTCTACCATCACTTGTTATCGATAGAACTCCATTTTGTTTTATTAACTTTTATGTTAACACGAACTGCGTTTCCTGTGTTCATTTTTGTTTTTTTTTACCTTTCTCGTTTAGCGTAAGATTAGTTTCGACCACGTGGCTTCACTTGAGTTAGAATTAATACTAAGTAGCTTATGCTTTCCGTATTATAGGCTACGTGTTTGTCAAATTTTAGTAAGATCGGTCCAGCCGTTTAGCTGTGAATGCGAAAAAAAAACAAACTTTTATAATATTTGTTAGGAGTTGGTTTGGTATATACTTATAAATTAGTATTGTATACAGGGGAGTTTTAAAATCAATAGTCAAATTTACGATAAGAAAAATTACTCTTTATTACATACATAGTAAGAATTATCTTGGCTTAAATAAGTTTACGGTTTCTGTCTAGTAATGACAAAGTTTAAATGCAATTATTATGTATTCTTAAAAATAAAACGGGTTTTTTGATAATAATCTATACTAATTAATATTATAAAGAGGAAAGATTTGTATGTAAGTATGTTTGTTACTCTTTCGCGCAAAAACTACAAAACGGATATGGATGAAACTTGGAACATAGATAGAGTATAACCTGGAATGACATATATGCTACATTTTATCCCGGGAAAATGTGATAACCCTCGGGAACGCGGGTAAAATAATTTAGTTGGTATACGTAATATTCCTATAATTTTAAAAAGTATCGTTGGTAAAGTCATAGGTTCCTATTATTGTACAAGCTTTGATCTCGCGGTTTCACCCGCGTTCCCGAAGGTTCGAACTATGACATTGTGACTTCCGGATGAAGTCACATGAAGGTAGCTAAGGTGTTCTGACAGTGAATAAAATAAATAAGTAATGTTTTTTTAGAAAGAAAAATACATATATTTTCTGTGTAAAATATTTGAGTACCTAAATTAGCCCTGTGCATTTTATTTTTAATCCATTAGAATTAGAAAATTATTATTATTTTATCGCGAGTAAATCCTTAATGGAGTAGAACATTTTTATCAAAGTTTTTGATTCGTTTAATAACTCCAAATATAAGGAAATAAATGTATTGTTGTTCTATTTATTTTCACATTGTTAAGTAGAATACAATATCAGCAAAGTTTTTAGTCACTTATCATATTTAATATCAATTATTTTTAGTCAATTAGGCTAAAAAACAGGTGGATGGTCCACCGCCCCCTTATTCAGCTAATACAAACTTCGTCGGCGAGCCGTTTCACGGAGGCCTCAGAGAGCTTACCTCTCACGTGATTAGTAGTATTAGCGTAGTGAGCGATAGAGACAGAGCACGGAAGCCGCGACGAAACATCCTCGAGTTACTGTCATTTTCCTTACAGAATCTAGCCTATGGACATTTGCAACACCAGGGTCATCGTTGCGTGGTCGACCCTGAGCCGTAAAGTTGTTAAGTCTCATGTGCCTGCAATTTCACCGGCCTAACCTTTCTTACCGAAATAGTTATACAAGTGCACTACTGCTTCACGGAAATGGGTAAGGTAGTGGTACTTCCCCGGACGAACTCTGCATTAAGAGCTCTACTACTCAAAAAGAGGTAAAGTGAACAGCTGCAAGTGCACTACTGCTTCACGGCGGAAATGGGTGCTCAAGGACTGTATCTATTTGGGTGGTTTTCTAATATAGAGTCATTATCGTATCTCGACTTAATTAAATATTAATAATCAACGGATTTTCTACTCGTCACAGATAAAACTAATGGGCATAGAATATTTAAGTATTCATAAACCTCTCGATTTAGATAATAATTTGATTGACTTATCCTCTTAAATAATATAGGCATATACGTGTTTAAGATAAATGTATTAATTAATGACTTTTAAAATTTTTTTTTATTGGCCGTCGATTTTTCGATTCTCACCCAGGACCAATATTTGTGTGCATGAACATGTCTGTTTCTTCTGTGTGTAAATATTTAACACTAAACATACCATAACCGGGTCAAATGACCCATTTTGAACTTTGTATTGAAAATGCACGTTTCATTTTATTGCTTTTGCACATTTGCCTTCATGACTTTTTCTTACTAATTAATATACAGTTATACTATATTTTTTTCCCTTCCTAACAACCATATTTCACACATTCCAGCAGGAAACATAAAGTCACATTTGACCCGCTATGGTAGAAATAGGTACCTAGTAAGTGTTGGTATGATTAGTGTTAAGTATGTATGTACCTATTAATACCATAGTATCAGGCATACTATGTTTGCCTGGTTTTTATAGTTCAAACTCTGTTTTATTTGTAATCAGATACGTGTGTAGAATGTCCCTGTGCCTTTACCATGAGTTTTTAACGTACGTACTCAAAATCATTAGAAATAAAAACTTAAATAATAGACAAAATTACAACAGAAACAAACAGGGGAAATGGGGAACAAATTGTCAAAATTATGATAGAAAATTAAAACCCAGATAGAAAAGGTCTCCGACTCTCATATTGGAGGTACAAGATGGGGTTGCTTCCTAGGAAGCGACCAATGAAAAAAAAAAAAAAAAAAAAAAAACGTACGTACTCGCTAGCGACAGCGTAAAACATTTCTATGGCAAATGTGTACAGCGCCACTAGCGGTCACCTACAGAACTAAAATCGATAGGTAAAAAATCTATCGAAATATAAACACTAGCGAGTAATGTTTTTAAGCCTTTGCTATAGAAATTCGGTACCATGAGTCACAAATTTGACAGTTGCTATCGAGAAATACTGTATCGATAGAAGTTTACTCGCTAGTAACGAAAGTAAGTAGGATCGATAGCAACTCATGGTAGAGGTACAGGCTATTTATTTGTGAAAATTCATCGTTTGTTCTTCTATTTCATATTTTAAAGTAATTAGTATATGTTTTGAAATCTCACTTCATCTTTGTTTATAAAACCTGATAACTGTGCATAAAGTGTTTGCCTTTATACTCAAATAATAATTTTACAACTGCAACAGAACATGAATGTGTTAAGTAAACATATTTTTCGCTAAACAATAAATAAATAAAAATCATACATAATTTTACATACCGACGGTTAAAAGGCGACTTGACTCAACCGCCATTTTTGACGAAAGTAACATTTTTCTCAATGAATTATACTACTATGATGATGGCCCATGCGCAAATTCGCTGAAGCTTGCATTTACTTTTAATATTCAACAGCTTCGATGTGGAATGTTAAGAAGTTAAGATGCAGTATCTGTTTTTGGGTTTTAACATTTTCAAATAGCTCTCCTGTAAAGTTTTCAAAATGGCGCTTGAATCAAGTCGCCTTTTAACCGAAGCAGAGCTTGTACTATGAAAACCAAAAAACTGAAATGCCTCTCGCGTCGTAAGAGTTAAGTATCGTTGTCTCACTCACCTGTACCCTAGATTCAGGTAAATTGATTTTCAACGCCACCTCCTCCCTCATGAAGATGTCTGGATACCTCGTCTTGCCGAAGAGAGCTTCAAGCACATCTAGTTGTGCTCTAGTGAAGGTAGTCCGCTCGCGACGTTGCTTCCGTGGGTTCACTCCTGGGGAAAGGAAATAATTAACTCTTTTGTTTTTAAACACGCAATTTACTTTTTTCATTTTATGCCATAGAGCTGATATTGATACAGGCGCTAGATAGTGGAACCTTCTAATGTATAATGAGCTAAGTGACGTCATTCCTTATCAAATATGGCGGAAACGACAAGATGTCAACTTATTAAAATGAAACTTCTTATGGGCTTTTAATTCAGATCCGCAACCTTTTGTGTGACGAAATATAAACCTTTTTTTTCTGATGGAAAGTGACGATCCAGTCGAGGATGGTACACACAATTAATGCCTATTCACTCTTGCCTTAAATCTATCTGTATATAAGGAAAATAGGGTTCCTTTGACGCACCATCACCTCAAAACTACTGAACATATCGGGATGGGCATATCTGCTACCATTCGACGCGGATTTTTTCGTGGATGGTAATAGCCTATATATGATATCGATACGCGGGTGAAACCGCGGGGGACAGCCTGTGAATAAACAATCTATGCTATTCACTGATCGATGAATAATTACAATATTTCCCTGTAATACAAAAGTTTCACTTCTATCGTGTCTTTAGTACGCTGTTTTCTCTATCTCATAGTGAATGTGTATCAGAAACTTTTGTTTAAAGTTTTAAATATTGGTTACCATTATGTCTTAGTAAAAAATAACTCAAGGAATTTCTCCATCATAATTTATACTCAAACACAAGGTACAGACAAACAGACGAGTGTGCTACAGAACCGGGTCAAGCACACTAATACCTTGTAATCCCTTTAGAAATTAACAATCATTAACTGACTCTCGTTAGTCAAGACCAAATTACATCAAAAAAAGTCTATTAAACTATGGTAAGAGAAAATTTGATGATAAATTACTGTGATGCATGTTAAAATGTTGTTTGTTCTTGGTCTGTGGTTCTCAAAAAGGGAAGCCCCTTTCTTATGTTCCATGAATGAGACAGAACCGTCATTTTAGGAATGAATATTTTTTATACCACTTTGGCTGACAAACAAGCAGACGGTACACCTGATGGTAAGTGGTTACCGCCACCAATAGACATTTGCGACACCAAGAGCAGCGCCAATGCGTTGTCGACCCTGGGACGTGTAGTTGTTAAGTCTCATGTCCCTATAATCTCACCGGCCCCCTTATCTTTCTAACCGATACATAGTAATATAAGTGCTGATTTACGGCGGAAATGGCTAAGGTCGTAGGTAGTACTGCACCGGATGAACTCTGCATTAAGAGCTCTGCTACTCTAAACTAGTTGACGGATGATTTCTGAACTGATAATAACTTCAGTATCAAAGTAGTTCAACTTAAAATGTAATATTTTAGAGTCTAAACTGACTAAATAGCTCGACTTACGGCCAAAATTAATATACGATCCCGATCTAAAATCGCAAGATTGAAGTAAAATTTTGACATTACGTGTATTAAAATTATTGTCAAAAGTTTCATCAATCCATGGATTTTTGATCGGAATTGCATATTCATTTTCGCCGTTAGTGTGACTGTTAGCAACTGGCATAGGTAATAAATATTCAAAATGAATTAAAATGTACTTAATTTCTTTATTAAACATTTACTTAACGCGACAGTCATAAGATCTTCGAAATGAAGTTCATAAGTTATATGAGTTCTATGGTAATTTCGACTTATAAATTAAAATGTGTTAAAAAGGGGACAAGTTATAAAGTTTGAGAACCACTATTAAAGGAGTAGCTTCAAGAATAGTCAAATACAGACAGCGTGTCTACGTTTGTAAACCATAGACAATGAGAGTTAAGCACAGACCTTTTATTTTCACTTACGGAATGTTTCATTTTGTTTGTAGATACAAGCTTGTTTTGGAATGGATTAGATGTCTTGGAAATACAACAATGTTCACTTGGATATAATATATGGAGCTATATTTGGAAGAATTGACGTTATGTGTATCTTTTTGGATATTATATATGCGAATGTGATGTGTTATTTGAAATACGCTTCTGCACTAGGTGCAAGATATGAAGTGCACGTTGTTATCTTTAGGCGCATTATTACACTCTAAGTATGAGTTCCTGAACTCTTCTTCTCTTATTCAACTAAAAACGAAGATTCGATCGATTCGATTTTGTGCGTTTCCTACCATGATTCCAGTCGTTCCTGTACTTTGTACGAACGAATTTTTTGACCTTTAGATTCATCTAAGCCTACACCAATTTCTAATCTAAAGTTTTTAATTTGATAGACTATTGTTCGGAATTTTAACGTCAATTTGACGAAAGTCAAATGACATACAATGTTCATATGGTTCGTTCACGAAATTCTCTTTTGGAACCGAACATAATGTGCGTCCTTGGAAAAGATTTAGAGTTGGGTCATATCAAAATTTCATTTAAATTTCGTTCGTTTGCGAAGATATTATATAGTACTAGCTGCGCCCTGCGGCATTGCCCGCTTTCAATCCTGGTTCTACCTTCCTCTTGAATTAGTGTATCTATTGCTAAAAACTGCATTAAAATCCGTTGCATAGTTTACGATACTATAAAGGACATACAGACAAGCATTCATTTTTATATATACATATATATAAAGTTATGTTAAATTATTTGTAGATAATATGTGATATTAGTTCTCAAAACAAATATGAACAGAATAAAAAAAATACATGTGAAATTGTTTGTTTTTGAAAAGAGAACGGATTAT
Organism: Habrosyne pyritoides; assembly: GCA_907165245.1. NCBI lineage: Eukaryota > Metazoa > Arthropoda > Insecta > Lepidoptera > Drepanidae > Habrosyne > Habrosyne pyritoides. The sequence continues at coordinate 7,931,565 of OU015610.1, read as the reverse complement.
AAAATGTTTGGTTTGACCAAACATTACTTCGTTGTCTTTTCTACACAAATCCTACAAATTTTGTCACCAGTTAAAAAAAACTATGCGAGACAGAGACATCCAAAAATTTACACGATGAAGAGTATTTACAAATTACTGTGAACGTTTCATATGCCCACTCTCGCTAGCGGATTAACAGAGAAAAAAAAAAGCAAAACAAATAATATACAATATCAATTGAAACTAGACCGAAATCGGTCTCATTCAAACGACGATTCCAAACAAACATTTCATATGAAAACTGTCACATTACCTATCCATAGAAAAGTGAAAATAAATAGAATGTCATCTGTCTCCTTTTGGGCGGTGAGACAGACGAGCGGTAGACAGGGATGGATAGATTTCAATTGTCATCGTCGACAATGGGGGCTTGAGCGCTAATCCTCGTGACATGGCGCGCTTTTTCTTTTTTTTCAACTAGAGCCGGGTTCGATTTTATCTTCACGGCTGATTTCTGATAGGGCTACTGCGTAAAGCTTGTTTATGGTCGTGCTTGTCTGTGACTGCTAATGGTATATTCTTGTAAAGATCTTGTTACGTTGCGTCGATAAATTTTTGAAAGGAGTGGTTTAGATTCGAAGATTGTAGTGGAATTTTGTTATCTCGGTTTGGCTTCTATTTTCAATTTTTTTTTTTTTTTGTAATTTTTTGCTGCATCAGTAGATTAGTAGCAGCTATGATAAAAATTGGTCTGGATGGACTATACTTCCAATTTACAGATGTTTTGAGAGCTGCGAACGAACTCGCGCACGAAAGGTACATCATCACTACATAGTATAAAACGAATCGCTTTCTCTGTCCCTATATCCCTATGTATGCTTAAATCTTTAAAACTACGCAACGGATTTTGATGCGGTTTTTTTTTATAGATACAGATAGAGTGATAGAAGAGGAAGGTTTTATGTATAATACATGTGACATCCCACGGGAACGCGGGTAAAACCGCGGGGGACAGCTATTATCTATAAAAACGGTAAAAAAATTATATCAGTTGTATGGGTTGTATCCCTTAAATATTAATTTCACGGTTCATGAGATACAGTCTGGTGACCGACGGACAGACAGACAGACAGACAGACGGACAGCGGAGTCTTAGTAATAGGGTCCCGTTTTACACTTTGGGTACGACGGATCTAAAAATTAACCCTATGACGTCATGAGAAGGATCATCAACATCATCTACAATTAACCATTGTAGATGATATTATAATAGATGAACTTTATCTTAGAAGCAGTAAAGTAGATTTTTCTTTGACGTTCTTGGATGTCAAAACATAGCTCATGCAAAAGTTTATTATGCGCTAGACGAAGTAGCTGTTATGTATAAGAAATGGTGGTTTAATAATTAAATATATTTTTTATACCACGTGAGCCGACAGACAAGCACACAGTCCATCTGATGGTAAGCGGTTACCGCCGCCTATGGTCATTTGCAATACCAGAGCAACATCAATGCGTTGTCGACTTTGAGACGTGAAGTTGATAAGTCTCATGTGCCTGTAATTTCACCGGCCCACTTTCTAACCGAAACACAGTAATACAAGTGCACTACTGCTTCACGGCGGAAATGGGTAAGGTGGTACTTCGCCAGACGAATTCTGGAACACTGAGATGTAATACCAAATCGTTCTATTAATAATGTATCTATATAGCCTATCCTGATATCCCAAATCTATCTCCTATATCTATCTATATTCTGTATCTACTATTCAAACAAAAACAAATCTGTTATAACATTTTTTTTTTCAGTCTTTGACCCCTCGCCATCTCCGATACTTTTTAATGACGTGTAAAATACTATATCCTCAGCTGCAAGAGAATAAGTAAACCATTATTTAAATTAAGCTTTATGGCTCAGATCCTAAATTCCGTTTTAGAACGTAGGAGAAAAGTTTTTCGAAAAGAGCGGGAGCGTCAACTGTCAACATGACATTTCCAAGGGGCCAGTAATGGGCGCGTTCGGATTTTAAAACCGGATTGTTATTTTAGCGCGGAGGTTTATTCTGCATAGTTTAGAGGGGTGACATATTATTTCACTTAGAAAAGTAGGTGCTAATATAAATTTTAAACTTTTTTGTTTTGTTCTTTTTTAATTGATTTCGACGGGCCAGTAGGCTTGATTACAGAACCAACATAGTTCGTGCAATCGATTCACAAATAGAATAGATATTTGTTTGTAGAAACAGGCCTCTTTTTTCTGTCTGGATGTTAACACTTCTAAAAGTATTTTTAAAGAAAAATTGCGATTTTCAATCATATCACCGTGTGCATATTATGTCACAGGATATTTATTTATTAAATTAAATTGAACAAAACTGTATATTGAAGATAATTTCCAGTTTATAATACGTCAAAATTCCTTTATTCTCGTCTATCAATAGTAAAATATAATTAAACCATAAAAATGTTGATAATGATAATGCATAAGAAAAAACATTTAGTTCTAAGGCCATTTCAATCCTACATAAACATAACCTATTAAACTGGCCGGTTCCATTAAGAAAAACTGTTGCCAAAAACCAAATGGAGTATCATTCAGAATTTGCCGGCCAATTGATAATAACTTAGTCCTTTCTAAAAGTGCTTGTAAAAAGTACATCGGCCACCATTTAACAAAAATATGACATTTGCCCCGCCAGCGAAATTGTGATATATATAAAGTCTATCTTGAACTTTTAATAACACTCGACACTGGCACAAAAATCGAATAAATTTTTTGATGTGATTTGAAACATGATGAAACGAAAAAATTACAATAAAAAAGACAACAATAGACAAAGACAAACATATCCATATATATACCTATATATATAGAATTTAACCTACAAAATAATGAAAAAGGTAGTTGTGTAGACACACATTTAACTTCTTGTTTTTTTTCAATGCGATATTTAAACCTAATAAGAACTATAAGATCTTGCCTTGACTGACTGAAGATATTGAGTATATTTACTATCGATACTTTACGCCCATAAGTGATAAAGATACCCAACCTACATATCATACATAACCTAAAACTTGAGGCATGAGGGTTGCCATCTAATAAATCATGTTAACACATAAATTGCTTCCGACAACCCTAACTCAGGGGTGTGAAACGCGACAAGTTGTGACATATTAGCGTTGTGGGAAAACTTAATAACATTCCCATTGGATTCTCAACCTTACTGCAAAAGTAATAGAACGTGAAGTAGAAAAGTGAATTAGCATGATAATGTTGCCAGCCCTGTTCTAAGGGTGCGTTAACCGAATTGTTAGTGAATTGAAATTAATTAAATAAATTATTGTTTATTTGTTAGAATTAGAAGCATAGGGGGTTAAATGTATACATATTATAATAGAAAGTATTGTAGTATGCTGTGTGATATATTTGTGTTACTAACTAGGTTCCGCCCCGTAGTTTTGTCCGCTTTACCGAGGTATTTAATCTGTAACTGTGCCAATAAATAATATTTGTGTGGCTGTCTATGGTTTCAAACCAAAAGCAAAAATTTTGCACAAAACTACTACTTATGATATAGAGAGGTATAAATTACGAATTTAAATTAATAAATTTAAAATAAATTTTAATTAAGATATGTATATGGGAAGTAAAAAAATATTATTTTTAATTCTTATTTTTCGTTTGTTTTATTTTGACACCTTGCAGGACAACAATAAAATTATATGATGCTTTTTTTTCAAGTCGACGTAAACGAAGCCACTGGAAAATATCTATAGGCTGCGGTGACCACATACCATCAGGTGGTCCATCTATTTGCCGGCCTGCGACGTAAAAAATAAAAGACGTACCGTACAGGTGAATTGGTTTCAAATTAAATGAAATATTTATTCAAATATGCCTTCACAGGCACTGAAAAGTCAGACTCTAACACCGATTCGAAAGGTTGCTTTTACTAAGAAACGCCGGTAAAAAACTCAGCAATTACTGTTTTTCACAATAAGATTTTGTACATAAATATGTGTCCTGCTGGAGCGAGCGCTACATTGCATTGTCGTCATTAAAACAATCGTTTAAATATTTTTAACTTTCCATTTAAAATAATATACTGAGAAAAATAAGTAAAATTAAGGGTTGCATGCTAGCGTAGTTATTGGTCTAAGTGTGAATTACTGTGCAAACAGATAAGAGAGGCCGCGTGCCAGGCGCGTGCCGGCCGCTCCCTCGAGCACTTTACTACAATGTGGCGAATGATAACTGATGACTTTATATTACTGCAGAGTAACCGTTACAAGTCATCACTTGAGAGAGTAAAACTTCCAACACCAGGAACTGAAAGTGCAATCATCTATACTTTTACACTAATAATAAAATTATAAGGAGGAAAGATTTGTCTTTTTGAATGTAACGAATGAACTAAAAACTACTTGATCGATTTTAAAAATTCTTTCAGCATTGGGAAGCTACGTTATCGCCTGGTGACATAGGCTATATTATATTTAAAAAAAAAAATGGATCCTTATTAAAACTCTAATAATGTAACCCAAGGTGTAAAAATCCTTACATCGCGTGATGTGCGAAAACTATGTATGATAGAAAGAACAAAATAATGTATTATAACATTCCTCGGGAACGCGGGTAAAACCGCGTAGGACAGCTTGTGATATTATAAATATAAATGTAAGTTAGTTTGTTACGCTTTCACGCGAAAACTACTTAAGCAATCATCATGAAACTTTGTACATATATATTCTTGGAGGTATTAGAAGTAACATTGGATACTTTTTGTGCCGGGAAAATGTTACATCCCCCGGGAACGCGGGTGAACCATAGTTGGAAGAATGAACAAATAGTTGTCTGACCTAAGCAGAGCTTGTATTATGGAAACCAAATATCTATAATAATAATAATAAATATCCCAGAATATTATTCACACATGGTTCCCTGATCCCAAATTAAGCAGAGTGTACTGCTTATACTTTGGCTAGGTAACTAATATACTACATATACTAATTTTTAAATACATACTGATATAGATATTTACACCCAGACACAGAACAAACAGACATGTTCATGCACACAAATGTTACTACTGGGTGGGATTCCGCGACCTGCGCCTTGGCAGTCACGGTCTCTAACCACCCAGCGAACTGGCCCGTCAACTGATAGGTACATTACATGTTTGACAGGCCAGTTGGCTTGGTGGTTAACGCTCTGACTGCCAAACCGAAGGTCGCGGGTGCGATTCCCACCCAGGACAAACATTTTGTGTGCATGAACATGTCTGTTTGTTCTGTGTCTGGGTGTAAATATCTATATAAGTATGTATTAAGAAAAAAATAATAAATAAAAACAGTAGTATATGTAGTATATCAGTTATCTGGTTTCCATAGTACAAGCTCTGCTTAGTTTGGGACCAGATGGCCGTGTGTGAAGAATGTCCCAGGATGTCCCAGGATATTATGTTACCTTTTTTCATTATCTAAAATAAAATTATAACGAGGAAAACTTTACGCCCATAGTACCCGAAGAGGTAGGCAGAGGTCTAAGTAATAAGATCTACATTTTACCGAAGATTAAACGCCGTCTCTCTAGTATATTCAAAATCCCGGTCAACAGGTAATCGTTCCTAAGCAGAAAAGTTAATAATACCTTGTTCAGTCTGGGCATCGAACCTGGGACCTTCTCTAGCCAAGCTTTATACTACTCAACCTACAGAGGCGAGTACCTATAATCTTAATATTTTTTTCTAAATGATAGTTCTAGTAGCTTCAGTAACTTTAAATTTGACCTTCATAAGTGCCATCCGAGGGTTAAATAGAATAAATGGTTTTGAATTTTGAGTTTTTATTTTTATTTTTAAATAGAATTTCAAAGCAATATAAGCAAAATTATAGCTACACTCAAGCCCGCAAATGCTTGTTGCCTGGGAATCGAACCCACGACCTCGCATAGCAGACTCAAACTACTCAAAAAACAACGGCGTAAAGGTATACAATAGAGCGTGCGGTGTGTATTGAATAAGTAAACACTTATGCCACTTGCTTCTATAAACAGTGTCGTGGGAGTTTCTGACACGTGTCCCAGAGTACAGGCACGTGTCCCGCTAGGTAAGTAAGTTTAGATATCTGCATAAGTCTTGCCTACGGGTAAATTATGGTCTTTACTACCTTTCCCTCGTTTTAATTGCATTTCCGGGGGATGTTACATTTTCCCAGGATAAAAGTAGCCTATATGGTATGCCTCATCAATGTGTCGAGTTTCATCTAAATCTGTTTGGTAGTTTTTACGTGACAGAGTAACAAACATCCATATATGTATCTTAAAATTCATTCTCACAAACTTTTGTTTTTGTAATATTATTATTTTTTATTTTATTTAGGATTGTAGTATATATTTGCGTTGAGATTAAGTTTTGAATAGAACGATTTAATATTACAACTTATGATTAGTGCAGAGTTCGTTCGGGGAAGTACTACCACCGTACCCATTTCCGCCGTGAAGCAGTAGTGCACTTGTATTACTGTGTTTCGGTTAGAAAGGTAAGGCAGTGAAATTACAGGCACATAAGACAACTTCACGTCACATAGTCGTCTATGCAGCGATGCCCCTAGTGTTGCAAATATCCATATGTTACTTCCGATCAGGTGGACCGTCTGCTTATGAACACCTAACTGTATTTATCAATGAAACCTCAAAGTTTTTTTTTTATACCACTTGGGCCGACAAACAAGCAGACGGTCCACCTGGTGGTTAGTGGTCACCGCGGCCTATGGACATTTGCAACATCGCCAATGCGTTGTCGACCCTAAGACGTGAAGTTGTTAAGTCTCATGTGCCTGTAATTTCACCGGCCCCCTTACCTTTCTTACCGAAACACAGTAATACCAGTGCACTACTTCTTCACGGCAGAAATGGGTAAGGTGGTACTTCCCCAGACGAACTCTGCACTAAGAGCTCTACGACTCGTGTTTGAGGTTTGTTGAAACTGTTATATATGTGTGTGTTAAACCATTTCCCCCCCCGAGGAATGCATTCCCCAAAAAACACAAACAACCAAAAACATTACTCGGTTCGTGTTGACTTTGCAATTAGTGAGCGATACTTTCCTAGTGCCTCAGGGTTGGGGGAGCGAAGTACCCGAGTACCCCGGAGAATGTGGACAGATAGACAGTGTAAATTGATTTATTAATGTGAGAACTTTAAATGGCCAGTTGGTGCTGTGGTTTGATTTCTTGAATGCAACGCCACAGGCCGTGGGTTCGATTCGCAATCTGTATACTGTCACATTTGTGTTTGGGTGTTAAATTAATAAGTGCATTATTTATGAAAAATGCACTTATAATTATTGAATGTCTGTATATTTTATTGTGACATAATTTAAATTTGTATCCGACTTCTATTGTATGCCCGATATGGGTAGATTATGTAGTTAATTAATTACTAAATTGACAATATCTATTTATTCTATTCTATTCTATTCTATTCTATTTAAAAAATATATATATATATATCAGGTCTAACAAAGTCTGTTTAATTTGAGACCAGAAGTATTATTTTTTTGTAAAAGATGTCCCTTCGTATTTAATTATTATTTACTACTAGTTGACCAGAGAGACGTTGTCTTGTCCAAATTTGGGAATATTTAATTTTTCAAGTAACATTTCCAACTTTTCTTTCACTAAAAATCTTATATCACCAAGGGATGCGCTTACAACCAAACAACATTCAGTTTTTATTTAATGCAAAAATTATTTGGTATTTTTTTATACCACTTGGGCCGACAAACAAGCAGACGGTCCACCTGATGATAAGTGGTCACCGCCGCCTATGGACATTTGCAACACAGTGGGCATCGCCAATGGGTTGTCGACCCTGAGACGTGAAGTTGTTAAGTCTCATGTGCCTGTAATTTCACCGCCCCCCTTACCTTTCTAACCGAAACACAGTAAGTAATACAAGTGCACTACTTCACGGCAGAAATGGGTAAGGCGGTAGTACTTCCCCGGACGAACTCTGCACTAAGAGCTCTACTACTCTAAAAGGTAAGATACTATACGAACAGCAAAGGAGTGGAACTCTCTGCCGGGGTCAGTGTTTTCCGACACCTTTAACCTGGGTATATTCAAGGCCAGAGTGAATAGGCATTTTCCGGGTAAGCGTGCTACATCCTCGACCTCGTCATGACTCCTTATGGGGTCAGTCGAAGGCCAAACGCTATGATGGCAGTTTTAACGTTCCAGATTGACATAGGAAAAGAAACTATATTGCTTTGGAATAAGGTTGATTTCCATCATCATACAATTAGCTGTTAGATCAATAGATGCACCTTATCTTAGAAGGAATAAAGGTTATTTTTCTTTGTCATTGTTAAACGTCAAAACGGCCATCATGGCGTGCCGCAAGTTTAAGTTAACCCTCCAGTAGTGGACATTTTAAACCTCTTACATAAATAAACACAAGAGTGCCAACATTCACACAGCAACCCCACGTAGAAAAACATACAGCCAACATAAAATCCTTAATTGCATTATGGTGGTAAAACATAGATTGTTTTTCTTTAATTAAATCTATGTAAATGTATAATCTCAAACCATTTTAAATTATTCCTTAAACAATACTATTTATCGTTCAATATAAGTTGTGTATTTGAGGTTAAGAAAGTTGATAAGACAGACAGAGGCTTTTGCCGAAGGACAAGCTGTTTCTTTAACGATGATCGTCAGTGAAATTTCTTAGTTTGTGATATTTTTGTAAACTACTAAAGGCTTATTAGAACGAAGTTCCTTATCGCGCGTTGTGAAAGGGGGCTAGACGGAAAAAAATCATACGAAAAGTTGTAACTACACTTTTTTTCGAAATTTAAATGATATGGTTTATTATTGGGTTTGTTTTTTTCATAATTTATATAAAGGCTACATACAACATGTTTAAAATTCTGTTCCATTTATAAATTAGTAATTATTAGCACAGTCGTGATCTTTTATTGAAGACCTAATACTAAAGACGAGAGATTGCAAGCTTTTCTCAACACTGGACCTAAACTCAGCGTTTTGGTCAATTCCAATGCGTATCTTCGTTCCATCCGGGTGTCCCGTGACACCTCTCAAGTTGTTTTTTTATTTTATTTATTTATCTTGCGGCTTACACATTTATATTCCGAATATATTTTCTTCTTTCTCAATCATAGTCTAAGGTAGTTAATATATTTATCCAACTTTATTTAAAAAGACAACCTCAATAAAAACATCACTTCACTTCACACCCGAAAACAAACTCCCTTCAACACTACATTAGAAAAACATTAAAACGAAGCGTGTGAAAATCTACACTTGGTTTCCCCGGCCCCCGACCCCCGACCCTCAGCCCCCGACCCCCGGGGACTTGATTGCCAAATAGCTGAGATGGGGTTTAGTTCGGTTGATTGAGTTCAACTCTGAATGGTAACGTTTTTGCATAATTTATTTTACAGACATTGTTTTATTCAATTTGTTGAAGAGATTAAATAACTTGACGCCTCAGTGGTCGAGTGGTATAGCTAGCTCCTCGGAGGTTCTGGGTTCGATTCCCAGGTCAGACATGGTAATATTAACGTCTCTGTTTGAGAATTGGTAGTCAGAGACGGGGACCATGCCCAGAACATGTCAGTGACTTGAAATCTTGGAGGATGGAATATTGGTCAGTTTGGACGCCTTTGCCTACTTCTAATAATGACCGTGAAGATATGTTATTAAGTAACCACGCAGAAAAAAACAACAAAATATACAAAAATATCGTCAAAATAAAGACATCAACGCGCAACTTTCGTAAAAAAATTCTATCTCATACAATTGTTAAGAAAACAACTTAAATTATTTATCGAAAGAAAGTTCATCACCAAAGAAAGTGAATCAACCCATCCAGATGCCCAAATGCCATAACATACTTAACTCAACATTCCGATCAATCAGCAATACCGCTCTAAATGTTATCAGTCGTCAATTACGAAGGTAGCAATTTTTTCATGCCATTTCACATTGAAATGACGTTTGAACGATAACATAGGACGTTGACAAGAGCCGTGCATTAACTTTATGAAAAAAGAACAAAAACAAACATGGCGGCCAAGATGGCGGCGCCGACAAAGGAACCCGACGGTAGCGGCTCTCTCAGCTGGAATTCATAAATGATAAATATAATATAATTTATTACGGTTTGACCATAATTCGGAGATGATTGCGTGTGTTTGCGCATCGTTTTGGTGTGACAATTGTTTTATCATATTTTTAATAAGTATTGTTAATTTTAAAATTGATTATGTTTGTTTGAATATTAAATTAAAAATAATAAATATAGTTGAGAAACCCCTAAAAAACTATGCTTACAAGAGATATTGTTGTGAAATGATTATATTAACCATTTTATCTGTTCGTCATCGGGATCGAATCCTAGGTCGGTCAATAACGAATCAAAATATATTGGCTTAGTATTCACTGCTCCCAAAGATTCTTAATACTTATGTAAAAACAGCTTTTCTAAAATAATATGATGATCTTCATTCACTAAACATATCTTTAGTGATATGTAAGTGAGCCTTCAGAGCCCGGATTTTGATGCGGCTTTTTTTGTAGTGAAAACTTCTTTAGTGGCATTGAGCACTTTTCTTGGGATGGGTATAAAATGTTAAACTCGCGTCAGAACACGTGACCTGATCAAACATTCGTAGGACAGTAAAAAGCCAAAACGTTAATGTTCAAGTTTCCACTTCCGCTGGCACTCCCGGAGTGCAAACCGTTGTTTTTTTTAATAGCTAAAGTGATTCGAGAGGAAGGTTTATATGTACGGTAATATCCCTTGGGAACGCTGGGAAACCGCGGGGACAGTTTATAATATTAATAAGCCAAAGTGGTACTATCAGCTCTCTACAATTCCAACAATGGCTTGGTTGGTATAAAATATAATAGTTTAATACTCGCCGCAGCGCGATACCCGATGACCTCGATACGACGGCTCTGGCTTGACTTATAAGTCACGGCTCATTTGTAAATGAATCATAAAAGGTTATGTACGGTTGTTAGGAAAGGACCGAATAACCAATAATTTGCTCGGATTCTTGCCGGGTCTTCTCAGTTTACTGATTGTCAGTGATTGGAACTTCTGTAGGTTTGACCTTCATGGGATACTCATGAGCTTTTGACTGAATTTGTAATAAAAATAATAAAAAATCTATCATAATCATTAATTATAAAATTAGAGAAAATATATTGGAATTTGTGTGTTAAAAAATGATTTATTTTAAATAGCTGTCCCCCGCGGTTTTACCTGCGTTCTCGAGGGATATCACATTTTCCCGTGATAAAAAATTGCCCATATGGGATTCCAGGATATGCTCTATCTATGTGCCATGTTTCGTCCATATCCGTTTAGTAGTTTTTGCGTGAAAGAGTAACAAACATCTTCCTCTTTCCTCTTTATAATACGAGTATTAGTATAGATGATATCACTAAACCTAGTAAATAGCTACTAAATAAACAATAAAATGGAAGAGCCAGGAGAGCCAGATATGTGAGCATATAGGTAGACGGTCCACCTGTGGACATTTGAACCCCAGGAGCATCACCAACGCGTTGACACCGAGACGTGAAGTTGTTAAGTCTCATGTGCCTGTAATATCACCGGCCTTACCTTTTTAAATGAATCAGTAAAACAAGTGCACTACTGCTTCACGGCGGAAATGGGTAAGGTGGTTCGCTTTCTATTATTGCACGCCACTACAATAAGTACCGAATAGTTCTTTCAAGCGCAGGTTTTTACAAAGTATGCCGCACGACTTTAGTTATAACTATACTACTACAAAACTCGCGAGGTAGGTTAAACATTTCCGGGACAAAAGTCAGTCGCAGTCCCGTAAGAAATAAAAAAAAAAAAAAACAAACCCACTATAAAGCCAATCTCCTATTCCTGACTATAATCTATCTCAGTGCAAAATTCCATCCAGATCCGTTCACCCATTCTGGCGTGATTGCGTAACACAGCCATCCATCCAAATTTCCGCATCCATAATACTAAGATAGTTATTTACAAGTGAAGTTAACAAAGTCGTGTTAAAATACAACGCTAATACTTTCCTCACGAGAATAAGGAAGTGCCCGTCGATGTCACGTCGAGATATCGATTTTAGAAGCCAGACTATAGTAATCCGAGCGGCGAGGCCGGCACGCCACTATCACCTGCTTGTTTTTGTCGCGTCACTGCTTATAGATTAGTTATATTATCATTATTAAATATACAAGGTGGTCCATAATAACCATACATACCACTCTTTAAAATTAAACTCTTTTGTTAGTCTTTAAAATAAATAAAAAATTGTCATAAGTACGAGAAGTATATCTCTTAAACTTGCGGCACGCTATGATGGTCGTTTTGACGTTTAACAATGACAAGGAAAAATTGCCTTTATGCCTTCACACATAAGGTGCATCTATTGATCTAACAGCTAATTGTATGATGATGGAAATCAACCTTATTCCAAAGCAATACAGTTTCTTTTCCTATGACAATCTGAAACGTTAAAACAGCCATCATAGCGTGCCGGTAGTATAGTGCAGAGTTCGTCCGGGGAAGTACTGCGTTTCAGTTAGAAAGGTAAGGCCGGTGAAATTGGCACGTGAGACTTAATAACTTCACGTCTCAGGGTCGACAACGCATTGGCGATGCTCCTAGTGTTGCAAATGTCAATAGGCGGCGGTGACCACTTACCATCAGGTGGACCGTCTGCCTGTTTGTCGGCCTGATTGACAAAAAAAAGGAACTATGGAGCAGCGAGGAGATTCCTCTATTTAAAAGGGAAGATCTTACGCCTAGTCTCCTGTAATATCGTACTTATATTAAAAATGCAAAAGTTTCAAAGAATAGAAGTATAGATGTTTGTTACTCTTTGACGCAAAAACTACCAAACGGATTTGGAGGAAACTTGGCACATAGATAGAACATACTCTGGAATAACGTATAGGATACTTTTTATCTCGGGAAAATGTTAGATCCCCCAGAAAAGTGGGTAAAACCACAGGGATAGGTAATATGCAAAATCATTAGAATCAGAGAGTAGTGCCTTGAGCACGAACATCTATCGTAAGCTTATCGTCATCGTATCGAGAGCTCCAAAAACCAATGCAATGAGAAATTAAGCATCGCGCAACATCACGGTATACGAATATTTTTTTTTATACCACATAGTCCGACAAACAAGCGGACGGTTCACCTGATGGTAAGTGGTCACCGCCGCCTATAGGCATTTGCAACACTAGGGGCATCGCCAATGCGTTGTCGACCCTGAGACGTGAAGTTGTTAAGTCTCATGTGCCTGTAATTTACCATACAAACCAGTTTTCAGTTTTAATCTCGGTCACTTCTTACAAATAAACGTCTGCACTCTGTCTGACCTGGGAATCAAACCAAGGACTGATCTTTAAGCTGTGATCTATACCACTGGACTATGGGAGCTATTAATGACACACTGAAGGTAAGTTAATCAATAAAGGTCACTGTGTTATTTGTCATTTAATATCGAAGCCTCAAAAATACCTGAGGATTGTGTTATGCTGTACTGTAGAAGTTTTGTTTTGTTTTTTGTTGTTGGTTCTTTATTTTATAGCTATATTTATTACTAGTTACCTGGTTTTGCCTATGTGGGGTAGTATAAATGTATTAAGTTAATATATTAACTAAGGCTTCAGTAACTTTAAATTTCACCTGCATAAGTGCTCTCCGTGCGTCTAAACTGAATTATTGGTTTCGAATTGAATTGAACTGGAAAAAATCAGACAACTATCGTCAAAATCTATTGTAAATATTAAAATATTGTAAAGTATACTAAAATATATAGAGTTGCTATTAAATAAGTTAAATAAAATGAATATATGTTTAGTTATCAAAATTATAAAAAATGATTCATTCAATAAATTGTTCTACAATATCACGCCAAATTTTAAGTTCCTTTCACATAGTTATAGAGGAAAACGTTTGTAGAAAACGGACATACAAAAACGAAATCTGAAAAAATGGGTGAACATACATTAAAAGAAAAATACACACGGTCGAATATAGAACCTCCTCTATTTTTGAAGTCGGTTAAAAATGTTAAGAAACTGGTCCGTTTTTTGAAGGTTGTACCTACCCATAGAACCCTCCTTTCAAACAACGGATACGTCCAAAATAGGTTTTACACTAAAACATATAGTATATCTTTGCTATCAAGACGATAATCAATTTATACGCTTCGGACATTGTATTATAACAACGCGAGTTCATCCGGCTTCCGATTCCGAAAAAAAAGTTAGAAATAAAAATAATAACCAATTAATTATGCCCGCCAAAAAGATTAAAAAAGCAACTGGCCGTATAAAATTTCTATGGGATGCCAATAAAAAGGAAATATACAATGAAAAAAAAAACGAATGCTCAGCTGCCATCGTTACGCCGAGCGTCTAGCGCGGGAGGGAGACATCGCGATACACTCCTCTATATGTGCGAGAGAGACGCAAGCAGGGATTAAAATTGAAACTTGGCGGATTAATTTTATTCCAGTATTAAATGTGTATTGGGCTTTAAATCTAATAGGTCGCGAGTCGTTAATTCTGTTTACAGATTTATAGTTACCTTTATCGAAGCGTCGGTGGGTGATGGTTTCTACACAAAAGGAAAATCGTAAGCAATATACGTTTTATATAAATAAATCATACGAACTTGTGAGGTTTTCGTCCAATTATAAAGAATTTTGAATAAAATTAAAAAAAAAATCTCTTTGTAGGTATTTGTTATTTTTAAAATCAATTTTGGCGAATTTAAATAAAAACCGGATTAGGTTAATCTCATTAGTAAGAGCTTTGCCTACCGCTTTGAAGATAATGGGTGTAACGATACGCTAGCTCACTATGATACTGAGGTATTTTTTTTTTTTATTTGGCATAACAATTTCAAAATAATACTATGGTTCCTTGCTTTTAGCCAATTTATTCTTTATTTTTATTGTAGAAAATATCTTGTTTATTTTTAATGTAATAAATTGAATTAGCATGGTTATGAAAAGCTAGCTGAGCCTATAATAACTTACAATAACTTAATGTAAGACATCTATACCAAATAAAAATTATATTCTACTAGATGTTCCCGCGGTTTCACCCGCGCTCCCTAGGGATATAACATTTTTCTGGGATAAAAAGTATCCTATGTTACTTTTAATACCTCCAAGAACTTATGTACAAAGTTTCATGATGATCGGTTGCGTAGATTTCGGGTGAAATTGTAACAAACAAACTGATAACTACGACTAAATATTCACATTTATAATGTTAGTAGGGATTTTTATATTTTTAATATTTAATAAATATTTTTTATAATGCACTTACTTGATAACACAGAGGTATTGTCAGTGAGACTAAATAAAAGTTTAATAATAAATGTAAGTTCTTTTTTTAAAAGATTGATTGCTGAGTTTATTGCCGGCTCTTCTCAGTATCAAACAACCTTCCGAACCGATATTAGAGGCAGACTTCTCATATATACTATTCGAATAAAAATATTTTTTATTTCATAGCAGACTTTTTTTAATTCTAAATATATTCTGCGTTTATTTTTAATCCAATCAATAAGTGTATGGCAACAAACAAACTTTCTCATTTATTATATTAATAACATTAGATAAGATTGCCTGGCCCGGTAATCGAACATTCTAATGTTCGATTACCCGAACGATCACTAAGGCCAATAGTTGTAATTATATAATCTACTAGCTGTCCCCCGCGGTTTTACCCGCGTTCCCGTGGGATGTCACATGTATTATACATAAAAACCTTTCTCTTCAATCACTCTATCTATTAAAAAAACCGCATCAGTGTGTATCATCGCATCATGCGTAGTTTTAAAGATTTAAGCATACATAGGGATATATATATAGGGACAGAGAAAGCGACTTTGTTTTATAATATGTAGTGATACTAATATTTTAAACAGTTTTAAGTTTGGATGCAATAAGTAATCTCCGAAACGACTTATCCGATTTTAAAATTCTTATACTGAGGTCTTGAAACCTCTGAGACCTCTAAGACCTTTTGATCCCCGCATGTTAACTAATTTGTAGGTTTCGTAATAGGTAGGGTTTCGGTTCAGTGAGGAAAATTACACTAGCTCAGCAATGTTTTGTCGTTGTCTCTATGCTCTGTCTCTTTCGCTAACTATACAATCACGTGAGAGGTAAGGTCTCCGAGGCCTCGTAGATGAAGTTTGTACTAGCTGAATAGGAGAATAAACCATGCTTAGCAAGGTTACTAAATAACTACTACTATATACTACTTTTTGAATCAAGACTGAATCCATAACCATATCACCAGGCATATTCATACATAAAATTGTTTGTCCCGGGTGGAAACAGACCCACCTGGGGCACTACAGTCAGTTACGTTTTTGCTTTCTTTCTTATCTCTGTTATTTTTCGCTCGTCAAAAAATATCAAGTAATTGTTCAACTCTTTAAAAAGTATTTAATCACCTATTTAATTTTTTTGCAATCTTTTTATCAAACTCCATTTTTATCTGAACAATGAGACGTCACGATAACAAAGCCACGATTAAAATTATCTCCGTTTTTCTCTGATGCGGCTACCTGAAGGCCATTCTTAAAAAATATGGCGGACTTTTTCGTGGAACAACCCTTTTTAGGATTAAAACCCGATGATTTTTTAGAAGAAGAATTGTCACTGCGATTTAAATGTCTGAAAACATGGAAGTATAAGTCATTGCGATAATGTCCGAACGAACGATTTTTACTACATAGAACTACTAGCAACAACGCCCTGACTTCTTCCTTCCTGGAAGTTATTTTCTAGTATAAGTATAATGAAAGTCGCATTATAATCTATCGCGTATTTTAAAAGATACAAACAGAGAGATGGAAATAGCGAATTCGTTTTTAGGTTATTAACTATTAGGTATTAAATATTTAGAGGTTAGGTGTGTGACTACTCCATTTAAAAGAGAAGATCTTCCACTAAACAGAAAATATAATGTACTTTAAACTTACTATCAAAAGAAGGCGCGTAAAAATTCCGATACAAGAAAAGTGTTTTTAAAAACCATTTTCATTACGTATACTGATGCGCCGACATAAAAAGAATAGCAGGCGCCACATGGAGGAGAAAGACACAAGACCGCACTTTATGCCAAGCATTAGGGGAGGCCTATACTGAGTAGCAAGACAATCTTCGCGAAACTGGTGTCAATGATATTTTATCACTACATAGTATAAAACAAAGTCGCTTTCTCTGTCCCTATGTATGCTTAAATCTTTAAAACTACATAACGGATTTTGATACGGTTTTTAATAGATAGAGTGATTGAAGAGGAAGGTTTTTATGTAGGCATGTGGCATCCCACGGGAACGCGGGTTAAACCGCGGGGGAGTATATAAGATTGTTTTAATAAAGGCTTTATTATTATACTGATGCGCAGAAGGACAAAAGTGACAAGTCCATCAGCTATTATTGACCATAAAAACTGCAATAAAAATATTATAGGTAAGTAGATAGAAGGTTCAGTAACTTTAAATTTGACCTTAAGTGCCTTCCGAGGGCCTAAACTGAATAAATGGTTTTGAATTTTGAATAGGACATTCTTCACACATGGTTACCTGATCCCAAATTAAGCAGAGTGTACTGCTTGTAGTATGGCTACCAGGTAACTGAAATACTGCATATACAACTTTTTAATTACATACTTATATAACAAAGAGACAGACCCATGCACACAAATGTGTCTTGGGTGGGAATCAGACCTATGACCTGCGGCATGGCAGTCAGGGTCTCTAACC
Source organism: Habrosyne pyritoides (assembly GCA_907165245.1). NCBI lineage: Eukaryota > Metazoa > Arthropoda > Insecta > Lepidoptera > Drepanidae > Habrosyne > Habrosyne pyritoides. The sequence goes on along the minus strand of OU015610.1, from coordinate 7,913,744 downwards.
GACAAGCCAACTGGCCAGTCAAATTTAGCTCTTACAAAGTACCAAACTTAGGTCAAATTTTAAAAGGGTCTTAATATTCAGTAGGTTTAAGCATGGAAGATATTTCCACTGTAGTACATTATGTAGTCTATTCATAAACGAAGTTATTTTGACATTTAATATTGTCATAGAATAAATATTTAATTGTTTTTGAACTTCATCTATGGTCAATAAATGGTATGAAGACGATATTGAACCTTATCGTGAAGTAATAGGGTACGTGTTTATATGACATTGTTAAACGTCAAAAATACGTCTTATAATAGAACAGACTATATAGCTGTGGTTTCCGAACGCACTTCATTCTGCGAAGATTTTAGGAGAGAACTAATCCGGCCTCTTCGGAGAAAAACTCCCTTTTAAATCGAGAACGCGGGATTAAGTTTAAGATTTTTTTGTCATTGGCGGGTTTTTTAGCGTTTAAGGAAGTAGCCTTAAATTATTTTTACAGCTTTATTTTTTTTTATTGCTAACTGGGTGTCCTTTTTATATACTTAATGTCTTATTTTTAAATAATAATTTAGGAAATGTGGCTCTGTTCTCTCTGTCCCAAAACTTTCTAAAATTGTTACCATATGTTGCAAGTACAAATTTCTTGATACAGACTCTGTAAACTAGTCAACGAGTTTTTATTAGTTCTATACTAATACTTTCTAAGTACTTATATAAATGCCATAGAAAATAGTCAAAACTTTAAAACTAAAAACATTTTTAAAGATTTGGTACAAGAATTTTGGGAAAGATGGGAAAATATTTGGCATTTTCAAATACCCTACTCTGCAGCACTGTCAAAAGTGTATAGTATCAATGACAAATCTAGATCCTTGATTAATAGATCTTTAGTTTTTCATTTATAATTAACTGTTGTGTAAGGGAACTGTTTACTAAAGTTTCATCGCTATCGGATAAAAAGAATAAGAAGGCACAGAATAATGTAATGAATATAGATGTTGGTCTTAATTTTTTTGAAATTATAATTTACAGAAATATTGCCATTAAATCGACATAGTATTGTAGCAACACTGCCAATGTGACAAGCAAATTCGTCCACGTCAAAACAACAGAGCGAGCGAAAAGCAAAAGCATTGCATAATTTACGTCGCAAGAAGACATCCTTCGGAATAATCAAAACAGCCCGGTTGCCCCCCTCATAAGCCGCTTATACCCCCGGGGGACGCCAGTGTTGCCATGCTACCCGGAATGTGGGGGAAACGGAAGTCGTTGCTTGTTAGTTGGTTTAATTAGTAACAAGTTCGTTGAGTTTTGATGTTGGTAGATCGTAATGTTTGTTTTTGGTATGCGTGTGACCATATTCCTTTTTAATATATCATAGCGTAATATATCAATGGCTAGATATTCGATAAGTAGCTCATATTACAAAAAAGATCGTGAATGCTTATTTTCGTTCTTAATACGATGTTTTGGTATAATTTTATTAAATATTACATGTTTATTTTTAGTAATAATGTACAATAACATGAGCTAAATATAGAATATCGTCGTATGAAAGCCATGATGAAAATTTTATAAAATAATATATCTGACCTAATAATATTAAACAACAAAGTTATAAAATAAATACCCAGACATTCATTAAAAATGTTACCCAACCATATAAAAAGGGGACACGAAATAAATTACAGGCCTTCGAGATTTTAGCCTGAAATTCATTTCGCGGTAACGTACCACAGAAATTCAAGTGACAGGGATGTAATTTATTTTTTCCTCTATTTTACTTTTACCTTATTTTTTAAGCGCGGATGGTTTACTCAGAAAAGGTTTTTAAGACGTTGAATTGTTGTCATTTATTTGTATCTTTACTATTTCAATACTGGCATAAAATATTTTATGTGTTGCCAGGGGCATTAAGCTGAAGAGTAAATAAAATTATTTGATTAAAAACCAGGTCGGCAACTTACCTTGAGGAAATCCAACTGCCTCCAAACCGTGATGCGTCAGCCCAAACGGGCCTAGGCCCCCAAGAGGCCCTGGCCCCATACCCATATGATGGGCGCTTGAGTGATGCGCATATGGATTCTGAGCTAGCGGTGACGGTTGCTTCAAATAATGGAAGTAATGGTGTAAAGGCGTTGTCGAGTGATGGGCTTGGGGCGCCGCCGGCCCTGTCGCCGTCGGTCCTGACGCGGACGCCGAATTTGTCAACAGCGCCATCTTAATTCTTATTTTTTTCTACAAAGGCAAAGGTAGTCACCGCATCAGCCTCTTTCGTGTGTGTATTGACATGTTTGGTGGTTATTCTTTTTTTATAGCGTGTTTATATCATGATGTGCAGCTGACATTTTGTTTGGGTGGGCTGGAACAAAAAAATACTTAATGTTAATTTTCGTTCGTCACTAAAAAGAGTTAGTAGAAATATTCCTATGTAATATGTCCATCAGTGGACACTGAATCATCTGATATTGGGATTATAATAAAACCACATCTCGATGATGACTGAATGACATTTGAAGACAACTAAACAAAGATAATCAAGGATTAATTTTTTTTCTTATGACACTGTGCTTAGAATACAATTTACATTGAACTTTTCTACGCCCTCAGAAAGCAAAAATCACTAGTTAGCATTTAATTGTAAATCATTGAATTACCGACCATAGTGATTGGATAGATTAATCAAAGACCTTGTCTAATATGAGATACGAAAATAACTTGACTGCAAAATAATGTAACAATTGAAAAGTAATAAATTATAAGAAAAGCATGTGCAAGTGAGCACATCAATTATTCACGGCTCATACAACTTTTAAAAACATCTCAATACGATTGAACGGACGTCAATATCGATTATAAGCAACGTTGATCACAGTTTTTGCATCAATCATAAACTATTTTACAATTACCCCCATGAATGGTAGCTTTTCTGCGCTATTGCAACATTGAAATAAAAAAAATATGTTTAGATCGAACGCGCCCGCGAGGTACATTGAAATTTCATTGAATCTTTTTAACTATTTGGCGCTAATACGAACAAAGCTTTCGTATTTTTTTGGTTGTTATTGAATGTAGCGATTGGTTTATGTAATAAAATACAACAGTGATGTAAAGGTGTGAAATATTGATATGTACTTTAATGCAGTCAGTAATTAATGCATATTTATACATAAAAGGAATGTTCAATAACTATGGATATTATTTGACATATTACGAGTATCTATACTAACGGCACGCTATGATGGCCGTTTTGACGTTTCAGATTGTCATAGGAAAATAAACTGTATTGCTATGGAATAAGGTTGATTTCCATCATCATAAAATTAGCTGTTGGATCAATAGATGCACCTTATGTGTAAAGGAATAAAAGTTATTTTTCTTTGTCATTGTTAAACGTCAAAACGGTCATCATAGCGTGCCGCAAGTTTAAGTTATTTTCATGACAGTTATAAATTGACAGCAAAATATTAATTTTACTTTATTTTATTATAATCGGGTACAATTATTTCACCCTACAGTTCCTAATATTAACTTAATATCACCAAAAATAGTATCTCATGTCATTGAATGTTGCCAGTCTTTGTACGTTAGCATAATAATTTCATACTATACAATAAAAAAGTACAAAAGTCAAAAATGTGGAACGCCTTCCAAATTTGAAATTTGAATGATCGCTCCATTCGTCACGACTCAGATTGTTCCGAGGATTCGAATTGCAAAATTCTTAAGCGTTTTTTTCATCACAATGTCGGTAAAGGTACGTGTAGGTACATGTTTACAGACATTTTGTCACGTTTATTTTTTTGTATGTGGCAGTTACCTGAGTTACCTTTGCTAAATTGAGGGCTATGATCACGCTCGTAGCCTTTGTGTGTGAAAAAAAAAATGACAAGCAATATCAAAGTGATGACATTTGAGATGAAAAAATGAGGCATGATACGTGATTTAAGTCGTAGAAGATGAACAGAAAAAATATAATAGAAATAATTATGACTACTATCCATGGGAAGATATCTAACTCAACAGATTTATAAACTTTATTAAACACTGCAGATTAAGTAGGTCCAACCTACAATTAATTAATTTAATTTCGTTGTTTATGAATGTAATGATGAAAGTGAATATTCATTATTTTTCAAAGTACCTAACCAAAGTATCTAACCTTCTCTGGTTAGAGTCGATTTTGATTTTTAATATCCAAAATGTTTCATTCTTCTCAAACACGAGCACTATAACCTGCCAGTAGTTAATATCTTGTAGTAAAAATAAGTGAAATCGCCTCTTGTTAACAAAAAAAAACAAATATTGTCACTTTCGGCAATCGCTAATAGATCTTCATTCTCAGAAACCACATTTTGTACTTTCCATAGCCACCTTGAAACTGTCAACAAAAGATTATCCCAGAAGATATCTAATCTTCAACAAATCCATCCTAGCTTTCTTCGAATTGCAACTGTATACCGACATCTTAAAGTACAATTTCACATGGATGATTTTTGCATGGGTATTTTTCTTTGCAAGGATTTCCGCTAGAATGGATTTTTTAGCAATAGCAACCCTCGAAAGGCGTTCGTTTGTGTAACGCAAAAGAGGTTTCTTTTTCTAAAAGTCGGTGGTTTTGAAGAGTTTTCACGTCACTGGTTCTATGGCCATTATTTTGGGATAGATTTTAGATAGCTATGAATACAGGACACCCAACATTCTTGCTATGAGTCAGTTGCAGGATTTATGAGTAGATAAAGATTTGCGAAATTAAAATTATTAGTATTTAACTCATCATTAGTTTAGGTAGAGCTAAGAATCTTCTGAAGAATAATTCAATAATATGTAATAATAATATTTATTTATTTCTCCTCACAATGACAAGACTTATGATAGGTACAAAAATTTAAAAATATCTATTTTAGTTTCACAGTTTACAGTCTAGTGTATGTGCGGAGCTGGTGTCTATTATAGGTGTAAGCCTGTAGTACAGATCACCAGGTCCTCACCCCACGGAATTTAGTATAACATTTAAAAAATCTAAAGTAGGAAGAATTTTTTATACTTTTTAAGTTTACATTTAATTGGGAACTCTTTGTTTGTCTGCTCTTTATACACAGGCTGTTTAATATGTACCTATATACCAATATAAAGTTAATCCGTAATTGGATTTAAGGAGTAATATTATATAATATAATTTGTTAGATTTAAGATCTGTGGATTTTGTGAATGTAGGTACAAACGTGCAAATCTTCCGATGTTAAAAGTAATAAATATTATTCTTATTTTTTAACAGTAGCATTCCCTTAACAATGAAAATAACACGTACATCATACAGTTCCCCCTAAAATAGACGTTGGTGTCAATAACGCCAGAAATCTATTTGTCATCGCAGCAAAAGCGGTCATAAATAATATCGTTGTGCACACATCGTCCATATTGTGTGGAGCGAAGGAAAACAAACAGTTCGCGCCCTTTTCGCGCGTGTAATTATTCTGTGTTTGCGCAGTTGGCAGCACTGGCTGTCACTGTGACAAATCGCCGCGTATTCTTTCTTTTTTAAAAGTTGCATGAAGTGATTGAGAGTTCTAAAATTCTACACTAATATTAAAAGAGAAAAGATTTATATTTCTGTTTCCAATAAAATGTATTGGACCAATTTTAATCATTCCACATTCGAAAGCTTCTTTATCCAGAAGTTACATAGGCTGCTATAATCCTACGCAAGTGAATTTAATTATAATGTAACGATAATACATTCATGAGAACAATTTCATGTCAAAAAGTTCAATAGGAAAATATTTTTTAATCTCGTGAATTGGCTACAACTGAAATTAACTTATTGAGATTTTTGAATGACCTCAATGTATGCAGTTGATGCATTTATTCATGACATCTCGCAGCTTTACAAATTATGTTAATCGTTTTTATCTTAATTTTAGTTTGCAATGTTGCATGTCTATAAATGTCTCTAAAATATAACTTTAAAACTGAAAACAGTCTTTCGGCTTAAATTTTGAGCCGCACAGAAGATGCCAAAGTAATTTGAGCTGGGTGATGATAGATCAGTGAGTCAGAATATACATTTATGTTTAAAGATGCGTTTTGCCCAAACCCCAAAAACCAGAACCGAATTTATGTTATGTTATGACAAAGACATTAATTTCGGGCGTGATAATTGCCCACTAGGGGCTGGCATTGTGACAAATTTCCCGCTTCGTAACACACTATTAACTATTTCAATGGCAGCGATGTATTTTTTTTTAAATTTCCGAATAATCATTTGTCGTTGGACCACAATGGGGTCTGTCGGCACTTTTTGTGCAGTCTGTGGTTCGATTTTTGTGAATGAGAGATTTGAAGGCTGATTCAGATAGATAATAATTATATAAGGCTGGAAATTTGCAATAGAAATTCTAGGCTAGCATATAACAAGAAATTCCTAATCTCTATGATTAAAAATCCAAATTCCTGTATGAGTCAGATACATTAGGAGTACTCATGTTTTCTGGAATGGCGAAAACTATTAGGTCCAAATAGTTATTTATACTGCAATAGTGCCCCAAAACGCTGCTTTAAGTGGAAAATTGAACCGCGCGTACCGTGACGTTGTGCGATGATCAATTTCCCATTGCATTGGTTTTTGGCGCACTCGAAACGATGACGATACGCTAAAGATTCGTGCTCAGGGGACTAATGTAGTTTCAACTGAAGTAAGACCCCCGAAGAACATCTCATGCAAAATGCTAAAAATTATATTTATAGTTTAAATTATAGTTACTAACTAACATGTAGATATTAAGGTCTACTAACAAAAATCTGTAAGTTACTTGAATAAATGAATATTATTACTATTTGGTATACCTACAACTTATATCGGTCCCTGTTTTTTGGGGCATCAAACAAAACTAAACTTTAATCTCTCTCTTACTTTTCCTAAAGATAAAAAGAGTGAGGGAGACTTTTTACATGATTTAAATCCCCATCTCACAGCTAAAACACTATGGCACAAGCCAGCTTAGCATAGTTTTTTCTCTTTCTAATCTAAAATAGAAAGAGATAGCTTAGCGAACACAACAGAAGAAGCAATGTTGAATTTCAGATATCCTTCCAATAACACAACAAACGCATCAGATTGATAACGGTAGCATCACAGCATCAAATATTTACCCAACTCAAACAGAAAATAGAATAATTTGTTATTGGACACGCATGTTTCGGATCCAAGGGCCTGACGCCCATTGTTAGCCATGACAGTTCGCTAAACACTGCTTGCTTTGTAGAGTTCTATTTTTGAATGTGTACTTTTAAATTGGAACGTCTCTATTTCGAATTTTAAATGTTGATATTTTATTGTTGGTTGCAATGAGTTTTATTGGGATGGCAGCCCCATACAATTTGGTAGGTTTTTTTTCTCTCCTGACGTCGTAGAAATAACCTAAACATACCTCCGAAACTCATTTGTAGTGTGTAAGAGTCGAATCAAGGTATACTTGATGACGACATGCTTTTCCTAAGAGCATTGGCGACAAGCACAAGGCTGGCCGTAAAAAAACTGCTAAATCTCTTGAATTATGTAAAACATACCAAAAATAATAAATTGGACCCTCTTCCCGGTGCCGGTGGACTACTTTTTATATTTTCAATTGTATTCTCTTTTTATGATTTTAAAATTAAAGTAATTAACGAGTGAAAATGAAAAAAATAAATGGAATAATACTAAATATAATGTTTAAGAAACGGCTAGCTCAAAGATATTTTGCCTAAATCAGTTTCGACTACATATCCAGTTTTGCTAAAAAATACCTTATTACTAAACTAAAAAGACCGAAACTAAATTATAAAATAAATAATAATTACTGAATTGATAGGTACATACATTAATATCTAATCTACAACTAAAGACCAGAAAATAAGAAAGGGGCATTATTACAACACAATTCCCACAAGGGCCCCCCAAAAGAGGCGAAGAAAAAACAATTACATGAACGCACAGTGGTACGAATCTAATATCGTACCAGACAAAATGCTAAAAGCAAATCAGTTGACTCCACAGGGATGTAACCAGATACCCTCATTAGTTGCACAATGATCGGAAAGATGGTTGTGATGTGGTGCAAGGAATGGGTGGTTGGCAACCCCTAAGTTTATGTTAGCTAGGGTAGCGGAGTGCAATTTGAAAATATATTTAGGTACTGGTATTGGATTTTTTTTGTCTTTTTTTCTTCATTTAAGGCTATGTAGGTACTAAGGTGGTTAAAAAAATCGTTATAGCAAAAATTCCATGTTTGCCTGGGTGTCATAGCTAACTTTTTTTCTAAACAACAAATACCGATTTTAAGGGCTCAAAATTTGCCTTCAAAACTTACATGCCTGCATTTAGAATAATAGGAAATAAATTTTATAGATATTTGCAAGGCCTGAAATATTGTGTGTTTGTATGGCGCACTCAGTACGCGTTTTCAAAACATATTCGATTCTATAATATTAATAAACTTTCGAATAGTGTAACAATAAGTGCAGTGTTAATCTGCGGAACCACCATTTTCATATAAATCAAAATTACAAAATCTGCTCTATCCTTATAAAATAAGTGTATCTTAGGTTCCGCAAGATAAAAAGAAATTTAAAGAAGTTTTGAATCGTAACAAATATATTTTTGGGCCACAATCCACATCAAAGAGGGCGGAGTCCCCTGGGAGGGCGCTAATGGTGCGCGTGTTGGCAAATACTGCGCTACGGCTGCGGTCAAAAGGGCGTGAGACGGCCTGTTGATGGGTGGGCAAACCGTATTACTTTAAAATAATTGAATATAAAATCAAGGGGTCTATTACTGATTTGTCGGCCTAAATTCAACATTTATAAATAAATATTATAATAAGAAATTACAGGCACATGAGACTTATCAACTTCACGTCTCAGGGTCGACAACGCATTGGCGATGCCCTTAGTGTTGCAAATGTCCATAGGCGGCGGTGACCACTTACCATCAGGTGGACAGTCCGTTTGTTTGTCGGCCAATATGGTGTAAAAATCATTCTATTACTATAATAAATGCGAATGTTATGAGAAGAGACGTATCTATGGATGTTTGCAACTCTTAAGACAGCTCGCTGTTAGGACATAGATAGAGAATACCCTGAAATAATATAGGTAATACTTTAGATCCCGCGAAGACGTAACATCTCTCAGGAACGCAGGTAAAACGGCGGGGCATATCTTGAACATTCTTTACAGACGGCCATCTAAAGCAAATTGTACTGCTTGGAATATAGAAGCTAGATAACTGATACACTATTTAAATAACTTTTCTTCTAAATACATTTATACATCAAACCGACATTTTAATGCACTCAGTACGTCTGGCAGAATTCTGGTCTAAACAAATTTAGCCAAAACGATCGACACGCAAAAAAAAATGCACTCAAATATTTATCCTGAGTGGAAATTTAACCTACAACTAGCAGGGCAGTCAGGGGTTTAATTACCAAGCCAACTGGCCTGTCAATTTTACATGTTTAATAATGCAAAGTGTCTCTCAAGAAATCCTTAAAGTTAAGTCGATTTGATAAAACAAGTAACCTTTTAAAGTTATTGGTGTCTAAATACATTTCACTCAATTGGGCCATATTTTAGACCATGTCATTTACGCACTGGGAGCGAGACATGCTTAGAAAAAGAGATGTAATGAAGATCTGCATAAAAATGTATAAGACAAAAAATGTCTGCAGTAAATTAACTAGAGTTAACTATGTAGAGCTCTTAGTACAGAGTTCATCTGGGGAAGCAGGCGCTCGATTCTATAAGGAAAATGACACTAACTCGAGGATATTTCGTCGCGGCCTCTATGCTCTGTCTCTGTCACTAACTACGCTAATACTACTAATCACGTGAGAGGTAAGCTCTCCGAGGCCTCCGTGAAGCGGCTCGCCGATGAAGTTTGTATTAGCTGAATAAGAGGTACTACATTACCCATTTCCTCTGTAAAGTAGTAGGTGCCTTCTTCTGTGTTAGAAAGGTAAAGAGGCCAGTGACATTATAGGCATATGAGACTTAATAGCTTCACGTCTCTGTGGTTAAAAAAAATATTTACCTAATAAATATATTTAATTCCTAAACCTACTAATTTAGTGAAAAAAAAGTAAATAAATGTTTTTTTTTTTTCACTTAACCAATATTGGTATGATAAATCTTCAGCACACGGCCAAAAGAATAAAAAGAAGAGTACACCGATTATCTTCTTAATTTCTTTAATGTACCATTTAACTATACCTACCACCTGACCACAGATAAATTAAGTGTATCGATTACAGATTATATTCTCATTCCATTCAATCAACTAAGTAATTGACGCCCCATTCTAAAGAAATACCCACAAAAGAAAATATGTTATTTAATATCCCTCGCGAAAATAATAGATTATTGCATGGCAAAAAATTGATGGCAATCTCATTGCACACTACGGTTTCTCTTTCACAAACTGGTATCAATTCGATTCATATTTTCAATTTATTACAATAATTTTGTCCCCTCGTATGACGCACGTCAGCACAATGGGCACGCGTGGAAGCCATTGTCGGTTGAAACGAATGTTGCCAATTTATAATATATTTTTTTTACTATTTCTTCATAATTACTGTGAGACTTTAATCAGTGTTGTACGTAAGATGATTTCTTTTCCTTTGTACATATATCTATTTAAAAATATTTAAACTTTTTCAAATATTTAAAACGTGTATGCAAATCCTATTAGAAACTGTGTTTACTATTCTTCATGTAACTTACTAAAATATACCTTCCTAATAAACTTACCTAAACCTCAGATAAAAGGAATAGCTATATTTACAATAATTCATTTTAAACTCTTCATATCATCCAATAAAAACTCCAACGTACCTACAACACCTACGTAAAAATCAAATTTGCAGCATAGCCAACATAATAAATTTCGGTACAATTACTTATAACCCGGCCGCGTTAAGTAAACATGCATTATTACCACCTATCATATAACCTGAATAACGTCGGAATTCGAACTGGTAAACACTGACGGAAAAGAAAATCGATAGGCCGCAGAGCGAGAAAGATAACATCTATTGTAAGAAAGAAAAGGACGGACTCAGTTGGGGAGTGTTTCAAGGCGTGGCTTCAAATCTCCCGCCTAGTAAACAAGACTGGATGAGACAGGGATATGTTAAACTGTTGGGTGTAAGTGAGATAGAAACATTTTATTACATGTGGCTCGAATGGCGTTTTCAAGTGGCACTTTGGTATGTCTAGATGAGGTTTTATTTGAAATCTAGACCCGATCAGTAAATATACCGTGTGATTTATGCTATACGGAAAATGTTTTCAGATTTATATTTTAGATTTCGTTGATATTCAAGAGGTTTGGGTTTTCATGTCTTACTTAGCGTAATTTTGGACTTTGGAATGTAACAATAAAATGAAGGAACTACTGATAATTTCAAAGCGAAGGTTATAGAAAATTCTGGGTAATTAGGCACATATTTTGACTGTAACGGACGGACGGGTTGACAGAGAGTTGTCAATAAGTAGGCACTAATGTTTCGTTTTTCCAATTCCTTTAAAGACTTTATATTATATGATACCAGCCTTCATACCGCGGCTTTACCCAAGTTTTCAAGTGATCTTATATTTTCTAGGGACAAAAACATAGCTTTTATCACTCAAGAATAAAGCAGGTTTCATCAATAACAGAAATTTGAATTGGACGCGTAGTTTCGGAGATTACATCCTACATCCAAAATTACAAAATTTACCTCATTGTTACTCATTGAAACATATCGATGTTATACTAAAATATAATTTTGCTTCACAATGTAATAAATACCCCAATCTATAGTAAAATAAATCGTGCTGGCAACACCAAAAAAGCTGACACACCTACGACATATTTTAATTAATGCTTCCTCTACGTGACTTGTGAAAATGGAACGCGACAAAAGTTAAATTTATAGTGTAAAGTTTTGCATCTGCATGAATGCAACTGTACGTGATAACAACAAATAGATGGCTTGATTGTGTCGCTTGTAGAAAACCTAGTTTTGTTTTCTTTTTTAAATGTAGTCGACGTGTGTGGGCTTTGGAATGACTTTGTACATGCTTTAATTCAATAACAGGACGGTTGGCTTGGTGGTTTGCGACCCTGACTGCCAAACCGCAGGTCGCGTGTTCGATTCCCACCTAGGATAAACATGTATGTGCATGAACTTGTCTGTTTGTTCCGTGTGGAGTAAATGTCTATACAACGTGTTACAAAATACCCCGTAAAAATATAATTATTTATCAAAGTCAACAACCATAGTAAGCTATCATGTCAGGGATCCAGATTATTTAACAAAGAGGCCTACGTATCTATTTTCCTAATAATTATCTAATTTAATAGTATTTGTATTTTACACTCATAAAAATCAGTTTTTTCATTTTTTTTGGGGTGTTATACAGCGTTACTACGGTTCTTAAATATTGTGAATGGAGTCGTTATAAGGCTCCATTTAACCTCCTTTCGGCTTTAGTATGAAGGTATTTTGAAAAACAAAAATTGGAGCCTTAATACACCTGTCAGTTATCTGGTTTGGGCGGAGGCTCAAATTGCCGTGTCTAAAGCATGACTCGGTATATTTATATATAGAACATCACCTAGAATAACATACCTATATCTAGACGTCCCTTTCGGCTCGGAAACACAGATAACACCGCAGAGAACAGTTAGTTTATTGAATAAAAATTACCCCATTGTATGAGATAGAAAATTTGAAAAATCCCACCTAACCTAAAAACATCGAAACTATATACTAATTATAATATTTTATTTTTATAACATAACAATTTACTAGCTATCCCCCGCGGCTTCACCCGCATTCCCGAGGGATATTTGTATGTATGTACTTTTCCAAATTATAATCTATCTCTGGCCCAAATTTCATCCAGACCCATTTAGCCCTTCTGGCGTCACTTCCGTCCTTCCAATATTTCGCACTTATAATAGAAGTATTGCATTTTATAAATACAAAGCACAAAAAAATAACGCATAAAATTTTAACAAACCATAGACACGTAGACCATAAAATGAATGTGTTATCTACAGAGGCACACAAAAACCCACCAAACGACTATAATTACTATTATTATCCCAAATAGAACGGGTGATGACAAAAATGTTTTTTTTTAACCAAAGGGCGTTATTCAACCCTCGACAGGGGGTGTACGTCGCGCTAATTATTGTTATTGTCGAAAATGATCACATAATATAAGGACCTATGTGTATCGAACATCTGCCCGGGATGAGCGGAAAAAATAATTGTTTATGGTCGTCGATCTAAATTTGAAATGGCGGGCGATTACTTTGTTTTGTTGTTGTTTGTGTTTCTATATAACGTAACGTATTATGTATATGTTTTATTAAAATACTAGCTGCGCCCTGCGGCTTTGCCCGCTTTCAATCCTGGTATAAACCTTCATCTTAAATTACTCTATCTATTGCTGAAAACTGCATTAAAATCCGTTGCATAATTTACGATTCTATAGGTAAAGGTCATACAGGAAAATATTCATTTTATATAGGTATAGAGATTTGTGATATGTTGCATTTCCATCAAAATTACACTAAGCCTGAATAGGTACCGAAGTTATTGAGTTTGTTCCTTAAAATTTGGCATATTTTGTGGTACAACTACACTTTAGTGAGTAAAAATGTGGCCAAAGAAAAAGTTAATCTATTTCCGTTATAGTTTTAATGTGTTGCGCTTAGAAAGGTAAGGAAGCCGGTGGAATTACAGGCACATGAGACTTAACAACTTCACGTCTCAGGGTCGACAACGCATTGGCGACACCCCTGGTCTTGCAAATGGCGATCGCCACTAAGCATTCGGTGAACCGTCTGTCTGTTTATCGGCACTAGTACAATAAAAATATTTTAACCTCAATTTATCGATACAAAACCCATCGACACAGAACATCACTAAAACTGACATAAAAGTTACACAATCCAACATGGTCCATTGTCCAGCGGCTCAACATTAGACCATGTTTCTCTAATTGGACATGTCATGACTAGACACGACGCACTGAGTCAGCAGAACCCATTATATTCATGCTTCTGAATTACGCAGCCAGTCATTTCAAATAACAGTTCAGTTTGGAAACATGTTTTCATATTAGGAAAGTGAAATTTGTATGGTTTTAGTTAGTTAGTTTATATCCTGGGACACACGATCCATCCACTGATGGTTCAGCGCATGAGCAGTATTGGACAATAGTCTATATCTGCGTCAAAGTATTTTTTTTATACTACATGGGCCGACAAATAAGCGGACGGTCCTCGGCGGTTGAAAATGGTCACCGCCGCCATTTGCAACACTAGCGGCATCGCCAATGCGTTGTCGTTGAGACGTGAAGTTGTTAAGTCTTATGTGCCTATAATTACAAATAATAATAATACAAAATTGACTGCGATGGCGATTCTGAGAGAAATACACGATCGCCTGAGGCATAGATCGGAATTATTTTGATAAAATAATTAATTTATAATTTCTTAGTGCACATTTCACAGTCGATTCAATCGGAAGATTCGAATTCAATATTCATTGTTAAGACAGGACAACGTCTGTCGGGTCAGCTAGTCTATTATGAAATAGGCTTTGACACAACTTACAACATTAATTTTGACCTTCACAAGTGCCCTCCGAGGGCCTAAACTGAATAAATGGTTTTAAATTTTGAATTTTGAATCCGAAAGAATTATACTATACCATTAGGGGGCTGTCTTACTTAACCAAGTTTCACTGCATATACTACTTGAGATGTTGCTCAAGATAAATATCCCGGGACATTATTTTACACACGTCCATGTGATCAAAAACTAAGCAGAGCTTGTACTATGGAAACTAGATAACCGATAAACAGAAATAATAACTTCTAATTTCACTTCATCATCTGATCCTTAACTAACCAGAGCTTGTAGTATGGAAGCCATATAACTACCACAACTACTTTAATCTTGTAAATACATACCGATATAGATATTTACACCCAGACACTACAAACAGATTATATTCATGTACAGAAAGTTTGTCCTAGATTGGCATCAAAACCGTAGTAGTAGAGCTCTTAGTGCAGAGTTCGTCCGGGGAAGTACTACCACCTTACCCATTTCCGCCGTGAAGCAGTAATGCAATTGTATTACTGTGTTTCGGTTAGAAAGATAAGCGGGCCGGTGAAATTACAGGCACATGAGACTTAACAACTTCACGTCTCAGGGTCGACAACGCATTGGCCATGCTCCTAGTGTTGCAAATGTTCATAGGCGGCGGTGACCACTTACCATCAGGTGGACCGTCTGCTTGTTTGTCGGCCCAAGTGGCATAAAAAAAAAAAAAAAAAAAAAAAAAAAAAAAAAAAAAAAAGAAACTACGACTTGTAGCGTGGCAGTCTGGGTATCTAAGCACTAGCCTTATACCTTCTACTTTATGTAGTAGTTTTACGCAGTAGGAGCCACCTACGCTCTTTAGAGTCTAGGTAAATTTCCGAGAAACGTACGTAGTATATTTTATGTTAGATTCTAGTAAATTACTAGAATTTTTAACGATTTCGTAATGGAAAACAATGAGTAACTTAAGAGCAAAGTCCATCTAAGCTAGCTAAAGCTTCACACAACACGATACCTACTATCTCTTGTTAAACAGAATTTATTTTTAAATATTAAATGGCATGTAGCTTCGATTTAAAAGACTATGTAATATGACTGCCAGTATTCAGCTAATACAAACTTCGACGAGACGCGGCGCAACGACGCCTCGGAGAGCTTAACTCTCAAGTGATTGCGTAGTAAACGACAAAGACAGAGCATAGAGGCTACGAAACATCCTCGAGCTAGAGTCGTTTTCCTTACAGAATCGAAGCCCTGACCTCCGAACAGTAACAATGCTAAACAAACAAATCTATGAGTAATCCTAATGTTACTTTAACGTGAGATTAAATATATTTTGATTGCGTTTTTATTATAAAGCTGCAACTATAAACTACGTGTCAAAGTGAGATATTTCATAATGAAAAAAATAATAATAGAGCGCCATTATCTCCAACAAATTATATGGCAAATTTTGTTGGCGATGTGAACTGCATGATTTTTTATTGAATAAATATTGCAATCAGCATTTTGGCCATTTGTTTTTGTTTATCCCTTAGCTCGTAATTAATTTATTTGATTATGTTATTTCTTAACATATATTAACCATGAGTAACTTTCCTTACCATTTTGAATTTGGTTTTCTATAATTGATAGGGCACTTAGCACAATATTGTATATTTAATCTTATGTTAAATTAGTGTAACTGTTGTTGGAAATCCTAATAAAATACTAATAATATATTTTTTTTACCACAAAGGCAGACAAACAAGCACACGGCCCACCTGATGGTAAGTGGTCACCGCCGCCTATGGACATTTGCATCACTAGGGGCATCGCCAATGCGTTGTCGACCCTGAGACGTGAAGCTAAGTCTCATGCGCCTGTAATTTCAACGGCCTTACCTTTCTAAGCGAAACACAGTAATACGAGTGCACTACAGCTTCACGACGGAAATGGGTAAGGTAGTACTTCCCCGGACGAAATCTACACTAAGAGCTCTACTACTCAAAAGTTTACACCAATATTTATGGATGATACCCACACTTACGCAACGCATGTTAGTTTGTTCATTATAAAGATATCACGACTTTCTGCCCGATTGTATACAACATAGATTATTAGAAGATTAAGAGTAGGTACTAAGCGTGGATTGTGTGTACGCCGCGGGCTACCCGCGAGGTTACGTGTTTATTTAGTAGGATAGGATATAGGGTAGGATTTTGATATCTATTTGTATTTTTACGGCTGTTTTTCTATGTAATTATAAATGGTAACGGCTTACGGTAAAAAAAAATGCGAAAATTGTTTTTTCTTAAACATTTTTTGTTACCAAAGACATAAACTATTATACAATCCTCGGAAACGTGGGTGAAACTGCGGGGCATAACTACTTTACAATAATAATAAATTTAATAATAATAATAATAAATTTATTCTCCTTCTCCTTACAAACTAGTATAACATAGAACTTAAAACTTAACTTAGACAACAGAGATTATTTGAGCCTTTTATAGTTTGTAGGAGAAACTGGTATCCAAACTAAGCCGAAACCTGTGTTATTGATAACCAGCCTCCTCCACCACGGAATATTATAAGTTTTATATATTAGGGATGTGGAGAAAGATATTAAATGTTAAAATATAAGTACAAAATTAAATTATTATTAATATTAATATACCTAACTAAGGATAGTAAAATGCTCATTTCCGTAGCAACAATTATTGATAAAAAGATATAATCAAGCAACGCCACGTGTAATGTCTAGTCAGTGTAATTGAATGGTGAACGCTATCAGCTCCCTACTCGATCATGATAATGAGTCGACACGATAATTAATAAATGATAATAAATAATTGCCAAATTTTCATTCTTTATACATCATACCTATTAATTTTAATTAGGCTGTAATAAAAACGGGTTTTCACAAATACTACATAATCCTGGTAATTGTAAATAAGGAATCTATATATATTATAAAGAGGAAAGATTTGTATGTAAGTATCTTTGTTATTATTTCACGCAAAAACTACTAAACGGATATGGATGAAACTTGGCACATAGATAGAGCACATCCTGGAAAAGCATATAAGCTACTTTTATCCCGGGAAAATGTGATATCCCTCGGGAACTCGGGGGACAGCTAGTTAGTAATATACAGTGAAACCTGGTTAAGTGAGATACCAACCTGCAATATGGTTTCCCTTACCCAGTATCTCAGATATCGAGGAATAAATCAATATCTGTGCCATTTACAGTTTAAATGTTAAACAAGAAAAGAAAATTCGTTTAATGAATATTAATGTTTCAAATTCATACGACGGAATGCACATTGAAAACAATACATTTAACCGATGAAAATTCGAAAATTTTAATTAAAACTGCCAATAATAACAGTAATGACATCAATTTTCTTTTTTTAATTTAAATGGCACCTGAATAGTTCCTATTTGCAGTCCTATTTCATAGACTTTTTGATGATCATTGTCAGTTTTTGGTTTGAAGATATTTTCTTCAATTTGATTTACGTAGCAATCATAAAACTAATTATTTTTAGCACGAATGTAAGGGTTCCATTAATAGATGTTTGCTTCTTCCCACTCAGGGGTAATTCAGTGTCAAAGTGTTGGGACCTCAGCATGAGTTTCATTTATGGAGGTTTCTCGCTTATCCAGGTTTCACTTATCCAGGTTTCACTTATCCAGCAGGGCAATTGTGCTATCGGAATCATCGTTACTGTCAACTATGTACTACAAAAGTACATTGATGGTGTTACGAGTGTTGTGCCACACTGCTCGTGCACCGAACCATTAATTTATATCTAAATATATAAAAATGAATCCCTTTTTAACTTGGTCACGGCATCACGCGTGCACGACAGGACCGATTTCACAAATTCTTTTTTTGTTGTGTTTGATACTGTCAGAAAGTAAAAATTAAGAAATTTGCGTGGAAATGTTGATAATTAAGGAAAACATAACGACCATATTAACTTTTCTAATGTACCCTTATCGCTTTTGACAATGTAAACTCTTATAATGTAACCTTATGGTTTTTGACATAAATGTCAGTCGTTTGACAATATCGTTTAAAACTGAGGCATAGATCGGAATTATTTTGATAAAATAATTAATTTATAATTTCTTAGTGCACATTTCACAGTCGATTCAATCGGAAGATTCGAATTCAATATTCATTGTTAAGACAGGACAACGTCTGTCGGGTCAGCTAGTCTATTATGAAATAGGCTTTGACACAACTTACAACATTAATTTTGACCTTCACAAGTGCCCTCCGAGGGCCTAAACTGAATAAATGGTTTTAAATTTTGAATTTTGAATCCGAAAGAATTATACTATACCATTAGGGGGCTGTCTTACTTAACCAAGTTTCACTGCATATACTACTTGAGATGTTGCTCAAGATAAATATCCCGGGACATTATTTTACACACGTCCATGTGATCCTAAACTAAGCAGAGCTTGTACTATGGAAACCAGATAACTGATATATTACATATACCATTTTTTTTTTTTAAATATATATAGATATTCACACCCAGACATGATCATGCGCACAAATATTTGTCCCGGGTGGGAATGGAACCCGCGACCTGCGACTTGGCAGTCAGGTGGCTAACCAACAAATCAACTAGCCTGTACTATAATAAATCTTCTGGAAAAATATCTAAATAATAATGAAAGCAGCATCAAAATCTGTTACGTAGTTTTAAAGATATACGCGGACAAAATATTCAACGAGAAATTGTGACTTTATTCAATTGCATTTAGAGACAAAGCTTCTTCCCTGGGTTTTACTGTCTTCCCTGAGGGATTGATTGTTTTCCCGGGATTAAAATATACTGACAGTTAACTCTGAATACCCGGTATATGTGTGGCAAACTTCATTCAGTAGAAACGTACTATTGTACAAATTATGAACTTTGATATACATACAATTCTTATGTCTTACGATAAACGCAATGAACTAACGTTAAGTCTACATTGATACGTACGACATACGAACAAATCTTGCAGTCGAATTTTTAATTTTTTTTTTGATTGGCCGTAAACATAATGTAGGTTACGTAAAAATATCTTATTATTATTATTAAAATTGTTTTCGCAACCAATCGTGTCGATTTTTTTTACATAAAAGACAAGAAGTATCGACTCATAAGGCAGACACCAAATTCTGTTATTTTACAAAAAAAGTTTGAAGACATATTTTCTTTTTAGTATACTAATATACTTTTTGAGTAGTAGAGCTCTTAGTGCAGAGTTCGCCCGGGGAAGTACTACCACCTTACCCATTTCTGCCGTAGTGCACTTGTATTACCTACTTTGTTTCGGAGAGAAAGGTAAGGCCGGTGAAATTACAGACACATGAGACTTTACAACTTCACATCTGAAGGTCGACAACGCATTGGCGATGCCCCTAGTGTTGCAAATGTCCATAGGCGGCGGTGACAACTTACCATCAGGTGGACCGTCCGCTTGTTCGTCATCGCATGTGGTATGAAAAAAAAAATACCAATACATTATTTTTTTCTATAAATCCAACAATATGTACGTGGCCTAAAATCACGTGAAAACCCGGCCTTACGTATTGATTAGGTATCACTATCAAATAATCGAGTTTAGTAAACAATTTTGTAATTAGATTAGCCCAAAAGGTGATCCATCGCGATAATTATCGATAATTTGACACATCGATATTATCTATACACATTACCGTACGCGGTTATCTTGGATAAATATATTTTTTATGCTTATTCACGATAAAATATGTTGTGATTCTTTATTTTTATAATTATTTTATTGCAAAATAACATGCATAATACGCCTGTATTGCCAGATTATATGTAATTTTAAAGTATTTAGATTATTGTTATAAATTTGCAATTAGGTATCAAAATTGTCTGACAGGTATCTTGGGATATTTAATTGGATGTAGGCGTTTATTTTATCTGTGTAACGCGGTGAAAGGAGATGTTTTTTTTTTAAATAAATTTTTCAATGGTTTTAGGTTACGCATTGATTTACCTGGGTTTTTGTGCTTAATTGCAATTAGAGTCATAACATGGGTATATACAATATGTCTGTGAGGAATGTCCTAGCATATTTATTTACCACCTTACCCGACAGGTAAGGCATTTCTTTATCAAGTGACTTTTAAAATTTTTCTTTCCCAATTTTTTTTTCTTTTTCAAACAAATGCTGCCGACAAGCAATTACTACTGCACCAAATCAAAAAAATATAATAGTTGCTGAGAAAAACAGGTGTGCCATTCAGACAGGAAGTTTCACCATAAGACTTTCTTTGATAAAGACTAGCTGTCACCCGCGGTTTCACCCGCATTTATCGATATCATAAGCCTATTAATAAAAATTCCGCGTCGAATGGTAGCACTCCCACTCCGATATGTTAAGTAGTTGAGAGGTGATGGTGCGTCAAAGGAACCCTATTTCCCTATTAGTTAACAGATATTATAGGTTATACAAAAAAAACGCATCATTCAATGAATAAACCATTACATATTAATTGTAGGCAATCAAACAAAGCCGGGGGAGGTCGCTAGTCATATATTTATCAGGATATGCTGCAAGTCAGCAATTGATAATTATTTTGTGTTAATTAGATACAAGCGGGTAATTTTATACAGTTAATGTAATTTTATCATGTAATTATGATACGGAATGGAAAATTAATTTTAAAAGCTATTTGATCGTCATAATATTAAAAATCATTTAATGGGGATGTTGACTGATATTTCAAATCAGCAACTTAATTATTAAATGTCAAAACGATCGCCTCTATGGAGTTTTGTATGAAATATGCAGTTGTGACGTCATCAACTGTACAGCATCAAAAGAGCTACTATTTGTGGTTAGATCGGTACTTAAAAATCATATCAATTATGAAATTCTGATTACATTTGATGTAACTGTGTATTTTTGCATGTTCAATACACTGGTTAGTGTTTAATCATTTATCTAGAATACAGAAAAGATACCTGTTTTGGACTAGTATTAGTTGTATGGGTGTACAAGCGATATTTGACGCAAATTTCGATGTTTCTTTTGATGTTACGTCTTTTTGTGACCCTTGTTAACCAGTCGACGGTTTTTCGAGTAGTAGCTCTTTGTGCAGAGTTCGTCCGGGGAAGCACTACCACCTTACCCATTTCTGCCCAAGTAGTGCACTTGTATTACTATGTTTCGGTTAGAAAGGTAAGGGGGCCGGTGAAATTACAGGCACATGAGACTTAGCAACTTCACGTCTCAGGGTCGACGCATTGGCGATGCCTCTAGTGTTGCAAATGTCCATAGGCGGCGGTGACCACTTACCATCAGGTGGACCGTCCGCTTGTTTGTCGGCCCAAGTGGTATAAAAAATAAAATATATAAGATGACTGTTTTGAGGATATATTTTTATCATTATTATTTTATTTCGTTTATTCGACAAATCGACAAATTGTATTGCATTTTTATACTTTAACATCTTTCCGCGCTTGCTCAGCTCGATGTTTTGAGTTGAGGTTTTGTTTAAATTGCAATTATAAAAGGTATAGCTTAAAAAATTACTTAAATTTTGTCACAACTTTTGTTTGTTTGTTGTAACCTAAAATAGGTTATGCATATTGTTATTCGGCCTCAGATGGTTTTTCTCCCAAAAGACCGTACACCGTTTTAAGGTTTATACACTCATGAGGTTTTATGGACGCCGTTTTAAGGACTATTATGCGGTTACTTAATTGTAGCGTCGTCCATTTTTTTTTCAAATTTTCGGACTTACAGCCAATTTCAAATTCATTATTAATTTTATTTCATTCTTTTTTTTTACATTATTATGTAATTTTATTAATTTTGAAACAAAACTGTAATACTAAACTACTTAAAATTAACGAATAAATAAATTAGTTATTATAAGTTAAATATAACTGAAATATTATTTGTTAACCGTTAAGATTCACCGAAAAATATATTTCAATGTAGAAATAAACATTATTTTGTACACTCAATTGAAAACTTTATTTCTAAACATGTAGGAATCAAAGTTGCAACCAATTTGCGCCCCCATACACGCTCCACGCTAATTAAGCAGTACACAAAAGCGCATCGTTCGTTTAAACATTTATAAAATTAATGATGTTAGATAACTCCAATTACAGCTAAGAGTCGACTGGCTTTGAATCAATTTATCTGATTAAATGTAGTTTGAATTATTTTACAAATATTTTTAGCTAGTTTTCTCCTAGGGCTTTGTTCGCTTTCTTTATGCTATATGATAGGCATTTCAGGGCATACTCTATCTATGTGCCTTGTTTCATCTTGTTGAATTTCTTACCTTTTCTTCCCGGTTTAAGACTGACTTAAGCCGGTGGTGACTTTAGAAACCTTACCTTACAGAGTACTAAATTAAATAATAGGATATTACAATTTTGAGAGAATAATTACATATACGAAAAAAGGTTGTTCCACATGACAGCCAAATAGTGTAAATCAATTTCACAAAATTTTGGAACAATATATTTTGTTATAAATAAAAATATTATTGCACCATGACAGCCAAACAGCGTAAATCAAAATTATCAATTTATTTTATTACATTTTTTTATAAAGACTAGGTATCATCAATTAATGGAGACTTTTTTTTATTGTATTAATACCCAGCACAATAGAGATAGATGGAAATCTATCTCACTCCATCATATATTAAAGATATCTGGGTAATTGCCCCTTAAAACGCATGGTATATCAGGGATTAGATTCAAAGCGCTATGCAAATGGCCAATTAGAACGTTATGTTTGTTTGTTTGTACGACTGTTTAGTTTAATAGGGTTGCATCCCTATTTAGTATAGGGAAGTTAATGAGCTTGCTTTCATGATTTTTGATATAAATTTTAGGATGACTTTTGTCATGTCCAGTTGATGTCGTTTTTTGGGTTCCGTGGTCAAATGGTGCTAGCGGGGCCTTATTACTAAGGCTCCGCTGTCCGTCTGTCTGCCTATCTGTCACAGGGCTATACCTCTTTAACTGTAATAGATAATTACTTAAGAAACGTTTTTTATTTCGGCGTTATGTAAATTATTGTCAGGTGGTACCGTTTTGCACTGGACCACTTTCTACTCTTTCATTTTGGTGTTTGAATGGTAAAAATATATTATTTTTGATTAGATACCGTGTTAGCTGAGTTAGTTCTGACGTTTATTTGTTGTTAAAGGATAATTTGTAGCAGCATAATATTGAAGCAACGGGATCTCTTGATCATTAGAGAATTGTGAGCTTTAGTACACTTTTGTCTTCCACCTTTACAGTAAAAATAATAATATAGATATTATTACATTATGTTAGGCAACCCCGTCTCTAAATTATTGGAGGCCCTGGCCGCTATATGATTATGGGGCCCCAAGACGCTATGAGATGGATGATAAGATATGATGAGACTATGAGAGCTCTAAGATCGTGACATACCGATCCGATCTGGCGACACGCTCTGTCGCATGCGTTCTCTATAACCTCTGGCCGTCCAACGGCTTCCATTCCTTCCGTAACTTCACTCGGTGATGTGAACTAAGGGGCCCCGTAGATTGCGGGGCTCTGGACACTTGTTCAGAGTATCCAATGGAAAAGAAGACCCTGTACCTACATGCGTTTTCCTATGGATAAGTTTTAGTTTAATTACAAGTGGTAAGTAAGCACTGAACAATGCAACCGCTGAAATCTTAAATTTGCCTTTACAAAAACGTTAGGAAAGAATTATGACTACATCAGAACCAAAAGCTTTCTACGACATAAACGATTATTTTAATGACAATGCATGGGTGTAGCGCTCGCTCCAGCAGGACACATCTTTATGTACAAAATCTTATTGTACAAAGAGTAATTGCTGAGTTTATTGCCGCTTCTCAGATAAAGCAACCTTGCGAACCGGCGTTAGAGTCCTATACATATGCGCCTGTGAAGGCCTATTTGAATAAATATATTTATTTCATTTATCATTACTTGGTGATGTTCTTATCTTTGTCAATCTTCGTGATTCAGTCACCATGTAGTTATTTGCCTCTTAAAAGTTAAATTATATTAAAATATATACAGGAATTGATTATGTTTCACTATTTATGTACCTATTAACTATCATGACATGCTTATTTCAGTTTATTTTTAGCCTAGTAACCAATAGAAAGTAATGCTCTGGAAAATAAAGAAAATTATAAGGCACCGTGTGCCTAGTATTGCTAGCTACCTAGGGGTAAACAAAAAGACAGTCTAGTGGCCATTTTGTGTGTCTACATGTCTATAGGCTTTTTTATAATTTCTAAACAAAACAGATGTTCCTAACAGAGGAATAAACAGACAAATAAGCACAGACATTGCACAGCTACGTGCGTTACTAAAATTGTAAGCAGTATCAATTAAATAATCATTAAATCTAGTGCCTAGCTACCATAGCATGAAACATTTTTACTCTTATCGTATTTTATTATTATCATTATACTTTTTTGCTCAAACACCACCGTACACTTCCGAGGGGTAAGTCAGTGATCATAAATTGCGAGGCGCAGTTTGGGGCGTGTCGTAACCGCCACGCCCCCCCTCATTTTGGGGTGAAGATACGGTTAGCCCCTCGAAGTGGGGCAATTTGCGGAGTGAAATATACTTTGAATATAATAGCTTTATTTTTCGACGCATTTTTTTTTTATTTTTTGAAATATCCGTTTATCATTTACGGGTGCCAAAATGTGTGTTTGAAATGTTTATATTTTCAGTAGTAAGCTATTAATCTAAAATTCTAGCCATATTAAAAATACAAATATGAGTTTTTATATTTTTGCCTCCTGTCACACCTTTAAAAATTGTAGGTACTGATATTTGAGCTACAGATTGACTTGATTTTTTTAAACGAAGATAACTTACAAAACAAAGGACAAGCTACTTATACTAGTAACGCGTGAAAAGTGTGAAACCGTAGGGCTGAAGCTAGTATATTTTATAGTAAAACATAGATAAACAACACTTAATTAATGGCCTACCAAAGGAAGTTAATTTAATCATATCAGTAATCTTCCAATTATCGATAAACCAATGTCAAAAGATTAGCAACCGAATTTAAAGTTTTTCAGTCAATTCGAGAAATTAATAATTCTTGGAAATAAGATAAAAGTTTGAGTCATACAATAGCAGTAGGTAGTTGAAATTGATAGTGAAAATAAAAGCTACCGGACATCTATTTTTTTTTTTAAATCATGATCCGACAATTAAGCGGGCGGTCCACCTGATGGTAAGTTGGTAAAAATGTCTATGGAGCGTCACCCTGTTGTCGACCCTGAGACGTGAAGTTCTCATGAAGAATGAAGTCTCATGTGCCTGTAAATTCACCGGCCCCTAAGGGGGCATTGTGCAAGGGAAGTTTTACCTTTCTAACCGAAACACGGCAATACAAGTGCACTACTGCTTCGCGGCGGAAATTGGTAAGATAGTACTTCGCCAAATGAAGTCTACACTACTACTCAAGTGATAGGATATATATGATATCGATAAACGCGGGTGAAACCGCGGGGGACAGCACTTTATATATGTTTACACTTATAGTAATTTTTTTGGCTTTTTTGATTTTGGCTTAAATACCTCTGTGCCATCTGTGTTTCTATAGACCATAGAAAGGCTGTGGCAGCCATGACAAGAAGCAGTGAAAATACAGCACTTAACTTTTATTATCTATGGAATAAATTAATGTCTGTTTAACAAAAGATAAAATACTCCAAAAACACTAACTTAAATGTCATATAAGTACTGGAATTTTCCGCGGCAAAGGAAAACTAGGCCTAATATTCTAAGGGGCAGCTATCAAAGCTAATCAGAAGGTGTACATAATGTATTACTTACCAGCGCGAGTATAATATCTGGTGCAAACTGGTATGGAGCCCTGGATGTATTCTCTAAAGCTAAAATACATTATTATTTGAAAAATCAAAGCTAATCAAAGGTATCCACTGAGCCGAGTCAAGATACATTCATATCAATTTCATTTAACCAATTCAGAGACGAAACACTAAAAAGAATGAGGGTCCAGATTAAATTCATTTAAATAATGGATATTTTACATTTGTTCCATTGGACGTATCAACCCCTAATTCAATGGCACTGTTGGAACCCCAAGGCATTGTTGCCACACGTGATAAAGAAATTATTATTGAATGGGTCTGTGTTGCTAGGGGGCGGGGTGATGTAATAGTTTTTAAAATATAAGTTACGCCCTTTGTGCACTGTAGCGACGAATCGATTTAAATTGAAAATTATTGTTATATCAAAGCCTTGTTAGTTTAGAAGCCAAATTATGTTTAAATGCAACTTTATTACTTGTCAAAAATCGTTGTTATTCCTAAAAATATTGAAGTTGAAAAAAAAATGAATAATAATAAAGAAAGTCAATACTTCTGCCTGTGTTTGAGCTTAGTTCTTACACTACGCTATAGTTTTTGTAGTGGCTTTACCTTCTATAAGAGAATTTCTTATGAAAGACATATTTGAAAAAAAGATTTATATTATCCTGCTCTACCGGAGCAGGGGCAAGTCACTGCAATGCACTGTTTATAATTCTGGCATCCATTGTAACGGTTCATGTCTACATCGCTATCCCTTCTAATATTATAAATGTGAACGAGCTGTCCCCCGCAGTTTTACCCGCGTTCTCGAGGGATAACACACTTTCCCAGGATAAAAAGTTATATATATGCTATATGTTATTCCAGGATATGCTCTATCTATGTGCCAAGTTTCATCCATATCCGTTCAGTAGTTGTTGCGTGAAGGAGTCCCAAACATACTTACATACAAATCTTTCCTCTTTTTAGTTAGTATAGATAGCTGTAACTTTGTGTTTTACCCTTTCACGCAAAAACTACTTAACCGATCATCATGAAACTTTTTACACAAATTCTTGGAGGTATTAGAAGTAACATAGGATAATTTTTGTGCCGGGAAAATATTACATCCCTCGGGAGCGCGGGTGAAACCGCAGGGGGTAGCTAGTTTAGAATGAAATTATTTGTCGATCGAAATTTACTAATAATCAAACCTTTTCCAATAATTTATATCCTACTTTTATTTATTTATTCTTCTCAATGACAAAATTGCGACACATTTTGACACAAAAACAATTTAAGTAAATCCAAATTCTAGTCAATAGATAAGAGTTGTTTTGAAATTGTAAGTGTAGGTACTTAATCTATCTAAAATCTACTAGATACTAAGCTAAAGAGAAAGTGAGGTTAAAAACCACAAAGGTTTGTTTCGAGTGCAAGTAGCTAGTATATTAAAAAAAATATTTCATTATGTAATTAGGTAGGTATTTAATTAATCTATATATGCACAAAGTAACACGTAAATTATTACTTATTCAAGAGATTTTAGCACATAATTTTGTGCAATAATCGTTTTTTTTTTTCAAATAAGGGCCAGCGCAATTGATTTGCATCCAAAATGCCTTGTAAAGTGACATAACTCATTTAATATTGAATATAATATTTTATATGACAAGTTTTAATCTAGAATTATTAAAAAAGAAAATATTAAGTAATAATTAACATTAAATAGCTAATTGTCTTGTATATAATTTTTAGTAGATGACAAACCCACATTTTTATATTAAACTCCAGAATAAACGAATTTAATATGTCAAGGAAACTTAAATAATTATAAAAAAAATCAGATATATTAATAATTAAAAAAAATTAATAATGCCTTCTAAAGTCACCGAGAGAAATTTATCATTAATTTAGTATTTTTCTTTCATTAAAAGACATAATTTCATATACCTGACTATTCCGCTGTTGAAATTTTATAACCAAATATTATTATTAATGATCCATCATAAAAAATATTTAATCAGATGACAATTTAATTCAATTTTCGTAATTTACGTGTAATTTAAACATCTTATCGTAGATTACAGTCTGATATCGCCATACGATATCAAAAAATTTACTAGATGTTATATAGGCCTAGATTTTCACGCGCTATTTTATATTCTATTTGAAATATCTATTCAATGTATTAAAAACTCATTTAATAATCATTTGTAAAACCATAAAAAAAAACTTGATAAAATGTGTAAAAAGGTTTTGTTTCGAAAAAGTTTTTATACTTACATAATTAATTTACTATTTGCGTTTTTATTTGTAGCGGGTAATTTTAAATTACACATTGCAGTTTACTCAAAAATTATGATTGGAAGTGGGTACTTTTATAATTTTAGCTCATATCATTGACAACAAGGCTTTGTAAGTCAAATTCAATGTACTTCTTGCAATTCTAAGAACATAGCTAGTAACTGGCACAATTCTTAATACAGTATTAAAAATAATCAACAAATTCTCGCAATCTATATAAATCTATTACTCGTTTCTAAACGACTCTTCAAAAACAATAAACACTTACCTTTTTACGTGAAAATCCAAACTTTCAATACGAACGCACTGAATTAAAAAAAAACCTTTGAAAAAGCCACTGTATTGATTAAAAACGTCTTTAATATTTGCGGCGATCGATCACTTGACACGGACACGGGACGACAATGACTGTACGTTCCTTCGATAATTATCTTATCATATTAGTATTAAATTAAAAAAAAAAAACACGCCTAATCAGATCCCAGTTTTCAAACACGTCCAAAGTCCGCTGAGAAAATGAAAAACAAAAACGAACACAGTTTTTTTAAATTTCGATGTACGATAGTAGGCCGGTTGGAAATTAAAAAAGTAAACACTAAAACACTGGCCGTAAATACAAAATCGAATGCCTTAGTGATGGAGCGGGCGGTATCGGCGTGGTACACATTCGCTCACACGGCTGACGGCTGACTGCCGCACTCAGTAGCCCCTCGCGTCGCACGCCCCACCCCTCGACTACAATTTTCAGGTAAAAAAACGACAGAAAAAGGGAGTTTATTTATTACCTATTTGGCGACAATATTCGTAGTAGTTTTAGTTTATATAGGTGTTATTGTATTGTGGGTGGTCGCGCCGTTCTATTGTTAATTTTGTTCTTTGTTTTAATGGCGGGCGTTGCGTTGTTGGCGCCAAACGCGTGCTATATAAAACACTTTAGTTTATATTATGTTATATATTAAATTGATTTATGATGTCACTTTTATTAGGTTTTTTTTACTGTAGTAAAGAATTGTCTATGGGAATTATTTTATTTACTCTTCAGGTTGAAAAGTTGCAGTATTGAACGAAAAGATTTTCTGAAAGTCCTAGAAGAACGAATGAGATTTAATTTTTTATTGTAATTAATATTTGTACCTATCTTAATCAAATCATCAAAATAATAGTTTTTATTCTCTTGTACATATGTACCATAACATCTTTCTACATATTATAGTCTATGAAGAATATAGAAAAATAGGTCATCGACCCTTTACAGGTGACAGACATAATATGGCGCGAATAAATTTAGGGTCAAATCCATACTAGTTATTATTACAAATATGCAACACGGTTCATGTAGTTTAAAAAAACATTACAAAATTATACAATTATGAAAGTTTCCTTCTATCTTTTCTTGCCGAGCCTGGCTTGGTGGTTGACATTGACTGCCACTACTAAAATTTAATTAATAAGTGGAATATAATGAAATAAGTAACTACCTCTCGTAAAGGTGACAGCAAAAAACATACAAAAGGAAAACAAAATACCAGGCACATTATTGCAAAAATGGCATTGTTATTAAAACAACAGATTAAAAAAAAAGTCTTAAAAAGGATCGTTTAACCAACTAATGCATTCTCACCTAAGCGATAATATTGTCACACTTTAAGTCCAATTGACCTATTAGACAGCTGTGCTTGTTAAAGAAAAATCAACCCTAAGGCGTTCTAATAATGCTCATAATCATCATCTTACAATTAACTATTGGATAGATGCACCTTATGTGTGAAGCATTAGAGATCATAACGCTATGACACACTCACCTTTCAAAACAGACATGACCTTTTCTAATTCTTAAAAAGGAGATTATGTATTTTGTTAAACAATGAAATTGTCATGACTACTTTGTTCTCTTCTCATAATACCTTTAAAAAAAGGTTTTAATAAAAAAACATTGGTGACAATAGAAAAGTAAAAAAAAATCTATCTGTAGCTGGAAAATAACTGATTTTTTAATTTTTTCAAGTATTCTCCTGTTTTTTGATAACAGATGGGTAGGTATTAAGAAGCTCTCTCTCAAGTTTCACGAGAGAGAGAGATCAGAGCAGTGAGTCAGGCAATCGTCCAGTCAGGACATTATTATAACAAAATAGGTGAACCAGGTGTTTTTTGTTATACTACATCGGCTGACAAACAAGACGGTCCACCATGGTAAGTGGTCACCACCGCTTATAGACATTTGCAACACTAGGGGCATCGCCGCGTTGCCGACCCTGAGACGTGAAGTTGTTTTGTCTCATTTATTTACCTGTTATTTCAGCCCCCTTATTCAGCTAATAGAAACTTCGTCGGCGACTGCTTCAGGAGACCTCGCAGAGCTTACCTCTCACGTGATTAGTAGTATTAGCGTAGTAAGCGACAGACATAGAGCATTGAGGCCGCAACGAAACATCCTCGAGTTAGCATCATTTTCCTTACAGAACCGAGCCCCAGCTAATAGAAACTTCGTCGGCGAACCGCTTTACGGAGGCCTCGGAGAGCTTGCCTCTCACGTAATTGCATAGTTAGCGAAAGAGACAGAGCACAGAGACCACGACGAAACATCCTCGAGCTAGTGTCATTTTCCTTACAGAATCGAACCCTCGAATCAACTCTCATAGTATTGATCTATGAACAAAGTAAAGATCTATAAGAGTCGGTTCAATAACCCGTATGAATAACGTACAAATATAAAAATAAATGACAGACAGCATCATATAAATAAATTAGAAATACATAATTAAATTATTAATTGACTCGTTATAAAAATATCATTTAACAAAATGCATTCGGAAATTTACTTTCTATCATTTTTGGGTTACACTTTCGTAATGATGATACACCAAAATACTAATATTATAAATGCGAAAGTTTGTCTGGATGTTTGTTACTCTTCCAAGCAAAAACTAACAAACGGATTTGTATGAAAGTTGGCACATATATAGATAATGCCCTGGAATAGCAAGTAGGTTACTTTTTGTGCCGGGAAAATACATCCCTCGGGAACAGTTGTGAAAACGCAGGGGACATCTATTTATTAAATGTGAAAAGAAACTTGGCAGTTTTTTAATCTAGTTCCACCACCACTACACTGCTTCTTTGACCCCAATCTAGCTATGGTGAGTTATAATGTGTATTCTAGGTGGGAAGCCAAACCACGATCTGCCCTCCTATTCAGGTAATACAAAGTTCGTCGGGTCGTGGAGCAACGAGGCCTCGGAGAGCTTGCCTCTCGCGTGTTTGCTTAGTTGACGAAAGAGAGAGTGAGCTAGTGTCACTATCCTTACAGAATCGAAGCCCTGTAGGGTGAAGTCAGGCTCTCTAACCACCAAGCCAACTGGCCCGTCTATTACCTTATATACGCGATTCCTTTTGTTTTTTATTGTTTTATACGATATTTGACTGACAAATAAGCAGACGGTCCACCTGATGGTAAGTGGTTACCGCCGCCTATGGACATTTGCAACACTAGGAGCATCGCTAAAGCGTTGTCGACCCTGAGACGTGAAGTTGTTAAGTCTCATGAACCTGTTATTTCACCGGCCCCCTTACCTTTCTAACCGAAACACAGTAATACAAGGGCACTACTGGTTCACGGCGGAAATTGGTATGGTAGTGGGTACTTCCCTGGAAGAACTCTGCACTAAGAGCTCTACTACTCAACTATTTCATTGGGATATCTGATATCAAATTATCTCTGACATCTACTCATACTACCTATATTCAAGAAGTTGTTAGTCTCTGATGTCTTTTACACCTTTACACGGACAATTTCATGGCACCCTTGCACAATGAGCACTGCGCGTGCGTGACCACCCCTACCAAAGCTTTCACACAGCTTTTTATAATGAGGTGAAATTTATTTCTTCAAATAGATTTCACAGGCACTTATGAATGGCCAGACTCTTTTGAACTTTGGAAAGAGGTCCTATGGAAAAAATAAAGGAAACCAAAGGTATGTTAACTTTTGACGTCATTTACGCACAAAGGTTATGGGTTTGTTTCCCATCCAGGAAGAACATTTGTATGCTATAGTAAGTGTGAATAACTTATTAAAGTTTTTTCAAAGTAGTAAGTATATCAGTTATCTGGTTTCCATAGTTTGTGCTCTGCTTAGTTAGGGATCAGAGTGTGGGAGGAAAGTCTCAGGTGTTTTATTCCACGGGCCAGTTGGCTTGGTTGTTAGCGACCCTGACTGCCAAGTCGCAGATCGCGGGTTCGATTCCCATCCACAACAAACATTTGTGTTCATGAACATGTCTGTTTGTTCTGTGTCTGGGTGTAAAATATCTATTTAAGTATGTATTTAGAAAAATAAAAAGTAGTATATGTAGTATATCAGTTATCTGGTTTCCATAGTGCAAGCTCTGCTTAGTTAGGGATCGGAGTGTGGGAGGTATGTCTCAGATGTTTTCTTTTTTGATTACGCAAGTTTTAGCTTTTATATTTACACCCTTACGTAAACCAAAACGTCCTACAAACTATTTTCTTTTTTTTTGTTGGGTATACCAACAGCACAAATCATATGAATAAAAAAGAATCATAGAAACAATTGGCCATCATTTTATATGTATAAACATCTCTGTTTGTTCTATGTCTGGTTGTAAAATGAATATGTAAGAATGTATTAAACTAAACTTGTAATAAACTGCCGACAAACTGCTATGCAGTTTGGCAGATTTCATGTATAATTTTAGTGTTTAACAAATTTTGGACAAATAAAAAAAAAAAAAAGAAAAAAAACGTTGTGGGTACCTACTCTGGTTTCCAAAATACAAGCTCTGCTTAGTCTGTTGTCCCAGGATATTTATTACTAGGACATCTATCACACATACACACTCGCTTGTAATATGTATATCCATGAATGAGAAAAGAAAATAAAAATATAAAACAAGAAATAAATCTATTTTTGAGTAGTAGAGCTTTTAGTGCAGAGTTCATCTGGGGAAGTACCTTACCCATTTCCGCAGTAGTGCACTTGTATTACTATGTTTCGGTTATAAAGGTAAGGGGGCCGGTGAAATTACAGGCACATGAGACTTAACAACTTCACGACAACGCATTGGCGATGCACCTAATATAATACCAAATGTCTATAGGCTGCTTGTTTGTCAGCCCAAGTGGTAGAAAAAAAACTTACGTCTATCTTTACAGGCAAGCCTAATGCGACAGAGTAGTTGATTTTATTATCTATCTTATATCTAATCTATAGAATTACCTAATATTACATAGTTTTTCCTTACAATCGAATACAAATTAGACTAATTTAGGTACTGCAGAGGCAATAAGCAGCCTTTATGAGCTCAGTGAACGTGATTGTGTGCATACCAAGTAAGATTTTGATAGATAGATAAATCTTTATTGTACACCAAACAAGAAAATGAAGAACATACACAACAATAAACCTTAAATCTATGTACAATGGGCGGTCTTATCGCTAAAAAGCGATCTCTTCCAGACAACCTTAGGATGGAGAGAAATTTAGGGACGATAATTGACGGTGGTGCATCTAAATAACCTAAAAATTCGTTTCTAAAAAAAGTTTCTTCAATCATTAGCGCTGAAATTCCTTATATTATCAAGAATTTCAATAACAGTACCAGAGCCAAGAAGTGATCCGGCCATGACCACACTCGCGTCCTTTGCCGGTTTTCTATTGAGGTATTTGATATTTTTACAACCGATTGTCCGCTAAGCCGAACTTATACGAAAGTGTAGTTATATCTATGCTTATAAATATAAACGTCTGCGGTCAATATCCGACATCAGAAATACCCAAGACTCGTTTCCCGAACGTGGTAATTTGTACTAGACACCTAATTGATATGGCGATCGTAAAATAGAGATGATACGCGCTAGCGGCTACTGGAACGCGCGATTGGTATTAGGGGGGTTACGTTATATCCGATTTTTTCGGATATCCGAAAAAAAAAATGTGTTTTTTTAGGACTTTTTTTGTATTTTTTTAAATTAGATTGTAAAATTATTGTGTTTCTGGAATATCAGCGATTGGTATATTTTTGCAGAATAATAAACTCATTGGTAATTTTATTATTTTTGTATTATTAACAGCTTTTCTACCAGATTCCAAAAACAAAAAATATTTTATTTAATGGTATCTATATTTTTATTTAATATTAACAATAAATTCAAATCTTTAATTTGTTGTAAGTTTAAGTATATTTCTGTGTTTTATAATAAACCATTACTTTAACTTGAACCCACAAACGAGGTAAATAATTATAAACAATAATTTATAGGTATTCTTGGGCAATCAGTACAGACGATTGTCGCCTGATCACTGAAAAAAAACAACACCTTATATACACACCAAGATACAGAACAAACAAACATGTTCATACAGAAAGTGCTTGTACCAACACGCCACCAGTCCCGTCAATATTATAAAATATCCGAAAAGCAACAAAATGTTTGTAGCCATACTCTATTTTATCGTAACAATATTGTTATGGGATTAAAAAATAAAAATAAAGATTATATCTATTATAGACAAGAGGCTGCTTAAGACTGTTTCATAAATTAAGAAAATATTGTTTTACTCATAAAAAACTTTCCAGAAATAAAACCGTTTTGGTGAAAAACGAGCAATGATAATTTGTACTCCGTTATTTTCTTTATTTGTTAATAGCTATATAAAACTTTTTTGGTATTCCATTTGGTTATTACATGATATTTTCAAAATATCAAACGACTGATTATTTAAGAACCGAACTCTGTCCGATTTATTAAGATTGAAGAAAATTACTTTCATTCAATTCTATTTATCTTAGGCTGGCAATAAATAAATAGACCGAAATAATTTTTAATTAAATAAAAACTCACGCAAATATTACGGTAACGTCGCTACCACATTCGAAATTTAAAAAATCATATTCGACGCCGCGCTCGAACGGTTCCAAGTTTCGAACACCTATATTTCCAAATGTCATATCTTTCACACCCACCAAAAAGTTTTAATTCCTACAATGCAATGAAAATAATTTGGACTTTACGAGTCAGATATAAGATCGATTTTATGTCGTTTGATGAGGTGGTTCAAACTTTTTAATATTGATAACAATGATGGTAAATGTCATTGGTTTTGTCCAGCTAATGAAGGAGGTCGTAATGTGGATACGTTTTTTATTAATTTATGGTTCAATAAAAACTTTATTAAATATGATCGTAAATTAATTAATTAAAATAGCTATTAAGTTCTTAATCTAAAAATAATTTCTTTATTTTTATTTGCACACATTATATATTGTATTTAATTATAGCAAATTGCTTACTTTTTTTAATTGAATCTGTAAATGTTTACAACAAATTTAAAATTAAAAATAGCTTATAAAAGGAGAATCATAATACCCTTTTTAGTATATCTAAGAGAAGTATAGCCTATATCTACTCTAATATTATACAAAGATGAAGTTTTTAAGTTTGGTTGTAGAAGCTAATCTCCAAAACTATTTTTTCGATTTAAAAACTCACTAATAGAAAGCTACATTAATAAGTGTTCGTTGATTATTATACTATCTGTCCCCCGGTTTTACCCGCGTTCCCAAGGGATATCACATTTTCCCGGGATAGAAGTAGCCTATATGTTATTCCAGGATATGCTCTATCTACCTATGTGCTAAGTTTCATCCATATCCGTTTAGTAGTTTTTGCGTGAAAGAGTGACAAACATACTTACATACAAATCTTTCCTCTTTATAATATTATTATTTTATTAGTATTGATTTTGTAGAGCACGCTAAGTTGTCGGGAAAACATCAATTCCCTCGGGAACGACGGTGTTCCCAGTACCAACAAAAAATAATATTACTAAATTCAAATTTCGTTATTAATAAACGTCACATCCACACTACATCCGCAGAGCAGGCGGCTCTCAACAAAAATGAGATATATATATTAAATACTAGATATTTTTTTTTACTTTTCAGTGCGTTGTGGTTTATAAATTTATGATATTTTTGTCGGTTATTTATCTTTGTGCGCCGGAGTCCCTGGTCGTTACTGGATACCGGGTTTTATACCACGATACCACATCCAACTAGAAAACTAAATCGATATGCTGTGATGTTTTCTAAAATACTTAATAGCTTTGGTTAGAAAATAAAAACAGATTGGCATAAACTTTACTCAAACATAAACAACTGAAACGTTATTTTGTTTTTTTAAATGCACAGTGTTTTAGGTATTATTCACATCCAAATACCTACATACCTACATTTTTTATATTTAAATAATTTATTAAAATAGTATGCTTCATAAATAATTAATTTATAAATAAAACAGAAATATTAAATAATGTCTTCTTCCACCGACGTTATCAGTTTCTCTTCTAGAGAATCTTTGTAAATAATAAAATTAACATTTTACTGATAGTCTATTTTTTTAATAAACGCGGGCAATTATGTGAGCTAAGGGCTGTCAACTGAGGGTAAGTTTTGCAACTGCCTTGAGGGTGCCCTAGTGGGGCTAAAACCTCAAGGCATTGTTGGGGACGTAGGGCTCAATTGAACGATTTTCAAATGCATGATCATGTCATAGGTGTAAATATTGATTACAGAAAAAAGACTAGGTTAGTTACCTGGTCTATAATATTGAATATCCTGGAATATTCTTCATAGGTAAGAAGATTTTGACTCTCGTAGCAAATAAAAAAATAGCATGGATATACGTTAAAATAAATATCCTGGGACATTATTTACACACGGCCGTCTGATCCCAAACTAAGTACATATACTAATTTTTTAATTCAATTGTATATAGATATTTACACCCAGATACGGAACAAACAGACATGTTCATGAACACAAAAGTTTGACCCGGGTGGGAATCGAACCCGCGACCTGCACGTGTCAATTATATAGCTGCATAGTTCGGAATCATACAGTAGTGTGTCAAGAATGAACCTACCTTCTTATTTTTTTTAATTTAATTTTATGAATGAAGCGTATCGCATCATAGCGCGTCCATTTTTTTTATAACTGAATGGTTTAATATCAGTCGGTGGTCCTACAATTACCTACTGTTCGTTTACTGACTATCTCGTCTATGGTTTCCCTTTTCTAACGCATTTTGGCACTTATAACAATTGAATAAGAATTACAATCGAACGACAATTATTGTGTAATGTTACCTTACGATTTCACTGAACGTTTGTTGAATCAGAATATTCTAATATTTGAAATTTTGTTGGTTACCTAATTAGGTATCTAGATTAATACTAGAA
Organism: Habrosyne pyritoides; assembly: GCA_907165245.1. Lineage (NCBI taxonomy): Eukaryota > Metazoa > Arthropoda > Insecta > Lepidoptera > Drepanidae > Habrosyne > Habrosyne pyritoides. Next base: position 7,875,687 of record OU015610.1, on the reverse strand, counting down.
TTAGGGAAAGGGAGTACCTATAAGTCTTCTGGGCCTAACATATTCAACGTAATTAAAAAATAAAAATCTAATACCAGCCTGCAATAATGAATTACATACCTACGTATCTTTGTAGTGATTTAGGTAAGTGATTTTAAGTAATTTTATCAGTTGATAAAACCGTAAGTAGCTTTTAATATCACTAGGTACATCTATCATAAATTATGCATGAAAAAAGAAGATAGAGAACACGGGAGAAACCGCTAGTTTCATAATTTGTGAACCTATCAGACAGTATAAACCTTGATACCTATATTAGAACTTAACAACGCAATCTTAAGGTTCAAAATCTGACCGTATCTTCGTTATTCAAAAACCCAGAAACACAATTATAAATTTCCAATATTATTAATGCCAAAGAATCCGGTATAGTTCAAACTTACAATATAATAGAAAATCATAAAAAAGCCGACAAGAGGCCAGTTTAAAAAATCTAACGCGAGACCATCCAACGAACTTTTAAAAAGAATCAAATATTTTTCTATTAAAGTCAGCCAGTCATGTACAACACAGGTTTTATAATTATTGTATAAATATCCAAACGACCAAAGTTCAATAATGGAATCCCGTCGCCCGGAAACGTATAAAAAACGCGGCAAAACTCTCAAACTTGGAACTGAATGGAACGTCATTTTTTACGTCCGTTAGGGTTGTCGCAGTGAAAAATGATATAATTTATATCGGTTGGTTGGTAGCAAGCGGCTACCCGTTTTGTGTTGCGCGTGATAAAATACAAATAAAGAAAAAAATAAGATTTTTTATAATATTTTTCTCTTCTTCTACTAATTTAAAATGTTTCCTTATCAACGCGCGGCGCGCTGCGACAAAAGGTTTAGAGTTGTACCATTTTATCATATCGATATTGTCGATATTTTCTACAATAATTACCTATTTTTAAGGTGTTTCACAAATATTTTATATGTTTAATAAATAATACTTGAAGATAAACATAGTGATACGCTTAATCATGCTATAACTAACCTATATCAACTAAAAACAAGTTAGTAAGTAAATAAGCTTATTAGTATAAATCTTAATCGAGGCAATGAGCCGTTTACATCTCGTTTATTCTATCATTAGCACTCATAAACTAAACTTGTTTAGTTTTTGCATTTAATTGCACTTGAATGAACGCAATCAGTCATAATTAAAGATAATATCGATAATTAAGACATCACTATCCCACTCACACATCGACCGTTTCCCACATACAAATCAAAGCGTGCGCTCGTACGAGCACAAATGAAATATTCAAATTTGGAAGCTGATTCCGTTTATGGCTACTTAATTTGGGTGATTCGATTTGAATATTATAAAAAAGAAACGTCAGAAAAAATGTACGACCATAGACATTCCACCGGCGCGGTCCGCGAGGTAGACGGTGGACACGATTTTTTTTTATATTTCTTTTTCTTAATAAGTGTAGCAGATTTTTGTAATTTATGGCCAGTGACTGGAATGGCGTCAAGTGAATTGATTGTTATAGATGACCGTCAAGATTTTTGACCACGCAGTTTATGTTTCAAATGTTTGGACTTTTTAATACCTATGCTAAATAGTAGCTATAACTCATTTACTACTGTTAACAGGATCTACTTTCTTGTTTTTTTTATTCATATTATAATTATGACACCTGTTTTCTTTATAAAGCAATATTTTAAAAGTTTGAGGTAAAATAACAGACATATTTGTGTTTTTTTAATGTCGTCTGCTGATTTCTCTAATAATGTTATGTATCTTTAAATTGAACTGTTCAACAACATAGTAAGATATTCGAACAAAGTTTTAAACCAACGGAAGGATTCTTTGGTTTTCAGGAAAGATAAATCAATACACACAAATACGTTCAGATTTAAAATTAATTGCTTTAAAGTCAATCAATCCACACGGGCCTATGTGTGGGCTTTGCCTCAAATTGTAAGTCGATACTCGTATCCCAGCAGTGGGAGGGCATAATATTATAAACAGTTGATGGTGACGAAAAACACGCTTATTTTTTTTTATATATTTTTTTTGTCAAGCCACTCGTTTATTGTGCCTTGTGATGTTTTTTAAGTTGCTTTCTAGCAAATAGATAACACGTCACAGAGACTGTTAATAAATAAATAAATATAAATACCCTGGGACATTCTTTACACACGGCCATCTGGTCCCAAACTAAGCAGAGCTTGTACTATGGAAACCAGATAACTGATATAACTACTACTTTTTTTTTCTAAACACATACCTATATACATATTTACACCCAGACACAGAACAGACAGACATGTTCATGCACACAAATGTTTGTCCTGGTCGAGAATCGAAATCGCGACCTTCAGTTTGGCAGTCAGAGCGTTAACCACCAAGCCAACTGGCCTGTCAAATATTATAAAACTAGCATTTCACTAATAATTATAGTAGCTGATAACTTTTATCGCTTTCCTTTGTTAATTTGACTCGCTATAAATCTCTTCTGTCTGCGATATTATGTTTGTAAAAATATCGATACATTATTTAATAGACTAGTGATTTATTAATGCTAATGAACTCTACACATTTTTTTAAGTTGGTTAAGCTATCGTTTGATGAAAAGGCTAATTTTATAAGGGATATTATGAATTTTTAAATATTCAAAAATTTAAAACTAATAATTCTCGTACATACAATTTGTAGAGAAATCAGAAGACGAAATTGTACGAAATAATATCTGCAATTTTTCCTCAAAGTTTTAAATATGGCATTTAAAAAAGAATACAAGACAGGTGCCATAAATAAAATATGAAAGAAAAAAAACCAACAAATTGTGTAATTAATTTTAAAATACTATTGGTATTGTTCATTTAAATACTAGGTCGTACCCTCGTTTCCGCGAAATAATAACCCTTCCCGGGTATAAACAACAAAAAATATGATGAAGCTTATCTATGCCAAATTTCATCAAAGTCCGCTTAACTGCTTATGCGCGATTGAGTCATTACTTTCACGTCTACCTATTTATTAGTACGATTTTAGCTGCCTATGTCATAACGTAGTCTCAGATCTGCTCTCAAATCCGTTTTATATATATCCATTGAAAATTTAGGTAGGTACTTAATATAGCAAGTAAGACAAATAAAAATAAACCTGTAAAACAAATTCCAAGATGTTTAAAACAACACCCAATCATTTCTAAAACGATGCTGCATAAAATAAAATGAAAAAAATATGGAAATTGTAATATTACACCTTCACCATCAACCGCTCTCGTCGATGGACGCGGAGCGAATGAGCAAAAAAGCGCACGAGACACTCATCTGACATTCAACGCTGGGTGGAGCTTACAGCTACCCGCCTCTCAAAACGAGCTCCACTATTGGCTCATTTAAAAATCGATTTCATTTTATAAATATGTAACCACTTTTGTTTCCCGCGCTCCAAACAGTCCTATAACGCAAAAATCGGAATCGAAACTCCATCGTATTGTCTATGGAACAAAATTCGAAATTCAAACATTGAAGCTAGCGATGGGACCTTTGATATCGATACGCACTCAATTGTTTTACCGACATGTCTTTGTAGTCTCTTTTGTTTTATTTAAAGGAGAATGGGCCCAAGAGATGTATTTTTTTCTGGCCATTCAACGACTATGATTTTTTCTTTTTTTCATTTTATATAGATTTGTGCGCATCGAAATAAACAATGAGTTACGTAGGTGGGTGAAATTGTATCGGTAATAAATAATGGTGTATTTATGATTTATGATGGAAGGGGAAGGGATTTGTTTTTTAAGATTAGAGTGTGCGGTCCTACATTTTAATGATAACTATCGTCGTTTGGTATTATGTAAGACTTGCGTATGTAGTGGTCTTATTAATAAAATATGTTTCACGTACCTGCCAAGGTATGTCCCAGTCCAAGTAGGGTAGACTGGGTACGGTTGAAACGGTGGACGGTTGAAACAAAGCGAATATCTGGACACCCATGCATGGTAAGGTGAGGGTTACAAGGGAAGAACGAAGCGGGCGACAAGTCGAAACACGAATATTAGTGTTGCGTCGCTCTTCGCGTGCTGTTCTTGTGTGTAGAAGGCCCCATTGTTTTTTTTGATGGAAAAGTAAGTATTTTGTGTTCATAATTTTTTGTGATTATTATGGTTTTATTGAAGTAAGTGTATTGAGAGTTTTATATCGTTTTAATTGAAGTTTGTAGAATATGGCTGTATGATTAGTTTTTATGCAAATTAGTTATCATTCTTACTGTGTACCGTTTTATACCTAGAAGGGGGGTTGGGGACAGTTGAAACATTTTTTGTGGGTACAGTTGAAACACTTTATTCATTTAATTTTCTTGTTTCTTAGATGCCAAGGGTACGCCAAATGAGAAGATTTGGAGGAGCTTTCATCCGGACATCAAAGCAGTAGTTAAGTTCAGCAAATTTCACTCAACCCTTCTACAAGTTCTCAATCTATTCCTGTTTTAAGAAATCAAACAGAAAATATCGCGAACTGAGGTACACCACTTATGTTTTCGCCGGAAGCAGTACGACCACTACCAAAAGCTCTTCCAAGGAAATTAGCAAACAGGGGGCGAAAAACCAGGAAATCTACAATTAACACTGATACACCTGAAGAAGAAGAGATAAGAAGAGAACATGAAAACAGATCGAAACGAACCAAAGCTAAGCAAGTTAAGAAGAGATTAGATGGACGAAAGACTAAAAGAAATGTTACAAACAGGAAAAAAACTAACACCCAACATGAATCATCATCATCAGAAGAAGATGAGTGCTACCGCCTTGTTTGTATGTCAGCATATTCAGAAAGCAGACCGAGGGAAAAATGGATACAATGCACAGTAAGATGTGGGCGCACGAAGAATGTACGGAAGGTAGTTTTAGCTATGTTTGCCACAATTGTGATTCCGAATGATCTCGTAACCACTTAAGGATTTATGTATAAAATTTTGATTTTATAGAAATAAGAAGTTTATTTTATAGTTGAAGTGCCAAAGCGTTTTTTAAAACTGTTGAATTTTACTTGAAGATTTGATTGTCATTTGTTTATCTATGCATCAAAATGCAGATGTTTATAATAATTATTTGTGCTAAAATCTAGTTTATAATAATTAATGCTATTGAGAATCGTCACCAACATCTATCTGATTACTATATAATTGTACTCAATATAAACTTTGAAGGCTGATTAAAAATAATGTTAGATTATAAGTATCGTTAAAGACTTAAATATTAATAAAAAAAATATTTGTGATGTTCAACTGTGCCATTACGAGACTTGAAATGTTATTAGATGATAAATAAAAAAGTTCCTTTATTATATTTTGTATTATTTGCATGTGTTTCAATTGACCCCAGGCACTGTTTCAACCGACCCTGGCATTGGGACGGTTGAAACAAATTACATTTCTTTTTAAATTTGATTTTATACATAAAATACAATACAGTGATCTCAAATAACTTTGCCCATTAGTAGACAGATGTATGGTCTTTTGTTCAATATATTTCCGCCATAGCTAGCTTAACTAATCTCAATGCAATGGACGATAAACGCTAAAATGTTTCAACCGTACCCAGTCTCCCCTAGATAAGTAGCTATGAGCTGTGGAGTTGTAATACTCTCCAATTAGTTTATTACCAGCGAACGATCAATGCTTAACGGTTACTCGCATTTTTAATACAATTTTTTTGAAGTGAATTCTTATGAAGCTTTGAAATTCTGATCCGCAACCTTCTTGCGTCACGATAAATAAATGAATGATAAACACAATCCATGCTGTTTAAAAGTGATTGATGAATAATTAAAATGTTTCCCTGTTTCATTTCTATCTTGTGTCTTCCCACACCTTGTTTTTTTTTTATGTTTCAATGTCTCAAGAAGAGAATACCCTACAGCTGACATATTCTGCAGAATAAGGAGTGGGCGGCAAATAATGTAAGGGCAAGTTATAGTAACTTCAAGGATAGGGGTCTTAACTTGGCGCAATAAGTTTTTTGATACAGGATTAAAGAAATTTCTTTATTAGAAGCTAACTTTACTTCTGTTGTAATAACACTTGATTTAAATAAATAAAAGTCAATACAATTACTTTTTTATTTAAACAATACACAGTCTATGACACAGACATAATCTTTTTCAAATAGGATGAGTTGTGACAGTTGTATTTTTACCCATATCTTGTGCAGCACTTGGTTACTCTATATGCTTCATGAGACCTTGGTATGTTACGGTATCCCCTTATTATGTCGAAATAAACATAAAGCATAGAACAATCGTGTCAACTCATGCTATTTGACAAATATTATAGCAACAAAACCTAAAGAGAGATATAACCGTAGGTAAAAATAAATAAAAGTCAACAGAATATCTTTTTTATTTAAAATTTACACACGAAATATCAAATAATACGAATATAGAAAACATTGCAGTCTTTAAACACACAAAAATAAGTAACCGTGTCAAAGTACATATCTACGAAAAAATAAATATAAAATTATTCGTGATTTTGTTCTATTGTAAAATCTATTTTGCATGAAATAACCTTTATGTTTGGAAAATCTAGAATTTTCTGTCTAGTAAAATAGCAGCAAATATATCTATCATAGTTAATACGAAGGTGCGGCCAGACAGGTAAGTCATATCTACACTTTGTATGGTTTCCAGCCGTCAGATAGGAAACCCCGCTCAAGCGTTTCATATTACCACTATCCATAGTTATTCCAAGTCCTTAAGGGAATGTTACCTTGTATTTTATACCAGTTACAAACATTATAACTTCACTACATCGTATAAAACAATGTCGCTTTCTCTGCCCCTATATCCCTATGTATGCTTAAATCTTTAAAACTACGCAACGGATTTTGATGCGGTTTTTTTTATAGATAGTGATTGAAGAGGAAGGTTTATATGTATTAGTATCTACATTGCACCTGAGCGAAGCCGGAGCGGGTCGCTAGTATTTCTATAAATTATTTATTATTTTTGAGTAGTAGAACTTTTTGTGCAGAGTTCGTTCGGGAAGTACTACAACCGTACCCATATCCGCCGTGAAGCAGTAGTGCACTTGTAGTACTGTTTCGGTTAGGAAGGTAAGGCGAAGTGACAGGCACATGACTCTTAACTTCACGTCTCAGGGTCGACAACCCATTGGCAAAGCCTGGTGTTGTAAATATCCACAGGCGGTGACAATTTACCATCAGATGGACTGCTTGTTTCTCGAGGTATAAAAAATAGTAAAAAATTGTCTAAAGAAATATTTGATTGAAATCAGAAATGCCAAAAATGCGTCTTATTCCATTTTCAAATCTGCTAGGAGATCCACTCCAAAAAATTTTTTATTAATTGTTTTTAGATTTTTTTATTTAATATTTGTATTAGCTTATTTAGTTTTTCCCTCATAAGTTGTACCTTTGAGTATTTTGTTTTTCGCATTTGGTATATTAGGCAAAAGTGAATACAAATTTGCGAAATAGGTTACCTTTGATGCACCATAACCTCAAAATTACTGAACATATCGGGACGAGACTGCTACCATTCGACGCGGAATTTTTCCTAGAGGATTACAGGCTATACGATATCGATAAACGCGGGTGAAACCGCGGGGAAAAGCTTGTAATAATAATAACAGTCCTGTTAGTGTAAGTACCTACTTTTAAAAAAAGGAAAGAAATAAATCGTTGAAACAAAACAGAGAGCGTTCTCTCATAAAAGGACGTTAAATCAAAATTTTAAGTAAATCACTCAGAAATATAAGAATTTAATGTTAAAAATGTTGTCGGGCACAATTAAAACGATGTAACAGTCCCCGCCTCTCAGATCTGTACATTTAATTAAACAGAGGCCGCGGGCGTTTCATTTTCAAAATGGCCGCAAGATTTAAAATGACCGTCGGATTAATTCGCTATTTATTTTTACTTTCCATTATTGCTTCTGTCCGTAGATTTTATATTTTATTATCTGTGTTTGTTACTCTTTCATGCAAAAACTACTAAACTGATATGGATGAAACTGGGCTACTTTTTATCCCGGGAAAATGTGATATCCCTCGGGAACGTGGGTAAAACCGCGGGGGAAAGCTAGTCACTTTATATTACAGTAGGATTTTTTTGTTAAAAATTTTTTGATGCCGGTAAAGAGCTATTCAATATACTTCTTTTTGAGTAGTAGAGCTCTAAGTGCAGAGTTCGTCCGGGGAAGTACTACCACCTTACCCATTTCCGCCATTTAGCGGTAGTGCACTTGTATTACTGTGTTTCGGTTAGAAAGGTAAGGCCGGTGAAATTACAGACAGATAAGACTTAACAACTGCAGGTCTACAACGCATTGGCGATGCTCTGGTGTTGCAAATCTCCATTAGCGGGGACCACTTACCATCAGGTGAACCGTGTGCTTGTTTGTGGGATCATATGGTATAAAAAAATATCTTAATGTACCGTGCAACGCTTTCTGACTTCTCAAGTGCTAATTGCACCTACGGTTGTTTTGTAATAAGATTTAATATTTAGGCATGGCGTGATTCACAAGTAGCTTGTGAAAAATCATATGAAATACTTTTTCATATGTCGCACCTGCTACCTGCCTTGACGTCGTCTGTTAAAAATCACTCTGCTACTTTTCTGCTACCTTGCCTACATGATACATCGCACACCGCAGATCATTCGGATATCGTCGTATTTCACCGACGACTCACGACGACGTTAGAAAGAAAGACCGTCTTTCTAACCCAGTCGTGTTAGAAATTGCAAAATGTATACTGTATGCTACGAACGGGTCGCACGGCCAAGAGTGACATTAGAGTACCTATTGGGAAAAAAAATCATTGGCTGTGAAATTTCACAGGTGAAATCACTGTGAAAAAAATAAATAATTTTATTAAATGAAAATGAAATAAAAGTAGCAATTATTTTCATGCCTATTAATATTACCCAGCACTAAAATTGTATCTTCTTAACACCTGTTCACATATAGTCTGTCTTTCGAACCAGTGTTAACTGCAATAGCTTAGACCCTAAAAAGTGCAATTTTTTAGACCTTCAGAAAGTAGAGTAACATAGAGAGACAACTTACATATTGGCCCACAAAACCCAAACTAAAAAAAATACAAACAATAAAACTAAGGTGTCGTACCTAAAGACACATGACAGATGTGAAACTTTTGTATTACAGGTTAACATTATAATTATTCATCAATCACTTTTGAATAGCACAGTACGTGTATATCATTCATTTATTTTTCGTCACACAAAAAGATTGCGGATCAGCATTTCAAAGTCCTATAAGAAGTTTCTCATAAAAAGAATATTTTTGACTTCGACCCTTATTCTAAACACGCATCAGTTTTAATAATAGGTACCTAAATACAATGCAAGGTACCATCACTTCGCCACTCATCGCCAGTTAAAGGAAATCAGCCCATAACCGCGAAATGGCTAAACAAATGTTGGCGCATGTTGCTATTATGAATATTAAATTTCACCCCTCATTTGTACGAGAGACTATGAAACATTTACCGATATCGATAAAATATTTTAGCGATCCGAGCCTTAAATCGATTTTATAGATGTAATGTTATCAACAAATAAAATATTTAAAATTATTTAGTATAGAAATTTGCCTTTACAAGGATCTAAGAAAAATAATCAAGACTGTTTTAGTACTTACTTCGCTTTCTAGTAGTAAGTAGGTATAATATAGTACAGTGTCTACGTAGTAGGCTTTTTACGACAAAAATGACGAACATGATGAACATAATTTGAATAAGTATATTTGCCATGTCATTTTTATCTTAGGTAGAAACCTAAATCAGATTTTATTAATAATAAATGTATGCTTTATTCCCAAATTTGTCTTTAGTAGTTTAATTGGTAAATATAATATGTGTTGAGATTTTTAAGTTAACAATAATAAATTAAATTGATAAAAAATATGAAATTATCGACATGCGAACAGCACGTAGCACACCACTATGCAAGAGATTTCGCGCCAATTTTCTCCACGGGGTTGCTAGTAATGAATATTTGTCGGTTGCGTTCAGAAACGCGCCAAGCACGCACATGTGGCGTGATTGCGTTCCGAAACCACGTGAAGTAGGTACTTCGATGAATTTCACGCTTGCTTGATAGGGGTAGATGTAGAAATTAATGTATTCAATACTTTATGCTGTATAGTAATAGATATAGAGGATATATTACAGTAAATTATAGAAGTTAATGTGGATGATAAAATAACATTTGTTGATAATTATGTAATTTCAATTATCATTTGTCTAGTGGAGTTTTTTTTTTAATGTCTGCTCGTTCTGAGGTACCAGATAAGCACGAGCACCTATCGCAAGCGTATCGTCATCGTATCGTCATCGTATCGAGTGCGTCAAAAAGCTGGTTTTTATATGGAAAAAGAACATCGCGCGTACCGTGACGTTGCGCGATGTTCGATTTCCCATCGCATTGGTTTTTGGCGCACTCGATACGATGACGATTCGGTTACGATAGATGTTCGTAGGGCACAGGACTAAAAGGGGCTTAAAACCGGGGGATTGTACATTTTATGTTCTTTCAGAAATTACCTCAGAAGATTTAATCGAAGATCAGCAATGTAAAACTAAAATACTTATATTACTTACCTATGGCGAGAAGTACTACTAGAGCTCTTAGTTCAGAGTTCGTTCGTGAAGCGATAGTGCACTTGTATTACTGTGTTTCGTTTAGAAAGGTTAGGGGGCCGGTGAAATTACAGGCACATGAGACTTAACAACTTCACGTCTCAGGGTCGACAACGCATTGGCGATGCCCCTAGTGTTGCAAATGTACATAGGCGGCGGTGACCACTTACCCTCAGGTGGACCGTCTGCTTGTTTGTCAGCCCATGTGGTATAAAAAAATACTTTGTATACATTTTTATAAAATTATTATTAATATGGATGCTCTCATACAAAGGTGTCTTGTAAAGTTTAAAATATCTATTTTTAACCGACTTCAAAAAAGGAGGAAGGTTCTCAGTCCGACGGAGACTTCAAATAAAAATCTTTTTTTTTAATTCTAAATCGGCTAGGCGATTTTATCACGATTTCACAGCCACACACATCATGGTGCGATGTGGCTAGAAGGGTTCTAAAAGTGCAGTTATCGGAACTTGCGGAGTTTACTTACAAAGTTGTTCACTGAAACTTTAAGCTCATAGTAGGATTCAAACCCACGACCTTCATCACGAAAAAATACACTATCCTACGGAAACACTCTCGCGGGAAGTTACTCTTACCAAAGCAGGCAAAGCCGGGGCGTGCCGCTGGTATGCAATCAAACTTGAAACAGTACGGTGTTGTAAAATTTGCAAACGCCTGCCAAAAAGTTACAAAAACATTCTCAATTACCTACACAGTTTAAATTTAGAATCTGACATATCTTCGCCGCTCCAGCTAGTGGATAACCAACATACCTTGATCCTTCAAGGCCCTTAGCTCTTCCCCTCCTTCATATGATTTCCTTAGACGAGGAGGAGGGGTGAGGGATTAACTATAACTGGTCGTCCAACAAAGAGTTTCCGCTTCATTGTGCCAAGATTGAGAAACGGATAAATTCAAATAAAGTATGTTTGATTCACACTCGTTTAATTAGCAGAGGTTAGCAATATTAAAAAGAATATTAATGTGACGTTTTCTTTTAGTGTTGCCATTTGTAGTTTAAAACCTCGACATTTTTATTTTAATATTTGTTTTAAAACGGCTTTAGAAGAACAGACTCTGTAAAAATCAAATATCTACCTTCAAAAGATACAGCTGAAAGAGTGACAGGCGGACGTCGAAGCCATTTCAAAATCAAGAATTTAATAAACGAGCATCATTCTGTCAAATTAAAATCAAATTCTAAATTCAAATCGAAAATTTTACAATAATTTAAAAAGGTTTACAGTCCCGCAGTCTCGAGATCGTGTCATAGACAATAAATTACTTCTTCCACTCTCCGGCTACCGTACGCGAGCGGTCAGCCTTTTAAATTATTAAAAAAAAAAGATTTATTACCAACCAAACGCGCGCCTTCCCGTAAACCAACATGAGTTATCGCATGCAATTTGTACAAAACTGAAATAAAACAAAATATTACATTTTTAATAATTTTATTTCGTGTAATCATTGTTGTTAGTGGACAATTTGACAATTTTAGTGCACAAAGGGTAATTTCAATTATTTCTTACCAACTAATTTGAGGAAGTCACTGAAAGAAAAAGAAAATTACTTATATAGTTTTTGTGGCGATAGCTTTTTATTAATGACGTCTAATGTCATGACTAAGGTCGTAATTTGTATCCAACAACGAGGTGGCCTCTGGTGGAAATGATAAATTAATATCGTGGGTCATTCTTTACACACGCAAAGCTTGTAAGTACTATGGAAACCATATAACTGATATACTACATATACTACTTTTTTTTTTTCTAAATACATACTTATATAGATATTTACCTACACCCAGGCACAGAAAAAAACAGACATGTTCATGCACACAAATGTTAGTCCTGGGTGGGAATCGAACCCGCGACCTTCTGCTTGGCAGCCAGAATCGCTAACCACCAAGCCAAGTGGCTTGTCATGGGCAATAGGTACCAGGTATTCACACCAGCAGCTTTTTATGAAATTTGGTCAAAGTTGGAAAAAAAAATCCATTTCATGGTACTTAATTATTTTGTCTTTGCCTATTTATACAATAGAGTAGCTGCACCCTGCGGCTTTGCCTGCTTTCAATCCTAGTTATTAACCTTCCTCTTGAGTTACTCTATCTATTGCTGAAAACTGCATTAAAATCCGTTGCCTAGTTTACGATTCTATAAAGGACATAACAACAAGGAAACACAGACAAACATTCGTTTTTATATATAGATAATTTGAGACGAGCCAGAAGGCTGGGTGGTTAGGACCCTGGCTGCCACGCCACAAGTGGGTTCGATTCCCACCGAGGACAAATATTTGTGTGAGTAACGTGGAATGCGATATAGGCACCAGTTAACTACTGAGTTTGGGATCAGATGACCGTGTATGAACAATGCCCTAGGATATATATTTTTAATAATAGGGATGTGTCCTGAGTAGTCAAATCAGCAATTCTTTATGAAATGTCAAAACGATCGAATGTAGTTTTGTATGAAATAGCAAGTTGTGACGTCATAATTGTACAGAATCAAATAACACTACACTCTACACAATACTCTTTATGATTAGATCGGTACTGAAAAATCACATTATTGATTTAATTTTGATCATATTTAATGCTTTTGTATATTTTTGGATGTACAATACACTGGTTAGTGTTTGATCATTTATCTTTAATACAGGAGACATCCCAATTACTAATAGGTATAAGTTATTGAGTCAGGCGTGACCTTGCGGAAATCCGTTGTAAGAGAATCAAAATTTCTAGTAACTAATTCCGCTGGATCACCTTCACTGTCAAGTTACTTTCTGTCCGGCGGTCGGCGAGGTGACACGTCTGTGGTGCTAGTGCGTCGACTCAGTGGCAGCGGGTCTAATACGTCCTGAAGATGCTTCGTGTAGAAGCGAAACGCGTGTCGATTTCCTGTTGAGTTTCCTTGTTTGGTTCTTGACAGAGGAGGAGATCCAGCGAAATTAGTTACTAGATATATGTTTTTGTATAATCTATAAAATTTGTAATATAATAACCAGCTTACCCGACCACATGCTTTAAGTAAGGGGCCTCACACAAGTTGTTATGGCCCAAACCTTGGCCCCTTTCGAACGAGTGGAACACTAGCGGAGCGTCTGCCTTTGTCCTCGAGGCTGACACCGCATCATGAAGCTGTAATCACAAGATCCGTACTAGGCGTGAAAAGGTTGATAAGAAATTTTTTATCATATATATATATATAATCCTAATGGATTGCATAATTTTTTATGATAAATGCAGTGACTTCCCGATCCCACTTACTTGCCAGGTTGATAGGACGGTAAGTATGTTAAAGATGAAAACCTACATTTTATTACATACAAGCTAGTTATTTACAAAAAGAAAAAAAAGTTGGACTGGAATTTTGAAATAGTTTGTGGGATCACATACCTTAACAGCGAGTTCATAAGGCACAATCTTGTCTCCCTTACAGTGCAGCATCAGGATGGGAATATGCGGCACCATCTTCAGGTACTGGTCGGTGGTGAACGCGTACTCAGTTGACACGGTGAACGGCTTCACGAACATGTCCTTGTAGTATGGTAGCCAGGAGACCAGCTGAAAGAGAAAGCTCAAATTACATTAAAGTACGGTCAAGAGGATCTATAGCCTGCAAACTCACCACGAGAAGTGATAATGTAGTCGAATGTGTCAAACAATAGCCAGAAAGAATTTGGTGAGTAAGGAACTGACAGGCGCTTGCATTACTGTGTTTCAGTTAGAAAGGTATGGAAGCCAGTGACATTACAGGCACATGAGACTTAACCACTTCACGTCTCAGGGTCGACAACGCATTGGCGATGCTCCTGGTGTTGCACATGTCCATAGACGGAGGTGACCACTAACCATCAGGTGGACCGTCTGTCTTTCGGCCTATTTGACATAGAAAAGGAGAAGCCCATAAAGTACCTTCGAGAAGGGGTGACTTTCGATTTCATCCATCAGGTTGTTGAAGGGTGCCTCGAGGATCAGCGCGTCGGGAGCCGGCAACGACTTCTTGCCGAGATCACTGCAAAGCTGGGGCAGATGTGCCACCAAGTTTGCCGCAACAGCCGTACCTGGACGAAAGCATTTCAATGGTGACAATTGTGCTGCTTCTAAAACTAAATCAAAGTTAACAGAGCGTGGCTTACGATGAGTTATAAAGGTACCTTAATCGAACTTAGCTATAAAGAGCATTTTAGGGAGACTTTCTTAAACTTTTGGAGATATTTAGACCTACATATACCAATCGATCCTGTCCCTTATAAGGATCTAAAAGCTGAATTGGACCAACTGAGCTTAGAGTACCTACTAGAAATGTCAGAGGTCGTTAAACAAAACCCGCCATGACTTTTGCTGTAAATCATGATGCAGTTCATTACTGGGAGATTACGGCCAAACCCAAGCTTATTGATGTATATTCACATCCACATTTGCGTTTCATATTTTTACATTCGGATACGCCTATAGCTTGCTACGCACTTATAGGTGTGCAAATCTAAGCGCGACTACGTCGACACCGATGTAATAAACTAATTATTAAAGTGGTTGTTTAACTGATTGATACATCTTACTTATACGAGTACATAGCAAAAACAACTTACCCAGTGAATGTCCCCAAAGGATAACTTTAGGTTTGGTCTGCGGATCAAGGTTGTCCATGAGCCAAGAGTAGACACCCAAGACATCTTCTACCACGCCTTGCTCCGTTGGACGGACTCTCGTTGAATCACCATAACCTTGTAATATAAATGTTACGCAAAATACGTATTGTGAGACCACAATTTCATCACGGTAAGTGAGGATGTATATTATGATGATGATGCTGATGAACCTTATCACAAACGCATAGGATTAATTTTCCAATGATATTCTTACCTGTCAAAGCGAGCCTGTTAGACTTTAACATCAAAAATGTTCATTTGGGCAACTAAATTAGATTGCTATTAACAGTTAACAGGCGTTGTGTTTTTATGAGATCAATAGTTTAATAATATGCTGGGACATTATTTAAACACGGTCAGCTAAAGCCAAATTAAGCGAAGCTTATAATAAAGTAACCAGATAGCTGGTATACTTAATATACTCCTTTTTTTTAACTGTTAGAAAGAAAGAAAGAAAGAAAACTTAAAGGAGACTTAAAGGTATTGATATTTATACATCCAGAGTAAACATAAACGTACCTGTACCGTAACTGTTTGTCCTTTGTCGGAAACGTCACTTTCAACTGGACTAAATTCAATTTATTTTTTTAAAGTTTATTATTAAATTTATATTTATATATCCTGGGACATTATTTTTTTACACACGGCCATCTGGTCCCAAACTAAGCAGAGCTTGTACTATGGAAACCAGATAACTGATATACTACTTATTTTCTAAATACATACTTATATAAATATTTACACCCAGACACAGAACAAACGGAAATGTTCATGCACACAATTTTTTGTCCTGGGTGGGAATCGAACCGGCGACCTCCGACTTGGCAGTCAGAGCGTTAACCACCAAGCCAACTGGCCTGTCACCCACACCCTGACACCCGAAGTAATAGGTAATAACCGGGTTTGAGTTTTGATCATGATAGTATCTTTTGACTTTTCATTACATTCCACATATGTCTGTTAATAGAACGATCAATGTTGAGCCACCAGTATATCTAAAAATGTTATGTTGGTTTGTGTACGCTTCAAAAACTCAAAAAGTTCTGCACCGATCGAGCTGAAATTTTAGCATGATATATAATCCGCATCAAGGATTGATGTTATCTATTTTTTGCATCAGTTACACATTCGCGACCGTCTTTGTTTTGTTTCTCATTTCTCAACCATTCAATCACAATGTGCCACAGCGAAGCGTGGCAGGGTACAGCTATGCTATATAAAAATGTAAACCAACCTCGATAATCAAACGTTATGACGTGGAAGTTCAACGCCTGGAACACCTTGTACATCTGCAGCCTGGGGGGTGACGCTCTGTGGTTGGAATTACCTTAAAAGAATTATAATTACAAAATTATAGTTTAAAAACAAAAAAAAAAACACGCTATAAGATCTCATTGTCAAATATTATCTAAAGGGCGGAACATAATAAACCAGTTCTGAGAGCGATTCATGTTGTTTTTTTATCCTGCAAATAGATTAAACACACCGATAGTTTACAAATATTATATAAGACAAAGAAAACAATATACACTCAGAGTAGTAGAGCTCTAAGTGCAGAGTTCGTCCGGGGAAGTACTACCACCTTACCCATTACCGCCGTGAAGCAGTAGTGCACTTGTATTACTGTGTTTCGGTTAGAAAGGTGCGGTCGGTGACATTACAGGCACAAGAGACTTAACAACTTCACGTCACGACTAATAGTCGACAACGTATTGGCAATGCCCCTGGTGTTGCAAATGTCCATCAGGTAGACCGTCTGCCTGTCTGTCAGCCCATGTGGTATAAAAAAACAGTCTATTAAAAAAGGTAAAATTGTTCATACCGTGGCAATACAATACAATGGTATTCTGTGTCCTCTTCAACTCTTCATGCAGTCTTCTGTCTATGGTCAGGTAGTCTTTTATGACGAACACATCACGGAACATCGAACACGGGACTATGTGCCATGCACCTGGTGATATAAAGTTGACTTTGAATCGAATGCAGTAAAAGTCCATCGAAGAATGTATGAAATATGATTTTACTGGATTCAAAAGCCCTTTCATGGGTTCCTTAGTCAACAAGGAACCCTTATAGTTTTACCTTGTCTGTCTGTCTGTCTGTCTATCTAGCTGAGCTCAGAGACTTACACCCATATTCTAAGACGTTTCCCCATGCGTCACTGGACTAAAACTCGACTGAGGATACCTTTAGCATTTCCTCGAGGAATCCTCAAAATTGGTATTTTAAGTCATAACTTGAGTAAAACTCGAGCAACCCCGACTTGGCTCGAGTTGAAGTGGAGTCGAGGTAATATGTCATTAATTACATATTTTTTTATGTATAAAATATTAATAAAATAAAATAATGAGCTTCAGTAACTGTTGTAACAAGGAATAAACTTCCTTACTGTTGGTCCCGACGTACCTTGAAGTTGACAGTTGTTTCCTCACCTCAAGTAAGGGAAGGCGTCGAGTGAAGGAGATTTTTTGCAACTATAAATAGTAATAATAATATCTTTGAGTGAGGTTAAGTGGAGTCGAGGAATTTTCGAGGAAACGTCTTAGAATATGGGTGTTAGTACCTACCAGATAACCAGTAACTTGACATGGACCCTATACATATTATGCCAGAAAAGTCGTTAAATAAATTCATTAATATCGTCATATAAAACCATTGAACCTTAACTCCATATAAATAAAGAATGGAGAGACTATAGATTATTTACTGACTAAAATAAATCTTATTTAGGTTATTTTCTTACCAAGTTTTATAGGACAGCTATCAGCTTTGGAGTGAAATTCAATATAAAAGTTCCTGCCGCCGACGATGTTGGAACTCGAAGGGTTATCATAGTCTAAGTTCCGTGGGTAGTTTACTAAAATAATAAGTTAGTGCCTGATATATTTGTAATAGCAAAGTTTTTATTGTGCGGATAGATACGTGTTATTTTGTAGGCGTTAACATACAATGCATTTGCGTAATTCAGAACTACATATTGCTACTTATCATTTTATTATGAATGTGTACTTATTTGTGTTATTCTTACTTCTCATGTTTAAAATTAATAAATAAATATCCTGGGACATTCTTCAGAAACGAGTATGTATCTGGTCCCAAATCAAGCACTGCTTGTACTATGGAAACCAGATAACTGACATACCTACTATCTATTCATATAGATTACTACATTTCTTATATATAGGTATATATTAAATATATATTATATATACACCCAGACACAGAACAAACAGACATGTTCATCCTGGGTGGGTCGGAATCGAACCAACCTGTCGTGGCAGTAAATATCTATAACCACCAAGTCAACTGGCTGTCGGTAATATATAAGTATGTACTTACTGCAGTTAGAGAATACCATCTTCCTCTGCACAGACTTGCTGTATTTGAACACAAGAGGCAGTACTGCTACTTGTACCACAAGTAGACTGGCAGTGAGTGATGCGCCAGTCATTAGTATCGCCCTAGAAGAATGGAACCGTATGGTATACTTATGTCTAATAGGACGACAATTAGCTGATGGTAAGCGGTCACCGCCGCCTATGGATGTTTGCGACGCCAGGGGCATCGCAATGCGTTTTTGGACCCTAAGAAAAAGTTTATAAGTCTTATGTGCCTGTCACCGTCCACCTTTCTAATCGAAACACAGTAATGCAATTGCACTACTGTTTCGCGGTGGAAATGGGTATGATGGTTCTTCAAACGAAGCGTGAAGAGGCACCTTGCGGGCCGGCAGGGTGAGGGCGGCTAGTGTTGTACACTCCTGTACTGGCACTACAGTTCTACTTTACATCAGGTAGAGTGCAGTCATCTGCTTTCTCAAATATAAAAAAAAAAACGTTTCCTGGACGAATTCTGTACTGGAGAGCTTTACCGTTTGTAGCTTCAGTAACTTTAAATTTGACCTTTATAAGTACCTTCCGAGGGCCTAAACTGAATAAATGGTTTTGAATTTCTTTTTAACTATTTCTAGGCTACCACAGATCTGTCAGCCTGTATTCCGAAAGCTGATCTCGAAATCCTTACCTTACCACTTACCTTTAGGTACAGTCAGCATGCTTTCTGACAGAGCACCGCTAGAACATCCATTTTATTGGAATTGGTAGAAATACCCCCCCCCCCCCCCGTTTGGTCCGCATTGCCGAAGTTTATAAAATATTCCCGGTATAAAAAGTGTTATTCCATGGAATGCTCTATGTGCCAAGTTACATCCACGAATCCATCCTTACAAACATTCGCATTTATAATATTTAGTAGAATAGAATTAAACCCACGTACCCGATAACCATATTGCATGGGTACCAATCCGTTATTTATGTTACACTTTTTAATTTCATTTTACCATTTTTCTGTTTATTTTGGTGTATAATAATAATTTAATAATGATGGAAATTTAGTGACATTTTACGTCACTGTCAAAATGTTACTCAAATTCCTCCCAACAAAAGGAGTCCCTCATACTAATTGCAGTTGTCTATGATTTTAGGTTTCTTTCAATAACACATTAATTTTAAAGATTTCAAGAATATTGTGAATTCTTTTTGTTCTGACAAATGACTAAGAGAGACCTTGCTATAATGAACTTAATAAATGAAAAAATCTCTTTCTACCTCTCCTCTCTTCTTCAACTCTTCCCTGTCTATAGCTTTCTATTAATTTCTTACTAGCTGTTCCCGGTAAGCGTCGGAGTGCAAAATATTCACATCAGTAAAGTTATCTTATACTAGCTGTCCCCCGCGTTTATCGATATCATATATAGTCTATATCAGGAGTGGCCAACAAGTCGATCGCGCGACCAATTTTGGTCGATCACTCGCAAGTTCCATGAGGGGACGCATTCAATGCCAAATGTTTCTAGTACTTGATACAGGAATGAACTGGAATGAACATGTACGCAGCTCATGGTTCGAGTAGGGAGACATTCGCAGCCGTTGCATGTCCCGTGCGCATATTGTTCATTACCTGCGCTTCTCAAAATAGGTCGATCGCGACTCAATTTTAAAATAAAAAGTAGATCTTATGTGCACAAAAGTTGGCCACATCTGGTCTATATGCATCTAGGAAAAATTCCGCGTCGAATAGTAGCAGTCACATCATGTTCAGTAGTTTTGATGTGATGATGGGTAAGGAACGTTAAATACCAGCTGTCAGCCACGGTTAATTTGATGTTGCTCAGACCTAGAAAACACGCTGTTCCATACAAACTTGCACCCCCGTTTTACCCCCTTAGGGGGTGAATTTTCAAAAATCCTTTCATAGAGCTCCCCTACGTTATAAAAGGAACCTATTTTTTTCTAATAATATTTATGATTTTAAGTTTCTAACCCTTATAGTTTAGACTCTGCGTTGTCAGTCAGCTTCTCCTTTTATATACAATCCTGGGACATTCTTTACACACAGCCATCTGGTCCCAAACTAAGCAGAGCTTGTACTATGGAAACCAGATAACTGATATACTACATATACTTCTTTTTTTTTTTTCTAAATTCATACTTATATAGATATTTACACCCAGACACAGAACAAACAGACATGTTCATGCACAAAAATGTTTGTCCTGGGTGGGAATCGAACCCGCGGCCTTCGGTTTGGCAGTCAGAGCGTTAACCACCAAGCCAACTGGCCTGTCTATATTCATCATCATCATCATCATCAGCCTATCTCCGTCCACTGCTGGACATAGGCCTCACCTATGGCACGCCACTGAGCTCGATCTTCAGCTCTTTGTTTCCAACCGCTGCCAATATTAGGTACATCTTAATCGTCATCATAATCTATATTATATATATTACATTGATATGAATAAACTATACTGAAATTCTAATTTTTATTATCTCTCTTCCCTTTAATTAGTCTTCAACAAACAATTAAAAAAAGTAATTACCCAAATCAGTCCAACCTTTCCCAAGCGATGCACTTACAACAGCATTTCAGTTATATAGATCACATTATAAAGGTTTCAAAAGCAATAAAACAACATTTCTATTAAAAAGTAATAATTTATTAAATTAGATCTTAAAAAATAAATACAAGCCAACTACATTATGCATCATTACAGGAGCATTATTATATTAATTAATACTAAAATATCGCCATGAATTTGTAAACTACAGCTTTTTATTACTAGTTAAATAAATCACTACATTACATTGTTTTACAATGACAGATGTGTCGATAAATACCTGACCATTTAAAGAGTAATTTATTCAAAAAGCGTTTATTAATAAATACTTAAGCCTAAAAATAAAGAGGGCGCCACTGTATGGTTGTCAAAAGACAGCTCTCAAATATCAAGTAAACACTACCATGTTATAAGTCCAATTTGACGTTAACTAATGTTATAGGAAAATAGACTCTATAACTTTGAAATAGAGTTCATCTATCGATACAATGGTTATTTGTATAACGATGGAGATGTACCTTATGGTAAAGTACTTAAGATACATTTTCCCATAACATGATTTAATGTCAAAACAGACTTCTTATAGACTAGAGACTAAATCTTCCGTAGACCCGGGTAATGTGTTGGTTATTTCTTTGCAGGTTCATGTATTTATGGGTGATCTTTTATGAATTTACTGGAACAAAAACAAAATATAAATCTAAATGCACAGTGTATTATATACCTTACACCTCATGTACAAAGTTTACTTTGGCTCAATTTAAATTATCATTCAAAACATTTATAGAGCTGAGTGAGAGATATAATAAGAGCTGAGACGGCGCTTTTGCTATAGCATGAAAATTCATAATGAAATGAAAATATTTTTATTCAAATAGGCCTTTACAAGCACTTATGAATAGTCTGACTCTAATACCGTTCAGAAGGTTGTTTTTACTGAGAAGAGCTGGCAATAAACTCAACAATTACTCCTTTTTTTAAAAAACTTAAATATATAACAAAATATTTATTTACTTTTTTTTTTATACCACATAGGCCGAGAAACAAGCGGACGGTGCACCTGATGGTAAGTGTTCACCGCCGCCTATGGACATTTGCAACACTAGGGGCATCGCCAATGCGCTGTCGACTCTGAGACGTGAAGTTGTTAAGTCTCATGTGCCTGTAATTTCACCGGCCTTACCTTTCTAACGGAAACAGTAATACAAGTGCACTACTGCTTCACGGCAGAAATGGGTAAGGTGGTAGTACTTCCCCGGACGAACTCTGCACTAAGAACTCTACTACACTAAAAAAATATTATCACAGAAGTAAAGAATTATTAAACAATAATATTATGAGTGTCTAATTAAAAAAAAACAAACTAAAGCTGACCAGCCCCCACAAGCAGCACCTGTTCACAAGTATGACGCATGTGGCAGCCATCGCCCTCCTCGCCATATTGTAGAAAAAGCCGTCACACTAAATACGCCACAGTTAAATACAGTAGGTTATGCTTGGCGACAGCACTTACCTTATTACCATGGTCAAGTCCGGTGCCTGACAGATGCCCTTGTGTCCAAGGCCCAGGTTCACGTCGTACGCGTGGAGTATCACCTCAGCGTCAGTGTTGGTCCTGGACGCCAGTATCTTACCGAACAGCTGGAAACATAAATTGGCCAGCTTAGTGATTAATTACCGTAAGACATAGGTGGTGTATGTTACCAAGGACAAACATTTGTGCGCTGTTTTCTGTTTGGTGTAAATATCTAAGTATGTATTTATAAAAAAAGGTATACCTATTTTTTTTATTACTAAGGTAGCAAAAAGGAAGGAAAAAGGAGAAGAGGTAGACCACCGAAAAGGTGGGATGACGACATTAGACTAGTGGCAGGAGTGTCTGGAATAGTGGCTCATGAGAGACACGAATAGAAAACGTTGGAGGAGGCCTTTGTCGACTGGCAAACAGATTTACAAAAACTAAGGAAGAATCAATTATTAGACTAAGTTTTTTAAGCATAATATGTGATAAGGTTATCTGAATAAAGGCTATTTTAGTTTATTATTATTTTATAAGGTAGCAAGAAGGTTCGTCTGATGGTAAACTGTCACCGCAGCCTATGAACGCTTGCAACACTAGGGTTATCACGCGGGCGTTGCCGACCCTGATAGCTCTGCTTAGTTTGCAATCAGGATCAGATAGCCGTATGTAAATATAATAATAATAAATATCCCGAGACATTCTTTACACACGGTCATCTGATCCCAAACTAAGCAGAGCTTGTAATATGGAAACCAGATAACTGATTTACTACATAAACAACTTTTTTTTCTAAATACATACTTATATAGATATTTACACCCAGACACAGAAAACAGACATATTCATGCACACAAATGTTTGTCCTGGGTGGGAATGGAACCCGCGACTTTCGGTTTTGCAGTCAGAGCCGCGAACCACCAAGCCAACTGGCCTGTCAAATATAATCCCAGAATATTAATCAGTACAGTCCCTATGTCCCTATATCCCTATGTATGCTTAAATCTTTAAAACTGCGCAACGGATTTTGATGCGGTTTTTTTTTAATAGATAGAGTGATTGAAGAGGAAGGTTTTTATGTATAATACATGTGACATCCCACGGGAACGCGGGTAAAACCGCGGGGGACAGCTAGTTATTATATAATTACTTTGATTAAGTATGATAAATTTAATATTGCGTATACCGTGACAATGCGCGATTATCAATTACTATTGCATTGTTTTTGCCAGATACGATTACGATACGCATACGATAGATGTTCATGGTCAGGGCACTGAAATGGAATATAAATATTTATGCAAGTAGGCCGTCATCTTCTCAGACAGTTATGAATGGTCAGACTCTAACGCCGAAAAAGAGAAGAGCCGGCAAGAAATTCAGAAGACACTTTTCACTGTAGAACTGTAGAGCTCCTGAAATTAACTATTTCATTATCATCATCATCAGCCTATCACCGTCCACTGCTGGACATAGGCCTCACCTATGGCACGCCACTGAGCTCGATCTTCAGCTAAGATCAACTATTTATATCTCGTAAATTTTTATTTTATTGATTTATTTAGGATACACAATACAAATTACAACCAAAATTTAACCACATAATAAGTAATAATACATTTAGAGCTGGGTTGTAACTCAAAACATATGTATACAGAAAAACAAAACTAGAAATGAATACGAAAACAATGCGATGAAAGTGCAAGCGAGCACTCCCAAATGACAATATAGATAAAAATCTTATTATTTAGAAACTATAAATAAATATTAGGTTGGGGAAAAAGTCTTTTCGCATTATAGTATGTATGAACTTGTAATAAAATCTCTTTGGCTATACTATTTGTATCTGGCTGGTTTTGGTATCATTGAAAGTTTAAATTTTAAAGAACATAATTCCAAATTCAAATTAGGAAAATGTGTGATTTGCATTTGTTTTTCGTACCGCCAAGATGAGTGAATCTAATGAAGAAATTCGATTCATTTTAAAATTTTAATACAAAAAAAGGTAAAAATGCAACGCAAGCCGCGAAAAAAATTTGCGATGTTTATGGATCTAGTGCGGTGTCTGTGAGAGTAGTACAAATTTGGTTTAAGCGTTTTCAATCCGGAAATTTTGATGTCAAAGATGCACGTCGCTCTGGTCGCCCCATTACGGATAAAATGGATGCCATTTTTGAAAAAGTGGAGCAAGATCGACATATCAGTAGTTACGACGTAGCTGATGAACTGGGAATTGACCACAAAACAGTTTTGGCGCATTTGAAAAAAACTGGGTACACAAAAAAGCTAGATATTTGGGTACCTCACGAGCTCACTGAAAGAAACCTAATGAGCCGTGTACTCATTTGTGATTCTTTATTACGACATCATGAAACCGAACCATTTTTGAAGAAGCTGATAACTGGTGATGAAAAGTGGATCACGTACGACAAGAACGTGCGAAAAAGGTCGTGGTCAAAGGCCGGTCAGGCTTCACAGACTGTGGCGAAACCCGGGTTAACTCGCAACAAGGTGATGCCGTGTGTGTGGTGGGATTGGAAGGGCATTATTCATTATGAGCTGTTACGTCCAGGCAGGACCATCGGTTCTGAACTCTACTGCAAACAACTGATGAAATTAAAGCAAGAAGTTGAGAGAAAGCGGCCGGAATTAATCAACAGAAGGGGTGTGGTTTTTAATCATGATAACGCTAGACCTCATACATTTTTAGCCACTCAGCAAAAATTAAGAGTTTGGCTGGGAGGTATTAATGCATCCGCCGTATAGTCCTGACCTTGCACCTTCAGATTTCCACCTGTTTCGGTCTCTTCAGAATTCTTTAGGCAGTGTCAGGTTAACATCACGAGAGGACTGTCAAAACCACTTGTCGCAGTATTTTGATCATAAGTCCCAAAATTTCTATAGCAATGGGATCATGTCCGTAGGGACATGGGCCATTTTGTTCGATAACTTTACGTAGCTACCTACAAGATGGCAAAAAGTTATCGAACAAAATGGTACCTACATACTTTAGTTAAATGTAAATAAACTATATTAAAAATGATTTGAATTTTCTTAAAAAATGCGAAGGAACTTTTTCTCCAACCTATTATTATTTATTTAGACTTAATTTATCTGCTGGGTATGTACCAATCGTTTCGATTTTGAGGATATCTTTTATGGTTTTTTTTTAATTGCTAAACTTAGGATCAAAAATATCAATTTCTGAATTATTTTTTAAATTGAATGAGCCAATGGCTCCTTAAAGTGAGTTTACCTTGACGCCGACGTCGAAGGGCACGATGATGTCGTCGCGCGCGTGCAGCACGAGCACGGGCAGCGACTTGGCGCGCGCCAGGTGGCGGTCGGAGCGGAAGCGGTGCTCGACGTGGTCGCGGAAGGGGGCCACGAAAGCTATTTCGAAGTACGGCAGCCAGGCCACCAGCTGACCAGAAGGGGGGGGGGCTTTTTTTAATTCTTGGTTTCAAAAATCTTACACGATCACAAGATTTAAAAAAGTATAGAAATGAGTATGCCTGGGGACCGCGGTCCAACTGATGATGTTGAAAGCTTGTATACAACGTTGATAAAAGCGAGAGGCATTAAATGAAACCACATATACTACACGTGCTTACGATTAATTTGAAAATAATAAAAAACGTTTACGTGAAAAATACGAAAAACCTTTTTTCAAAGAAATTCAATAGCTGAATAGTCAAAGTAAAACTTAAACATCCTTTGCAAAAATGTCCTCTGACCTGCGTATCGGAATGGCAACATCGCATAGCGTAGCGCCTTGTTTGTATTGGGAACTTATGATGAAGAGCGGCATCGTCGCGTGAATTTTGTCATTTTAAGGTGAATGACTCTAGGTAGCTATGCCAATGTTCTTGGTCAGCTGCTAGGTAAGATACATCGTGTTTTATCTAAGAAAAACCTTTAAAAATATCCTGTGGCTACACTATTGCTTCTATTGCTCTGATTTTTTGTGTGTGGCCTGAAAATGATACAAAGTATATGAGGTTTAATTTAATGCCTATCGCTTTTATCAACGTTGTATATAGTCAAACCCTGACAACACTTCGACATCGATGTAGGGTTTTCGGGAGTTAGTTCTAATGTTCTATTATAAAACATCAAACATAGGTAAATCTATTGATTTAAGCAGATAATTAAACTATACATCAACACTTCATAATCACTGTAAAGAAGACTGTGTATATTTTTAATATGTGTAGTGTTGGTGTATGTTTTTTTTTTTTTTTTTTATTAGGAATGGGCTTGCGTTTGGCCTTCAACTGACTCCAGCAGGAGTCACGACGAGGCCGAGGATGTAGCACGTAGTATGTAAACTAAATAAATAAATGCAACACCTAAATTTATAAAAGTTACCGCATAGTTATTGGGAACAATGAGAAATAGTATTTTTAGCATTTTTATCAGCTGATTTTTGGTAGTGCCAAGCTTCATTCATTGATAAATTATAGGCGTAGGAAAACCACAGATTAAAGTAGGCCATCCCCCCCAAGCATCGCCACACTCACCTTTGAAAGTGGGTGTTTAGCGACCTCATCAGCCAAGTTGTTGAATGGTGCCTCCAGAATCAGTCCATTGGGGAGGGGCAGAGGGTTGGACCTTTCTAGTACGTTTGTCGACAATTCCTGTAGGTTTCCAAGTAAGTGAGCCGATATGCCTGTTCCTGAAATAAATAGTTCAGCTCTTAGTACAGTAAAATTATGTTAAATAATTTAAAAAATGCATTAATATCGTTGGACACTTGTTGGACTTTGTATTATACGAGTAGTCCAGCTTTTTTAGTGCAGAGTTCGCTCAGGGAAGTACTACCACCGTACCCATTTCCGCCGTGAAGCAGTAGTGCACTTGTATTACTGCTTCCGTTAGAATGGTAAGGCTAGTGAAATAACAGGCACATGAGACTTATCACCTTCACGTCTTAGTAGTATGGTCGAGATTAGCTCATGTTCTGTGTCTGGGTGTATATACAAGTATGTATTAAAAATAGTGGCGTGCCATAGGTGAGGCCTATGTCCAGCAGCGGATGTAGATGGGCTGATGATGATGATTAAAAAATATATATATAATAGTATATCAGTTATCTGGTTACCATAGCACAGGCTCTGCTCAGTTTGGGATCAGGATTAAAAAAGAGAAATAATTTTTATTTTGTATTTTTTGATAAAATAAAATTTTGATGAAATGTGAAGAATGACCAAGGATATTTATTAGCTATCTGTCGTGGTTCAACCACATTCCCGTGGGATTTAACATTTTCCCGGGATAAATAGTAATTCTATGTGCCAATTCAGGTTACAAGCTATATAACAAAACCTACTTAGTTGGCTTGGTGGTTAGCGACTCTGACTGCCAAGCCGAAGGTCGCGGGTTCGATTCCCACCCAGGACAAACACTTGTGTGCCTGAACATGTACGTTTGTTCTGTGTCTGGGTCTATATAATGTCTATATAATGTATGTATTTAGAAATAAAAAGTAGTATATGTAGTATATCAGTTATCTGGTTTCCATAGTACAAGCTCTGCTTGTCTCACTTAGAAATTTTTGCGTTAAAGAGAAACAAATATACATCCATCCGTAAAAACTTTCGCATCATTACATTAATAAATAAATAATAATAAATAAATATCCTGGGACATTCTTTTACACACGGCCATCTGGTTCCAAACTAAGCAGAGCTTGTACTATGGAAACGAGATAACTGATATACTACATATACTACTTTTTATTGTTGTAAATACATACATATAGATATTTACACCAACCATTGCATAAAACAAAGTCGCTACCCGTCTGTACGCTTAGATCTTTTAAACTAAGCAACGGATTTTGAAGCGGTTGTCATCAATAGAATGATTGACAATCAGAATGATTCAAGAGGAAGGTTTAAATGTACTAGTATAGTTAGAACTCGTGCAAAGCCAGGACGGGTCGCTAGTTTATATCAAGGCAGAATAAAAGTCAAATAAATAAGAAAAAAAAAAAATTGTAAAATAAATAGTTTAAGAGAACTAAAAGAACGTTTTTATAGAAAATCTACATAAAAAATTGAAAATAAGTTTTAAAAAGTTTTAATTTTGAATAGTGAAATAAGAAAGTGTGGGGTGCATGGTGTCAATAGTTATAAATATTTTATTGACAGATATGAGTAGAAGGATTATCATTTTGAAATCTTAAAAAGCACCCCAAGCTTTTTTTTACAATAAAACTCTTATTTACACTATTCATAATTCAAATTTATTAATACTTATATTCTATTTTTTTGTTGGATTTTCTATAAAAAGCTAAAACTATAATTTATTGTTAAACTACTATTTATTTTTTAGTTAAACCGCTAATCCTGATTATCCTAGTAAGGATAACGGGTCTAACTGTTTAAAATATTACATTTTCATCGGTCCTCGATAAATCTACAAAGTTTAAATGAAATCTGACCGTTTAAAGTGGGTCAAAATCGCACCCAAAGGAGTCAGTTACAAACATACAGGTGAAGCTAAAAAAAAAAGCGAAAAATAAAACTTACCTAAAGAGTGTCCCCATACGAACACAGGGGGGTTCTTTCCTCCCTTCTCTAAGGTGGTAATCAACCACTCGTACACGAACAACGAATCTTCAACAACTCCGATCTCGGTTGGCCACAGGTTAGTAGAGTCAGCAAAGCCTATTAACATAAATAAATTAACATTTACTCTATACAGAATGTTACAAAACTACCCGTAAAGCCAAACTTAAATGGGGCCTTATAGAGTCCATTCACAATATTTAAGAACCGTAGTAACGCTGTATAACATACTCAAAAAAACTAAAAAAAAGTGATTTTTATGAATGAAAAATAGAAAAACTATTAAAGCAGACAATTATTAGGTATAATAGGTACTTAGGCCTTTCTATTAAATAATCTGGTTCCCTGACATGACAGCTTTCTAGGGTTGTTGGCTTTGATAGTTAACTATATTTTTACGGGGTGTAACACGTTGTTAAACAAAATTTATTCTATCTATAGCCGTACCAGACTTTGAAACGATGTGCCCAACACTGTTTCATTAGAATGCGAAGATGGTTAAAAAAAAGGCTAAAAAAATGGATAAAAAAAAATGTTTTATTGTAAAAAAAGCGTGGGGTGCATGTTGTCAATAGTTATAAATATTTAATTGACAGATAGGAGAAGGATTATCATTTCGATAATATCTTGAAAAGCACCCCCGCCTTTTTTTAAATAAAACATTTGTTTTCTTATTCAAACTATTAATAACTTATATTTAATAAAAAAAAATTACATTATTCTTAATTAATATTTCTTTATCTCTCTTACTCGCATGCAAAGGATGCGGAAAGAAATTAATTAATCCTGGCGAATCTAATTAGGATAATCGGATGCTTTGATCGGATTATTGCATTGTCATCGGTCTTTGACAGGTGTGCAAAGTTTGAATTAAATCTGATCGTTCACAGTAGGACAAAATCGAGCTCTAAGGGGTCGGTTACATACATACATACAGGTGAAGCTAATATAAAGCGTGTAAAATGAAATTGCTGTAGCATCGTTTGGAATGCCGAAAAATATTGTGCCTTTTGTTTAATTTTTAAAGAGCTTTTTGGTTCTGTTGTGTGACACCATTTATGATAAAAAAAAAATATACCTTTATATGCATTAAATAAAACTAGGTTAAAAAAACAAAATTTAAATCCATAATTGGCTGTAAGTATTGGTATACATTTTATGTAAAATTTTAGTGACTAAGAGCTGTGAATTTTGTTGTTGAAATAAATAAAATAAAATACCTGTATTTTTTAATGTACTAGTGTGATAGATGTTGGTGATCTAAATAAACAGTTTTTAATATTTAGAAAAAACATGTAAAGACGATTCATAAATCCGTGAAAGCCTACATGAATTCACAATACATATGTCTATTTCTATTATTTAGTGTAAGAAACTAACAGCAACCTACCTCTATAATCAAATGTTATTGTGTGGAACTCCATTTGCTGGAAGAACTTGTACAGTTCCACACGGTGTGAAGCCGCACGGGAATTGGAGTTACCTGGAAATCAATAAAAAAAATACACTT
Organism: Habrosyne pyritoides; assembly: GCA_907165245.1. Taxonomy (NCBI): domain Eukaryota; kingdom Metazoa; phylum Arthropoda; class Insecta; order Lepidoptera; family Drepanidae; genus Habrosyne; species Habrosyne pyritoides. The sequence goes on along the minus strand of OU015610.1, from coordinate 7,844,851 downwards.
AAACATATGAAAAAAAAATAGTATTCTTGTATATACCACATGGAACAAACAAGCAGACGCTCCTTCTGATGGTAAGTGGTCACCACCACCTACGGATATGTCCAACACCAGCGGCATCGACAATACGTTGTCGATCCTGAGATGTGAAGTTGCTAAGTCTCTTGTGCCTGTAATTTCACCGGCCCCCTTACCTTTCTAACCGACACACAGTAATACAAGTGCACTACTGCTTCAACGCAGAAATGGGTAAGGTAGTAGTGCTTCCCCGGACGAACTCTGCACTAAGAGCTCTACTACTCAAATTATATTTCGTAGTGGCCTCTATGCTTGTCTCTTTTGGTAACTAAGCAAATATGTGAGAGGTAAGCACCGAGGCTTTGTTGCACCGCCACCCGCCGAAGTTTAGATTTGCTGAATATTCATTTTGTAGAGAAAATAACAATCTTGTAAACTTGAAATGTCTTTCGATGAAGATCCACATTCAAACCGAATTTAATCTATATTTTTAATTATTTTTGGTAGAATTAATTCATTTCAAAATTGGCATTGTTTCTATCAATCAATAGGTACTAATGGACCTAATTTAAAACATAATGTAATGTTAAACTCATATTTAATTATAATGAAACACCACTACATACATAATGCATCATTATGCGTAAAACTTTACAATAAATTTTAATTTTCACTTACCATGGAAATACAGGATGATGGGGGTTTTAGAGTTGGCAAGCTCATGGTCCATTAATCTATTAAGCTCTTCTTTGTCAGCCTTATTCTTAAAATTTCCTTTCAACTTCTCGTATACGGTTTTTGGCAATATATGCCACATACCTGAAACAGTAGAGTTTAAAATGTAATGTTTTCTACTAATTTAGTAGATTATAGTGTATTGTCAACACTTTGCAATGAAGAGGATTAAATACAGTAGATAATATAACTTAATGCGAAAGACTTAAGGATCAAATTGTCAGGCCTGTCGTGGTGGTTAGACACCCTGATTATCACACATCAGTTTGTGGATTCGATTCCCATGAAAAAAATTGTGTGCATGAACATACCTGTTTGTTCTGTGTCTCGATGTAACTATCTATATAAGTATGTATTTAGAAAAGAAGTCAAATAAAATATCTGTTATCTGGGGCATAAGCACGGAACATCTATCGCAAAACGTAGCGTCAAAATTTAACATTGCGCATGCCGTGACGTTGAGAGATTTAAGTTCCCATTGTATTGTTTTTTGGCTCACTCGATACCCTTACGATTGACGTTCGTGCTCAGTACCTCTACCATGAGTTGCTATCGAAACTTACTTTAGTCACTAGCGAGTAAACTACTATCGATACAGTATTTCTCGATAGCAACTGTCAAATTTGTGACTCATGGTACCGAATTTCTATAGCAAAGGCTAAAAAACGTTACTTGCTAGTGTTTACATTTCGATAGGTTTTTTACCTATCGACTCGTACTATCGATTTTAGTTCTTTACGTGACCGCTAGTGGCGCTGTAAACATTTTCCATAGAAATGTTTTACGCCGTCGCTAGCGAGTACGTACGTTAAAAATTCATGGTAAAGGCACTGGGCATTGGTTGCCATAGTACAAGCTTCTCTTAGTTTAGAATTTGAGACTACCTTCCATGAAGATGACTTCTTTTCTTAATACATGGGCCGACAAACAAGCAGACGGTCCACTTGATGGTAAGTGGCCATCGCCACCTATAGACATTTTCAACACCAGAGGCATCGCCAATGGGTAGTTGACCCTGAGACTTTAAATTGTTAAGTCTCATGTGCTTGTAATTTCACATGAAATGACACGGGTTTTTTTTTTATTGAGGGCATAATATTCCTAAGAAGTATTGTAATAATTAATGTTTCAAATCTTACCAATTCTGACAGGACAGTCGTCAATTTTCGAAAAGTACTCTATGCTTAGATTCCGGGTGCCGTCTATACCGCTCGCCGATGGCTCTTCGAAGTCTATGTTTAAAGGCCATTGTACTGAAAAAAAAAAAACAAAAATAAGAGCCTTTTTTTATACCACATGGCCCGACAAACAAGCGGACGGTCCACCTGATGGTACCTAAGTGGTCACCGCCGCCAATGGACACTAGGGGCATCGCCAATGCAGAAGAAAGCATTACCGAGATATTTCTTTTTCTTATAATCTATCATCTTGTATATGACAAATTTTGTTTTTTGCTCTTTCACGTTAAACTATCAGACATATGTGGATGAAACATTGTACATAAATAGTTTATAACCTGGAGTAACACATAGGAAACTTTTAATCGACAGGCCAATTGGCTTGGTGGTTAGCGACCCTGACTCCCAAGTCGAAGGTCGCGGGTTCCCACCCAGGACAAACATTTGTGTGCATGAACATGTCTATTTGTTCTGTGTCTGGGTGTAAATATATATATATTATATGTATGTATTTAGAAAAAAAAACGGTATATCAGTAATCTGGTTACCATTGCACAAGCTCTGCTTAGTTTGGGATCAGATGGCCGTGTAGAAAAATAATGTCCCAGGATATTTATTTATTTATTATTTATTTATCTGGGAAAAACGGTTCCGTTCCTCGGGAACATAAGTGAAACCACAGGGGGCAGCTATATCTCCCTATACAAAGTTTATATGCAATTTATAAGCGATAAAATTTAACTCATATCTTAATACATTTAAGATTAATATGTCAAAGGAAGATAAGCATTTATCATTTAAGTTACTAATTATAGGATATAACAATCTTTCCAAAATTTATAATTGACAATCACTATGTGAAGAATGGAAATAACCCCAAGAAGAAAAACAATTTATTCTTGAATTTTCAGACTCAAGGTGGTTCGGATACTTATTATTTTGCTGAAAAGAGCTGGCAATAAACTGATCATGCATCCTTTGTAACCGATCTGTTTCGGACGGATGGCAGACGATAGATAGACGCTACAGTGACAGGTATAGTTTTTGTAAATTTATTGATCTCATTCATATACTTTTTTTTTAGTAGATATGTGTAATTAGTGTTATTGGTGAAAACCGTTCTAATTGTTAAAATAAAAAAATAAATATATATTTTTTTCTAACGTTTGTCAATGTGTAAATAAATGAACCCATAATGTATGTGCCAATTTCCAAATCAACCATCCTACCACTTTCCCATGGTGGCCACTAATCAAATGGCCTGGCACGAACATCTATCGTAAGCGTATCGTCATCGTATCGTCATCGTATCGAGTGCGACAAAAACCTGGTTTGTATGGAATATAGAACACAGCGCATACCGTGAAGTTGATGTACCTTTTCTCATTGCTATGGTTTTTGACGCACTCGATACGATGCCCCCAAGGTAGATAGATGTTCATGCTTAGGACTCTGATCATTGAAACCAAATCGTAGACATTATGCTTTACCCTTAAATGCGTGTGGAATCTGCAAGCTGGTTTTTACCACACTTTGTAATGTCGCGTGGAATCATCCCAAAAAGAGTGTTAAATTATTATTATTATTTTAATTCTGAAAATTCTAAATTTGATTTTGTTTTTGAATTAGTTTTTAATTTAATTTTATGTTAATTTTGTTTAATTAGATTTTTATCTTGTTATTTTTCTATTCTTATTTTACCTTTGTCTACTTTTATTTCATTTGTAATTTTTGTAATTTTTAATAGATAGGAAATAATTAGTTATTATTACTTGTGTATGTTGTGTTTGCCTGTAAGTGGATGTGCATCAAGTCTACTATTTTTGTTTGAAATATGTGTATGTGTATCATCTGTTGGCAACCCTAATAAATAAATTAAAAATAAAAGTCTTACCGTAATTGGCGAACACAAGGGTCCTCCTAAAAGTTTTGGAGAACTTGAAGATGAGTGGAACAACCGTCACGTGGAACACGAACAGACCGATTGAGAACGTCCCGCCCAATACAATCACCCTGCAATATTGAACACCATAATAGAGATTTGTCCCGCAACATGACGCGCAATATTCAATCGACGTGTCAATGCAACGTTGCAGTGTCGCGCAACATTGTGCGTGACGCAGGACATGTTTTGACAGGGTTGCTCCCGCTCCCAGAGCGCACGCGTCCCGCGTCAGTGTCGCATCATTTGTTATAGTCTAGTTTCTATAAACACTGAATCACTGAATGATAGGGGCTTAACTCAAAAAATTACTTATGGCACATCTCTGATTGGGTCACTTTCGCACTGAGCGGGGGGGGTTGGGAATCCCCCACGAAAGGTTTCGTAACATGATCTATAAAAACACCAAAAAAAAACATGTTTCTTGTATGGTAGCCCCCTTAAATATTTATTTTATTCTGTTTTCTAGTACCCATTTGTTGTTGTAGCGGATAAAAATGACTTTTAGAGTTGTACTTATGCATAAAAACCTATTTATAACCTTTTCAAATAACATCAATGGTGGAAGCGAAGAGTAAAAACAAATGAACATTATAAAATAATTATATACGAGTACTTCGTACATTCAAGAGATATGCAATGAAAACGATTTCACATTTGTGCCCAATTAATCCTTTCACTCAGACTTGTTTAATTTTATATCAGAGAAGACTTATAAGTGGATTGAAGAAAGTATTAAGGATTATTTTATCAGAGGAGAATTGTGTACAAAAATTATATGACTTTTATGAAGTCTCTCATTAAAGGCCTGACTATTTATTTTAGTTTATTTATGACAGCATTGCGATTGACCTCAATCTCACTTGATGGCAAGTGAAAATAAGGCAGAAGATGGAGCTTGCTTACCCATTTGTAGCCTATTCAACTTTTTTTTTTTAACCACTAGGGCCGACAAACAAGCGGGCAGTCCACCTGATGGAAAGTGGTCACCGCCGCCTATGGACATTTGCAACACTAGGGGCATCGCCATTGCGTTGACGACCCTGAGACGTGAAGTTGTTAAGTCTCATGTGCCTGTAATTTCACCGGCCCCCTTACCTTTCTAACCGTAACACAAGTATACTACTGCTTCACGGCAGAAATGGGTAAGGTGCTTCCCTGGACGAACTCTGCACTAAGGGCTCTACAACCCTTTTCTTAAAGAGCCCCAAGTTGTAAGTTAGCACTAGTTTCATTAACACACAGCTAAATAAATAAAAAATAAATCGTGCACCATCTAAATCCAATACTGCACATCACTTTCTGAGTAACAGAGTGGTCCGGAATTGGAACCGACTACCGGACGAAGTAGTATCTGCTACTTCAATTAACTCATTTAAAACAAATTAGACAATTGGACAAGAACTAAATATCTTCAAAAGTGAACTATAAAGTGCGAAGTGACTTTCAACACTGTGTGATATAGACACATCAGCTACCAAGCTGCTCGTCTATAAATAAATAAATAATTAAAATTATTAGAGAGGGAGTGCAAATTAACTGCATTTTATGTAGCAGAGAATAAATGTTGGAACTATGGCATCTATTCGATAAATTCATGCACCATTGGAAAGGTATATTAACTGGATGAACTTCAGCTATGCTATAAACCTAGGATACATTTTATTCCTCTGGAACACAGTACAAAAACCTTGTCTTAATATAAAAATAATCAAAATAGTATAAAAAATCTTAAAACGTTAACCCACCATTACTGTTGTTTTCATAATCCCTTTTAATATAGTACTAAGTTCAAAAACAAGCTGATAGGCTGTCTGATACTAAAAATTTAAAACTTTCGCTGCTTGGAACTGTAGGGGCATTGCCAATGCGTTGTTAATCTTAACATGTCATTGTTAAGCCTCAAATGCTTGTATCATTTCAACGTCCCTTTCCAATCTAACTGAAGCACTGTCATACAAAAGCACTACTGCTTCTCAACCAATGTGGGTGTGGTAGTACATCCCCAGACAACTTTGCGCTAAGAGCTCTACAGCTTCTAAAATGGTTTACGAGATGATAATGATAACTGAGTGATAATAAAAGTAAAAACTTGATTTGGAACATAACATTGTGGGGTAATCATAGCTGGTGATAGGGTACTTTGTGGTACCCATCTGACTGGGTACCACCCTCCATTTGGAATATTTACTGTCTAATGGCGGTTTTACTATCTAACCTGCATGTATGCCGTATGTACTCAAGAATCCTTCACCGGTAGGGTTAATAAAAATTATCAAAGAAATGTATTATTACAGCAGATAAATTCTGTATGGACTCCAAAACAGCTGTACTGATTTTAGCAGGACTTTCACAGGCAAATAGCCGATTTATAAGCAGTAAGGCTATTTTTTACATCGGATAATGTAATATCTTGAACGCGAATAAAATCGCGCAACTAGTATTGTATAAATGTTAAGATACTTACCTGAGCAAAATGGCAATAATTTAATATCAAATAAGTTTCTACAATTAAATAAATACTTACGCAGCAGTGTAAATAGGTGTACAGACGAGTATTCCAATTAAATCAAACATGGCAAAAAAATATCAAACCACTTCACTAAACTATTATTCACACTGTATCGTGCAAGATTAATGGATAGACAACTTCTAATTTCAGTAATTGCATTTAATGGGAATGTTGGATTGAAAAATATGCAGTTAATAATGTTTTTAATTAATAATATCAAATAAATGCGAAGGAAATAATATATTTTACGCAAATCAACAATGAGGTGTGTTAAAATGGTAATTTAGAACTAAAATTATGCATCGACATTAATTACATATTTTGCAAGTAAGTTGTCTAAGCGATATTTAGTAAAAACCTTATTAATTATTTAAAATGATCACAAATTACGAATCGAACCTTCGAACTCTTGATGTCATTTGAAAATTGATCGACCGACTGACAATTTAACTGTCCATTCGTATGACGTGCATAAAGTGCCGCTTGTGATTGGTTACTATGTCTACCTACGGTTAAGTAGGGGCATCATAGTTGCCACGCGAGAAAAACTTAAATGTTTCAATAATAATAAATCTTCCTACAACCATTTTTGTTTATTAATCATTATTTTTATTAGAAAAAGTTAAACTTCAACATATTATAATATTTGAACATTTTAGTTTTAATATAGATTTCAGTGTCAGTAGGTAACGTTCTCAGATTGCTGTTAGCTTTGAAAAATGTTCGCGATTTGATTTATTGTTCAGAAATCTTTGAAATATTTTTTTCTATAAGGATTTTTGTTAATAATTGAATTGTGTAAAATAAACAACATGACTGTTATGACAATACATTGATTGGAGTAATGTTATTAGAACGAAGTTTTGGAACAAAATTCCTTATCGTTCGGTACAGACTATGCGGCCTGGGCGAACATAAGTGTAAGATTTTTCCGTCACGACGACCACTTTTATAGTGTGCCGTGAATAACCCATAGCGCGTATGATATTGGCTATTCCTTCAATTCATTGGTTACTTATGCGTTACATTTAATAGCTGCCAGGCGCTAGTAATTCATTTATAATGTATTTTCAATATAATGATAATACCAGGAGACGGTCCACCCGATAATAAATGCCCACCGCCGCCTTTGGACATTTGCAGCACCAATGCGTTGTCAACCCTGAGATGTGAAGATGTTTAGTGTCATGTGCCTGTAATTTCACCGGTCCCCTTACATTTCTAACCAAAACTCAGTAATTCAAATGCACTACTGCTTCACTGTGGAAATGTGTAAAGTGGTAGCACTTCCCCGGATAAACTCTGCACTAAATGCTCTACTACTCAATACAAAATACTAAATCATTTATCAATAATAATATACTACGAAAGGAACTTCATTCCAACCGAGTGTTCCACGACACTCACGCATTTTTGAAATTATTTTATATATTTTACGTTTATTGGAAAAGGGTAATTCTATTGATGGACTTCATTGATTAGATTAAATTTTAGTTTTAGTTTTTAGTCAATTGCTTGTAATCAGTAATCATTATAAGGATATCAGATGATGTATTCATGGGTAGGTAAGTCTCAAGTCGATTTAATTTACATCATCGTGTCACTTAAATAATAACTATAATGAAAATACATGTAGGTACATTTTAGTAATCATAGCTTTTTATTTTTAAATTTCAATTTTTTTCTAAAGTGTACAGTTTTATCGCTAGAATTCCTAACAGTTTTTCCTGTTGTTTTATCGTAGACAGATAGCTTAGGACTCGTGTAACCTCTTATTTCTATAAACTCGCTTGATAAGATTTCATTTTTAATGGCACCAGCTTTCATAATGCTCCCAATAGATGGCGCCCAAAAATGGTATTTTCCGTACTCATGAGCGAAGTTTGCTATAATGTTGCCAATTAATTGAGCTTTATATTCAATTTTAATCAGTAAAATTATTTTTGACGCTGTCAATTTTGTCACAACAGTTTGTCCCGACATTATTTTAATTTTCCCATTTCTTTCAACACCAAACGGTAAAACTACGTTGTGCAAACTATTGCTTCTCCATTTATTTTCATATTTTAGCTTGCCGTGGTCAAAATTAATTTCCACATCGTATCGTATGTCATCATATGGCAATCCATCTTTTGACCACGTGGAAAAGGCAATGTTTTCGACATCTTTGAACATGATACTCTTTGACTTTATAGTTTCGGTTGTATTATTTATATGTTCATGGGTGCTTAGTGTTACGTCTTCTTTGAATAATTCTAAAACTTTCACATTTCTCACTTGTAAATCTCTATGGATTTCCTGCCATTTGTATTTATGAAACAGATCATTATACGGCGTAGGATCCTTTAAAAATATATCGTCCGGAAATCTGCCGAGCTCAATTCTCGCGCCTTTTTTCAAATTTTCGTCTGTTATATTAAACCATTTTATTTCGTTATCTGTGACTAATTTATTGTCATGGCCGTTGCATTGTATTACTGTTTCATTTTTATTTGTTCCCATTTTAATGTTAATATTTATTTTTGCACTGCAAACTGACGTTATGGAATATATTAAAAATATTTTAAGAAGCATTGTCACTTAATCTACAGTCGTTGAATAAATAACAATGTTCGATAATGATTGACTATTTATTACTGAAGTTCATTGCGCAATAAATTAAAAGCGTTGATGTACAATTGATAATACTATAATAAAACGCGGATCCTCTTAATCTCGTTATATTAGCTGTTCCGAATAATTTGGGATCGGCGCGTACTTTCTGTCCATTCAGCGCATTAAATATTGTAATAATTTTGTATTCTTGGGCATAGTCGGTCTCCATTGGGAGCGCTCATTTTAGTTCGCAGTCATATGGCGAACTAGTTCGCTCTTTTAGTTCGTTTGGTTATTTTTTTTAATAATTTAGTAGAGATAATTAAAAAAAATATTTATATACAAATTTATGATGATTTTGAATCTTATTTATTTTTATTTCAAAAGTACTAGTTTAAAAGCAATAGTAATCGTTTGGTTGGTCATGAATGGCGAATGGACGCCAGAGAATATAAAAAGAACTAGGTAGTTCGCTCAGGGGCTCGATTCTGTAAGGAAAATGACATTGACTCGAGGATGTTTCACCGCGGCCTCCGTGCTCTGTCTCTTTCGCTAACTACGCTAATACTACTAATCACGTGAGAGATAAGCTCTCCGAGGCCTCCGTGAAGCGGCTCACCGACGAAGTTTGTATAAGCTGAATATGGGGTCAGTTCACCTGAAGAAGCGCTCTTCCCACCTAGGTCGTTCGCGAACTACCCAAGAATTTGCCAACATTTTAACGGCCGAGCTTTATTGACCCCCATCCACTTCGGGATGCTTTTGATGCAAAGTGTAAAGTGCACGTGGTCATCGGTATAGGCTTTTTAGGCACACACCTACTTACTCGAACTGGGGTGGCAGTATTCATCACCGCTATCACATATTACCTACACTTATAATATACTATTATAAAGTGAAAATATTTATATTTTTCTTCAGAATTAAAAAGTGACTTTATCCAGAAGTAAAGAAAGCTGATATTCGTTTTTTTTAAGTAAAACTTCTTATAGGCCTTTGAAATTCTGATTCGCAACCTTATTGTGTGACGATAAATAAATGCACGGTAAAAACAGTCTATGCTATTCAAAAGAGATTGATGAATTATTAAAATATATATTAAGAGTTTTACTTTTAGTGTCTTTGTTTTTTTATGGTCGTTCTTATATGCAATAATTAATACTAAACAAACGGGACGGACTACATTTCTGTTCGTGTAGCACATGTTATCGTGACCTAATTATCTGAAGTTCAAGATTACTTCGACAATTAATGATTATCTTGGAAATAAGCTATCGTACCTACTAATAATATAATAGTTAGTATACATTGAAAATAAAAATAATAAATAAAAAAAACGCTATAAAAGAAACCCATCTAAAAAGTATTTTTACTCTTTCAGCCACCACCTTTTCCAGATGTTTTTAATTAAAAACAGCGCTTTCTCTCGGTTGTTGGTTGCACTTACACGATAATACACATCTTCTTTGACAAACACTGAGTACTACATTTCTCTGCAATTCGATAAAGTAATTACTAAAATATTGGTATTCCTATGCATATAACGTGTGATGGAAAGATTTAAACTAAATATAATTTATTTTGACTTTTTTAGTCAGCTAAAGCTAAAGCGCATTTTGTTATTTTTCAAATAGCTGAAGATTCTGGTAAGGATAATGGGACAAACTATTCAATTATTGCATTGTCATCGGTCCTTCATAAGTGTGCAAATTTTTTAATCAATCATACGCTTTGGAAGGGGTGAAAATCACGTGGAAAGATTCCGTTACATAGATACATGCCAAGCTAATAAACGCGTGAGACATTCTTTATATATGCCATCTTATTCCAAATTAAGCAGAGTTGTCCTATAAAGATCTGGGGCTCGATTCTGTAAGGAAAATGACACTAACTCGAGGATGTTTCGTCGTGGCCTCCGTGCTCTGTCTCTTTCGCTTATTTATTTATTTTTTTATTATTATATATTATAAAAAAATTGAAGTTCCAAACCATATTTTACATACTTATGAAGATTACTGAAGCTACCAAATGAAAAACCACAATAGACAGAATTTATTTAAATAACTATAGCCTACTTACACATTAGTGTTTCATTTATTTAAATACTTTAATAGTTATAATTTACATTAATTCATAATTATAATAGTTAGAAAGCTAAATTATTATTTTTTTTTTTTATATAAAAACTTGAGCGCATTTGATTAGATCTCACCTGATGGAAAGTGACGATATAGTATATTTCATAAAAAAATTGTAACCTATACTTACAATTAAATTAAATGTTGTATTATTTGATATTACAACTAGTGTGAACCCTTGTTAAAATTGACAATCTTTAAGGTTAAAGGTTAAAGCTACAGTGATAATTTTGTTTTTTAAATCATCATTTTCGATTGTGCTGCATTTTAAAGGAACTGTTACAATGACTGACACAAAATACGCTTTAATTTCGATACTATTCATTTTTTTTTAAAGTAATCAATGCAGAAATTAATTTAAACATAATTTCCAGTGATAGTGACGGAAATGTATCGATTACGTATTCCGGTTTAGAAGTCGATTTGATTAGTGACAGTGACATCCGATTATTCGGTATCAGTACCGATAATTTGAAAGAAGCTGTCAACCAACACTATGGAAGGAAACCGATTAATGTATATTTAAAAAGTCCAACGCCGTGGGGTGATTTGTACAAGAAGTACAAATGGGAACAAATATCTAGAGTGCTATCAATAAAATCAGCTAGAGTTGTACGCATGAGTAAGAAATCGATTGTTGTAACGTCACAGGACTTTGAAAATAGTTCGGATAAGGTAATTAAAGTGAACGCTGGAATCAGTCATTCAGTTGAAAATACTGTGACGTCAAGTTGGACAGAATCTAATGAGAGTCAGTTATCTTTTGAATTGGAAACCAAAGTTAGTTTCATGACTGGCACAGTAGGTTATTCGAATACTTTTAGTTTCGGACGCAGTGAAGAGAAATCGGAATCGGTAACAATCGGTACATCAACCGGTGTTGAAGTCGAGTTGCAGCCGTCACAATCAGTAACCGCCAGTCTGTCAGCGAACGCGGGCAATTTGGAAATCGAAGTGGTTTATAAAGCGAAGCTGAGAGGTAACCTGGCGTTGAATTTCAAGAAGGAGTACAAAAGCCATCATTTCTGGGGTCCATCTATTGGTAACGTTATGGAAAGTGGTGGGATTGTGAATGAGAAGACGACTGTCCAACGAATCAAGTTCGGATATTACTCGGATGCTAGTTTAAAAGTGTATGACAGAGTTACGGGGAAGGTATTGTAGACACATAAAACGTAAAAATACATAATAATAAATAAATATGTTCATGTGTGTGTTGTTTGTCATTTCTTCCACGGATAGGTTGTCTTGTCAGACGGTAAAACGAACACGGGTATTGTAATATGTAATTTATTATATCATGTTATACAGTCAAACATTTTATATAAATTAATATTTTATTTACTTCTAGCCTTCATCTTGAACTAAATTTCTCAGGGTCAACTAACCTATCTTTGCACTACTAATATAGTTTTAAACAAAGTTATTATATCTATCTGTCTGTATGTTTACTTAATTCTGACGTCATTTCCTCCGCACGGTTAATGTTTTTTGTACTCAGGGCAGCAAACAGGCAGACAAAATATTGAATTGTCATCGGTCCTCGATAAATCTACAAAGTTCGAATGAAATCTGACTGTTTAAAGTGGGTCAAAATCGCCCCCAAAGGAGTCGGTTACATACAAACATACAGATGAAACTAATAAAAGCGCATTAAAAATAAATATGATGTAAATCCTTCGGGGACTCATAAGACCTTAAAATATAGTACCTACTTAAAGATACTTACCGACGACAAAAGGCATAAATTGATATGTCGTAACCCTAACGTCTAGCTATAAACCGAATGACATCGTTACATTACGGTTTTGTATACCCTTTCTTTACAACACTATCTGACTTGTACAACAGCCTGCAACGTCCTTAACGTTGCTTTAATGAGGGCCGGTTATACAAGTGATGGATTAAGATTAATCATGGATTAGGTACGATTTAGGATGGTAAATTTTGCAATAACTAGATTAAAGGCAAATGAGATTTAACAGCTTGACTCAGGGTCGACAACGCCTCGCCAGGGGCGACGGATTCGGGGACGTCCGTCGCCCCCCCTACAATATCAGGACCCGAGGTGGCGGCGCGTGTGGTGTTCCACGCGCGCCCCTCAGAGAAGTCGGGGGGGGGGAGGAGTTAACACCTCACTCCCCCCCCTCGACCAGACGGGGCCCGCGGTGGCGGGCCAGCACCAGCCGGGGGTTGCGGAAGCTGAATTCGTGCCCGCGACCCCCGGCGCTCAGGTGTGTGAAGGAACACCGGAGGGGTTTTAGTGGGTATACCTCTCGGGCCCCTTCTCATTTTAATTGAGAAGAGGAGTTTGCGAGAGGGAGTCCCACATAACCACTGCGTCTCCCCGGGCGCGGTGGTATGGGCAAAGCATTTCCCCTCCTAAAAAAAAAAAAAGAAAGGGTCGACAACGCCTTGACAATGCCCCTAGTGCCCACTTACTATCAGGTGGATCGTCTGCCTGTTTGTCGGCATCACTTGACTATATTACTTGCCATAAAAAGGTGTTTGATATTATTTTTGTATTTTTTTTAAAACAATTATAGCACTTGGCTTTAAGCATATTTTACTAATGTAATCAGTGTAACCATGTTTTGTTTCCCGTCTTTATAATAATACGTAATTACAGAATTACGTTTGGCTTCAAAAGGAGTGATGACATGAGATTTGACAGATCCGAAAGCTCGCGCTTTTTCTAGCATTGCCAAGGGATCTAACGTGTTTAAAGCCAGGAACATAGTTTATCTGAGTCTTAAAATTACATCCAAATTTGTTGAGCCCTTTATGCATAATAGGGTCACAAATATAAAAACAAAGAACGTAAGAAAGTAGGAAATTCTACTACGCGTATTAAAGATTAAACATCTATTAACTACGGCATTCGACACTAGTACCGCTAGCCATCCAGCTTCTGCAAAAATAAATCAGTGATTAATTATTTATGACCGAAGTTTAACTATTTAGTGCAATCCACCAATCGAATGCATCTTCATCTGACATGCATGTATGTTAACCTCAAACCAATATCACCCTTTACTTCATGGAACATAAGATTCACACATTAACAGTACCTATTTACAAAGATAACTCGGCTTCTCGAATTGCGAATTTATATTTTATTTCTAATAAAATAGAGTTGATACAAAGCGAAGCTAATTTTGTTCAAGTGCATCGAATCGTTGTTTGATAGACTATTTGTTATACCAAGCTCTTCTCTAAATTCGTTTTGTTGATTTCTACACACTGGATCAGCCAAATGGCTGATAACTTAGTGGTTGTGTTGTGGGTTCGAATCCTGCCAAGGTAATTTCAGTCTTCCAATTTCCGCTGTGAAGCAGTAGTGCACTTGTAATAAGGTTTCAGTTAGAAAGGCAGGGTCCGTGAAATTACAGGTATTTAAGACTTAGATTCACGTCTCAGGGTCGACAATGCATTGGCTAAGGCCCTCGTGTTGCAAATGTCCATAGGCGGCGGTGACTACTTACCATGAGCCCCCTTATTCAACTAATACAAACTTCGTCGGCAAGCGGCTTCACGAAGGCCTCGGAGAGCTTACCTCTCACGTGATTAGTAGTATTAGCGTAGTTAGTGAAAGAGACAGAGCACGCAGGCCGCGACGAGACATACTCGAGTTAGTGTCTTTTTCCTTACAGAATCGAGCCCCAGGTGAACCGTCTGCCTGTTTGTCAGTCTAATATGATATTTTTTTAAATGCAAGCACATAAAAAAAGGAATGGCGACGGTAGATATAGGATACACGATTAACAATAAATAATTTTTATTTATTTCTCTCTACGTAAAATTCTCTATTCACACCCATAGACAATCTTCCAGTGTTGCCAACGGGTATGTAGGAGACGACAGTATTAATTCATTTATTTTTACGCATAGGGCGTAGTAGCCATGATAATCTCCGAGTAAAATATTTATCAACGTGGACAAATATACAGGAAGAATGTAAAAGGGTCTCGCTTTTGTAATTAGGTTACTATTGGCGCCATTTAAAACGTCGATAAAGGTTTTATTCATTGCCATCAGATGGGGGTAAAATTGAATCCTGGCACATAACTTTTTAATTGTTTCTTTTATTCATGTCACTTTTGGAGGGAAAATTATATACATCCAACTAATACTATACATGCAAAAGTTTGTATGTACGGATGTTTGTTTCTTTTTGACGCAAAAACTATAAAACAGATTTGGATGAAACTTGGCACATATATAGAGAAAGCCCTGGAATAACACATAGGATACTTTTTGCGCCGGGAATATGTTACATCCCTCGGGAACGCGGGTGAAACCACGGGGGCCTGTTAGTAAGCTATAATACATCAAAAAGCGAGCACATCTTTTAATTTTCACGTTAAGTAAAATACATATTGAAGTAGATT
This sequence comes from Habrosyne pyritoides, assembly GCA_907165245.1. Classification (NCBI taxonomy): domain Eukaryota; kingdom Metazoa; phylum Arthropoda; class Insecta; order Lepidoptera; family Drepanidae; genus Habrosyne; species Habrosyne pyritoides. Next base: position 7,829,345 of record OU015610.1, on the reverse strand, counting down.
TGCTATAAAATCTACGTCATCTGAAAAAGTAGTAACATCAGTTACAGAACTCTAAAACCAGCGCAACATAGCCTTATTATAGTCAATCCACCGTCTTTATACCAATGAGTCGTGTTAATCGAAAATGGCCTTGTCCTTAATTATTGAGCCCCATTTTGGTTCGAGATGTGTCCGTTACTGATGTCCTAAACAATGACACTTGTTTTTGGTTTCAACCTGTTTATTTCACGAGCAGCGCCTTTGTTTAGTTTGAATTGATCTTCAAGTATCTTAGACTCATGGCCATTTTTTTTACAGAGACTGTTCTTTAGAAGCCAGTTATATCAAGGGTGTAGGCGATTATGTAGTACGAGTATACTGATGATCACGTACACCGCGCACCGAGTCACCAAAGACACTCTCTTTCAGGATGGCGGCTGGGCAAAGCAAACCTACTTGCGTCCGACCTTAAATGATTTGTAACTAGGCAGGAAGAAGATGACTAACGGGCAAAATTAATATACAACCCTCGATTCTGTAAGGAAAATGACACTAACTCGAGCATGTTTCGTCGCGGCCTCTATGCTCTGTCTCTTTCGCTAACTACGCTAATACTACTACCCACGTGAGAGGTAAGCTCTCCGAGGCCTCCGTGAAGCGGCTTGCCGACGGGGTTTATTAGCTGAATAAGGGGGCATATCTAAAGTCGCAAGATTAAATTAGAATTTTAACAGTACGTGTATAGAAATTTCTGTCAAAAAGTACATCTATCCATTAATTTTAGATCTGGATTGCATATATATTTTGTCCGTAAGTAGATTATTTATGAAATAAGTAAGATTATACAAAAACATATATCTAGTAACTCCGCTGGATCTGCTTGTCTGTTTGACAGAGGTCAAGATGTCAACAGAGACATGGAATTACGCAAGGTCACGCCTGAGTCAATTAATTACTTATTGCAAGTATTTTTATTATTTCTTTCATGCATAAATCACACCGCTATCATACAAGAAACAGGAATAATGTGGAGCTCAGCTATATAACAGGCCAGTTGGCTCGGTGGTTAGCGACTCTGACTGCCAAACAGATGGTCGCGGGTTCCATTCCCACCCAGGACAAACATTTGTGTGCATGAATATGTCTGTTTGTTCTGTGTCTGGGTGTAAATAGATATTAGTATGTATTATTAGAAATATCAAAAAAATAAGTAGTGATTGTAGTATATCAGTTACCTGCTTAGTTTGGGACCAGATGACCGTGTGTAAAGAATGTCCCGGGATATTATTATTATTATTTATTTACTATAAAAAGAATTATTATTTTTATCGAGTAGGTATGATTAAAGATTAAAAAAATATGCAATTTCTTTGTTGATCTGATAGTAAATGTAGACTAAATTATGGCCCGGATTTGTAAGTGACTTTTTGTGCAGGTATCTATAGAAATAGGAGTCGAATACAGCGAATACTTCTTGATACACAAACGGGCAAAATTTATATTCTCTCGTACAAAAATCTTTGAAATACAGATCCAAATTTGTTCAATATAAAATTTGGCACGCGCGCCTATATTAATATGAAACCAGTCTGTCAACGATGGACGCAGGACTTAATGACCTGGGGCTCGATTCTGTAAGGAAAATTACACTAACTCGAGGATGTTTCGTCGCTTACTATGCTAATACTACTAATCACGTGAGAGGTAAGCTCTCCGAGGCATCCGTGAAGCGGCTCGCCGACGAAGTTTGTGTTAGCTGAATAAGGGGGCTGGTCATTAAATTTATAAGGGTATCAATTTAAAAAGATGGTGATTTTTATATGATTTGCCTTTATATCAAAAGGGAATTTACAATATATTTGATTATTTAGACGACTTACGGCCAAAATTAATATACGATCCCGATCTAAAATCGCAAGATTGAAGTAGAATTTTGACATTACGTGTATTAAAATTACTGTCAAAAGGTTCATCAATCCATGGATTTTCGACCGGGATTGCATATTAATTTTGGCCGTAAGAGGATAAAAACCTTTGGCAATGTTTAAGTATTTTTTTTATTTTGTTTGTAATATTATTAAAAACCATGTAAAGACAATTTATAAGAGCCTTGAATAAACAATATTTCTATTCAACTCTCTTCTATTCTAATGATTTTGTTTTCTCTCGACGCGTATGATTGTAATGCATGCCAAAATCACGAGACGAAATCTGCGGTTCCATAAATGTGAATTTTGTGATATGGCAATACGTATACCGAATCTCAGTTATATAGGCGTTGCGAAATGAGACCTAAACTCAATCTAGACCACTCACGACTTGATAATAAACGTGCGTAGGCATCAATTTATGAATGTGACGTTGTAGATTATAAATTACTATCGTTATTTTTTTAGAATAACATTTTCTAAAGCTGTCACAGAAAAATTTATGTTATTGCTTTTGGAATTAGGTGCATCTTTTGAATGATATAAATATCCTGGAACATTCTTCTTTAAGACAGTATATATAAGCTATGTGCCTAGCCGATTAGTTAATAAATAAAATATAAATGTCGTGTGGACACGTTTAACACACGGGCATCTGTGTAACTAAGCAGAGCTTTTACTATGGAAACTATATATTGCTACTAACTCCTATATATTTTTCTACATGCTCATATAACCTACCTTCTAGTTGGCCCCGGGTTCATCAGCATCTTTCGGATATTTTCGTTACTTTTTGTACCTTCAGTAACTTCAAATTTGACCTTCATAAGTGCCCTCCGAGGGCCTAAACTGAATAAATGGTTTTGAATTTTGAATTTTTTGAACTTATATACCTACATACAAGCTGTGCTTCGAGGTTACCTCGAGGTATACCTGTGTTTCTGGAATAAAATACATATCTCCCCTCTCCATATCATAGGCTATGTGTGTGCCTAATTTCATCAAGATATGTCCAGTCGTGTAACCATAAAAGCGTTAAACAAATAAACAAACTCAACTTCGCATTTATAATTTACGGATCAGTTTTTTTTTAACTTTATACATTTAGCACTTAATAAATAAATATACGAGTACACTAATATTAATAATTTTATTGAGTAATAAACAACTATTTTACATCAGGTATGTTAATCCCAAAGCATGAAATCAGGATAGCCTGTATCTTGAGTACCTCCTTCTAACTGTTACATTTTATTTATTACATAGAACAAGACATGTTATTTGTTATACTAGTCCATTGTATGATGATGCACATAAAACTTATTATAATGGTATAGAGTTGATTTTCATATGACATTTTTAAAAACCAAACCATTTTAAAGCGACGTTAGTTTAGTTGGTCATGAAATAGGTAATACCAATGATCACGTACACTATACACTTTGCACCGAGTGGTCAAAAAAGCAGTAGGAAAAAGCGTAAAAGCTCTGCTTCATCTCTATTCTAATATATTGCAGAGGTCAATTTCATGTTTATATGTATATTACTAAATAAATATCCTGGGACACTTTACACACGGCCATCTGGTCCCAAACTAAGCAGAGCTTGTACTATGGAAACCAGATAACTGATATACTACATAATATACTACTTTTTTTTTCTAAATACATACATATATAGATATTTACACACAGCACAGAACAGACAGACATATTCATGCACACAAATGTTTGTCCTGGGTGGGAATCGAAACCGCCACCTTCGGTTTGGCAGTTAGAATCGCTAACCACCAAGCCAACTGGCATGTATATATTGAATGTCTGTAAGTTTGGTAGATATGCGAAATCACTCAATCAATATAAACAGATATTTTACTCATGGAAAGCGTAACAAATATTTTCTTCAGTAGATTTCACTTTAGGAATGCTACTCTCTGCACAGTGCACCTCTTATTTTCTTGTTTAAGTTGTAAATAATATTGTTATTTTCTATTTTGTAGTCTTGTTAATTCCTTTTTTTTGTTTTGTGTTTGAATGTTACCTATATTAAGTATTTTGTAATTGTTAAATATAAAATTATGTAAAATTGATATTATAAAATAGCCAAAAGTCAGAATAGATAAAATTTATATTAAAAATGATTTAACAAAAAATAAAAAAAAGAATGTAACCATGCTGAGTTTCTTGCCGATTGTTCTCAGTTTAAGGCTGACTTCCGAACCGGTTGTAGCTTCAGTAGCTTTAAATTTGACCTTCATAAGTGCCCTCCGAGGGCCTAAACTGAATAAATGGTTTTGAATTTTGAATGCTCTTCTAGGGCATAAACTGAATAAACGGCTTTGTATTTCAAGTTTGAAAGAAGTGTCACAGACTATGTTAAGTGAAATATCCTGGCATATTCTTTACACACACCAATCTGATACCTAACTTACCAAAACTTGTACTATGGAAACCAAACAACTGATATACTACATATTTTTCTTTAAATACATACCGACGGTTAAAAGGCGACTTGATTCAAGCGCCATTTTGAAAACATTACAGGAGAGCTATTTGAAAATGTTAAAACCCAAAAACAGATACTGCATCTAAACTTCTTAACATTCCACATCGAAGCTGTTGAATATTAAAACTTAATGCAAGCTTCAACGAATTTGCGCATGGGCCATCATCATAGTAGTATAATTCATTGTGAAAAATATTACTTTCGTCAAAAATGGCGGTTGAGTCAAGTCGCCTTTTACCCGTCGTACTTCGTCGTACCAACAGACATGTTCATGCTGACAAATATTAGCCCTGGGTGCAAAACCACGACCTGTTGTCTCTAACCACCAAGCCAACAGGCCAGTCAAGATGTAGGTCAGTATGTTATAGCCCTGCGATACACCAGGAACCAGAGAGGGGGCACCAAATTGCCAGAAATGCATATTGGGGCCACCCCCAAACGATTAGGAACGAGGGCAAATCATCCTGGTATTGAAATTAATTGTGACTTCTAAATATGTCTTGAAAAGCTTATTAAAAGTCTTATTAGAACAGTCATCATTCTTAAAACCTGTTCAGCCAGTGAAGTGTACATTGACTTTTAAATATTACTCGACACTGGCAAACAAAATCGAATAAAATTGCCATGATTAAAATCTAAGAAAAAAGAAAATACATCGAGTAGCGACATCTATCGGAAAATTTTAAAATCAATTTCTTCACGAACCATAATAAAATGGCGCTGGGAAATCATTTTCCATTTGACCCTCACCTCTGCCTACACACGAAAGGCAAAAGCGTGAACATATAACTTAGTTAACAATGATTTGGACCATTTAAACATGTCGACACTATGCTATCGACGCACAATGAAAATCTATACCGCATTACATTTACACTTTCGAAACACAATCAATACGTCTTATATCAAGGTGGTAAAGCCTAAATTAGACTGGGAAGAGGATATTCTATATGCATATGTAACTTTGGTAATTGTAAACATTGTCAAATTTGACTTAGTATAAATAGTTGCGATGTTTTAGAACGATACCATTCAACACACACCATTTCGAGAATCATCATCAGTTTAAGTAGGTAATTGAGTATAAAATACCTTAAAAAAAATTTTTAACGAAAATAATCAAGCTTTTTGGATAAAACCTCCTTTTGATTGAAATTGAGCTTAATAAGCTGCGTTATAAAAATCAAAACTCATTGAAAAATAATATTTGGTTGTTTCAGGCACTCTTAGTTGATCTCCAAAGAAAATGAAGGTAAGCATTTTATTATTCCACTAGTTTCCGCCCCGCGGTTTCACCCGTGTTGCCAAGCTATGTAACATTTTCTCGGCATAATAAATAACCTATGTGATAGTGTACGCTATAAACTTTAGCTAAAAAAAATTATCCGAATCCGTTCAGCCATTTTGGCGCGAGTTAGTAACAAAACATCCAAACTTTCACGTTTAAAATGAGACCAAAAACTGAAAAGTAGAAAAAATCAAAACCCAACCCTTATCTAAATATATAAAAAAGCCTTTATTTGTTTGGTTGGTCGTCCTCTATACGTGTCTATAACATTTTTGAGATTACGATAAAACTTTGGAAAGATAAAGCACCCTGATGGGTACTGAAAAAAAATGGAATAAACAACGGTTGCGGGCAACAACTAATAGGTACCTACAATATAAAATAAACCTAGAAATGAACGATTAATACGATTATTAAATATCTATGCCTATGTCTTTCTATAATCTGTCCAATATAAATAGTCCCCTTTAACGTTAAATAATGTTATAGAGAAATGTACCCTTGTGCTTTGAGATAAGGTGCATTTAGATCATCATACATTTAACCATGAGGTCAATAGATGAACCGTATCACTATATAAATAAAGTTGATTTTTCAATGATGTACTTAAACCTCAAAAGGAACCTCTTATAGTAGACAGACTATTATGTTAAATATTTTCTTTAAATGGTATTAACCAAAGTCTATTTATTTCATAGTTCGCTTTGACTGTTTATGCGCTTAACGCAGTACTTTTTGATGCGGTTTTCACCATAATTTACAGAAAACCATTCGGAAGGGTTAAATGTGCACATGTTCATATTATTTCTCCGGGACGCATCGCTAGTTGGTAGTAACTTAACTAATTCTTACTTTCTTCATTTCAGATATTCATACCTTTAACATGTTTAGTGGCATTAATATTTGCTGAACCACCAGTTGAGTAAGTTAAACCTTTTTTATTGTTTTTTTTCGTCTTGGGTACTCTCCTCTTTAGTTATAAAAAAAATTAAAATAATAATCCTAAATCAAAGCCATTTATTCTATTAAGGCCCTAAAACGGCACTTGCTACTGGAATTACCACCGGTTCGGAAGACAGCCTTTAACTGAGAAGAACCGGCAGGAAACCCAGCAAGGTTTTATTTGGCAATTTTTTTTATGCCTAACAATATTAATGTTCTAAATATTGACACATAAAACAAGAAAATAAAAATAATCCCTACAAGTAAGTCCAACAATGAAATCATTCATAAGAGCCTTCCAAGGGCCTAAACTGAATGAATGGTTTTGAATTTTTGAAAAATACATTCAATAGTCAAAATGTGGAGAAATGTCAAAACGAAAAGCAACTTTTATCAAACATATTTCATTGTCTAGCTAACAGTCATGCCACAGAGATTCACTTTATGTACTTTACCATTACAATTCTTATCTTAATTTTTTAGTGATGGGTACGCAGCCACTAGATCCAGCCATGACCATGACCACCACCATGATTCCGATCACCATCACGGACCAGACCACCAAAGAACGTTATCTCAAGAGTATGGAGCACCTTTTGAAAGAGCTTTCGGCGCTCGTGACTCTCTAGCGACCGAATATGGCCCACCCAGTGCTAGATCAAGCATATCTCAGGAATATGGTCTACCTGGTCTCCGCAATGCACCCTCAAATACTTACTTACCGGCTGCTCGCATCTCACAAGAGTACGGGGCTCCCGGATTAAGGAGTCTCAGCGAAGAGTACGTAGCCCCCTCATCACGAGGACTGTCTCAAGAGTACGGAGTACCTAACGCACGAAGTGGCTCATCCCAACAATATGACGCTTCTTCAATAGACTCCACTGACTCATATCCCGCGGCACGGTCTCCCTCCGCTCAGTACGGTGTTCCAGAACTTCGATCGAATCCCTCTGAAACGTATGGTGCCCCAGCACAAAGGAACTTTGGATCTCCATTCCCAACTCAGAAATACGGGATTCCTCGTGGTTCTAGCTCTGGACGTTACCAATTCCGTTCCAACACTGCTTCTCAAGGATATAGCGCGCCTATTGCTAAAAGTGCCGGTACATCTCAGGGGTACAGCACTCCTAGAAATTCCTTCAAATCATCTTTAGCTCCAAGAACTCCTTCCCAAGCTTATGGTTCACCAAGAAACGCACCATCGCAAACGTATGGTGCTCCGGCTTCTCGCTCTTTATCCACGTCGTATGGTGCACCGAGTGCAAGGAATTCTGAGTCGTATTCCCACGGTGGCAAGTCAGTATCTCAGTCGTACGGTCCACCCAGCCATAAGGAGCAGGCAGACACTATCGAGGTGGTCAGTGCAAGAGGGCTATCCCAGGAGCATGGAGCTCCGGGCCAATCGGGTAACCTGAAGACCGACGCTGTGGTTTCGTCTTACGCTGCTGCGCGACATGCAGCACATGGTGCATCGGGCCATGATATGCCCTCAGAGCAATATGGAGTTCCACAGCAGTATAGTGCTCAAGATGACCAAGGCTACAACTACCCAAGGGCCCGTCTCGATGAACAGCTTAATGAGGTATGTTTCATACTAATAAATCAAAATCTTCACATATGAAAGTGTTAGTGTAATATAAACTTTTTTTTCATTTAGGAACCAGCTGGCTACGATTTCGCATACAAAGTAGAAGACTATGAGTCTGGTAGCGATTTCGGTCACCAGGAAACCAGAGAAGAGAATAGAGCTGAGGGTTCCTACTTTGTCGTGCTTCCTGATGGAACTAAACAGGTAGAAATCCATGTGTTTATTGGCTACTGAGTTATAAGAAATTCCATACATGATAAGATCTCTAATGATTGCTTAATGTTTCAGACGGTAGAGTACGAGGCAGATGAGGATGGCTTCAAGCCCAGGATCTCTCTGGAGCGCGCCGTCATCTCCGCCAGGGCAGGCTACGACGAGAACTCGCAGGACCTCTCCAGCTCTGCAGGACCATACTGATAACTCTCACAAATATTGAAGAGCGTTTTAGTCATTTTATGAAACATCACCTGGCTTCGTATTGAAGGTCAATAGGGTCAAAAAAAATAAACAATGCTATGAATGTTAAAATATTCGTCAAAAACATGAAATAAAAAAAGAGCCAGACTGAGAAAGTTAATTTAGAAAATGCAAATAAAATGGAATTTAAATGACTAAAATGTTCCTCAAAATGGAATTAAATCAAAAATGTCATCGAAACGGCTAAGTCAAAATGAAAAAGATCATAATATTGTTTGTAAAATACTCATTTAATTTATTATGTCAGCAAATTGAGTGAAAATAAAAAAAAAAATGTACCTCATAGTTTGTAAATCGCTTGTGATTGTAGTGTTGTAAGTATAGTGCAAAATAAAATTGTTTTTATTTCAAATATTTTTTTTATTGATAAAAAGTAATTATAATTGCTTAAAAAATCTACTTCGAGGATTTAAATATAAATAAATATCCTGAGACATTATTTTCATACGGTCATCTGATCCCAAACTAAGCAGAGCTTGTACTATGGAAACCAGATAACTGATATACCACATACTAGCTGTCCCCGGCGGTTTCACTCGCGTTCTGGAAGACTGTAATCCACGAATTGTTAAACGCGCGCAAACCTCTCAAAAGAAATATTTTCTACCCCATTTTTGCCATATTTTTCATTCATTGGTCAAGTCGTTTCGGAGCCTATTCAATGCAAACAAACAAACAAAAAACAATCAAATCTTTCCTTTTTATAATATTAATGTAGATTATACATTTTTAAATCCAGACACAGAACAAACAGACATGTTCATGCACACAAAGGTTTCCCGGGTGGGAATCGAACCCACGACCTGCGGTGTGGCAATCAGGATGTCTAACCACGAAGTCAACTGGCCCGTCTTCCCTACTAATGATAAAAAATAACCAATTAAACAATATGTTTTACCTTCTAAAAATCACTTCAAGAATTTTCCCATAAAGGCACTTAGCTACTTACTAGAAATAATGATTAAAGTAGGAAACACAATATTCATTGAAACCTATATTTACAAACAAAATATATTAATTGCTCTTTCTACATACACAGCTGATAACCTTTTGACATTTCGGTTGAATTAAGTTTCTCATTACGACAATTACTCATGTACATGTAAAATAATGAGGATAAACTAATTATATAAATAAACCATTTCATATTAAAACTATATAAGAACCAAAGGCTGGACAGGAAAATGAGTAATTAAAAAACATCTCTATGTTGTGGTTAATTCTAAAACGTGCGTGTGTTATGTACGCACGTAAGATATTATAGGTGAGAAAAACTGCACTTAAAGCATATTTTACTTTTCAGTCGTAAAATTGTAGTGTCCAAACTCTTTGCACCTGTATGGAGCAACGAATAACAAATTTTAACGTTGTTAGGTTATTATTAACAATAATATCATTACTCACTCATTGACACTGACAGTTGCGATTTGTGCGATGTTCCGGAGAGACCGTTATCAGCTAACTTTATCCGTGAGAATTTTGTGTTACAGTGATGCGCGCGCATCTTAAAATTTCACTCTCATAATTGTTTCCATGAGAAAGAAATAAAGTATTGGCGTTACGATTTTTTAAACAGATATGACGTTTTTGGGGTGATGGAAATGTTTGGTCAACATATAGTCTAGTACTACTAATGCTGCCGAAATGTATAGGACATCCTGTTTCTTATTTTTGAATAGTTTAATTAAAATTATAAATGGATTCGCTCGAAATTATTAGGTATAGACTAACTCACATGTAGCTGTTACATTTTCCCTAAAAAATTGCCTTACAATATAAAAACGTCTAAGTTACTCCTTATAATATCTGCTAACTATCAGTCAAAGTCCCTTCAAAACCAGTCCAGCCATTTTGGAACGGAACAAACACACAGACAAAAAAATTAAAATATATGTTTTGTTATCGCATAAATACTTTCATATGCACTTTGAAAATGTCGTGTATTTATAACTTACTAGCTGCGTCCTACGGCTTTGCCCCCTTTTAATCCTGGTTATAAAAACCTTCCTCTATTGCTGAAACTGCAAAAAAATCCGTCGGAAAATTTACGATTATATAAAGGACATACAGAACATTCATTTTTATATATATAGATTACCAATCAAACTACCGTGGCAGCTGGAAATGCTACCGCGTTCTAAGATAGGGGAGAAAGAAGGAATATAACATTCGGTTTAAAGAATTCATTTTTCAAAGCAACATTAGGTACATAGTTCAGATGATATGAGAAAATTTATATGATTACTAGCTGACCCGGCAAACGTTGTTTTGCCATATTTACTTTATTATAAATTATACATGAAAATTTACCGTACTACAATTATTATATTAGATAGGTGACCCAACAGTAGTTGTCCTATTTTAACTATGAATATTGAATTCGAACTGGTATGATGAATAACCAAAATAAAACAACCAAAAACATAGTATTTATGAATTCAATGCTTTAAGATACACAAAAAATTAAATTTTAATATGTGGCGTGATTGCTCTGATCTAACTGTGATGAACACACACTTAAGTGTTAAAAATTAATTGTTAAAATATTCCTAAATATTCCGATTGAATCGACTGTGAAATGTGCACTAAGTCATGATAAATTGATTATTTTAACAATATAATTCCGACGCATGCCTTACAGAGGCAAATTCGACGATATTGTCAAACGACTGACATTTATGTCAAACACCATAAGGTTACATTTAAAGAGTTATTATTTTCAAAGAATATGGTTATGTTATGTTTTCTCAGGTTTTATAATTTTCCGCGCAACTTTCTTAATTTTTTCGTTCAGAAGAACCATCTCCCGACAATAACAAACACAACAAAAAAAGAATTAGCGAAATCGGTCCAGCCGTTCACGCGTGATGCCGTGACCAAGGGAATTAGGGATTCATTTTTATACATATTCTCCGATATCTCGGTTTTGCGGTTAACAGTTATACTTGTTTAAAATGTGCATACTTAATCTAGTTTTAAAAGTATTTATGGTTATTGAATATTTCATTATTTTATAATTTATTGACTCAAGCGTGGCCTTGCGTAAATTTATTGTAAGGTTATACAAATATCTAGTAACTAATTCCGCTGGATCTACATCTCTGCCAAGTCCCAAAAAGGAAACTCAACAGGAAATCGACACGTGTTTCGCTTCTACACGAAGCATCATCAGGACGTAATTAGCATCTAGATATTTGTTTTTTTGTATAATCTTTATTATTTTAGATCATTTGTTATTTTTTTTATACCACATGGGCTGACAAAGAAGCAGACGGTCCGCCTGATGGTAAGTAACTATGATAAATTTGCAACACCAGAGGCATCGCCAATGCGTTGTCGACCCTGAAACGCGAAGTTGGTAAGTCTCATGTGCCTGTAATGTCACCGGCCCCCTTAACATTATAAGCGAAACGCAGTAATACAAGTGCACCACGGCGGAAATGGGTAAGGTGGTAGAACGTCCCCGGACGAACTCTGCACTAAGAGCTACTCACAGTTGAGTTCCATCATATTCCAAATTCTTTTTACCTATAATGTCCTAATTTTGTTTCTTGTATGGTATGTACTGTGATTTATGATTAAAATGACTCGAATAACTATTATGCAATCATTAGATGGTAAATGGACGTTGCGAGCTATTTATAATTGGGGTTCTCGTACTTCGAAAATTCAAAAATTCAAAATTCAAAACCATTTATTCAGTTTAGGCCCTCGGAAGGCACTTATAAAGATCAAATTTAAAGTTACTGAAGTTACAATCGGTTCGGAAGTCAGCCTTCGACTGAGAAGCACCGGCAAGAAACTCAACAAGCATCCCTCAGAGATAAGTTTGAAGAAATAGAAATACTAACTGTTGCATCACATTTATGCAAACTTATTATTTGTGCATCGAAACATTAGTTAATTTGTTAAAAAGTGATGTACAATTAATCAATACTAGAAAGCACAAAGTCGTGAACTCTGCTTATCGACTGCAAAAAGCGCAAAGTTCATTTCTGGGACTAGGTGCGCGCTTCTATAACAAACTCTCTGTACCGACTTCAGATTTATTTTTGCAAAAATGAAAGGACCATATTAAAGCCGTATTGGTAAAACAGGCTTATTACAACATAAATGAATACGACGTGTTACAAAATACCCCGTGAAAATATAATTAATTATCAAAGCCAATAACCCTAGTAAGGTGTCATGTCAGGGAACCAGATTATTTAACAGAAAGGCCTACGTACCTATTTTACCTAATAATTGTCTACTTTCATAGTTTTTATATTTTTCATTCATAAACACATCAAGCACAGTTTGTATTAGCTGAATAAGGGGGCAGGTCAAACATTTGCATGAACATGTCTGTTTGTTTTGTGTCTAGGTATAAATATCTTTATAGACATAACAGATAACTGATATACTACACACTCGTATACTCCATATACAACTTTTTTTTTCTAAATACATACTTATATAGATATTTACACCGAGACACAGAACATGGACGAACAAATGTTTGTCCTGGTGGGAATCACACCCGCGACCTTAGGTTTGGCAGTCAGAGTCGCTAACCACCAAGCCAACTGGCCTGTCATGTATAAAAAAGTAACTCTTCTCCTAAGTTTGCTATCCATTTCCGACTTTCATTCAACAATTCAGAAGGTCTTGTCATCAAAGGCTGCAGGTTAACCTACATAAATTTAATAGCACTCGTAACCTCTAATTGTTTAAGTAACGTTTAATCACTACAAATTATACGTGTAAACAAGATTAACTGTCTAAGACGTTCGGACCCCGCTCTCCATCTATCACAGACTCAAAGCACAATGTACCTTTATACAGCACTTCGTCTACACTCGGTACATACAATTCACGCTTGTATTAACCAACACGAAGGTTAAAATTGGATTAAATTTCAAGATTGTCACATGCATTACTAACTTTGGTAATGAAAGCATTGTCATGTTTGGTTCAGTATAAATACATAAGATGCTTTTGGATGGGATCAGTCACCTGCTGTATCTCAATTTCCATCATCAAGACTCGAAAGAGTGGGGCAGCAATATTCTGAAAAAAATAAACTGTGAAGTGCACAGGTGGACCTTAATTTGAAGATACCTTTGGCTTCACATTTGATCTCAATTGACACCAAAATGAGGGTAATTGTGTACTTTTTGTGATAATAATATTATCTGATATATTGATATTCAGTCAGATCAGATCATTGGATATTTATAATTCGCTCTTCTTTACAGATGTTCGTGGCACTGCTCTGTTTACTATCAATTGCACTCGCTGAACCGCCAGTTAGGTAAGTTTTAACACTTAAAAAATTTACTTAAAAACATTTTAACAGACATAATTTATGAATTTACCCATTCCGGTTGAAAGTAGTTCTAAGAATGTTCAAAATATAATTCTAGCGATGGGTATGCATCAGCAAGATCTGGTCACCACGGGCACCACCACAGCTCTGACCACCATCAATCTCACGAACATGGACCTGGCCTCCGCAACACTCCTTCACAAACATACTTACCTGCTGCACGTATCTCACAAAAATACGGAGCTCCTGCGTCCAGGAGTCTCAGCGAAGAGTACGCAGCTCCTACGTCTCGGGAACTGTCCCAAGAGTACGGAGTACCCGATATTCGTAGCACACCGGCTCGCGAGTATGGAGTACCAAACGCACAGAGTGACTCATCCCAACATTATGATACTTCTTCCCAAGACTCCTCGGACTCATATCCCGCGGCGCGGTCTCCCTCCCCTCATTACGGTGTTCCAGAACTACGATCAACTGCTGCTGGAACGAACGGTGCTCCAGCTCAAAGAAGCTTTGGATCCGCTCCTTTTGCAACTCAGAAATACGGAATCCCTCGTGGTTCAAGCTCTAGTCATTCCCAGTTCCGTTCCAACCCTCTTTCCCAAGGATACAGTGCTTCTTCCGCTAAAAGCGCCGGCTCTTCTCAAGGCTATAGCGCTCCTAGAAAATTATTTAAATCGTCATCGGCTTTAAGGAGTCCTTCTCAAACTTACGGTGCACCAAGGAATGCTCCATCTCAAACATACGGCACTCCCGCTTCTCGTACTCTATCCACATCGTACGGAGCACCAAATGCAAGGAGTTCTGAATCGTATCCCCAAGGCAGCAAATCAGTATCTCAGTCCTATGGTCCACCCCAGCAGGGGAATCTAGCGGATACAATTGAGGTGGTCGCCGCAAGGGGGATATCCCAGGACGACGGTACCAGTACTTCGGGCCATGCTAACCGAAAGACCGATGCTTTCACTTCGTCTTACACTGCTGCTCGACTCGCAACACATGGCGCATCAGGCCATGACATGCCTTCGGAGCAGTACGGAGTGCCGCAACAGTACAGTGCACAGGAAGGCCAGGGCTACGATTACGCCAGAGCCGGCCTCGATGAACAACTCGAGGAGGTATGTTTAATATTTATTCAATCACTTAAACTGGTCACAATCGCATTTCGGTAAGGACTATAAGACTTTCCTATAACTTATTTCAGGAGGAAGCTAGTTATGAATTCGCGTACAAAGTGGAAGACTACGATGTCGAAAGTGAATTCGGCCACCAGGAGACCAGGGAAGATAACAAAGTGGAGGGTTCCTACTTCGTCGTACTTCCTGATGGAACCAAACAGGTAGAAATCAATGGTTTTATTGACAATTAAGTTATAACCAATTTAATTCGTGATAAGATCTCTAATGATTGTTTTATGTTTCAGACGGTGGAGTACGAGGCAGACGAGCGTGGCTTCAGGCCCAGGATCTCTTTGGAGCGCGGGGTCATCTCCGCCAGGGCAGGCTACGACGAGAACGCGCAAGACCTCACCAGCTCTGCAGAGCCATACTGAACAAGTCACCCGATTGCTGCGGAACTGGCAATTTAATATGATTGTGATATGATTTGAAAAATACTCAAATCTTAATTTATTTTATTTAATGCTTTAATGGAAAATGTAAAAAAGAAAAATTTGATTTAAGGATGTTGACTTTTAGTGTATGTTAATCAATATATTATATTATATGTTTGTTAAATTTTACCTTAGTTTTTTCGTTCTAATTGAACTAACTACGCTAACATTAACCAATCTTGTCTAAGCAGATATCCCTTCTAAAAGAGACACGTCAATAATCTTATAATTAGAAATTAGATAAAAAAATCCTATACTCCTCTAACACTTACCCCATGGATTATTTTAAAGTCTGATTTCAGTAGTAGTCCATTTCGACTTTAGTCTAAAAAAAATTAAAACTGTATACGACATTATCAAAAAGACTAATATTTGCACCCAGTAATATTATAAATGTGAATCTGTGAATGTTAATTACTCAATCACGTAAAAACGAGGAAAGCTTTTGCATAAAATTTGGCGTACAGATAGGATAGGTTTTGAATGGCCTCAGGGTAATAGTAACCTTCTAGGAGAATATAGGTCCCTCATATCTACGAGTATATAACGGCGCGACACCTTAGAAAGAGAATCTAATCTTTGAGTTTCGTTAATTACTAAAGTAAAGCTGATTGTCATTCTGTAGATTTGTTGTTGTTGAATTTTAAATTTAAAATAAAAATTGTGATTTAAGTAAATCGGTTTAATGTTTGAATCTGTCATTTAGTAAAACATGAACGGGTATCCCTGAATAGAGTAGTAAGTCCGCGCCTACGCGTGACGTTGGTCGATCGTTAGACAGACAGTGCGAGAGGTCCACGCGTGCTAACCTATTGGCTCATAATCCAGTTGAATCTTGTGTTTTACGCTATATTTTGTGTATAAGTGTATTGTAATAAAATAAGTGATTGTTAGTAATTGCAAACGTGGTATTATTTTAACGTTCCTGCTTCAACACGCCTACAATAGAGGACAATTGCCAAGACCTCTTCGCTGAACCCTCCTGCCAATACGTTATATACATATATTATGAGAAACCCAACATCCTCATATTCTCGATACGTCTCGGTGCTCCACGCAATGATTTTGAATGATTCTATTGCGTAAAATATTAGGAATATGTATAAAGCATGACCAGAAAATAGAAACCCTGATTTAGGGGCAGCATTTTTGCATTTATTCCAACAATATAAAATCAGTAAAAAAAATGATTATTTTCATTCCATTATTTTCCACAACCTTGCTAGAATTTTTGTTTCCAGGTTCCAGAATAAAGGTAGAGAAAACTGCTTATAATAGAACCTGTCAAGTGACTAGGTAAAGCATTATTGCATTGCATTGAGCTTTGTTATGGAAGCTGTAGCAGTATGTTGTAAAAAAAATCCGCACGTACTAATGATAGAAGTAGAGTCGGTCAGCGTATATTAGTAAATTAAACGAGGTAAAGAAGCGGCCAAAAAGTATATCGATGACTATGTGCACTTTACACGTTGCACCAAATAGTCAACTTAGGCATACCCAAAGAGCGTTGGTGTCAGGCGTCCAGCCGTAAAACTGCCAAATCTTATTTCTCTCTCTTTCTCGCTACGTGATGCGTCGAATGGACAGAAAACATCCATGGCCGTTAATATTTGCGAACAGGGCATGCAGATGATGTGGTCTCTGCCGCTTTTGCAACACCAGTGGCATCACCAATGCGTTTTGGACCCTGAGACGTGAAGTTGTTAAGTCGCATGTGCCTGTAATTACACTGTCCCCTATCCTTTTCAACAAAAACACAAATACACTACTCCTTTACGGCGTAAATGTATGTTGGTACTACTTTCCCGGAGGAACTCTGCACTAAAATCTCTATTACTCCAAAAGTTAGCTTACATGAGGTTTTGATTACCATTGGGGTTGGCGATTGACCGTCAGCTAAGCTCAACCTTCCGAAACAAACAAATAGTCAAGGCTTCATTAAACTTGAGGTCTTTGACATCATGAAACTAAAAGTTTAACCTACATTCTCAGCAATCAGGCCTACGTGGCCCCTAAATTATATAACACAAATAAACACATTAAGTATGTAAACAATATTTAATTGTCCAAGACATTCGAACCTCGCGCTTCATCTATCACAGACTCAAAGCAAAATGTAACTTTATACAACACCTCGTCTACACTCGGTACAAACTGTTCACGCTTGTATTAACCAACACGAAGGTTCAAATTGCATTAAATGTTGGGTATGTCAAATGAATTACTAACTTTGCAATGAAAGCATTGTCAAGAATAGTTCAGTATAAATACATAGGATGCTTTTGGATGGGATCAGTCACCTCTTGTTGTTCAATTCGCACCATCAGGACTCGAAAGAGTTGGACAGTAATATACTGAAAAAAATAAACTGTGAAGTGCACAGGTGGTGCCATCAATTAAAGATACCTTTGACTTCACTTTGATCTCAATCGACACCAAAATGAGGGTAAAAGTTTACTTCTTGGAAAATAAAATTACTGACATATTGCCATCATGATATTTACCACTCGCTCTTCTTTACAGATGTTCGTAGCGCTGCTCTGTTTACTATCACTTGCACTCGCTGAACCGCCAGTTAGGTAAGTTTTATCCACTTAAAAAAATCACTTTAAGACCTTTCGACAGTTATAAGTTATGACTAACCTATTCGGGCTTAAAAATCGTTCTAAGAATATAAATAATTTATTTACAGTGATGGCTATCCATCAGCAAGATCTGGTCACCAAGGGCACCACCACAGCTTTGACCACCATCAATCTCAGGAGCATGGACCTAGTCTGCGCAACACTCCTTCAGAAACATACTTACCTGCTACACGCATCTCACAAGAATACGGAGCTCCTGCATCCAGAAGTCTCAGTGAAGAGTACGCAGCCCCTGCGTCTCGGGAACTATCCCAAGAGTTCGGAGTACCAGATATTCGTAGCACACCGTCTCACGAATATGGAGTACCTAACGCACGGAGTGACTCATCCCATCATTATGATACTTCTTCCCAAGACTCCTCGGACTCATATCCTGCGGCGCGGTCTCCCTCCCCTCAGTACGGTATTCCAGAACTACGATCAACTGCTGCTGGAACGAACGGTGCTCCAGCTCAAAGAAGTTTTGGATCCGCTCCTTTTCCAACTCAGAAATACGGAATCCCTCGTGGTTCAAGCTCTAGTCATTCCCAGTTCCGTTCTAACCCTCTTTCCCAAGGATACAGTGCTTCTTCCGCTAAAAGCGCCGGCTCTTCTCAAGGCTACAGCGCTCCTAGAAATTTATTTAAATCGTCATCGGCTTTAAGGAGTCCTTCTCAAACTTACGGTGCACCAAGGAATGCTCCATCTCAAACATACGGCACTCCCGCTTCCCGTACTATATCCACATCGTACAGAGCACCGAATGCAAGGAGTTCTGAATCGTATCCCCAAGGTGGCAAATCAGTATCTCAGTCCTATGGTCCACCCCAGCAGGGAAATCTAGTGGATACAATTGAGGTGGTCGCTGCGAGGGGGATATCCCAGGACCTCGGTACCAGCACTTCCGGTCACTCTGCTAACCGAAAGACCGATGCTTTCACTTCGTCTTACGCTGCTGCGCGACACGAGACACATGGCGCGTCAGGCCACAACATGCCTTCGGAGCAGTACGGAGTGCCGCAGCAGTACAGCGCACAAGAAGGCCAGGGCTACGATTACGCCAGAGCCGGCCTCGATGAACAACTCGAGGAGGTATGTTTAATATTTATTCAATCACTTAAACAGGTCACAATCACATTTCGGTATGGACTATAAGACTTTCCTGTAACTTATTTCAGGAGGAAGCCAGTTATGAATTCGCGTACAAAGTGGAAGACTACGATGCGGAAAGTGAATTCGGCCACCAGGAGACCAGGGAAGATAACAAAGTGGAGGGTTCATACTTCGTCGTGCTTCCTGATGGCACCAAACAGGTAGAAGTCCATGGTTTTATTGACAAATGAGTTATGACAAATTTCATTCGTGATAAGATCTCTAATGATTGTTTAATGTTTCAGACGGTGGAGTACGAGGCAGATGAGCGTGGCTTCAGGCCTAGGATCTCTCTGGAGCGCGGCGTCATCTCCGCCAGGGCAGGCTACGACGAGAACGCGCAGGACCTCTCCAGCTCAGCAGGACCATACTGAACAAGTCACCCGATTGCTGCGGAACAATTACGATGAAATTAATGAACTGGCAATTTAATATGATTGTGATATGATTTGAAAAACACTCTAATCTTAATTTAATTTATTTAATGCTTTAAAAGAAAAATGTAAAAAAGATAAATAGATTTAAGGATGTTGACTTTTAGTGAATGTTAATAAATATATAAACTATATGTTTGTGCAATTTTACCTTTGTTTTTTCGTTCTAATTGAACTAAGTACGCTGACATTAACTAATCTTGACTAATCAGATATTATTTCTAAAAGAGGCACGTCAATAATTAGTAATTAGCTAGTCTTATAATTAGAAAGAAGATAAATAAATCCTATACTCCTCAAACACTTACCCCATGGATTATTTTGAAGTCTGATTTATGTGGTAGTCGATTATAATGTCTAAGAAAAAGGTTTCATCATATTTTATGAGTCTGAGGATCTGTCAGCTCTAATTTCTGTTTTGTCTTTGGCGCTTAAATTTGGTACAAATTTTACGAAGGCATTACACAGACCACACCAACCAAACACAAACTTTGAACTGATATGCACAAGGAAACAATTGTAAGTCTAGCCAAGTAAGTAAAAATAAAACATAAATCAAATGAATCTTAATTTAAATTGAATCGGGCTTAACTAAGTTCAACTAAAATTAAAATTTAAAATGCAAATTTAATTAAAAAAAATTAAAACAGAATCCGACATTATCAAAAACACTTATATTTGCACCCAGTAATATTATAAATGTGAATCTATGAATGTTACTTACTCAATCACGTTAAAACGACAAAAAAAATTGTTTAACATTTTTAAATATTTATTTATTAGCCCACTTTATAATAACAAGAACCTTAAAACTAATACAGATACATACTGATACCACATTAACTTAATTTAACCTAATTTATAGGTATACATACTCGTATATTATGAGAAACCAAACATCGTCATATCTTCGACACCTCTCGGTAAAATTTTAGACCTGAAACATAAAATCCCTGATTTGGGGGAAGCTCTTCCGCATTATATTTCAACAATATGTTATATCAATAAAAATATTGATTATTTTCAATCCATTATTTTCCACAACATTGCGAGAATTTTTATTTCCCTGTTCCCGAAAAAAGGTAGAGAAAACTGCTTTTATTAGAACCAATTAGGTGACTAGGTAAAGCATTGTACTGCATTGAGCTTTGTTATGGACGATTTGACAATATATTTTTTAAAGAAATCAGCACGTACTAAAGAAAGAAGTAGAGTCAGTCAGCGTATGTACCTATATGGTTATATATTATATAAATTAAACGACATATAGAGGCGCCCAAAAAGTATATGAATGAATACGTGCACTTTACACGTTGCACCAAGAAGTCAACTTACGCATTCCCAAAGGGCGTTGTAGTCAGGCGGCCACCCGTAAAACTGCCAAATCTTATGTCTCTTTCTATCTTTATGTGAAGCTTCGAATGGACAGAAAAACTCCATGACCCTAAATAATTGCGAAAAGGGCATGCAGATGATGTGGTCACCGACGCCTTTGCAACACCAGGGGCATCAGCAATGCGTTTTGGACCCTAACACGTGAAGTAATCAAGTCTAATGTGCACATTAGGCCTCCCTTACCTTTTCAACAAAAACAGCGACATACAAATACACTACTGCTTCACGGCGTAAATGTAAGTGGGTACTACTTTCCCGGACAAACACTGCGCTAAAGCTGTATACTTCTAAAGGTAGCTTAAATGAGGTATAGATTACCATTGGGTAGTTGATTGACCGTCAGCGAAGCTTAACCTTCCGAACAAAACGAATAGTCAAGGCTTCATTAAACTTGAGGTCTTTGACATCATGAAACTAAAAGTTTAACCTACATTCTCAGTAATCAGGCACGTGGCCCCTAAATTATCACAACACATTAAGTATGTAAACAATACTTAATTGTCCAAGACATTCGAACCTCGCGCTTCATCTATCACAGACTCAAAGCACAATGTAACTTTATAGCAACATTTCGTCTATACTCGGTACATACTATTCACGCTTGTATTAACAAACACAAAGGTTCAAATTGGATTAAATGTTGGGATTGTCAAGTGAATTACTATCTTTGGTAATGAAAGTATTGTCGAGAATAGTTCAGTATAAATACATGGGATGCTTTTGGATGAGATCAGTCACCTGTTGTAGCTCAATTTGCACCATCAAGTCTCGAAAGAGTAGGACAGTAATATTCTGAAAAAATAAACTGTGAAGTGCACAGGTGGTGCCATCAATTAAAGATACCTTCTTGACTTCACTTTGATCTCAATTGACACCAAAATGAGGGTAAAAGTTTACTTCTTGGAACATAAAATTACTGAGATATTGAGAGCCATGATATTTACCACTCGTTCTTCTTTACAGCTGTTCGTAGCACTGCTCTATTTACTATCACTTGCACTCGCTGAACCGCCAGTTAGGTAAGTTTTATTCACTTAAAAAATTCACTTTAAGACCTTTCGACAGTTATAAGTTGTGACTAACCTATTCGGGCTTAAAAATCGTTCTAATATAAATAATTTATTTACAGCGATGGCTATGCATCAGCAAGATCTGGTCACCAAGGGCACCACCACAGCTCTGACCACCATCAATCTCAGGAGCATGGACCTGGTCTGCGCAACACTCCTTCAGAAACATACTTACCTGCTGCACGCATCTCACAAGAATACGGAGCTCCTGCATCCAGAAGTCTCAGTGAAGAGTATGCAGCCCCTGCGTCTCGGGAACAGTCCCAAGAGTACGGAGTACCAGAAATTCGTAGCACACCGTCTCACGAATATGGAGTACCTAACGCACGGAGTGACTCATCCCAACATTATGATACTTCTTCCCAAGACTCCTCGGACGCATATCCTGCGGCGCGGTCTCCCTCCCCTCAGTACGGTGTTCCAGAACTACGATCAACTGCTGCTGGAACGAACGGTGCTCCAGCTCAAAGAAGTTTTGGATCCGCTCCTTTTCCAACTCAGAAATACGGAATCCCTCGTAGTTCAAGCTCTAGACATTCCCAATTCCGTTCCAACCCTCTTTCCCAAGGATACAATTCTCCTTCCGCTAAAAGCGCTGGAACTTCTCAAGGCTACAGCGCTCCTAGTAATTCTTTAAAATCATCTTCGGCTTTAAGGAGTCCTCCTCAAACATACGGTGCACCAAGGAATGCTCCATCTCAAACATACGGCACTCCCGCTTCCCGTGCTCTATCCACATCGTACGGAGCACCGAATGCAAGGAGTTCTGAATCGTATCCCCAAGGTGGCAAATCAGTATCTCAGTCCTTTGGCCCACCCCAGCAGGGGAATCTAGCGGATACAATTGAGGTGGTCGCTGCGAGGGGGATATCCCAGGACCACGGTACCAGCACTTCGGGTCACTCTGCTAACCGAAAGACCGATGCTTTCACTTCGTCTTACGCTGCTGCGCGACACGCAACACATGGCGCGTCAGGCCACGACATGCTTTCGGAGCAGTACGGAGTGCCGCAGCAGTACAGCGCACAAGAAGGCCAGGGCTACGATTACGCCAGAGCCGGGCTCGATGAACAGCTCGAGGAGGTATGTTTAATTCTTATGCAATCACCTAAACAGGTCACAATCACATTTCGGTAAGGACTATAAGACTTTCCTATAACTTATTTCAGGAGGAAGCTAGTTACGAATTCGCGTACAAAGTGGAAGACTACGATTCGGAAAGTGAATTCGGCCACCAGGAGACCAGGGAAGATAACAAAGTGGAGGGTTCTTACTTCGTCGTACTTCCTGATGGAACCAAACAGGTAGAAGTCAATGGTTTTATTGACAAATGAGTTACAACAAATTTCATTCGTGATAAGATCTCTAATGATTGTTTTATGTTTCAGACGGTGGAGTACGAGGCAGACGAGCGTGGCTTCAGGCCTAGGATCTCTCTGGAGCGCGGCGTCATCTCCGCCAGGGCAGGCTACGACGAGAACGCACAGGACCTCTCCAGCTCTGCAGGGTCATACTGAACAAGTCACCCGATTGCTGTGGAACTATTACGATGAAATTAATGAACTGGCAATTTAATATGATTGTGATATGATTTGAAAAATACTCAAATCTTAATTTATTTTATTTAATGATGTTGACTTTTAGTGTATGTTAATAAATATATTATACTATGTTTGTTAAATTTTACCTTAGTTTTTTTCATTCTAATTGAACTATGTACGCTAACGTTAACCAATCTTGTCTAAGCAGATATCCCTTCTAAAAGAGACACGTCAATAATCTTATGATTAGAAAGAAGATAAACAAATCCTATACTCCTCAAACACCCCATGAATTATTTTGAAGTCTGATTTCAGTAGTAGTCTATTTAGACTTTAGTTTAAAAAAAAAACTGAATCTGACATTATCAAAAGGACTAATATTTGCACCCAGTAATATTATAAATGTGAAACTATGAATGTTAATTACTCAATCACGTTAAAACGAGGAAAGCTTCTGCATAAAATTTGGCGTACAGATAGGATAGGTTTTGAATGGCCTCAGGGTAATAGTAACCTTCTAGGAGAATATAGGTCCCTAATATCTACGAGTATATGACGGCGCGACACCTTAGAAAGAGAATCTAATCTTTGAGTTTCGTTAATTACCAAAGTAAAACTGATAGTAATTTTGTATATTTGTTGTAATTGAATTTTAAATAAAAAAAATAGTGCTTTAAGAAAATCGGTTTAATGTTTGAATCGGTCGAATTGTAAAATATGAGTGGGTATCCCCGAATAGAGTATTAAGTCTGCGCCTACGCGTGACGTTGGTCGATCGTTAGACTGACAGCGCAAGAGGTGCACGCGTGCTAGCCTATTGGCTCATAATCCAGTTGCATCTTATCTTTTACGCTATGTTTCTTGTGTAAGTATATTGTTATAAAATAAGTAATTGTTAGTAATTACATACGTGGTATTATTTTAACGTTCCTGTATAGTATGTATGAACTTGTAATTAAATTTCTTTGGCTATACTATTTGTATCTGGCTGGTTTTGGTATCATTGAAAGTTTAAATTTTAAAGAACATAATTCCAAATTCAAACTGGGAAAATGAGTGATTTGCATTTGTTTTTTATACCGCCAAGATGAGTGAATCTAATGAAGAAATTCGATTCATTTTAAAATTTTACAACAAAAAAGGTAAAAATGCAACGCAAGTCGCGAAAAAAAATTGCGATGTTTATGGACCTAGTGCAGTGTCTGTGAGAGTAGCACAAATTTGGTTTAAGCGTTTTCAATCCGGAAATTTTGATGTCAAAGATGCACGTCGCTCTGGTCGCCCCATTACGGATAAAATGGATGGCATTTTTTAAAAAGTGGAGCAAGATCGGCATATCAGTAGTTACGACGTAGCTGAAGAACTGGGAATTGACCACAAAACAGTTTTGGCGCATTTGAAAAAAAACTGGGTACACAAAAAAGCTAGATATTTGGGTACCTCACGAGCTCACTGAAAGAAACCTAATGAACCGTGTACTCATTTGTGATTCTTTATTACGGCGTCATGAAACCGAACCATTTTTGAAGAAGCTGATAACTGGTGATGAAAAGTGGATCACGTACGACAAGAACGTGCGAAAAAGGTCGTGGTCAAAGGCCGGTCAGGTTTCACAGACTGTGACGAAACCCGCGCTAACTCGCAACAAGGTAATGCTGTGTGTGTGGTGGGATTGGAAGGGTATTATTAATTATGAGCTGTTACCACCAGGCAAGACCATCGATTCTGAACTCTACTGCGAACAACTGATGAGATTAAAGCAAGAAGTTGAGAGAAAGCGGCCGGAATTAATCAACAGAAGGGGTGTGTTTTTCATCATGATAACGCTAAACCTCACACATATTTAGTCACTCAGCAAAAATTAAGATAGTTTGGCTGGGAGGTATTAATGCATCCACCGTATAGTCCTGGCCTTGCACCTTCAGATTTCCATCTGTTTCGGTCTCTTCAGAATTCTGTAGGCAGTGTCAGGTTAACATCACGAGAGGACTGTCAAAACCACTTGTCGCAGTATTTTGATCAGAAGTCCTAAAATTTCTATAGCAATGGGATCGTGTCCCTACCTATAAGATGGCAAAAAGTTATCGAACAAAATGGTACCTACATACTTTAGTTAAATGTAAATAAACGATATTAAAAATGTTTTGAATTTTCTTAAAAAATGCGAAGGAACTTTTTCCCCAACCTATTATATTATGAGAAACCCAACATCCTCATATTCTCGACACGTCTCGGTACTCCACGCATTGATTTTGAAAGATTCCAATGCGTAAAATATTAGGTATATGTATAAAGCATGACCAGAAAATAGAAACCCTGATTTAGGGGCAGCATTTTTGCATTTATTCCAACACTATAAAATCAGTTAAATAAATTGATTATTTTCATTCCATTATTTTCGACAACCTTGCTAGAATTTTTGTTTCCTAGTTCCAGAACGATGGAGAGAAAACTGTTTATAATAGAACCTATCAAGTGACTAGGTAAAGCATTAAATAAATAATTATTATTATTATTGTACTGCATTGAGCTTTGTTATGGAAGCTTTGGCAGTATGTTTAAAAAAAATAAGCACGTATTAAAGATAGAAGTAGAGTATGTCAGCGTATGTACCTATATGGTTATATCACTACATAATAGGTTGTTCAATAAGTTTTGTCGTTTGATAAGAAAAACACAATTTTATGGTTCAAAATACACTTTATTATTCAGTATAATCTCCCTGAACATTAATACACTAGCTCCAATGATCATCCAATCTGTGGATTCCAACAGCCGTTATGACTTCTTCATTTGATGAAAAATGCTTGCCACGCATACATTTTTTGAGTTCTGGAAACAAATGGAAGTCACTGGGGGCCAAATCTGGTGAATTCGAACTTTAATTCATGGATTTTAGCCATTGTCAAAATGCTCTTGTGACACGGTGCATTGTCTTGATGAAGAAGGATTTTTTTTTTCTGCAAACCGGGCAATTTTTTCCTTCAACTGGTCCAAAAGATTGCAATAATATTCAGAATTAATTGTTTTACCAGTTTGCAAATAATCCACAAACAAAATTCCTTTCGCATCCCAAAAAACTGATGCCATAACCTTCTTAGCCGATTTCCGGACACGAACTCGTTTCGAAGCCGAACAACCAGGTTCACACGACTCTTCAGCCTCTAGTTTTGATTCAAGATCGTGATGATAGACCCAAGTCTCATCCATAGTGATGAATCGACGCACAAAATCCACTTTATCCTTTTTAAAACGCTCCAAATGTTGCTGAGAAAGTCGCATTCGTATGTGTTTTTGTTCCATTGTTAGCGAATGCGGCACCCATTGTGCACACAGCTTTCTAAAACCCAAAAATTCACTTAAAATATGGCTCACACTGCCTAATGAGATGTGTAGAGCCTCTACTAAATCTCGCTCAGTCAATCGTTGATTTTCCAAAACCATGTCCTGTATTTTGGCTATGATTTCTGGTGTTGATGCGCTTTTTGGACGTCCTTCACGTGGATCGTCTTCAAGGCTTGTACGACCACATTTAAATTCAGCAACCCATCTTTCTACTGTTCTAATTGTAGGTGAACAATCATTATACACTTTTAACATTCGTTCGTGAATTTCTTTTGGTGCTACACCTTCCAAAAATAACAATTTTATCACTGCACGATATTCAATTTTTTCCATCGTAAAAAAACACTGTGACACGGCGACACTAAATGGCTTGTAAACAAAGAATGAATTGACAGATTGAAATGAAACTTCACATACGTTCATATGAAGAGTGTACTAACAAAACAAAAAAAAATGGGCTAGTGGCAACGCTCTCTCTTATCGAACGACAAAACTTATTGAACAACTAATAGTATAAAACAAAGTCGCTTTCTCTGTCCCTATATCCCTATGTCCCTATATCCCTATGTATGCTTAAATCTTTAAAACTACGCAACGGATTTTGATGCGGTTTTTTTTAATAGCTAGAGTGATTGATGAGGAAGGTTTTTATGTATAATACATGTGACATCCCACGGGACACGGGTAAAACCGCGGGGGACAGCTAGTATTATATAAATTAAACGAGGTAACGAAGTGGCCAAAAAGTATTTCTATGACTACGTGCACTTTACACGTTGCACCAAGAAGTCTACTTAGGCATTCCCAAGGAGCGTTGGTGTCAGGCGGCCAGCCGTAGAACTGCCAAATCTCATGTCTCTCTCTTTCTCGTTATGTGATGCGTCGAATGGACAGAAAACATCCATGGCCTTAAATAATTACGAACAAGCAGATGATGTGGTCACCGTTGCCTTTGTAACACCAGGGGCACCGCCAATGCGTTGTGGCTGAAATTTCACTGCCCCTCTTATCTTTTCAACAAAAACATAGTGATATACAAATACACTACAGCTTCTCAGCGTAAATGTAAGTTGATACTGCTTTCCCGGACGAACTCTGCACTAAAAGATCTACAACTTTTAAAGTTAGCTTAAATGAGGTATATTGGGTGGGTGATTGACCGTCAGCGAAGCTTAACCTTCCGAACAAAACGAATAGTCAAGGCTTCATTAAACTTGAGGTCTTTGACATCATGAAACTAAAAGCTTAACCTACATTCTCAGTAATCAGGCACGTGGCCCCTAAATTATCACAACACATTAAGTATGTAAACAATATTTAATTGGCCAAGACATTCTAACCTCGGGCTTCATCTATCACAGATTCGAAGCACAATGTAACTTTACAGCAACATTTCGTCTACACTCGGTACATAGTATTCACACTTGTATTAACAAACACTAAGGTTCAAATTGAATTAAATGTTGGGATTGTCAAGTGAATTACTAACTTTGCAATGAAAGCATTGTCAAGAATAGTTCAGTATAAATACATGGGATGCTTTTGGATGAGATCAGTCACCTGTTGTAGCTCAATTTGCACCATCAAGTCTCGAAAGAGTAGGACAGTAATATTCTGAAAAAATAAACTGTGAAGTGCACAGGTGGTGCCATCAATTAAAGATACCTTCTTGACTTCACTTTGATCTCAATTGACACCAAAATGAGGGTAAAAGTTTACTTCTTGGAACATAAAATTACTGAGATATTGAGAGCCATGATATTTACCACTCGTTCTTCTTTACAGATGTTCGTAGCACTGCTCTGTTTACTATCACTTGCACTCGCTGAACCGCCAGTTAGGTAAGTTTTATTCACTTCAAAACTTTACTTCAAGACCTTTCGACAGTCATCATTTACGACTTTACCTACTCCGGCTTAAAAACAGTCCTAAGAATGTAAATAATTTATTTCTAGCAATGGCTATGAATCAGCAAGGTCTGGCCACCACGGACATCATCACAGGTCTGACCACCATCAATCTCACGAGCACGGACCTGGTCTCCGCAACACTCCTTCGCAAGCATATTTACCTACTGCACGCATATCACAAGAATACGGCGCTCCTGGATCCAGGGGTCTCAACGAAGAGTACGCAGCCCCCGCGCCAAGGGGTTTGTCTCAAGAGTACGGAGTACCTGATATTCATAGCACACCGTCCCACGAGTATGAAGTACCAAATGCAAAGAGCGGCTCATCCCAACAATATGATATTCCTTCCCAAGGCTCCTCTGACTCATATCCTGCGGCGCGGTCTCCCTCCCCTCAGTACGGTGTGCCAGAACTACGATCAGCTGCAGCTCAAAGAAGCTCTGGATCCGCTCCTTTTCCAACTCAGAAATACGGAATCCCTCGTAGTTCAAGCTCTAGACATTCCCAATTCCGTTCCAACCCTCTTTCGCAAGGATACAGTGCTCCTTCCCCTAAAAGCGCCGGCGCTTCTCAAGGCTACAGCGCTCCTAGAAATTCTTTGAAATCATCATCGGCTTTAAGGAGTCCTCCTCAAATATACGGTGTACCAAGGAATGTTCCATCTCAAACTTACGGCACCCCTGCTTCCCGTTCTCTATTGACATCGTACGGAGCACCGAATGCAAGGAATTCTGAATCGTATCCCCAAGGTGGCAAGTCTCATTCGTACGGTCCACCCAGCCAGGAGAATCAAGCGGATACTATTGAGATTGGCAGCGCGAGGGGGCTGTCCCAGGACCACGGCACCAGTTCTTCGGGCCGCTCTGCTAACCTAAATACCGACGCTATAACTTCGTCTTACGCTGTTGCGCGACACGCGACTCATGGTGCGTCCGGCCACGATATGCCTTCAGAACAGTACGGAGTGCCGCAGCAGTACAGCGCACAGGTAGACAAGGGATACGATTACGCCAGAGCCGGCCTCGATGAACAGCACCAGCAGGTATTTTTATTATTTAATCATTTAATAACATTATTCCTCTGGCATTTACAATGTGAAAAATTTATCATGGTTAGTTCTTGGTATATGTTATTGGACTATTCTATAATCTTAATATATATAAATCTCGTGTCACAATGTTTGTCCTCAATGGACTCCTAAACCACTTAACCGATTATAATAAAATTCGCACACCATGTGCAGTTCGATCCAACTTGAGAGATAGGATAGTTTAAATCTCAAATTATAGTCGCAATTTTAATTTATTGCTAATTATTTGTCTGTTATTATTTGACAGTCACAATTATCTGTTAACTCCAAATGATTCTAAGAGATGTCGATACCTTTCGACTGGGTTGAGTAAGTCATCAATAGATGGCGCTGCTATGGTAAATCTACGAACGTGTCATATAAGCTACAATTCAATATCATGATTACCACGTGTTATTGAGGCTAATGTATAAATTAAATTTATTTTGTAGTAAACGAAATACCGTGAAATTCAATTATTTCTTCTTTTTTAATACGGCTGGACCGATTGGAATGTTTTTTTTTGTTTGCGTTTGGGTGGTGCCCTGGATGGTTTAGATTCACAATTGGACCCGGTAGGTGGCGCTGCGAGCGAATTCCTGCATTTTTGTATGGACTTATTTCGACAGAACGACGTCTGTCCGGGCAGCTAGTATATTTATATATTTCTTTCAGGAGGAGGCTAGTTATGACTTCGCATACAAAGTGGACGACTACGAGTCCGAAAGTGAATTCGGTCACCAGGAGACCAGGGAAGACAACAAAGTGGAGGGTTCCTACTTTGTCGTGCTTCCTGATGGTACCAAGCAGGTAGGAATCCATCGCATTTTGGACAGTGACTTATGACAGATTTCAAAGGTGACAAGGTCTTTAACAACTCTTTTATGTTTCAGACGGTGGAGTACGAGGCAGACGAGCGTGGCTTCAGGCCTAGGATCTCTCTGGAGCACGGCATCGTCTCACCCAGGGCAGGCTACGACGAGAACGCGCAGGACCTCACTAGCTCTGGAGGACCATACTGAACATACCACCTGAATTCTATAGAAAAATAACCTTCGAACAAATAAATGAACTGTCATTTCCATAAATAAGATTGTGATAGAATTAGAGAAACAATCAAATATAATTTATTATGTAAAAATATTATGTTAAAAAGCATATCTTAGAATTAAGGAGTTGACTAGTGTAAATAAAAAAAATATTATAATTTAAAATCTCATTTATTGTTATTGGTACTGCATACTAATCCTGACTAAAAAAAACATACCTCTACATTTAAAAGAACACCCTCATAGTTCATCAGAGAGCCCGAAAATTTCATGAAAGCTTTTTCATGCAGCCCCTTAAGTTATTACACTACAAATAATCTTTATTGCAAAACAAAACACAAAGATAACATAAAACATTGGTACAATACAGGTGGCCTCATGCCTAAAAGATTTCTAGCAGACAACCTTTGACTACCACAGTACGATTATGTAGGTATGGCGTATTTAAAATATTAAGAGTAAATATGAAGACAAAACAAGTATCTAGTTTAAATCCTGATCGACAAAAAAATTACAATAGCTAACTAGAGTAGTAGAGCTCTTAGGGCAGAGTTCGTCGGGGAAAGTATTACTACCTTACCCAATTCCGCCTTGAAGCAGTAGTGCACTTGTATTACTGTCTATCGGTAAGAAAGGTAAGGGGGCCGGTGAAAATACAGGCACATGAGGCTTAAGAACTTCACGTCTCAGGGATGACAAGGCATTGACGATGCTCCTGGTGTTGCAAACATCCAAAAGAAGCGGTGCTCACTTAGTATCAGGTGGACCGTCTGCCAGCTTGTAAACCCAAGAAGTATAAAAATAGGACCATACGGATTGAACAAAGAATACAATATATTTAGAAAGTTAGGGAGTTGAAATCAACTGTGATTTCGATTAGAGAGCATGTTTGGGTGTTTATGTTTTATGTATCAAGTAGAAACGAATTTAGATGAAATTTGTCTCTCAATGCGATCATTTATAATAAGAATGAACGAATAAGGTACTTTTTTGGCCACAAAAATATCTAGTAGGAAAGGTGCCAATACCAGGGGGTGAATATTCATTCATTTACCTTCAAACTTAATATTTAAATGAAACTGAACCTTAAATACCATATAAAGCTCAAACTCAAGCCCTGGACATACCTCGGTAGTTTATACAACAATTTAATTGGACGTTATGAAGGACCGAGTTGTGAGACTCCTCCTTTTAAAAGGGAAGATCTTCCACCGGGCTAATGACCACGGTCCAACTGTTGATTGGAAGCTTCAATACTATACATGGTGCGATGCAGAATGCTTGGGTAAGTTCATAGATCTAGCTACAGACATTCCTCTTGCGTGATTATAGACCATAATCAACGCCTTTAAGGATCAGAATTGATCAGAAACAACATGTATAACATTATTTAACCTCCTTGATATTTAATGAAGAAAGACGACAAGCATAAAACTTATAAACTGAGTACCCGATTAAAGTAGTAAATGATGCAAGTATATTTTTTAATGTCTAGTAGACAGACCAACAGTACAGACGGTAGTAGAGTTCTTTATGTAGAGTTAGTACGGGGAAGAAGTACCACTTTACCCATTTTCGCAAAGTTAAAGTGAGAGTAAGGGGGCAATGCAATGACAGGCATATAAGACTTAAAAATTTCACGTCTTAGGATCATCAACGCATTGGGAATGCCCCAATGGTGTTGTAAATGTCTGTGGGCTGTACAGCTTACCATCAGGTAAAAAAAACCTGGCAGATGGTAAGTAGTCCGGGCTGATTATGGATAAATACAACCCCAGGGCCAACGTCTAAGCCATAAAGTCTATACAGAGTAATACAAGTGAACTACAGCTTCACGCCGGAAATGGATATTGTGGTCCCCACTAATCCGAATGTCAACACTAAGAGCTCTACTAGTACTAAGATGGTGATTAAAGTTGGAAAAACCATCATCATTGGGATCGAGTGTAACTTGACCTTGTGAACCAAACGAATTGCCAAGGCTTCATTAAACAAGAGGTCTTTGACATCATAACAATTAAAAGTTTGACCTACATTATCTGTAATCAGGCACGTGGCCCCTAAACTATAACAACACATTAAGTATGTAAACAATATATAATTGTCCAAGACGTTCGAACCTCGCCCTCCATCTATCACCGACTGAAACCACAATGTAACTTTTTACCACACTTAATTTTCGCTCTGTACATACTATTCACGCTTTAATTAAAGATCGCTAAGGTTCAATTTAGATTAAATTTCAAGATTGTCACATGTATTATAAGCTTTGATAATGAAAACATTGTCAAGTTTGGTTCAGTATAAATACATGAGATGCTTTTGGATGAGATCAGTCACCTGTTGCATCTTATTTCGCAACATCACAGCTTGAAGAGATAATTAAAATTACATTTAATATACTGACAAATATTATTTTAAGTAGCATATTAATTTTAAGACATCATTGGCTTCACATTTGATCTCAATTCACACCAAAATGAAGGTTTGTGTCTACAACTAATCAATTATTGAAATCGAATGAATTTAGGACCGCCATGATATCCACTTACTCTTAATTTCAGATGTTCGTAGCACTGCTCTGTTTACTATCAATAGCACTAGCTGAACCACCAGTTAGGTAAGTTTATTTTACTTAAGTATACAGTAACTGGCATCTATCACAAACCCTTTCTTACATGTAACTTAGTGGTGCAGCCGTCTTCCTGAACATTTCTCAAAATGCAATTTTATTGACTAACTAAAAATGATTATTTTTGTATTTGCAGTAATGGCTATGCATCAATAAGGTCTGGCCAACACGAACACCACCATAAATCTCACGAGCATGGACCTGGTCTCCGCAACACTCCTTCACAATCTTACTTACCTGCTGCACGGATTTCACAAGAATATGGAGCTCCTGCGTCCAGGAGTTTCAGCGAAGAGTACGCAGCCCCTGCGTCACGAGGACTGTCTCAAGAGTACGGAGTACCTGATATTGGCAGCACACCGTCACACGAGTATGGAGTACCAAACGCACAAAGTGGCTCATTCCAACAATACGATACTCCTGCCCAAGACACCTCTGACTCATATCCCGCGGCACGGTCTCTCTCTCCCCAGTACGGGGTGCCAGAACTACGATCAACTGCTGCTGAAGCGAACGGTGCTTCAGCACAAAGAAACTTTGGATCCGCTCCTTTTCCAACTCAGACATACGGAATCCCCCGTGGTTCAAGCTCTAAACATTCCCAATTTCGTTCCAACTCTATTTCCCAAGGATACAGTGCTTCTTCCGCAAAAAGCGCCGGCATTGCTCAAGGCTACAGCGCTCCTAGAAATTCATTTAAATCATCGGCTTTAAAGAGTCCTTCTCAAACTTATGGTGCACCAAGGAATACTCCATCTCAAACATACAGCACTCCCGCTTCCCGCACTCTCTCCACATCCTACGGAGCACCGAATGTAAGGAATTCTGAATCGTATCTCAATGGTGGCAAGTCAGTATCTCAGTCGTATGGTCCACCCAAGCAGGGGAATCTAGCGGATTCAATTGAGGTTATCGCCGCTAGAGGGCTGTCCCAGGACCACGGTACCGGCGCTTCTATGCCTTCTGCAAACTTAAAGACCGACGCTATCACTTCGTCTTACGCTGCTGCGCGACACGCGACACATGGCACATCCGGCCATGACATGCCTTCCGAACAGTACGGAGTGCCGCAGCAGTACAGCGCACAGGAAGGCCAGGGGTACGATTATGCTAGAGCTGGGCTCGATGAACAGCTCCAGGAGGTATGTTTGTCATTTAATCATTTAGTTTTATTATTCCTCTTGCATTTACAAAGTGATTTTTGTCACAAGACTCGTTGTCGATATAGGTTATTGGATAATATAATATATTTCTATATTTTTTTACAGGAGGAAGCTTCTTATGACTTCGCGTACAAAGTGGAAGACTACGAGACTGAAAGTGAATTCGGCCACCAGGAAACCAGGGAACATAATAAAGTAGAGGGTTCCTACTTCGTCGTGCTGCCTGATGGCACCAAACAGGTACAAGTCCATGGTTTTATTGACAAATGAGTTCTATCAAAATTCATTCGTGATAAGATCCCTAATGATTGCTTAATGTTTCAGACGGTGGAGTACGAGGCAGACGAGGGTGGCTTCAGGCCCAGGATCTCTCTGGAGCGCGCCGTCGTCTCCGCTAGGGCAGGCTACGACGAGAATGCGCAGGACCTATCCAGCTCTGCAGGACCATACTGAACAAGTCATGCGATAGCTATTAAGCAGATAAACTGTAACGATTAAATAAATGAACTGGCAAAATGATTACGATTGTGATACGATTAGAGATACTACTTATTTAATTAAAAATAAAAATGTTTTAAATTATTATTTAGATTTAAGGAGTTGATTCTTGTGTTAGTAAATAAATGTTTTTTTGATATTCAGCTTTAATACTTTATTGTCCTACATAACTGCACCGTATTTCAAATTGGTTAATATTGATTCAACAGATTTGCCCTCTGTAAGTTCACTCTAAAGACACTTATAGTAAAGAGGCTATTAATTTCAAAATCTTCATTAAACTTAGTAAATTGTATGCTATAATTTCGATCCTAGTCGCTTATGATCTATCTAAATACATAAAAATGGATCCCTATTTCCCTTGGTCACGGCATGACGCATGGACGGCTGCACCGATTTCGCTAATTCTTTTTTGTTTTGTTTGTTATTGTCAGGAGAAGGTTCTTATGAAAGAAAAAAATAAGAAAGTTCCGCGGAAAATTTGAAAATTTTGGAAAACATAACGACCATATTAACTTTTCTTATGTAACCTTATTGTTTTTGACATAAATGTCAGTCATTTGACAATATAGTTTAAACAGACGCATGGGTAGGGATTATGTTGATAAAATTATTCATTGATCATTTGTTAGTGCACATTTCGCAGTCAATTGAATACGAAAACTGTATCGTAATGTACAGTGAGTTTTTAAGAAGTGTTTGTTCTACAGGGTTAGTTCTGAGCGCTATCGCGCCTAATATTAAAAGTTTAATTGTCAAGAGTAATAAACACTATGTTCTAGGAATTTTATTTTTATTAATGATACCAATTCGAATTAAATATTAATTGAAGACAGGACAACGACCTTCGGGTCAGATATCGAATATAATAATTTAATACAATTAATTTTCATGTATAGTTTATAATACAGTAAAATGGCAAAACAACATTTGCCGGGTCAGCTGTTTTTTTTTTTATAAATATTGATTTTTAAGCGTAGACATAATTATTAAGAGAATTTACTAGACTTTTTACCCCCTTAACAGAAACGCGGCTATAACTGCGGGGAGCTACTAAGAAATTAATAAGGATGAGATGTTCAAATTTGGCACATATTATTAGCCTCTATCTTATTTCACAAATATTTTAAATGCGAGGAATGCTAGGATGGATGCACTCTTTCACTCAAAAACTATCGAACTGGTTTGTATGAAACAAGTCAAATTTATATCCCGGGAAAATATTACATCTCATGGGAACACGGGTGAAGCTGGAGGGGAAAACTAGTTTTTTTATAATGCAATGGCACTATATTTGCTGACCCATGTAAAATGAAAAAAGTAAAATATAAACATAGTCAGTATGTTTTACGCTTGTAGTGCCAGAATAATATGTATATTGAAAATATATCTCTACAAATAAATAATAGTTCAGTGTCTGTTTGTATGGCCAAAAACAACAATTTTACAATATAATTTTTTATTTATTTAGTTGCTTGATTCTCTAATAACGACTATACAATTACAAAGATAAAGAAGAACACAGCATGCACTTACAGACACGCAGGTGAACAAAAACAAAATATTGAATAGTTTGCGTACTTTTATTTATTTATTTATTTATTCATAGACACACCAACAGCATACACATTAAAACTTATAAGTAAGCTAGAAGATAGGCACACAATGACGTGTATCTGATGTGTTTACCTATGATAGGGGTGTACATGACAACACTTACAATTTTGACATTCAAAAATATATTTTGACAGTTATTTTAATGTTAATGAAAGTCAACGAACCGATATATAAATAAAGGAAAACAATAAGTTGTGAATTAAAAACTAAGCAACGCTTTGTGCAAAGGGTAACTTTATTATAATAAAAACTTACTACTGTATACTAAATACAGATACCATATTAACTTATTTTAAATAGCTGTCCCCCGCGGTTTCACACGCGTTCCGGAGGGATTCTACATTAGTTTGTTCATTCTCTCACTTTTTCACATCTTGGGTTACATTATTGGAGTTTAAGTATGGATCCCTATGCTGAAAAGCAAGACAATCAAGAAACCGGTGTCTAACAGAAATATTATTTAAGTACAACCTAAACTAATTTAATTTGTAGTATTAAGTAGAAATAAATTAATTGTAACTTATAAGATTGTTAATAAAGGCTATTATTATTATTATTATGGATCCCTAACTTTGAAAATTAATATAGCCTATGTTACTCAGTGATAATGTAGATTTCTAATGAAAAAAGAATTATTAAAATCGGTCCGGTAATTTTTGAGTTTATTCGTTACATACATAAATACAAATCTTTCCTCTTTATAATATTATTATTATTAGTGTAGATAAGAAATTATATACGGTACTTCTTTTATACGGAGAAGACGTATCATCCCTTGGGAACGCGGGTGACGCCGCCAGATAGTTGGTGTATAAAATTACAGTAAGCGCGAGTTCATAATTCTGCGCTTCGATACAAATTTACAATGTTCAAAACGACAATTTATAGAAAATCCACATACCTACGACTCGCACTTTGTTACTAATAAGTCAAATATTTAATAGTAAGTACATTCGGGTGTTTATTTTGCAAGTATCAAGGAGGAATGAATTCGGAAGTAATTAGACATATTATTATTATTACTTAATATTTAAATTCAAAATTAAAAACCATTTATTCAGTTTAGGCCCTCGGAAGGCACTTATGAAGGTCGAATTTAAAGTTACTGAAGCTACAACCAGTTCGGAAGTCAGCGTTCAACTGAGAAGAACCGGCAAGAAACTCAGCAAGGTTACATTCTTTTTATTAAATATTTAGTTATGTAAAATTTATCTATTCTGACTTTTTGGCTATTTTATAATATCAATTTTACATAATTGTATATTTAGCAATTACAAAATACTTAATATAGGTAACATTCAAAAACAAAACAAAAGAAAAAGAAATAACAAGACTACAAAATAGAAAATAACAATAATTAGGTTCTTACAACTTAAACGAGAAAATTAGAGGTGCACTGTGCAGAGAGTAGCTATTTCCATACATTTTTATCTTCAATATAATGAACTACCTTGTAATACGCTTTTTCTTTCAAAACTTTCCTAATATAATTTTTAAATTTATGATCAGACATTTTGTTTGCTGACAGCGGTATCTTATTATAAAATCGAACACAATTACCAAGAAATGACTTGTTTACTTTAGTTCGTCTAAAGTATGGAACAACTAACTTCTCCCTTTGTCTTGTATTAATATTATGGATATCCAATTTTGACTCAAACATTCCCATGTATCTACGTTCAAGCATTATATTTTCATAAATATCTAGTGAAGGTAATGTCATTATATTTATTTCCCTAAATAAATCTCTTAATGATTCACGGGGACCCATACTGTAAATTGCACGAATTGCTCTTTTTTGGATAATAAATATTGATTCTATATCCACTGCTGCTCCCCAAAACAAAATACCATAGGACAAGAGGCTATGAAAATATGCAAAATAAACTAATTTGGCCGTCTCAAGATTCGTCAATTGTTTAATTTTCTTAACAGCAATTGCAGCCGAACTTAATTTAGCAGCTAGAGTATCAACCTGAGGTCCCCATTGCAATTTATTATCTAATGTAAGACCCAAAAATACCGTTTTATTTACAAGATCAATATGGCTCCCATCTATTATTATTTGACTATCTACTTGTGCTACATTCGGTAAAGAAAACCTTAAGCATTTAGTTTTGTTTGAATTTAGTAATAGATTATTTGTAGCAAACCACCCACAGACAATTGGCATAGTATGATTAACTTTGGTTAGATCTTTGTCTTTTCTATCAACTTGCAAAATGAATGATGTATAATCGGCTAACAAGACAATATCTGTGAGGTCATTTACAACACATGGCAAATCATTTATATATACTAAAAACAAAAATGGACCTAAAATTGAACCCTGGGGTACCCCATTTCGACTAAAGAGCCCTTGTATGCCAGTAATCCCTACCTTTTGTTGGCGATTTGATAAATAAGATAAATCAAGATCATAAGCAGTTCCATGAGCTCCGTAGTAGTCAAGTTTTAGAAGTAGCGGACGGTGGTCAACGCAATCGAAAGCCTTGGACAGATCACAAAAAATGCAAATCGCATCCTGTGAATTCTCCCATGCGCCATAAATGTGCCTCAGCAAAGTTGCTGTCGCATCAGATGTAGATCTTTCCTTCGTGAAACCGAACTGATGACCAAGCAATACCTTATGCTTAGTAAAGTGACCTCACATTTGATTTAGCAGCAGTTTTTCAAAAATTTTACTAAGTGCTGGCAGAACGGAAACTGGTCTATAATCAGATGGATTCTCCTTACAACCGGACTTGAAAATAGGTACTATTTTATTATATTTGATTAAATCAGGAAAACAACCGCTTAAATATAAAGCTCCAACTCAAACCCTGGACATACCTCGGTAGTGGTCTATACAACAATTTAGTTGGACGTTATAGAGGAGCAAATTGTGAGATTCCTCCATTTAAAAGGAAAGATCTTCCGCCGGTCTAGTGAGTGCCTAGAGACCAGGTGGACTAACGGCCAACTTGACATGTAATAAAAAATCTGGCAGATGGTACACCTGAAGGTAATAATATAGTCCACGATGATTATGGACATGTAAAATCCCAGGGGCATTGACCCTAAGCTATAAAATATCTTGTAAACAAATAATACAGGTGTACTACAGGTGCACTACAGCTTCATGGCGGAAATAGGTACGGGTGTCCCCAATAATCCGAACAATTCCAACAGCAAAAGCTCTACTAATACAAAGGTTGGAAAACCCATCATCATCGGGGTCGAGGGTAACTTGACCTTGTGAACCAAACGAATTGTCAAGGCTTCATTAAACAAGAGGTCTTTGACATCATAACAATTAAAAGTTTGACCTACATTCTCTGTAATCAGGCACGTGGCCCCTAAACTATAACAACACATTAAGTATGTAAACAATATTTAATTGTCCAAGACGTTCGAACCTCGCCCTCCATCTATCACCGACTGAAAGCACAATGTAACTTTTTACCACACTTAATTTTCGCTCTGTACATACCATTTACGCTGTAATTGAACATCGCTAAGGTTCAATTTAGATTAAATTTCAAGATTGTCACATGTATTACTTTAGTCTAGCTTTGATAATGAAAGCATTGTCAAGTTTGCTTCAGTATAAATACATGTGATGCTTTTGGATGAGATCAGTCACCTGTTGCATCTCATTTCGCAACATCACGGCTTAAGGAGATAAATAAATTACATTTAATATACTGACAAATATTACTTAAAGTAGTGTATAAATTTTAAGACGTCATTGGCTTCACTTGTGATCTCAATTGTCACCAAAATGAAGGTTTGTGTCTACAACTAATCAATTATTTAAATCGGATAAATTTAGGACTGTGATGATATTCACTTACTCTTCATTTCAGATGTTCGTAGCACTGCTTTGTTTACTATCAATAGCACTAGCTGAACCACCAGTTAGGTAAGTTTATTTTACTTAAGTATACAGTAACCGGCATTTATCACAAACTCTTTCTTACATGTAACTTAAGTAGTGCAGCAGCCTTCCTGTACATTTCTCAAAATGCCATTTTATTGACTAACTAATAATGTTTATTTTTGTATTTGCAGTAATGGCTATGCATCAGTAAGGTCTGGCCAACACGAACACCACTATAAATCTCACGAGCATGGACCTGGTCTCCGCAACACTCCTTCACAATCTTACTTACCTGCTGCACGGATTTCACAAGAATATGGAGCTCCTGCGTCCAGGAGTCTCAGCCAAGAGTACGCAGCCCCTGCGTCACGGGGACAGTCTCAAGAGTACGGAGTACCTGATATTGGTAGCACACCGTCTCACGAGTATGGAGTTCCAAACGCACAAAGTGGCTCATTCCAACAATACGATACTCCTGCCCAAGGCACCTCTGACTCTCCCTCCCCTCAGTACGGTGTGCCAGAACTACAATCAACTGCTGATGAAACGAACGGTGCTTCAGCACAAAGAAGCTTTGCATCCGCTCCTTTTCCAACCCAGAAATATGGAATCCCCCGTGGTTCAAGCTCTAAACATTCCCAATTTCGTTTCAACCCTATTTCCCAAGGATACAGTGCTTCTTCCGCAAAAAGCGCCGGCATTGCTCAAGGCTACAGCGCTCCTAGGAATTCATTTAAATCATCATCGGCTTTAAGGAGTCCTTCTCAAACTTACGGTGCACCAAGGAATGCTCCATCTCAGACTTACGGCACTCCCGCTTCTCGTATTCTATCCACATCCTACGGAGCACCGAATGCAAGGAATTCTGAATCGTATCTCCAAGGTGGCAAGTTGGTATCTCAGTCGTACGGTCCACCCAAGCAGGGGAATCTAGCAGATTCAATTGAGGTTGTCGCCGCGAGAAGGCTGTCCCAGGATCACGGTGCCGGCGCTTCGAGCCACTCTGCGAACTTAAAGACCGACGCTATTACTTCGCCTTACGCTGCTGCGCGACACGCGACACATGGCACATCAGGCCATGACATGCCTTCCGAACAGTACGGAGTGCCGCAGCAGTACAGTGCACAGGAAGGCCAGGGGTACGATTATGCTAGAGCTGGCCTCGATGAACAGCTCCAGGAGGTATGTTTGTTATTTAATCATTAAGTTTTATTATTCCTCTTGCATTTACAAAGTGAATTTTTTTGTCACTAGCTGTCCTATAATATATTTCTATATTTTTTTTACAGGAGGAAGCTTCTTACGACTTCGCGTACAAAGTGGAAGACTTCGAAACTGAGAGTGACTTCGGCCACCAGGAAACCAGGGAACATAATAAAGTAGAGGGTTCCTACTTCGTCGTGCTGCCTGATGGCACCAAACAGGTACAAGTCCATGGTTTTATTGACAAATGACTTCTATCAAAATTCATTCGTGATAAGATCCCTAATGATTGTTTAATGTTTCAGACGGTGGAGTACGAGGCAGACGAGGCTGGCTTCAGGCCTAGAATCTTTCTGGAGCGCGGCGTCGTCTCCGCCAGGGCAGGCTACGACGAGAATGCGCAGGACCTATCCAGCTCTGCAGGACCATACTGAACAAGTCATTCGATAGCTATTAAGCAGATAAACTATTACGATTTAATAAATGAACTGGCAAAATGATTACGATTGTGATACGATTAGAGATACTACTTATAAAATTTAATGTTTAAAATTATTATTTAGATTTAAGGAGTTGATTTTTGTGTAAGTAAA
This sequence comes from Habrosyne pyritoides, assembly GCA_907165245.1. Lineage (NCBI taxonomy): Eukaryota > Metazoa > Arthropoda > Insecta > Lepidoptera > Drepanidae > Habrosyne > Habrosyne pyritoides. Next base: position 7,786,558 of record OU015610.1, on the reverse strand, counting down.
TAAATGTTTTTTTGGTATTCAGCATTAATAGTTTATTGTACTGTTGTATTTAATTGTTGGACAATCTTGGTAAACACGAAAAACCCGAACGCGAGTGCAACCGGAAGTAACATCGTAAATATCTTGCGACCTTTTCTTTACCGATATCGGAACCCAAATAAAACAAACCAGTTTTTAAAACATTAAAAGATTGTGCAGAATAAATTTCATTTATTTATGGTCGGCGTAATAAAGTATTATTCATGTTGAAGGTAACCGGTGTGTTTACATTTCTTACTGGACAGAGACGTTAAAAATCAACTAAATAAACTAAATAACTAAATAACTAAATTAACTGTTACCTATATTATATAGGTACTTTTTTATTGCTACCGCCCAAATTGACTCCATGATGCCTGATGTTAAGCAGTCAATGAATTCCCGTAGTGATGGCCATCATCCCAGCAGCCAGCATAGCATTGTGGCACGATGGCCCTCACCTTGACGGCCTTGAGAGAAGCTTTGTCTTTAGTATAAAACAAAGTCGCTTTCTCTGTCCCTATGTCCCTATGTACGCTTAAATCTTTAAAACTACGCAACGGATTTTGATGCGGTTTTTTTACTAGATATTTATATTTTGAATAGATAGATTGAAGAGAAAGGTTTATATGTATTAGCATCTACATTGCTTCTAAGCGAAGCCGAGGCGGGTCGCCAGTGTTAAATATAAAATTTAAATTATAAAATAGCCAAAAAGTAAGATTAGATGACATTAATAAAAACTATTAAAAGAAATAAACATGTAACCTTGCTGAGTTCTTCTCAGTTGAAGGCTGACTTTCGAACTGGTGGTAACTTCAGTAACTTTGAATGTGACCTTTACTACGGGCTTAAACTGAATAAATTTGAATTTTGGATTGAACATTTCATTAAACGTTAAATAAATAACTTTTATTGCAAATATTAACATTTATTTAAGCTCAAAATACCTCGTGCTACACAAGCACAGTTCCTTCGGCTATGTAATTAGCTATTTATTTTGGCGCCCTTTTCCACCAGGGCCGGCGCTGCCTCTAGAGATGATTTTGCAAAAAAGTTGAAATATGTATTTAGTTATTTCTTACGTTTGGGGATACCACCAGGAATAAAAGAATAACTCTTAATAAAAGTGGTATACACCATTTATTTTGGATCACACGAGTCTGTAAGGCGTGGTCGTTAAAATTGGATTTTGAGATCCTTTTTATATTCTCACAGGTCTGTCGTAAGTGACATCTCTACTAGATACGGTGGCAGTCTTGCCAACCAGTGTTATTAAAAGGTGCGACCATAGAGGCGCCATAAACGTAAACAACACTAGCTGTGACCCGCGGATTCACCCGCATTCCCGATGTACATTACATTTTCCTGGATTCAAAGTATCCTATGTGTTATTCCAGGGTTTGCCCTATGTGCCAAGTTTTAACCAAAATCTGTTCGAAAGTTTATGCGTGAAAGAGTAAGAATTTTATTATCCCTGTGCCCCGCGGTTTTACCCGCGTTCCCGTGGAATGTCGAGTGTATTATAATATACGTAAAAATCTTCCTCTTTAATCACTCTATCTATTAAAAAAATCCTATCTATCTATCCTCACAAATTTCTGCATTAATAATATTACCAGTGCCTTTACCATGAGTTTTTACCGTACGTACTCGCTAGCGACGGCGTAAAACATTTCTATGGCATATGTGTACAGCGGTCACCTAAAGAACTAAAATCAATCAAAGAAGTAAACACTAGCGAGTAACGTTTTTTAGCCTTTGCTATAGAAATTCGGTACCATGAATCACAAATTTGACAGTTGCGAAATAAATGAAATGTCGAGATATGCTGTATCGATAGTAGTTTACTCGCTAGTGACTAAAGTAAGTTTCGATAACAACTCATGGTAGAGGTACAGCTGTCTCCCGCGGTTTCTCCTGCGTTCTTGAAAGATACACACAAACGTTTTATTTATTTTTGATTATCTCAGAAACTATGCATCCAAAATTTATAATGTGAATGGCAAATATCTATGATCTACATAAAATTACGTTGGTGATAGCTAATTTATTTTTGTAAGGGTTTCTGTGCAGAGGAAGTTCATCTAAAGTATACCTCATAGTTTTAACCCTTTACTTTCCCTCCCTTTGGCAGCGCCGGCCCTTATAGCCTTTGCCAATGGAGCGAGATTACCTTTCGGGGCCCTTTAGTCGATGGTTTTAAATTAGGCATGGCATGATTCATAAGTAGCTTGTGAAAAATCATATGAAATACTTTTTCATATGTCACACCACCTGCCTTGACGTCGTCTGTTAAAAATCACTCTGCTACTTTTCTGCTACCTTGCCTATATGATACATCGCACACCGCAGATCATTCGTATATCATCGTATTTCACCGATGACTCACGACGAAAGGGAAAGAAAAAGCTAGCAAAATATATACTGATCGATAGGAACGGGTCGCACGGCCAAGAGTGACATTAGAGCATTGTGAAAAAAAATCATTGGCTGTGAAATTTCACAGGTGAAATCACTGTGAAAAAAAAAATCATTAAATGAAAATGAAATAAAAATAGCAATCATTTCCATGCCTATTTTAAATCACAGAAATTGTATTTCAGTTTAGTTAAATAGATAACATTTGTTGCGAAAATCAACATTTATTTAGGTTAAATTAAGAAGCTCTAAGTACCTCGTGCTTTTAAACACAAGCACAGTTCCTTCTGCTATGTAATTAGCTATTTAATTTTGGCGCCCTTCTCCACCAGGCGCCTAGAGCTGCCGCTCTGGTCGCTCTACCCCAGGGCCAGCGCTGCTTCAAGAGATGATTTAAAAAAACAATTGCAATACGTATTTTTCTATTTCTTACCAAAAGACTAAACATAAAGACGGAGAGAACAGAGTATTTACCACATTTTGCACAGAGAAAAAAGAACCAACTTGCTTCCTTCTTGTCAGTGTCTGAGTAAATAAGCCTGCTGCAAAAATGTTTTATGAGTAGCGTCAATTTACAGTTACATACGACAATGTTTTATCTAGTGTTCGCCCGGTGATCAAAAGTCAACCGTAAATTATTAATTATTAAAGTCATAATTGTAACATCAATTTAAATAAAAATGATTGTTTGTATGATAGTACATTATGCCTTCATTAACTATTTAGTACCTGGATGGCCGAGCATTGCTCGGGATTTCTTTACTCACGTGACTTCTACTGTATTCTCATTTTTAAAGCACTGTCATTTATACCTAGATACGAATTAGATGCGATAATAAAGGGCTTCCAATAACAGTATTTCTCACAAAAGATGCAACTTGAAAACCATTGTAGCAGTTTTTATTGTCTAATAACACAGATAAAACGACATTTTCTGAAAATGAATCCTAGCTAGATCGATTTAACGCCCCCGAAACCCCCTGCATACTAAATTTCATGAAAATCGTTGGAGCCGTTTCCGAGATCCTAATTATATATATATGTATATACAAGAATTGCTCATTTAAAGGTATTAGATAGATTTAGGTACAATGAAGCCTTAGTGACTTGATCTACATACGCTTGTGAAGGTTCCTGACAAAAAGGTCACATAGCAAAGCATACCAGGAACACCTAGTTATAGCTTTCTAGACTTCTATTTCGTATAAACTTTAACTGTCCAAATATTATAGTCCTTTGTCCGCATACTTGGAACGAAGTTCCTTATCGCACGTTGTGAAAGGGGGCTAGACGGAAAAAATGCATACGAAAAGTTGTAACGACACTTTTTTTCGAAATTTAAATGATATGGTTTATTTTTGTGTTTGTTTTTTTCATAATTTATTTAAAGGCTACATACAACATGTTTAAAATTCTGTTCCATTTATAAATTAGTAAAATTCGTAATTATTAGCACAGTCGTGATCTTTTAATTGAAGACCTAATACTAAAGACGAGAGATTGCAAGTTTTTCTCAACACTGGACCTAAACTCAGCGTTTTGGTTAATTCCAATGCGTATCTTCGTTCCATCCGGGTGTCCCTTGACACCTCTCAAGTTTTTTATTACAAAGGGGTAGTTTACAAAGTTTTGGCTTCACGTATTAATATTACTAGTGTTCGAAATTCGACCTTAATACTATTTAATTTAAGTTTGTACTTTATTGAGTTTTTTTGTCAGAATAACCTCTATGATCATTGCTTGAAATTTCTGTTTGACATTGGCTGTATGAGCGTAAGCTATTTATATTGTAAACTATGTGTATGTGTCAAACGTATGGTAGTTTGTGTTATGTTTATCTATTTATCTAATACGTTGACTCTTGTTAATTCAAACCTGTGATAATTCAAACCACTCTATTATATATAATTCAAAGTTATCACGAGTTCCCTACAAAATCTCTTCATATTTCGAACTAAATCATTACATTTTTATGCACATGGTAATTCGTACGAAAAAATGATTGCTATATGACAAAACGACGCGTTAATTCGAACTCATCGGCGTCCAACACTCGGTAATTCAAAGTTGCAGAGAGAAAGAAGCGGATAGATTGTAAAAACATACATTTTGCGACAAGTTCAAACTTGTATCAACGTTTGACACACACTTCCGCACAAATTGGTTTGTTTAATTATGTTTCAGTTACTGTTAGTCTTTCGTTGGTATGCAGATTAAAAGTTTGTATTAGTTATGAGCCCTAGAAAGTATAAATGTTTAACGATTGCTGAAAAGAAGAAGTTGAAGAATAAGTACAAAACGAAAGTGGTGAAAAAGTATTTCAGGCACTTTTTATAGTATAAAAAGTGCTTAGAGGACAAACACTTTGGAGATGTGCTATGGAACTTCACGACTTAGTTCATCCATCACCTTTTCGTCATCGGACTACTAGGCGTGGGGAGAGTTTTCACCCTTATGTTGTAGACATACCACCAATTCGCACGAAGCGCTTTGCAGCTTCCTTCCTCATGCGCACAGCTAAAGATTGGAATTCTCTCCCCTCGTCTGTGTTCCCAGAAACTTACAACTTGGGGCTTTTCAAGATAAGAGTGTATAGGCTACTAACGGGAAAGCGAGCTCCATCTTCGGCCTCATCTTCACTTATTATCAGCTGAGATTGAGGTCAATCGCGATCCTTACATCATCACTACATAGTATAAAACAAAGACGCTTTCTCTGTCCCTAAGTCCCTATATCCCTATGTATTCTTAAATCTTTAAAACTACGCAACGGATTTTGATGTGGTTTTTTTTAATAGATAGAGTGATTGAAGACTGACATCCCACAGAACGCGGGTAAAACCGCGAGGGACAGCTATAAAAAATAAAATAATGAACATACTTACATTGATTTTTATGTATATAGATATCTACACCAAGATTCATTGATACTCTAAACCTTACACAGCGTGAGTCATGGTTTTTTAATTAATTTAATTCAAATCTAAATAAAGGGTCCTTTTGGGGCCACAAAGTCTATTGAGTCGAGCAATTATCGTATTCTCACGATACATTCACGCCTACAATGAGACTAAGGTCACATATTAGGTATAGGAAGCTTTGAGTATCTGTCGTCACATCCTTGAAGTATATTTTGGCACAGCGAAATCTGTGGAGTCGTACGTTTATTTCTTTTAAGAAAAATGTTTGTACTGAACTATAAAGTCACTTTAGATACAATTTAGATACAGATAGGCCAATTGGCTTGGTGGTTAGCGACTCTGACTGCTGAAGGTCGGGGGTTCGATTCCTACCCAGGACAAACATTTGTGTGCATGAACATGTCTGTTTGTTCTGTGTCTGGATGTAAATATGTATATAAGTATGCATTTAGAAAGAAAAAAAGTAGTATATGTAGTATATCAGTTATCTGGTTTCCATAGTACTAGCTCTGCTTAGTTTGAAGTCACCACACGACTGCATATCGAGACGATCTAGCGGCAAAGATACAACTGACTTTAAATTGGTGACTGTATATCAATCTTTAAATATATTTAATTATGGCTGCTCTGTTATTGATGCTGTAGGATTCTTACTGTCGGGTTTGGTAATAAAATGCAAGCTACGTAATATACTCATATATAGGTCAGAGCAAAACAGAGCGTGCGATGGCCGTGGTAGTGCATTAGCCACTGGACTCCTTGCAAAACCACATCGTCGCCTGCGCGTCTTCAAGCAAGATCTAACGGTAAAGTGTACAACCCCGGATACAAGTTTCGAAAAAACTAGCTAACTTTATACCCCGGTTTTGCTCGGAAAATTTTATTAAAAAAAATATAATTTTACAAATTTTACTTTTACATTATTTTACTATTTATACAAATTTTAATATTTATTTTTAACAACTCATACAAATCAATATTTTATTTTATTTGCTTATTTATACAAAATTAGACTTTAAATTTAGAAATTAGAACACAATCAATAATTTATATTAACAATATGAACTCACCTACAATGTCCTTAACTGCCTCGAAAAAGAATACTTCCGCATGTATACCTTAGAGTATATATGACCAAGATAAATAAATAAATATCCTGGAACACTCTTCATTTTACACAAGGCCATCTGATCCCAAACTAAGCAGAGCTTGTACTATGGGAACATAATAACTGATATACTACATATACTACTTGTAATTTTTCTAAATACAGACTTTTTTTTTTCTTTTTTTTTTATATCAAACGGGATTGCGATTGGCCTCAATCTCACCTGATGGTAAGTGAAGATGGAGCTCGCTTTCCCGTTAGTAGCCTATTCACTCTTTTGATACAGAATACCAAATACAGACATATATAGATATTAGTCAGTAAAAATACTAAATACATGTTATCTACGTTCATTGTTAAAAAGAGTAATTGGTGAGTTTATTGCCGGCTCTTCTCAGTAAAAAACAACCTTCCGAACCGGTATTAGAGTCGGACTATTCATACGTGCTTGTAAAGGCCTATTCGAATAAAAATATTTTAATTTCAACCACTTTAAAAAATATATATATTTAGATTTGTACATCCAGACGGAACAAACATACATGTTCATGCACACAAATGTTTGTCCTGGTTGGGAATCGAACCAACGACCTGTGCCGTGGCAGAAAGGGGCTCTAATCAACAAGCAAACTAGCCTGTCTGATGCGTGGAACAAAAAAATAAACAATCAACACTATTCCACGTCTTTGTCTAATCTCATAAGCCGTAGTACCTTGAAAGTTCATCTTTTATGTCGCTAATGATAGCCATTTTTCAACCCCTACTCCGCACAGTCGGTATAAAAGGTATAACAATTGCGACAAGTGTATCACTCGAGTTACATCTTCATTAAACAGTGTCATCTTGTGCTATTTAAGACATCATGAAGGTAATTAAATAATTATTAAATTAATTTCTAAAATTTTGTTTAAAACAAAGTGTACATACTAAACTACTCAAAATTAACTAATAAAAAAAAATAAAAAACTGAAATATTTAGGTAATAGTTAGGTAGTTTTTTATATATAATATACTAGTCGTCCCCCACGGTTTCACTCGCGTTAATCGATATCATATACTATAGCCTATAACCATTACGAAAAAATCTGCATCGAATGGTAGCAGTCCCATCCCGATATGTTCAATAGTTTTGAGGTGATGGTGCGTCAAAGGAACCCTATTGTCCCTATATACATATGCTAGGTTTCCCCCGCGGGTTCACCCGCGTTCCCGAGCTTTGATTGTTATATTTTTTATCGAATCAACAGCCTAAAAAAATATCGATACTACTTTTCTCCTTTCTCAGGCTCTAGACTAGACTATCTGTGTACTGAATTTTATTTAAATCGGTCTAGTAGTTTTGAATGCGCGACAGACAGTCAGAGTTACTTTCGCATTTATAATATTATAGCTGTCCCCCGCGGTTTTACCCGCGTTCCCGTGGGGTGTCACATGTATTATACATAAAAACCTTCCTCTTCAATCACTCTATCTATTAAAAAAAACCGCATCAAAATCCGTTGCGTAGTTTTCAAGTTTTAAGCATACATAGGGATACAGGGACAGAGAAAGCGACTTTGTTTTATACTATGTAGTGAAGTAAGGATAAAGACTAGCTGTCCCCCGCGGTTTCAACCGCAATGTTACATTTTCCTTGGATAAAAAGTAGTCTAAGCTTCTCCTTATAACCTCAGCTAGCCTGTGAAAGTCCAGGCGTTTTGCAGTCTCTAGTGAACATACCACATAGATTTTTAATTGTCTCACAATACAATACAATTTCGCTAAATAACTTAACTAGCTACCGTCTTGCGGTTTCGCCTGCGTTTTCAAGGTCTCGAATCTACCTAGGGATTATAACATAGCCTATGTAACTCAGGAATAGTATAGCTTTCCATCAGTGAAAGAATTTTTGAAATCGTATGAGTGTCATTACATACTAGTACTAGTATGAATCTATATATAATATACTAGCTGTTCCCCGCGGTTTCACCCACGTTCCCGAAGGTATCCTATGATACTTCTAATAGCGATTGGTTCATACCCAGCAGCAAAATTTAAATTAAGTCCAAATAAGTAATATTTTTTTATAGTTTCTAAATAATAAGATTTTTATCTATATTGTCATTTGGGAGTGCTCACTTGCACTTTCATCGCATTTGTATTCTTGGTATTCTTTTCTAGTTTTGTTTTTCTGTATACATATGAGTTGAGTTACAACCCAGCTCTAAATGTATTATTACTTATTTTGTGGTTACATTTTGGTTATAATATGTGAACAAAGTTACATGAAGATCGATTGAGTAGATTTCGCGTGAAAGCGTAACAAAAACACCACACAAACTTCACATCCATATTATTAGTAGAGATTTAGAAAATAGGGTTCCTTTGACGCACCACCACCTCAAAATTACTGAACATATCGGAATGGGACTGCTACCATTCGACGCGGAATTTCTCCTAGATTATAGGCTACATATGATATCGATAAATACAGGTGAAACCGCGGGGAACAGCCAGTATATAATAAATTGAAAGATTTTCGTTTCACAGCTTAAATTTGTATCAACATAAAAATTTGTCTATGAAATTTTGACGAATGTTTAGAGCTCCAGCTGGTTTGGTGGTCAGAGACCCTGACTACCAAGCTAGAGGTCGTGGGTTCGATTCCCACTCAAAACAAACTTTTGTGAAAATAAACATGTCTGTTTGTTCTGTGCCCGTAGATATCTATATAAGTATGTATTTAGAAAACGAAAATTAGTATATCAGTTATCTGGTTTCCATAGTACGGGCCAATTTCAAGATGGCCGTGTATATGTCCCAGGATATTTATTACTCCAATTATATATATATAAATATATATTTTGAAATAATATAAACTAGTGCTTGTCTGCGATCCCACCTGATAATAATAATAATAATACTTTATTGTACAAAAATAAATGTTGTTAACAAAGTAGTTCACTAGGCACACTAGGATTCCATGTGTCGAGGAGACTAGTCTCTTTCATCTTAACAATAAAATACAAAAAAATTGCCTTAATATAGTCTTATAAAATGATGGTAAGCAGTGATGCAATCTTTGATGTTGAGGCGCACTAGTTTATTAAGAGCCTATTCACTCTAGCTTTGAAGACACCCAAATTATAATTGCACGGGAAGACCGCAGCAGGCAAGTTATTCCAGTCCCTCGATGTACAATCCTTCCAATTATATAATCTTTGACATTTTAAATGAACTGGTTTTTTTTTCCAGACTTTTATCGCTTCTGCTTTCCTCGTTGCCATCGCTTTCGCCGAATCTCCACCGTCTCATAGGTAAGTTATTCAGAGAAACCAGTATTGGCGAAAAACGTCACTTCCTTACTTATCTTACAAAATCCGATTTTTATTATAATTGCAAGTAATGCCTTCGTTCGTCAACACGATTTTGTTTTATATATTACTAGCGCCCTGCGGGTTTGCCCGCTTTTAATCATTATTATAAACCTTCCTCTTGAATTACTGCATTAAAATCCGTTGCATAGTTTTTGATTCTACAAAGGACATACAGACAAACATTCAATTATATATATATATAGATAGATGTATATATTTTAGGGGATATAATGGCCGGCTGAAGACCTGGAAGTGCTTGAGATCGATTACACAAAGATATCTAATATTGAAATAGATACCCCAAATATAGAACACTACAAAAGCTATTAAAAATCTACTATAACTTATATGAGAATCTTTAGGGACTTTGGTTACTCTTTTTTTTTATGACCTCCATCTCACCTGATGGTAAGTGGAGATGAAGCTGAAAATAGAGCTCGCTTTTCCGTAAGTATACTCTTTTCTTGAAGAGCCTCGAGTTTTAAGTATAAAAAAGATAAATAAATATCCCGGGACATTCTTTTACACACGGCCATCTGATCCCAAACTAAGCAGAGCTTGTACTATGGAAACCAGATAACTGATATACTACATATACTACTTTTTTTTTCTAAATACATAATTATATAGATATTTACACCCAGACACAGAACAAACAGGTTCATGCACACAAATGTTTGTTCTGGGTGGGAATCGAACCCGCGACCTTCGGTTTGGCAGTCAGAGCGTTAACCACCAAGCCAACTGGTTGGCAATTGGCCCATTATTTCCAAAAATCATAAACCAAGGTGGAACTCTGCACCAGCGTAATCATTGCGTGCCCAGAGACCGCACATAAGACATTTTGATTCAGGATTGATACAATAGCATACAAACAGCATACGACCGCCACAATTATTAAATAACTCTCAAAATAAATAAATATATATCATTAACTATGCATTATCAGTAAATAATATAATTCTAATCAGATAGGATATAACAACAACAATAACAAACATAGATAGCATAGTTATGTATATATATATATATTTATACAATAGAATAACAACCTAATTTTGTAAATATTGCACATTGATAAATAATCTGACATTATACAACGTGTTACAAAATACCCTGTAAAAATATAATTAATTATCAAAGCTAACAACCCTAGTAAGCTGTCATGTCAGGGAACCAGATTATTTAACAGAAAGGCCTACGTACCTATTTTACCTAATAATTATCTACTTAAATGGATTTTCTATTTTTCATTCATAAAAATAAAAAATAAAAATATTTGTTGGTTCTGTTGTTTGTCTTTCTTTAATGCATGCGGTCGTCACCTCTAATTGGGACACCATTTATGATTAACATTTTGATACCTGTATTTTTGAATGTATTAGTGTGTGTCTTGTTGGTCATTTAAATAAATAAATAAATAAATAAAATCGGGATAGAAATTGAAGTGCTTTTTTATATGAGTCTTTTGTATGGACTTTTTTCGACAGGAAGACGTCTGTCGGAACCGCTTTTAAATATGTTAAATCCTCTTAATATTATAAATGCGATAGTTTGTAGGTATGTATGGATTTTTCTTACTCTTTCACGCAAACCTACCAACGGATTTAATGTAACTTTGCACATAGATAGAGCATATCTTGGAATAACATATATGCCACATTTTATCCCGGGAAATCGTGACATCCCTCGGGAATGCGGGTAAAACCGCGGGGGACAGTTATTAATGAAATTTGTAAATTCCAGCTACCTGCCGCCGCCACCAGCTGGTCGAGGTTCAACCGGCTATCCCCAAGGTGGACCAGGTGGAACAAGTGTCTCTGGTGGCCAGAGCTTCACCACCAGCCTGCCTCAGATCATTGCTGCGAGAAGTCTGGAAGGTCAGCGAGGAGCTCCTGGCGCTAATGGAAATGGATTTGTTAGGTAAAATCAAATTACCTGTAAAAGGCTGGCTTTCGAAAGAAAGTACCTTTAGAAGCTTTAACCCTTATTAGGAACCTGTTAGGGGCTGAAAACGATAAACTCTTATTTTTTTAAGTGAAAACTTTTTTAATTACGTTGTGATTTGAAACTCAATGAAACTAAAACGAGACAATAAGAGAGAATGAGATAGGTAGTTTTGTGTAGGTTTCACTTCTACCGCGTGTGAAATGCACACATTTAACGTTATTTTTTTATATATTAAAATATGTCCACTGTAAAGAGTTAATTGTCCAAGCCTAGTCTTTCAGCCAATACCCATTTCCATTTCCGCCGTGATGCAGTAGTGCAATTGTATTACTGTGTTTCGATTAGAAAGGTAAGGCCGGTGAAATTACAGGCACATGAGACTTAACAACTTCACGTCTCAGGATCGACAACGCATTGGCGATGCCCCTAGTGTTGCAAATGTCCATAGGCGGCGGTGACCACTTACCATCAGGTGGACCGCCTGCTTGCTTGTCGACCCATGTGGCAAAAAAAATATGTCGTCTTAAACACAGTCATTATGATGATGGCTAAGTACTCAGCTACTCCACAGATAGTGGGTTCGAATATATTATACACACATTAGTTATAGTACAAGAACATGTCTGTCTGCTCTATGATTGAATGTAAATGTGAATTTAAGTCTATTATAAAATGTAGCTTATATAACAAACAAAAAAATCCCAGTGTGACACCAAACGCTAGTAATTTTTATTTTATTTTAAATAAGCCGATAAACAGACGGTACACCTGACGGTAAGTGGTCACCGCCGTGGACATTTGCAACAATAGGAGCATCGCCAATGTGTTGTCGACCCTGAGACATACAGTTATTAAGCTATACGCTTTTTCCTTTAACCGAAACACTGCTGTTTCACGGCGGAAATAATTATGGTAAAACTTCTCCAGGTGGACTCTGGAAGTGGAGAATTCTAACAGTTTACATTTAAAACTACTTTATACTCACAGGTCCACTCCTGAAAGTGCTCATGCCAGATTCGGTAATGAAGAATCAGGGTACGACCACAACGCTGGAGCAGCTGGAAAGAATGGCCTGGATGATGTCAGCAGTGTAAGTACAAATTCCTTAATATCCTTGATCACACCACGCTGACAAACTGTAAATATCGTCGGAGGCAACTGCAAAATACAAGCCTAGCCTTAATTTGGAGCCCAGCTTATACAGCTAATACAAACATCATCGGCGAGCCGGCGCACGGAGGCCTCGGAGAGCTTACCTCTCACGTAGTTACCGAATGAGACAGAGCACGGAGGCCGCGAAAAAACATAATCGTAGCCCAGATCAATATGTCTTGGTATTTACTCGTATTTAGACGAGCATAAGAAATAGCAGATAAATTATCTGGTTCACATAACACAAGTCCATCATTTTGCATCAGATGACAGTAGGTAAAGATTGTCCCAGGATATTTATTTGTGGTGACATCTATGAACACGCCTACAGTCCTTCATCGCCCGTACTACAGTGATGTGGTGACATCTATGAACGAGTAGATACACGCGAGAATCAAGATTCTCTCAGGATTTGACATATATACAAGCACCCAACATCAACAGTTGTACCGCGGTCCCCAGGCATGATCACCTAGCCTGGCGGAAGATCTTCCCTTTTAAATGGAGGAGTCTCATACCTTGCTCCTCCATATATTTATTACAAGCTGACCCGACAGACGTTGCCCTGTCTTAACTATGAATATTGAATTCGAATCTTCCGATTGAATCGACTGTGAAATGTTTACTTAATTACATAGAAATTATAAATTAATTATTTTATCAATATAATTCCGACCCCTGCCTTAAAAGCGCTAGTAAAGTAGCTAAGTTTTCTTAAATTTACAATAACAAAAACAACAAAAATAGAATTAGCGAAATCGGTCCAGCCGTCCAGGCGTGATGCCGTGACCAAGGGAAATAGGGGTTCATTTTTAAATATACGAGTATGTATCGATTTTGACTGAGGACTTTACCTCGCGCTCCTCTCTTGAATGATTTAATATATGTTTATTTTCGATGTGACCTACATCTGTCTTAAAATACATTCATGGATATTGGACCGAGATTCAATATTAAATTTATAAATTAGCTGTAATTAAATCTAAAAGCAATTGGTAAATGCTTGATGGTGATGATTCAACGTTCTTAAAAAGTAGGTATAAAATTAGCCAATTTATTTTCCTTGTGCATTACTTAATACTTAATAATACTGTGAATAACTAAAAGTAGCTTCGCTTAAACCTAAAACAGCTTTTATTCGTTAAATAACAATAATTTAACACACATAATCATTTTTTTACATATTCGTATATTAAAGTAATTGGAACCAAATGCCTATTCTTTCTTACTAAAATCAGGTTGTGTCGTAAAGACACGATAGAAGTGAAACTTTTGTACTACAGGGAAACATTTTTATTCATCAATCACTTTTGAATAGCATAGATTGTGTTTATCATTCCCTAGCTGTCCCCCGCGGTTTCACCCGCGTTTATTGATATCATATATACTTTTTTTATAATAATATATTTATTTGCTATAAAATACACACTGGAGGACACAAACAGTAGACAGAAGACAACATTTGAATACAAATTTTTGTTGAACTCTAGTACCCAAAGTATTATTCAATTTGTGTTATGGGTACCAGCCACCAGGGCCCTCGCACTTATTAATCTATTACAGAACAACTCTTCAGTGTAACGTGATAGCGTGGGCAAAGTTATAATGATATCTTTAGTTTTGTAGGTGTATCAGTGCTATGTATAATAAATAGATATAACATATCTACATTTACACTAATAATAATAATAATAATTAATAATAATATTATAAAGAGGAAAGATTTGTATTTTTGTATGTAACGAATAAACTCAAAAAGTACTGGACCGATTTTAATAACTCTTTTTTCATTAGAAAGCTACATTATCACTGAGTAACATAGGCTATATAACATTTTCAAAAAAGTTAGGTATCCATACTAAAACTCCAATAATGTAACCCAAGGTGTGAAAAAATTACAAAACATTCTTACATCGCGTGCGCTGCGAAAACTATTGATAATAGAATGAACAAAATAATGTAACATCCCTCGGCAACGCGGGTGAAATCGCGGGGGACAAATTTTATAACCATCTACGAAAAATTCCGCGTCGAATGGTAGCAATCCCATCCCGATATGTTCAGTAGTTATGTGGTGATGGTGCGTCGAAGGAAACCTATTTTGCATATATGTACTCGTATATCTACACATTTATTTTTCGTCACACAAAAAGGTTGCGGTTCAGAATTTCAAAGCCCTCCATTTGAAGTTTGACTTTAAAATTCGTCATAACACATCACCATTTCATTAGTAAATATTAACATAAAAAACAGAATAAGTACAAGTACTTACTTAAAAATCTATTTTTTTTCTGGAATTAAAAATATTATAGAGAAATTTTATAAAAATGAGTACTTATACTTCGATTCTGTGTAGGAGGCAGCTAGCTACAATTTCGGCTACACGGTGAATGATTACCAAGAGAGTACCGACTTCGGGCATCACGAGAAGAGGCAGGAAGATAGGGCTGAGGGGGAGTACCATGTGGTCCTACCCGATGGCAGGAGACAGGTATATTAACAGGAATTTTTAACTAAAAACTATAATAGAAATTGAAGTAGAAATATTTTTTATTCATTTGACCTTCACAGCCGTCTTATAAATCGTCTTTACGTGGTTTTTATTATAAACTAGCTGTCTAATGCAGTTTCACCCGCGATTATCGATATTATTATCATATTAACCTATATCCATCTTCGCAAAAATTCCGCGTCGAATGGTAGCAGTCTCATTCCGATATGTTCAGTAGTTTTTATGGTACCTATTTTACTTATATAAGTAATGATATTAATAATAAATAATTTCAAAATAAAAATATTTAAATTTAAATAGCTTGTCAGGCGAGCAATTTATTGCTAATTCTAAATCAGGAATACTAAAAAAAAAAAACTTGTGAGGTGTCAAGGGACACCCGGATGGTACGAAGATACGCATTGGAATTGACCAAAACGCTGAGTTTAGGTCCAGTGTTGAGAAAAACTTGCAATCTCTCGTCTTTAGTATTAGGTCGTCAAATACTAATTTATAAATGGAACAGAATTTTAAACATGTTGTATGTAGCCTTTAAATAAATTATGAAAAAAACAAACCCAATAATAAACCATATCATTTAAATTTCGAACAAAAGTGTCGTTACAACTTTTCGTATGAATTTTTTCCGTCTAGCCCCCTTTCACAACGCGCGATAAGGAACTTCGTTCCAAAAATCTTTTGATATAAAGTATTTTTCAAAACTATACCAATATAATTCAATACTAGATCATTTTAGAATTAGTAGAGCTCTTAGTACTGTTAGTCCGAGAAAGTACCACTTTCCACCGAGAAGCAGTAGCACTGGTACAGTATTTCTGTTAGATAGGTAAGGGGGTAGAAAAAAAACAAGAACAAACCATTGTTAACCAAGAGAATGACATATTAATAGTACTAAATCAAAATTCAAAGCCATTTATTCAGTTTAGGCCCGCAGACGGCACTTATGAGGTCAAAAAAGTCACTACTTCCAGAAATAATTACTTCTTTCTACCTGGAATATCCTCGTCATATAATACGTCATACGCTTGGCTTCTACTTAAAGAATTTAGTAATAGATCTCTTAGTAAAGAGTTCGCCAGGGGAAGTACAGTACCTATTTCCGCCGTGAATCAGTAGTGCACTTGTATTATTGTGTTTCGGTTGGAAAAGTAAGACAGTGAAATAACAGGCACATGAGACTTACTTCACGTCTCAGGGTCGACAACGCATTTACGATCCTGGTGTTGCAAATGTCCATAGGTGGTGATGACTTACCAGTTTGCGGCAAAAAATTACGATTACCCGAGACTTTTGACATGCAAAAAGCACTCAATAATAAATATAAATATTCAGAAAAAGCATTTTTAGACAAAAAACTGATGTCACGTATGCTGCTCGGTAAACCCTTTCATTAGATGTCAATGACATGGAAGTGGCTTATGAATTAACTGCTGTCCCCCGCGGTTTTACCCACGTTCCCGAGGGATATCAAATTTTCCCAGGATAAAAAGTAGCCTATATGTTATTCCAGGATATGCTTTATCTATGTGCCAAGTTTCATCCATATCCGTTTAGTACTTTTTGCGCGAAAGAGTAACAAACATACTTACATACAAATCTTTCCCCTTTATAATATTAGTATAGATAAATGACCATCTTATCTCGAATTTCTTTCGGAAAGTTGTATATTATATTATACATAATATAATACATATTATATATAACTATGTTTATTACATTATTTTAATCTCAGTCTGTGGTAGTAGCCTATATGATAATATATATCTATATAAATAATTAAATATCCCGGAACATTTTTTACACACGGCCTTGATCTCAAACTAAGCAGAGCTTGTACTATGGGAACTAGATAACTGATATACTACATATAGCATATTTTCTAAATACATTTATACAACGTGTTACAAAATACCCCGTAAAAATATAATTAATTATCAAAGCCAACAACCCTAGTAAGCTGTCATGTCAGGGAACCAGATTGTTTAACAGAAAGGCCTACGTACCTATTTTACCTAATAATTGTCTACTTTAATAGTTTTTCTATTTTTCATTCATAAAAATCAGTTTTTTTTTTTTTTTTTGGGGTATGACATAGCGGTACTACGGCTCTTATGCGTTATAAGGCCCCATTTAACCTCCTTTCGGGTAGTTTTGTAACACCATGTATAGATATTTACAACCAACAATTAGTCGAATAATAAAATTACCTTATTTGGTATGAGTTCCATCACTCAATAGGAAAAGTGAATTTTATATTACGTGTTTTAAATTGCTATAAGTGTGGAAAAAACCCCCTATTCGTGTCTCCCTTTCGTTTATACTAGATACGAGAAAGGTGCAATACAGGCGTGAGTAATTTCACATTCAACATTTTCCAACATTTTAGGGTTCCATCCCAAATGCAAAATTATAAATTGTTATCGGAGTGTAAAAAAAAATGTAAGCGTGTTAAAAATAGTGATACGATGCTGTCATAGGGCTGTATCACGGTAACGTTATCTAGTTATGTAGTTCACACTTATTTATTATTCTATATCTATAAGTGGGGACCTGTAATTGGCTGTATAATGCTTATAGTGTTTCTTTATGGTAGTTTTTTTTAGTGTTAGTCTTCCAAATTATGTAAAATAAAAATGAAATAAAATATACCTACAGTATTCTATGTTCATACGAACGGTGGGGCGCGAGTCATACCTACTCGGCTCGAGTTCGGTACACAATGCACCGCGTATGCGCCGCAGGATTCGTGGAATCTGCCCGCTTATTCAGCTAATACAAACTTCGTCAAAGAGCCGCTTCACGGAAGCCTCGGTGAGCTTACCTCTCACGTGATTAGTAGTATTTGCACGGAGGGCAGGACGAAACATCCTCGAGTTAGTGTAATTTTCCTTACAGAATCGTGCCCCTGATTAAATAAGCAAAAGTTTTTACTTAGGTAATATGGCTAAGAGCAACTAATATAATTTTTGTAAATAAGAAATAACACAAAACTAGAAAGAAAATCAAGTAAGTAGATGAAATTAAAACATAATACTGTTGAGTAGCCCTATCGCATGTTTACGTACAGTGTAGGTAATGACATCAAGGTAAGGGTCGAGTCACAATACTGTATATGTAGATAAAATTACCGTTGTTATATCTTTTGAACCGTAATAGGTAGCTAGTCAAAAATTCCACAGTATGTACACTACTTTACAACATTTTTTTTTCTCTCGGTGTTTTATTAAATATTGTACTGTAGTGCGGAACTACAAGTGAGCGAACCCAACTCGCAGTTGGCCGCTTTTTCACGTTACCAATTATGCCGACGTGTAGAGGATGTAGTATAAGAACTCTTGCTCTAAATATGGATGTCTACAACCTATAACTCATTGGTGACACATGGTGTAACCTAAATTTATGTCACTTTTTGATGAATAATTCTATGAAATATAAGGAAACTTCTAATTAATTAAACAGGGAAAAATAGGCTCTATTAGGTTGGTTATGATGGGTCAATTTCAGTGTCTGAGTATAATAAATATCAATAAATAAATAAATAATAATAATAAATATCCTGAGATATTCTTTACATACGTCCATTTGATCCCAAACTAAGCAGAGCTTGTACTATGGAAACCAGAAATCTTATATACACATATACAACTTTTTATTTTTCTAAATACATACTTACACCCAGTGTAAATGTCTATTTAAGTATTTTAGGAAAAAAAAGACATACTGTCGCTACGTATTATATCAGTTATCTGGTTTCCATAGTACAAGCTCTGTTTAGTTTGGGATCAGATGACCTTGTGTAAATATTGTCCCGGGATATTTATATATTTATTTACATATGGTTATTTATGGCACGAGACAGGGAAACTAATTGTAGAATTTCATTTGAATAAAATATTATTTCATATATTACTAGTATTATAACTGTTTAATGTAGAAAATATAGTAGTATGATATCTGTTTTCCATAGTACTAGCTCTGCTTAGTTTGGGATCAGGTGGCCGGGTATGAAGAATGTCTCTGGATATTTTTTTTTCGATAGATTTTATTATACATAGATTAAAGAGTATGAAATTTGAAATACCTACTCTATATTTTCTTTTTCAAAACAGTGAAAAATGTCAATAACGCCTGACTGTATATTCCTACTGGACTGTAGAGCCTTCTAGGCTGTGTCCTTACCACGGACGACCACATCACTCATTGTGGTGAGATTGTGGTCAAACACAAAAAAATACATAAATTGTATATTTTTTTTCCATTTCGTTTTTTTATAAATAATATAGTTATAACTTTCTTTCTTCGCAGACTGTGAGCTACGAAGCTGACGAGCGAGGCTACAAACCACACATCTCCTATGAGGATACAGAAGACTTCGCCCGTTCTTCAGGATATGGCTCCGACGCTAATGGTCGCTCTGGTAACCATGGCAACGCAGGCGCCAACGGCTATTGACTCAAAATGAGTCTACCATCAATTGTATTAGGTCTAATTTTGCTTGTGTGATATTTTTCTTGTATGTCAGCCCAAGACAGCTACTTCTTATTGTTTTATTGTATTTTTGATAAATAAATTATATTTTATTAAAGCAATATTATTTTTAAATTAGAATTATACAACGTGTTACAATATGCCCCAAAAAAACCTATATAATTTACTATCAAAGCCAACAACCCTAGTAAGCTGTCATGTCAGGGAACCAGATTATTTAACAGAAAGGCCTACGTAACTATTTTACCTAATAATTGTCTACTTTAATAGATTTTCTATTTTTCATTCATAAAAATCTGTATTTTTCTATTTTTTAGGGTATGTTATACAGCGTTACTACGGTTCTTAAATATTGTGAATGGACTCGTTATAAGGCTCCATTTAACCTCCTTTCGGCTTTACGGGTAGTTTTGTAACACACTGTATTATATAAGTTTTAAACAAAGAGTAGTAGCTCTTATTGCAGAATTCGTCCTGGGAACTACTATCACCTTAAATTACAGGCACATGAGACTTAACTTCACGTCTCAGGGTCGCCAACGCATCGGGAATGCTTCTGGTGTTGCAAATGTCTATTGGCAGCGATGACCACTTACCATCAGGTGGACCGTCAGCATATTTGCCAAAATCCAATGACAATAATTGCTTATTTAATTTTGAAATCAGTGTATATTTGCCAAAACATGGGCAGTAGGAAAATGTAAGAAATAGTCGGAAATTTATAAAACCACGCTGTAATTAGCTGTAAATATATATAATTAAATTTATAAATAACTATCTGACCCGGCAAACGTTGTTTTGCCATATTTATTTTATTATAAACTATAGCTGACCCGACATTCGTTGTCCTGTTTTAACCATGAATATTGAAATCGAACTGGTATAATTAATAAAAATAAAAATTCAAAAACATAGTATTTGTGAATCTAATGCTTTAAGATACACAACAATTGAACTGTTGGAGGCGTGATTGCTCTGAACTAACTGTGATGAACACACACTTCTCAAAAACTAAGTGTAAAAAAATTCATAAATATTCCGATTGAATCAACTGTGAAATGTGCACTAAGAAATAATAAATGAATTATTTTATTCAGCTTATTATTTAGGCTTTTATTATATAGGCTCTGTTTTAAACGGTGTTGTCAAACTGACATTTATGTCAAATACCATAAGGTTACAATATTATAAGAGTTTATACTGTCAAAAGCGGTAAGGTTACAATAGAAAAGTTAATATGGTCATTATGTTTCCATAAATATTCTAATTTTTCGTGCAACTTTCAAATTTTTTTCGTTCATAAGAACCATGTCCTGACAATAACAAACACAACAACAAAAAAGAATTAGCGAAATCGGTCTAGCCGTCCATGCGTGATGCCGTGACCAAGGGAAATAGGGATTCATTTTTATATATATAGATAGATGTATAGATAATAAATATCTTGTGTCATCCTTGAGGGCTGATTCACACCGGAACGGCCAGCAGCGGCGCGGCGGGCACTTACCTTGTATAATAATTTTATGATTTTAGCTCTAATTACAGAGTTCAAAAATTCGAAATTAAATACCATTAATTCAGTTTAGGCCCGCGGAAGGGACTTATGAAAGTCAAATTTTTAAGTTACTGAAGCTACTACTGTTTTGGAAGTTAGCCTTCAACTGATAAGACCGGCAAGAAACTCAGCAAGGTTACATTAAACATTTTTATATATTCTGACTATTTGGCTATTTTATTATCTCAATTTTATATTTAACAATTACAAAATACTTAATATAGGTAACGTTCAAAAATAAAAAAATAAACAACAACACTACAAAATAGAAAATAACATTAAATTCTTACAGCCTAATTAAGCAAATTAGAGGTGCACTGTGCAGGGAGTAGCTATTTTCATATATTTTTATCTTCAATATAATGAACTACCTTGTAAGACTCTCTTTGTTTTAAAACATTCTTAATACAACGTGTTACAAAATACCCCCTAAAAATATAATAAATTATCAAAGCCAACAACCCTAGTAAGCTGTCATGTCCGGGAACCAGATTATTTAACAGAAAGGCCTACATACCTATTTTACCTAATAATTGTCTACTCTAATAGTTTTTCTATTATTCATTTATAAAAATCAGTTTTTTTTTTGGTCTATGTTATACGTTACTACGGTACTTAAATATTGTGAATGGACTCATTATAAGGCCCCATTTTAACCTCCTTTCGGTTTTACGGGTAGTTTTGTAACACCTGTATATTTTTTGTTTTTTTTTTTTTTGTGAAGCAGTAGTGCACTTGTATCACTGTGTTTCGGTTAGAAAGGTAAGGCCAGTGAAATTACAGGCACATAAGATAACAGCTTCACGTCTTAGTTGACAATGCATTGGCGATCCTAGTGTTGCAAATGTCCATAGGCGGCGACGACTTACTATCAGGTAGACCGTCTGTTTGTTTGTCGGCCAAGATGCAATAATAAAAAAAGTACAAAAATTTATAGACATTTTATCAGCCCCCTTATTCTGCTAGTACAAACTTCGCCAGCGAGCCGCTTCACGGAGGCCTCTTAGAGCTTATCTCTCAGGTCGCGACGAAACATCCTCAAGTTAGTGTCATTTTCCATACAGAATCGAGCCCCAGTAAGTGGATTCACACCTGGTAGGTACCGTTGCGATCGTTTTCCTGCATTATTTTTTTAATGCATCTTTTGTATGGACTTATTTCGACAGGACAACGTCACTAGCCTATCTCTATCCACAGCTGGACATAGGTCTCACCTATGGCATGCCACTGAGCTCGATCTTCAGCTCTTAGTTCCCTACCGTGCGTATATCATCGCTCCATCTAGCTGGATGGCCCTACACTACGTTTACCAAACCGTGGTCTCCACTCAAGAACACGTCTGCCCCAACGGTTATCGGTTCTACGACAGATGTGACCAGCCCACTGCCACTTAAAATTGCTAATCCTTTGAGCTATATCGATAACTTTGGTACTCCATAAAGTAAATAATACTAAAATTACGCAATCCACATTGATTGAAGCGTAAAATGTTTAAATATTTGTCAAAATCAACGAGCCTCGCGAATTACATGAGAAAAGTCCTTGAGATTTAATAATAGGTATGTTTGCTTATTATAATTGTTTCCGGCCAGTATATCACCGTGTTTAATTGGCGGAGGCGATAAGTAATGAAGTAGGTACCTACTTGCTTGGTTGTGAGGAAAATTAAATAAAAATACGAACTATAATGTAATTTCACAAACACTTAGTACCATATGTTACCGGCTTAGCGTTTGAAAGACATGTAAAGAAATTCTGGCCTGATATTATTGACGCACTTACTGAATGTTCAGCTCATATAAAGCTAATACAAACTTCGTCGGCGGGCCGCCGTCGGATGCCTCGGAGTGCTTATCTCTCACGTGATTAGTAGTATTAGCGTAGTAAGCGACAGAGACAGAGCATAGAGGCTGCGACGAAACATCTTCGAGTTAGTGTCATTTTCCTTACAGAGGAACTTACTTACAGACTGCCTCCCCAGAGGCACGTTCATACACGTTTGAGGTATTTTTCGCTTGAATAGGTTTTCGCAGCCGGCAGGCGAGGGAGTTCCCCTTGCTGTGGCCGATGGCGCCAAAAGATGTTGCGGACTGGCGTCAAAATACTTTTTTATTCCACAGATTATGAATGTTCGTGAGTGTAGCCTTTTTGGTTTAGGCCTGTTTAAAAAGTGCTGCTTGTGGGGGCTGGTCTACTCTGATTAGTGGTTTTCTATTAGTCATTCGTAGTGAATTGAAATTGACTCTCGCTATACAATATTATCAATGAGACTTAATAGATTGTAAATATGGAGTTAATCTATAGACTCATAAAATAAATCCGAATGTAAGTTTGTTAGTTACGCTTTCACGCGAAAACTACTTAACCGGACATCATGAAACTTTGTACACATATTTATGGAGGTATTAGAAGTAACATAGGATACTTATTGCGCCGGGAAATGTTACATCCCTCGGGAACGCGGGGGACAGCTCACAACATCCAGACACAGAACAAAAGTACATGTTCATGCACACAAATGTTTGTTTTAGTTAGGAATCGAACCTACGACCTGCGACGTGGTAGTCAGGGTCTCTAGCCACCGAGCCAACTGGCCCGTCTTACATTATTATAAATTATTGCTAAAATAATGAGACGAAATAAATTGCTAAGTTTATCGCCGGCTCTTCCTAGTAAAAACGTCCTTCCGAACCAATTGTAGAGTCAGCCTATTCATAAGTCCTTTTAACTCTTCCAGTCGTGGTGGTGTCACTAACCACTTTTTCCAGATGTTTTTAATTAAAAACAGCGCTTTCTCTCGGTTGTTGGTTGCACTTACACGATAATACACATCTTCTTTGACAAACACTGAGTAATACATTTCTCTGCACATCGGTCATGAAGTCATTACTAAAGAAATAAGTAGTATAGCTCTTAGTGCAGAGTTCGTCCGGGGAAGTACTACCACCTTTATCATTTCTGCCGTGAAGCAGTAGTACACTTGTATTACTGTGTTTCGGTTAGAAAGGTAAGGAGGCCGGTGAAATTACAGGCACATGAGACTTAACAACTTCACGTCTCAGGGTCGACAACGCATTGGCGATGCCCCTAGTGTTGCCAATCTCCATAGGCAGCGGTGACCACTTACCATCAGGTGGACTGCTTGTATGTTGGCCCAAGTGGGATAAAATAAAAATGTTATTTACATGCTTAATACGTTTGACGGAAAGAGTTGAAGGCCTAGTACCTGGATGGGGTTTCTTTACTAATGTAGTTACTACCGTATTCTTTATTATAAAGCTCGGTCATATATTCCTAGAATATTTTTTTTCTCACAAAAGAAGGAACTTGAAAACCTTTTACCTTCGTATTCTAATGATATTGTAGCAGTTTTCATTGCCCGAAAATACAGAAACAACGTTTTCTAAAAATAAAACCTTGCTAGATCGATTTATCGCCCCCGAAACCCCCTGCATACTAAATTTCATGAAATTGTTGGAGCCTATTCCGAGATTCAGATTATATATTAGAATTGCTCGTTTAAGGGTATTAGATTTATAGAATTGGCTATTGCAAGGATAATAAGATTTGCAATAAAATTTCCTATAATGAGTAAGTTCGTGACTACAATGGAGGAAACAGAGTAAAAAACCAATGCATAGTGGTAAGGGTAATTATAAAATACTTGCTACCGTTCTGCGGTTTCACCTGCATCACCGAGATTGCAGCCTATGTTTCTCGGGAACTGTGACTTTCATTTGGACAGGCAAATTGGCTTATTTGGTCATGGACCCTGACTGGAAAATTTTCTCTACTTGCAATCTCCCCCTTATTCAGCTAATACAAACGAAGGCGAGCCGCTTCACGTAGGCCTCGGAGAGCCTACCTCTCACGTGATTAGTAGTATTAGCGTAGTTAGCGAATGAGACAGAGCACGGAAGCCGCGACGAAACATTCTTGAGTTAGTGTCATTTTCCTTACAGAATCGAGCCCCAGAGTCTGAATTTTAGGTTTAGTTTTGCACCGAGCTACCACGGATTGATTGAAAATGATGTGTCATGTGTATGTTGTTATACTAGGTAGATAGTCAAATACCGACGGCCTCAGGACGTCTTTTTAATGATAATATCTTAAAAAGCACCCCATGCTTTATTTTACTATAAAATTTTTTTTTTCTTATTTACACTTTTCTTAATTCAAATTCATTTTCCATTTTTAGTTGAATTTTCTATAAAAGTGGACAATCTGTGCCGTGGGGGTTACAGCACAAGCAATCAGTGCACTTGCGGCGCCTCCCCACAGACAATGGCCGTGCCCTGCGTGACCCTCGTCTTGCTCGCCAGAAGACCTGTATAATGCTACAGACGCAGTACGTCTGGCAGAATTCTGGTCTAAACAAATTTTGCCAAAACGATCGACACGCAAATAATAATATAAATGCGTGTTTTTTAGTTTTTTTTAAATATTTTTTTATTTTTATAGTTAAATCGCTAATCATGAGTATCCTAGTAAAGATAACGGGTCTAACTGTTTTAAATATTGAATTATAATCGGTCCTCGATAAATCTACAAAGTTTGAATGAAATCTGACCGTTTAAAGTGGGTCAAAATCGTCAAAAGAGTCGGTTACATACAAACATATAGGTGAAACTAATAAGAGATTTTTTAATACGTTTATTCGACCGATTGCTTAAGTCTAACTTATTCTAACATAATAAATTTAATCATGGGTTAAGACCTAGAAAGAATGTATGCATCAATAACATGCGTTTTTATCTGTGCTCAGTAGCCCTGACTAAGAATGAACGGTTAAAGTTCTAGGCTGGGTCTAGTCGCATGATCAGGTACAATTTTAAATTTTGTGTTTAATTAAAATTATAACGTTTACATTAATACCTACCTTATAAAATAAAAAAATAAAAAAAGCCTTTTATTTCATGCAAGTAACATTACATAATAAAATTTAATCTAACTTGAATGTGTTGAGTCTAATGAGTGTGTGATTAACAAATATTGTTTGTTGAAATAATATTATTATTTCCACTTGCAAGAACCCCTTCTCGGGTAAAGGCCCCCTCCAAAGATAGCCAACCTTCTCGAGATTGGGCTACTTCAACTCAGTTTGTAGTGTAGTTTCTTTTTTTATATCTTCTTCCCATCTAGTATATGGTCTTCCCTTCTTTCTTTTTCCTAGTGGGCACTTCCACATAGCAACTTTTTTTTGTCCATCTGTGGTCCTGAAGGCGTGCTACATGACCAGCCCATTTCCATTTTAAAGTTAAGGCTTGATCTAATACATCAGTTGCTTTGATTTTTCTCTGATTTTTGAGTGTCGGATTTTCTGCATTTTCTTTAAATTTAGCATACTACGCTCCATTCCTCTTTGGCATGTGACTATTTCACCCGACTACGGCGAAGCCAAAGGAGGGTTATGATTTTGACCGGTATGTATGTGTGTATGTATGTTCATCTGTTCCCTGATAACTTTTAAACTACTTATCGTAATTTGGCAAACGAGGTATCGTTCGAAGCGTCTTGATCGTCTGCTGGTTATAGGATATGTGACGTCACAATAAATTAGATATGGCGCTCTCTACAGGACATAAAGGCATTAACTATACAAATTCTTATAAGTGACACGATAATGTTTATTTATTGTTATAATTTGGCCATCAAACTATTGATTACTTATATTATATATAATTCAATAAAATCTAAATAAAAAAATGTAAACCGAATCTGCAAATACTTTATTACGAAATTATAACCCCAAAATAATTTAAATAAA
Source organism: Habrosyne pyritoides (assembly GCA_907165245.1). NCBI lineage: Eukaryota > Metazoa > Arthropoda > Insecta > Lepidoptera > Drepanidae > Habrosyne > Habrosyne pyritoides. The sequence goes on along the minus strand of OU015610.1, from coordinate 7,759,311 downwards.
AAAAATAAGTTCAAAAACTAAAACCCGATACGAAAAATTACGCTTTAAAAAGTATGGAACAAGAAAATATTCTCATGTGAAATTGTTATATACAAACTATCCAATATTTATTGTCTATTAAAAAAACTCACACATAATATATTTTAAAGTATTTAATACCTGTTCATAGTGATGTTCAGAGGATAGCCGTGGTTGTATGCCACCTCATACATGGTCATATGGCTCATAAATATTGGATAGTTTGTATATAACAATTTCACATGAGAATATTTTCTTGTTTCATACTTTTTAAAGCGTAATTTTTCGTAGTCGGGTTTTATGTTCATTATATTGTTGCTGAACTTCCATGTTTGGCATCCATATAATAAGCAAGGCAGAAGGCAATAATTTAGGACTTTAGTTTTGAGATTCGTAGGTACCTACTTTAGTTAGCATCAAATAAGTACTATAGACTGTAATGGTTTTATAATGTGCAAAAAATAAATAAACAAAAAAAAATGTCGTCAGCAAAAAGTCGGGGAACTGCGACTTTTTTTATCGAACCATAGTTCACTTGCTGATATTTAATCTTCATTACATAACAATAAAAAATTATGTACAATCGACAAAGTTTAACCAAAAAAAAATTACGTGTATTCACATACCTTTAACTACCACTTAACTTTAAATGCATTATCAAAGAATTATGTTAAACTAACTATTCCCCGCGATTTCACCCGCCATCCTGAGGGATGTCACATCACATGAATCATTCTATCCATTGAAGAAAACCGCATCAAAATCTGTTGCGTAGTTTAAAAGATCTAAGCGCACAGACAGCGGGAAGCGACTTTTATTTATACTATACTAGCTGTCCCCCGCAGTTTCACCCGCGTTCCCGAGAGATATAACAACTTTACCAGCACAAAAAATATACTATGTTACTTCTAATACCTCCAAGAATATGTGGACAAAGTTTCATGATGATCGGAACCAGTTTTCGCGTGAAACATACATAATATTCAGTAGGGACAGATATTGATAATCATTATTTGGAACCCTATGTACGACTGTAACTCACACCAGTCATTTATCAACAGCTGAAGTATTTTTTTTTGGATTTTAATGACCTGGTCGGTTGGACAACAGCCGAACATAAGTGTATCAACCCTGCTATTCTATAGGGCAAATTACATTAGCTCGAGGATGTTTCGTCGCGGTTTACGCTCTGTCTCTTTCGCTAACTACGCAAACACATGAGAGGTCGGCACCGAAGCCTAGTTGAGCTGAATAAGGAGTAAGTTACCAACTACAGTGGACCCCCGGTAATCCGACAAATGTAATGTCAGCGCAGGGTAGTGTCGGACTATCGAATTTGTCGGACTATAGAGTACTGCCTTAGACCCCGGAGGCCGGATTTTTTTTAAAAAGAGTACCTTGTTATCCGACAAATTAGATATCAAAATTATAACATTGTACCTATGGTGGAGCGAGGTATGAGACTCCTCCATTTAAAAGGGAAGATCTTCCGTACATCAGAAGGTTGCGTGTTCATATCAGGGGTCGGGGTCATAAATGCCGGAGATAGCAGCTCCCGAACATGCGAAATAAAACTCATGTGATTCGTAAAATAGTCGGCAATATTTTATCCCATAAAAGAAACAGCAGTGTCAAAACCTCCGTCAACGGCTCTATAGATATGTCACCTCTGTAGTAATATTACACATTGAACACTAAGGAGGGCGATATGGTAATCGCCACATACCTGAACTACAAATCACATTATTAAAAATTTGCTAAAATAATGTGCGTGTATGATTGGTAAGTAGAATTACAGGGGGCGTCGGATTAGACAGGGGCCAGATTACCGGAGGTCCACTGTATTTACAAGTATGTTATCTAGTTAGGAGATCAATAAAAACGCGACCTTGCGTCGTATCTCAACAAAATTCACATTAAGTATTTCGTAATCCGATTAAGCTCCTAATAGTTAAACAAACGTCTTGTTTGTACGTCGAATCAAGGTTCTATTTGATTATCAAACGAATATTGAGTATATATACCAACTGTCGTATCTTGGACATCATTCCAGTTTCAAAGATCTCCAGTGTTAAGATGAAGGTAGGAAGTTGAACATGAAGTGATTTATTATATTTGAAATAGCAAGAGTTAGGCAGTTTGTCACCTTTGTGGTATAAAAACATACGTCGAATTTAAAACCTTATGTCGGTTTATTAGAGTTCAATATAAATTGTGCCTTATTGTGGTGCTAGATGATTTTTAACGATTTTTTGGACCAATTAAAATTGATTGGTGACAATAAAATTATAATCAATATTTATTATTAGCGGTTCCACTAGCGTTCCCGAGGGATGTTATATTTTCACGGGATAAAAATGACCCTAAGTTTTAATTCAAGATATAAACTATTCGTGTGCCAATTTTTATCTAAATCAGTTAAGTAGTTTTGGTGTGAAGGAGTAATAATTATTCATACATTTATCAAACCTCCCAAGTATTCCCAATTATAATGTAAGCTTGCTAATATCGCAGAGACACAGGGATAAAGCTCTCAATCTTCTACATAATACATAAGGGAAATTGGGTTTCTTTGATGCACTATCACCTCAAAACTACTGAACATATCAGGATGGAACTGTTACTATTCGACGCCGAATTTTGCCTAGTTATACGCTATATATGATATCGATAAACGCGGGTGTCACCGCGGGGGACTGCTAGTATCACACCTCTTCGGGTATAATGGGTGAGAAGATTTTTATTAATTGCCTTTATTTTCCAGGTTTTCGTAGCTATTGTCCTGGCCATTGGATCAGTATCAGCCTTAGGGTCTGGACCCTATCTACCGAGTGGATGGAGACCACAGGGACCTTCATTTTATCTTCCTACAGAGGTTCAGGTATGTTAAGTCTAATATATTTGTAGACTACACAAAAATACAAATATCTTGTAACTAATTCCGCTGGATCGCCTTCTCTGTCAAGCTGACAGCAGGTCTAATACATCCTGACGACGCTTCATGTAGAAGTGAGACACGTGTTGGTTTCCTGCTAAGTTCTTTGGAACTTGACAGAGACGGAGGTTCACCGAAATTGGTAACTAGATATTTTTTTTTTTCTATAATCTTCACTACATATTATAAAACAAAGTCGCTTTCTCTGTCCCTATATCCCTATGTATGCTCTTTAAAACTACGCAACGGATTTTGATGCGGCTTTTTTTAATAGATAGAGCGATTGAGAGGAAAGTTTTTATGTATAATACATGTGACATCCCTCGGGAACGCGGGTAAAACCGCGGGGGACAGCTAGTAATCTTATAATGGATTTGTGATGCTGGTGTTGCAAATGTCCATAGGCGGCGGTGACTACATACTATGCACTTCGGTGGATCGTTTGCTTGTTTATTGGTCTACTTGACGTAAAAACTTTTAACTATTACTTGGAAACTGACCTCTATTGTGGTAAAGCAAGCATATCATGTTGCCACCACTAATTTGGAACACATCAGGCTGATGATGAATTTTGTCTTCCAGTGTTTTTTCAATATTAGGTATCTATCTTTGGTAATCAAGAGGTATATAGTGAGGTATACCTTCATGGTTTGATTCTCGGGTCAGGCAATGAAACAGCGTTTCTTTGAGACTTGGGCTTAATATGTCCACTGTGGTATGTGGCTCTTATTATTGAGACTTCTGCCTACCTCTTCAGAGATCACTGTATTGATATAAAAAGGTTTTTTAATCTAGTTTTAAAACGAATCCGTCTAATATTATATTTGACTGGCCAGTTGGCTTGGTGGTTAGCGACACTGACTGCCAAGCCGATGGTTTGATTCCCACACCCCAGACAAACATTTGTGTGCATGAACATGTCTGTGTTCTGTGCCTGGGTTTAAATATCTATATACGTATGTATTTAGCAAAAAAAATAAGTAGTATATGTACCTAATATAGCACTAATCTGTACATAGTACAGCTCTGCTTAGTTTGGAATCAGATGACCGTGTGTAAAGAATGTCCCAGGATATTTATTTAATATTATAAATGCGAATGTTTGTATGTATCGATGTTTTTTACTCTTTCTCGCAAAAACAACCGGACATTTACTGATAAAGTAGTAATTATATTTGTGAAAAGTTCAATTATGAAATAAAATCGATAAGTTTTATCCTAAAAATACACTTATTAAACTAATCAAATTTGATAAGAAAATTTGACTCTGTGACCGCTTACCATTGTTAAAGATTATTAGGAATAGAAGCGATAATTTTCACGATAAACTAAAGGTTAATCATCAAGGTTTGAAGTTCTATTCACGTACCGGATGTCTGTGGCAATAGTTTTTATATGGAAAAACCAAACGGCGTTCCAAGAAGTGCGTCTATTTTTATAAAATTTATCAAATTCCACATTTTCTTTTTTTTTTGTAACTTTAAAGGTTGTGGAATTTACGAAAGAGGTATTTATCTTAGTTTCAATACAGGCAAAGTTTAATAACTGTCTATACACTTTATAGTCTTTCCAAAAACCTTACTAATTATAAATGTGAATGTAAGTTTGTTTGTTACGCTTTCACGCGAAAACTACTTAACCGATCATCATGAAACTTCGTACACATATTCTTGGAGGTATTGGAAGTAACATAGGCAACTTTTTGTGCCGGGAAAATGTTAATTCCCCGGGGAATTAAAAAATTAAAATGTTAATTCCCTCGGGAACGCGGGGGAAACCGGGACAGCTAGTACTATTATAAATTCGAAAGTTTGGATGGATGTTTGTAAATCATGGCTGATCGGATTTGGATGAATTTTGGCACAGAGATAGATTATAGTCTCGAATAGCACATAGGCTTTTCATTTAGGGAATAGGTAACGTCCCTAGGAAAAGCGGGTGAAACCACGGCGGACTAGGGTAATATACAATATTTATTTTTATTTATTTCATAGGCATATACAACAGATCACAATCGAATAAAAATGTAAAATTGAAACAAAAATATTTAGTCTAGATTGAGAACCAAGAGCGTATACACACAGCATGATAAGCTTAACGTACTACAAAAACATAGAAATAAAACTTTAAATCTTAACCTATTTAAAAAAAACCACTAAATTATATATTTAATATTAAAGTACAAATAAAAATTAATTATATTATCAAATATCAACAACAGATGTTTAGTTTAACCAAAATAATAATTTACCTCACATACCCCAGGTTTATTTAATAGGCAAAATGTGAGAGATAAAAAACCCAACATTAATAATTTCTGTTTTGGGTTCTAATTATTCCGATAAATCAAACAAAAATATATAAAAAAATTCGAAACTCCAAAATTAATTACAATATTATATAAACTGATTAGACACCACGGTTTCTCTAGAATAATAAACACAAATTTCTTGGTTTTTATTTTTATTAATAATACCAATTTGAATTCGATATTCATTGAAGACAGGACAACGTCTGTCGGGTCACCGCAAACATTACAAAAGCAATCTACGTTACTGGACTGCCCGTTAGCATGGTCAGATAGCCATATTATCGCGCTGATCGTAGGTTCGATTCTCAAACCGGACATTTGTGTGCATGAACATATTTGTCTGTTGGAAACGTACGGATTCATAACGTAGAAGGTATATCAGATATCTGTCATAGCCCAAGCAGTACAAGCTCTGATTAATTTGGGATCAGCCCCCTTATTCAGCTAATACAAACTTCTCTTCACGGAGGCCTCGGAGAGCTTACCTCTCACGTGATTAGTAGTATTAGCGTAGTAAGCGACAGAGATAGAGCATAGAGGCCGCGACGAAACATCCTCGAGTTAGTTAAATTTTCCTTACAGAATCGAGCCCCAGATAATGGATAGGATATTTATTTATTTAAACAAAAAAGTGTTGCTAATGTCTATAGGCGGTGACCACTTACCATCAGTTGGACCGTCTGCTTGTTAGTCGGCCAAAGTGGTAAAAAAAGGAAGGTAATTATATTTTATTGTTTACAGAAACCAATAGTAGTATCTGTAAAAGAGTCGGTAATAGAAGAGACAGTCGCATCTGGCTCCGACTCCCTCCAGGAGTACGGACCTCCCAAAGTGGTGGAGGTCCCTCAGGACATCAGCAACCAAGGGCTTCCTGATGCAGTCACCGAGCAGACGTTCTTAGCCATCCAAGCCAAGTTCAATCAGGAAGCTCTAACTGCTTCTGTATTTGAACAGAACCAAGAGGCTGCAGGTATGAAGATAGAACTATCTCTTGCTTTTTAACATTTGTGGTGAATTATTTCTCAAATAAATACTCCTGTATTTTAGCCACAATGTGCCTGATGACCACAAAACTATTATGTACTTTGGTTTGTTAATGGAATTCCCCAGATTTCTCGAGTGAATTGTCAAGGCTCCGTCGATCTCGGTATTTCTTTTAACCGTAGTATTATTCCATAACTCTGAACTAAATATAAATAAATTATATGCTCTTAAGTAGTATTAAAAAAAACGGTATTGTTTCTCGTGTCTGATCCGCTGAAGGGCCATTTAAGTATTACGTGTGCAAAATTGTTGTTATTTTAACCTAACTCTACCTATGTCTTCAAAATTACATTCTTGTCTTGGACATAAAACATTAAATATGTATTCCAGTTAACACTCAACAAGATGTAATAGAAGAAGCAGTGACACTAGGAGTTATTTCTGTCGAAGAGACAACCACAGCTGCACCTGTAGCTACAGAAGAAGTAGTCACAGAAGAGAAATTCGCTGAATTTATTGAAGCAACGACAGATGCTTCCGTTCTTACCGAAGAAAAAACTACAGAGTCTATCGCACTTGACGCTGAAATCGCTGCTGCAGAGTTGGTCGAAAAGGTTAAAATTAATATCCAAAATGTACAGGAAGCTGGAGCTGCAGAAATTGAAAGCACTGAACAAAGCGTTGTTATTAATCAAGAAGTAACAGAAACAGCTGCATTGGAGCAGTCTGTCGTGGCTGTGGAAGAAGTAGTTCAACTGGAAGTTAAAGCAGTTGAGGAAGGTGTACGGAACATCGCCGAAGCATTAGTAAACTTGGAAAATGAGATCAAAGCTGAGCAGGTAGAGTATATTTTTAATTGTTTTTGAACCTGTAATTCTAGTGGTAAAGCATCATGCCAGATAGAGACCTGATATTTGATTCCTTTATGGTAAATTACACTAGCTGCACGGTGTTACGTGACAGGCTCAATGCTTTGTCTCTTTCGCTCATTACGCGAGAGCGGTCCTTTCGTGCTTTCTTTTAGAAGTGCTTACTAGCTGATGTTTTAACAATTCAACGCTTCATACCCGTTTATGTATTTGAATGCTGATAAAGAATAAATCTATTTTATTTTCCAGGTACAAAGTCAGATAGAAGTAAAGACAATTCAAGAAAACTCTGCGTAAGTTAAACCAAAATATATTTGTATATTGTTAACCGGTTTCACCCGCGAAGTTTTTCGCTCTATCAGTCCACTATCCCCATGCAAAATATCAAGACAACAAATAAACAAACTCTCTTTTAAAAAGCACGTAGCGTGCGGTATCTTATATCTACTTATCGATATCTCGAGTAGAAGAGCTCTTAGCGCAGAGTTCGTCCGGGGAAGTACTACCCTCTTACCCATTTCAGCCTCGAAGCAATGGTGTGTTTCGGTTAGAAAGTGGGCAGGTAAAATTACAGGCACATAAGACTTAATAACTTCATGTCTCAAGGTCCACATTGGCGATGCCGTTAATGTTCCAAAAGCCCATAGGCGGCGGTGACCACTTACCATCAGGTGGACCGTCTGCTTGTTTGTCACCGAAAATGATGATGGCTATGAATATTTCTATAAATTTCAGATCCTTGGAACAAGGTCCAGTTGGTTTCCTCGAGTACGGACCTCCTGGCTTCAAGGAATACGGACCCCCGAAAGAAGATGACCGTCTCCGATCTCTCATTCAGGTACTGTCTCTAGTTCCCGAGGGAACTGATATTCCCCCGGAATAGGTATCCTATGCCATCTATATTTCATGATTCATTTAAAATAATCTCGTTTAGATTTAGGTATATGTAATGCGATCAAGTTTTTATATAAAAAAAAAACCGATAGGCCATTTGGCTTGGTGGTTAGCGACTGACTGCCAAGCCGAAGGTCGCGGGTTAGATTCCCACAACATTTGTATCCATGAACATGTCTGTTTGTTCTGTGTCTGAGTGTAAATATCTATATAAATAAGTATTAAAAAAACGTAAAACACGTAATACAAAATTCACTTTTCCTATTGAGGTATTTTATACTATGAAGTACTCATACCAAATAAGGTAATTTTAGTGTTCGACTAATTGTTGATTATAAATATCTATATAAATGTATTATATGTAGTATATCAGTTATCTGGTTTCCATAGAACAAACTCTGCTTAGTTTGGGACCAGATAGCTGTGTTTAAAGAATGTCCCAGGATATTTATGAAAAAAAAAAGAGATAGATATTTATAGCTGTCGAAACGCGCTTTTAAGATTCTTATAAATTTAGCTTGTTTCACAAACGTAATATATACTAGCTGTCCCCGCGGTTTTACCCGCGTTCCTGAGGGGCATTACGTTATCCGAGGATAAAAAGTCACCTATGTGTTATTCCAGGATATCCTCTATACAGAATTTTACAAAACTACCCGTAAAGCCGAAAGGAGGTTAAATGGGGCCTTATAACGAGTCCATTCACAATATTTAAGAACCGTAGTAACGCTGTATAACATACCCCAAAAAAATAAAAAAAACTGTTTTTTATGAATGAAAAATAGAAAATTATTAGTAGACAATTATTAGGTAAAATAGGTACGTAGGCCTTTCTGTTAAATCTGGTTCCCTGACATGACAGCTTACTAGGGTTGTTGGCTTTGATAATTAATTATATTTTACGGGGTATTTTGTAACACGTTGTATAGTGCCAAGTTGCATCTATATTCCTTTGGTAGTTTTTGCGTGAAAGAGTAAGACACATCCTTATATACAAACATTCCCATTCATAATATTAGTAAGGTGTACATCGAAACATACTCCCGTAGTTTATTATTAACATGAAACTCGCCTTCGACTGATTAATCTAATAAATTAAGCCTGTAATAAAAGAAAAAAAATTATGTATCATACACGTAAACTTTTCAGATGGAATTTTCTACAGGACATTGTTAACCACAATAAAATCTATTGCGCAGTTTAAAAGAACATCGACAGACAGACAGAAGTTGTGTCATACTGTTCTGAGGTCATTACGTTCTACATTCATTAAAAAACTTTCCATTTCAGGAAACCTCTGATGAATCTGAATCATCGTATGAAAGCAACGAAACAAGGAGAAGGCGGTTTTCACCGAAATTCAGGTAATTTCCTAATTATAAAAAAAAAAAAATATACTTAATACTTTCCCGAGTAGTAGAGCTCTTAGTGCAGAGTTCGTCCGGGGAAGTACTACCATCTTACCCATTTCTGTCTTGAAGCAGTAGTGCACTTGTATTACTGTGTTTAGGTTAGAAAGGTAAGGGGGGCGGTGAAAATACAGCCACATGACACTTCACGTCTCAGGGTTGACAGCGCATTGGCGATGCCCCTAGTGTTGCAAATGTCCATAGGCGGCGGTGACCACTTACCATCAGGTGGACCGTCTGCTTTTTTGTCGACCCATGTGGTATAAAAAATATATATATATATATTTTGGGCCAGTTGGCTTGCTGGTTAGAGGCCCTGACTGCAACGCCGCAGGTCGTAGGTTCGATTCCCACCTAGGTCAAACATTTGTGTGCATGAACATGTCTGTTTGTTCTGTATCTTATCTGTATGTAAGTATGTATTTAAAAAGTAGTATGAATGACGAATATCTCGGGACATTCTTTTACACACGGCTATCTGATCCCAAACTAATCAGAGCTTGTACTATGGAAACCAGATAACTGATATACTACACATACTAGTTTTATTTCTAAATACATACTTATATATTATAGAACAGACATGTTCATGCAGACAAATGTTTGTCCTGTGTGGGAATCGAATCCGTGACCTTAGGTTTGGCAGTCAGATCGTTAACCACCAAGCCTTGGCTTATATATAGTATATCAGTTATTTGGTTTCCATAGTACAAGCTCTATTAAGTTTGGGGTCTGAAGTTGGTTTACATTATTGAACTAAGTAATCGAAGTTAATAAGAGTAAAATGTGTTTATCATCATCATCAGCCTATATCCGTCCACTGTTGGACATAGGCCTCACCTATGGCACGCCACTGAGCTCGATCTTCAGCTCTTTGTTTCCAACCGCTGCCAGCCAGCTTGCGTATATCATCGCTCCATCTAGCGGGAGGGCGCCCTACACTACGTTTACCGAGCCGTGGTCTCCACTCTAGAACACGTCTACCCCAACGGTTATCGGTTCTACGGCAGATGTGACCAGCCCACTACTACTTCAGCTTGCTAATCCTTTGAGCTATGTCGATAACTTTGGTTCTCTGACGGATGACTTCATTTCGAATTCATGTGTTTATACAATGCCTTTAAAAGCACATCTGAATACCAGTTTGGAATGTTGTTTTTACTGAGAAGCGACGGGATTAAACTCAACCATTATTACATACATCTTGTTGGGTTTCGCCCGCGTTCCCGACGAATGTTTTATTATTCTGTTCTTTTTATCATCAATAGCTCTCGAAGCGCACGCGATGTAAATAATTTTTTAAGTCATTTTTTTACACTTTGGGTTACATTATAATAGTAATATAGCCTTGTATTCAGATCTCTAAAAACTGATTACAATGAATTAAAACTTAAAACTAATGTTCTTAATCTAAATAACCATTTCACTAATATCTGATCCTTGGTTATCATCCCTAGATCTGTTTGCCAGACAGCAAAGGCCTCCAACCTTTTCCGTTCACTCTTTTCTTGAGCCACTCTGTTCGATATGACTCCCGCCACTTGTCTGATGTCGTCATCCCACCTTTTCTGCGGTCTACCTCTCTTCCTTTTCCCTTTTCTCGGGTACCATCGTGTTACCTTGGCTTACATTATTGGAGTCATTTCTTTTTTTGAAAATATAATATTGCCTATGTCCCCCGGGGATAGTGTAGTTTCCCAACCGTGAAAGTTTTTTCAAATCGTTCCAGTAGTTTCGTAGCCTATTCAATGCCAACAAACATTATATGATTATTAATAGTATTTATAAATATTTTCATTTTATGTGCTGTGATGGAAACTAGTACCTATATTAAAAAAATTATAACCAGCTGTCCCCCGCGGTTGCAACCGCGTTGGGGAGGTCTGTAATGCTCGAACTATCAAACGCGCTCAATGATTTTTTTGAATGAAAGGATGTAGCACGCTTACCCAGAAAATGCTTATGCATTCTAGCCTTGAATATATCCAGGTTGAAGGTGTCGGGAAACACTGACCCCGGAAGAGAGTTCCACTCCTTTGCTGTTCGTATTACGAACGAAGTTAAATTCTTTGAAATTCTCGCCTTTTCTTTACTATAATATGCATTTACTATACATATAAACCTTTCTTTAGAATAATTCTACCTATTGATGTAAACGACATCAAAGTCCGTTGCGTAGTTTAAAAGATCAAACCGCACAGACGGCGGGAAGCGACTTCGTTTTATACTATACTTGCGACCCGCCCCGGCTTCGCTCAGGTGCAATGTAGATACTAATACATATAAACCTTCCTCTTCAATCACTCTATCTACTAAAAAAAACCGCATCAAAATCCGTTGCGTAGTTTTAAAGATTTAAGCATACATAGGGATATAGGGACAGAGAAAGCGACTTTGTTTTATACTATATAGTGATAAACTTTTTAAATTTTCTTCTTTTAACGAATTGATTTTCAATTATTAACATTTATTTAGTAGCTTTTGACGAGCAAGTTTTATCAATAAAAAAAAAGTTTTTTCCACGCGAATTCATAGGTTTTCCCTAAAATTTTCAAAAATGATAATGGTTGAACCCTAATTATGTATAATAAATTCCATGTAAGCTGCCAAACGAGCAATATTCGTCATTATTATTATGAACATAAAGGTTATTGTTTAATTCTAGGTATTTCTAGATGTTTCATTCATTTATTATATTTAATATACTTGTGGTTTGCGGTTTTGTTTTATAATTATATTAGGTATAGAAAGTATTAATAGAATATGGAGTAATACTATGTTGTAGATAAATTAATAAACACTAACGCCGCTTTATCTATATATCTTTTTTTGATATATTTACGCTGTTCTTAGTGTAATATAGTAAATTTGCTATCGCCCGCGGTTATACCGCATACCTGAGTGCAAGCGTTTTCTACATTCTTTATCATACAAACACAAACTTTCTCCATTTCACCCTCATCAAGATTAGTTTTTGAGTAAAAAAGCGTATGTTCTTCTCCAGGATATAATATATCTCCTTGCCAAATTTCATTATGAACGGATCAGCCGTTTAGTCGTGAAAAGGAAACAAACAAAATTTCAAAGAAAATACAATCCATTTATTCAGTTTAGGTCCTCGGACGGCACTTCTGAAGGTCAAATTTAAAGTTACTGAAGCTACTAAAAACAGAGTTACTTTCACTTTTATAATATTACCAGCTGTCCCCCGGGATTTAACCCGCGTTCCCGAGGGATGTAAGATTTTCCCGGCACAAAAAGTATCCTATGTTACTTTTAATACCTCCAAGAATATGTGTACAAAGTTTCACAATGATCGGTTAAATTTATTTGCGTGAAAGCGTAACAAACAAACTTACATTCGCATTTATAATATTAGTATGGATATTTCTATTTTAATTAATTAATTTATGTAAAAACCAGTCTATTGAGTATTTAAAAATAGACAAATTCATAAAATATGACCTACATTTCATAAATAATATGATTTTTAAGTGCATATTCAACCACACAGCTTAAGCAGCTATAGTATGAGACTGTCACCAAATATATCGGCATTGCTTTGTTTAGAAGCTATATTGTACGTAATAAGCCTTCTATTTATTGGAGAGAAATATCCCAAAATTGACTTTGCCATTTTTTCACTGAAAAACTTATAATTACAACGTCTAGGGAATTTCAAGGGTGCACTAAAATTCTCTCATTATTTTTTCATTCATCATTCTCATCTTTTTAATTAATTTGTTCATAATATTGTGCTAAATCTATAAATATAAAAATGAATCCCTATTTCCCTTGGTCACGGCATCACGCATGGACGGCTGGACCGAATTCGCTAATTCTTTTTTTGTCGTATTAGTTATTATCAGGAGAAGGTTCTTATGAAAAAAAAATAAGAAAGTTGCGTGGAAAATTAGAAAATTTAAGAAAACTTAACCACTTTACTAGCGCTTTTAACAATATAAATTTTTTGAATATAGCCTGTTTAACATTATTGTCAGTTGGCGCGATTGACAGAATGCACGCTGCAAATATCGTTTAAAATTGTGGTAGCGGTCGGCATTATATTGATAAAGTAATTTATTTATAATTTCTTATAGCATATTTCACTGTCGATTCAATCGAAAGAATCGAATTCAATGTTCATAGTTCAGACAGGACAACGTCGGTCGGGTCAGCTAGTATGGAATATATTCTATGGTCAGGAAACAAAAGAGGTATTAGTTCTCTAACGAACCTGCTAATGATATACAATTTTTTTACAGGCCTACAATTAATCAACGAAAACAACATTGACACTGACATGGAGATCATGAAACGACGGCTAATAAAAGCAGGAAAAATATATTACAATACTTTAATAATCATTATCTAACTGTAACACGAAATGTAAAAAATATTAAGATAAAACCTTTGTGTTATGTTATATTATTAAACGAATGAATCGTTTGTTACCTTGTTTTTATTTTGGTCGTCATCATCAGCCTATCTCCGTCTGCTGGACATAGGCCTATCGTACGCCACGTTATTTTGGTAGCCTTCATTATACTTCGCTTAACCAAAGAGGACTAATAATAGGCTATGTAACAAACAGGCAGGTGGTCCACCTGATGGTAAGTGGTTACCGCCGCCAATGGACATTTGCAACACCAGGGACTTTGCCAATGCGTTGTCGAACCTGAGACATGAAGATGTTAAGTCACATCACTACATAGTATAAAACAAAGTCGCTTTCTCTGGCCCTATATCCCTATGTATATGCTTAAATCTTTAAAACTACGCAATGGATTTTGATGCGGTTTTTTTTAATAGATAGAGTGATTGAAGAGGAAGGTTTTTATGCATAATACATGTGACATCCCACGGGAACGTTGGTAAAACCGCGGGGGAAAGCCAGTGTACTTATAATTTAATTGAGACTGCAGTTTGTTTATGTCTTGACACAAACCATATTTTCTCACGGCGCCCGATATGCAGTATTTCCCACCGAGCACAAATATAAATAAAATAACATTAAAAATTCGTAACACATTATCCTCATTCATTCTATTTTCGTCTCTCAGATGACCAGAAATTCTTGTTTTAGTGATGTACCTACTGATTTTAAATTTTCGAATATCCCAATCGATTTTTCTTATCGATATTCTCTCGGATATTAATTTAAATATTTTTTGTCAAAAAACACACTGTAGAATTGAATCTTTGTTTATTAATTCTTAGATTGTGTTTATCATCATTTATTTTTCGTCACACAAAAAGGTTGCGGTTCAGAATTTCAAAAGCCTTCCCATGAGAAGTTTCACTTCATATTTGACAACCATCTCAAAGCGAACAACAGGATATAGGCACTCAACAGTTGAATCAACTGCCTGCCTGATAATTAAATAATAATCATATAGTGTAAATAGAGTCGAATAATAGAGTATAATATATAATTTTTAAAATAATTTATACCACTGTATCACCATATGTTAATATATTTAGTCTGTCGCATTAGGCTTGCCTCTTAAGATAGACGTAAGTTTCATGGTTAATAAATAAATAAATATTGGATTTGTCTGTCTGTCCTATATAAATCAAGATGGTTTTGACCGTTGATGAAAATTGATATATCGTCAGAACATGCGATATCTCGAATAGAACTATAAATTATATCAATTAACCTCATAGAAGATATAGACAATAAATTAAAGCGGGCCAGTTGGCTTGGTGTTAGAGACCTTGACTGTCAAGCCGCAGGTTGTGGGTTCGATTCCCAACCAGGACAAACATTTGTGTGCATGAACGTTTGTTCTGAGTCTGGGTGTAAATATCAATATGAGTATGTGTGTTAAATTAGTGACCTATCTATATGACCTACATATCTTATTCAGCTGGATCAGGTAAGTTTTCTCAAAGGAAAACTATCATTAGAGCTATGCCGAAATGTAAAGTTTATTTTTATCTTATAATTAATATTTTTCTTTAGATTTCAATCATCCGCAAGACTGTTTTTACGCTTGCTGTTTTTATGAACATTGTGTTGGATTCGATCAAGATGTGTCACCGTTCGATTTTCGTGTTTTTGACGACAGCGACCTTGAACACTATCTGAAAGATGATTCGATTTGTTACTAAAATCGATGTTATTATGCAATTTTTTTATGTTAATTGTTTATTTTTCTTATTCGTGATCATATCAGTTAGGGATATCCACTGCTGAACATAGGTCATAGACGGTCCTGAGCCGCCTGCATCCAGCGGCTTCTAGTGACTCTGACCAGGTCGTCGCTCCACCTGGTGAGAGGTCATCCCACTTGTACCCTATACGTGGTCGCCACTCGAGAACCTTTCTCCAGTAATATTAAATATTTAATGTTATTTATTCATTGTATGTTTGTATATAAACAGGAAATAAATTGCAAAAAGATTATATTATTTTCATCCTTCTTAATCTTACGAATAATTAAATAAATATCCCGGTACATTCTTTACACGCGGCCATCTGATCCCAAACTTGAGAGCTTGTACTATGGAAACCAGATAACTGATATATTTCATATACTATTTTTTATTTTGTAAATACATACTTATTTTATTATGTACACATATATTTCTCCTGGGTGGGCCACCATTCATTATCAAATTAATAACTTATTACAATGACTATAAGACCTAATATATAGTTTTCCCTATGAGCAGGGAACAAATTCTTGGTATTTATGTAATGCTATATTATGACACATTTTAATATCACTTACGTTAATACCTCAATGAAAACCCGACCACAATTTATTTTTATTTATACCTACCATATGTGTAATATATTTTACTGTCCCCCGCGGCTTCACCCGCGGATATCGATATCATATCGACGGTTGAAAGTCGACTTGATTCAAGCGCCATTTTGAACTCAAACTTCAAACTTTACAGGAGAGCTATTTGAAAATGTCAAAACCCAAAAACAGGTTCTGCATCTAAACTTCTTAACATTCCACATCGAAGCTGTTGAAAATTAAAACTAAATTCAAGCTTCAACGAATTTGTGCATGGGCCATCATCATAGTTGTATAATTCATTGAGAAAAATGTTAATTTCGTCAAAAATCGCCAATTAAAACTTGTAACACCAGTTCTTGTAATTTCAGCGACCTTGCCTTTCTAACTGAAACACAGTAGTACAAATGCACTGCTTCACGGCAGAAATGGGTACGGTAGCACTTCCCCGGACGAACTCTGCACTAAGAGCGCTACTATAAAAAAAAAATCAATTTTAATATTTAGTGTTACATGATGTCATCCTAATCAGAGTAATATTGCAAAATTTACCACGATTTTGTTTAGATTTAACCAACTTTATTAGCTTCGTTTTATCTCTCAGAGATAAGTTTAAACCATTAATATTTTAACTGACAAGGTCAAACCGATAATTTAATCTGTTTCTAGAAATTTACATCATTTACCTAAAATAGCCACACTAGTATTAAAACTAGAAATATATCACTCGCTATACCTTTTTGTCATCAGCCGGCTCGGCGTGGGGAGGGCTTTCACCCTTATACTGTAGACACACCACCAATTCACGCGAAGCGCTTTGCAGCTTCCATACTCATGCGCACAGCTAAAGATTGGAATTCTTACTTGGGGCTTTTCAAGATCATCTTCACTTACCATCAGTTATTGAGGTCAATCACATACCGTCATATATATATATATATTTTTTTTTTATTCTTTTTACATTTTCTACGGACTCTTATTCCGTACTCTTTGAAGATTCTACGATAAATTATTTTAAGATTTATTGTATTGTGTTTTTAAAAATTAACATCTTTCCGCGCTTGCTCAGCTCGTTGTTTTGAACTGAGGCTTGTGGTTCCTTAATAATAGTGTTACATTGAATTTTTCTATTGCCGATACATGGATTATAAATAAATAACTTAGCATTTACTTAAATTTTATTACACTTATTCATTACAATTTATAATTCTTAATATTAAAGTTTAATCAAAATTTACAGGTTTTCTTTTTTAATATATAGAAAACTTGTAAATTTACTAATGAAAGTAAAAATTATATAGTAGGCATTGTTAACGTTTCTTTAACAAAACATGAAGACTGTCAGGAATTACCCGTGCATAAATTTCAGTAAAGAAAACACATGAGATGCATCTATTTGTCTACCTTTTTTCAAATTGTTTAAAGTAAGTTCGTTTTTAAAAAGAATAATTGCTGAGTTTATTGCCGGCTCTTCTCAGTAAAAAATAACCTGTAACCTGTGTTAGAGTCAGACTATTCATAAGTGCTTGTAAAGGCCTATTTGAATAAAAATATTTTTAATTATCTTCATTCCATTTAACCTAAGTTATACACAAAAATATGAAGTCAGTATAAAGAGTATATCATTTATATTGTGTAGCTATATGCCAAGATCCATCCAAATCCGTGCAGTAATTAAGGCGTGATTGGGTAAAAAGCGTTTACGATGAATTTCTAAATATGAATAGGTAAAGATGGCTACGGTTTCATATTGTAAATTAATAGTGTAATGTATTGTGTTGTGTAGTGTTTGTTGTTAAAATTAACATTAGTTTTTTAAGTTACATTGTTACTAACAAAAATATGGACATGGTCTGAAATAAATTTTTATTATTATTATAAATGTGAATGTATGTTTGTTTGTTACGCTTTCACGCGAAAACTACTTAACCGATCATCATGAAACTCTTGGAGGTATTAGAAATAACATACTCTTTGCGCCGGGAAAATGTTACATCCCTCGGGAACGCGGGTGAAACCGCGGACAACTAGTATTATATATTTTTTTGATAATTAACTATTGCTGGGTATTTCTGTTATTCATAAAAATAAATTATAATCAGTTAGTTTTTATTTTAACATGAAAATTCCGGGTGGTACACTTATCCCTACCAAGCTATCCCTACTGGTAGGGATAAGTGCACGTGTTTGTAGATTTATTTCTACCGGTA
Organism: Habrosyne pyritoides; assembly: GCA_907165245.1. Taxonomy (NCBI): domain Eukaryota; kingdom Metazoa; phylum Arthropoda; class Insecta; order Lepidoptera; family Drepanidae; genus Habrosyne; species Habrosyne pyritoides. Next base: position 7,740,926 of record OU015610.1, on the reverse strand, counting down.
GGGATAGGTGCACTACCCATTACCGAGTGGTACACTTATCCCTACCGAGTTATACGTATTGGTAGGGAAAAAAAATATCAATAATGGTATTTTAGTCATTTTTTAACAAATACATATAGGTAAATAAAAATTAAAAATTAATTATAAATTATTTAATGAATAAAATCTTATTTTTTTGTAACTAATAATTTAATTTAAAGAATATACAATGTATATTTGTCACATGTGCATGTAAACGTGCACTTATCCCTACCAGTAGGGGTGGCTTGGTAGGGATAAGTGTACCACCCGGAAAATTCATGTGTTTTATGATTACGATGTGAATGAATTAGTAGGTATTTGTAAATTGCTTCTACCTGGCAATTATACCCGCATTCCAGCTTTCTATTCTATGTGCAATATCAAAATACTACACAGTATCACAATAATTTGTCTCAAAATCTTTAAAGAAACCGACTAAGAGTCCGTAAAAAATGTAAACAATAAATATTCACATTTATCCCAAATTAATATTATACAGGTGAATGTAAGTTTGTTTGTTACGCTTTCACGCGAAAACTACTTAACCGATCATCATGAAACTTTGTACACATATTCTTGGAGGTATTAGAAGTAACATAGTACATTTTATAAAAAATATATATATTTTTTACTAAAGATAAAAAAATAGTCTAAAAATCTAGAAATTTGGCCCAAATGCAGATTATAGTCTTTGTGCATGAACACATCTGTTTGTTTTTCTTTTTAAGTTAAGGCTTCACGGTGGAAATGGGTAAGGTCGTAATACTTCCCTGTTCGAACTCTTTTCTACTACTCTATAAATACTATACTAAGAAATGGTAGTTCTTGGTTCTAAACCAATGTCCAGCGAACAGGAAGAACGCTTACAATTGTTGTAATGAAACCATTTTACGTCACAAATGATAATGCGGTTCAAAATCCTTTCGTGCCAGTGTCTGTTGGGCAAAGGCATGCCTCGCCCGGCACGTCGCTATGTGATCATTCATGTTGTGTGACACAAATTTATTTAGCTTTTTACCTTGCCAATTAGAGGCATATAGACTAAAATACCTACAGCGTAGCATACGCATCCACGAATGTAGATGGCTTTCTACTACAACTGCTAACAGTACTCGTTGGGCTTCCACTTCTGTTGCTCTTTGTTCGTTGAATGTGAAGATGATGAGAGAAATTGGGCGCTATTCTTAACTTAATAAAAATGCGTTTAATTGCGTTATCGTAATGCAACATACAGTTAGTACCTCACAGGTCACAGGTAAAGGAAAACAGTACGATTGATACAAAGATACAGTACAATAGATCTAAATAGCTCACGGTAGAGAAAGATGGCAAGCCTTGGAGGAGGCCACCGGAAAGGGGTTCCTATTTTATAAAAATACAAAAAATGTAATAACAGAATAGGATGATAATCTGGTTCCGTAACATGACAGCTTACTAGGGTTGTTGGCTTTGATAATTATACGGGCTATTTTGTAACACGTTGTATATAGTTTATACTAAAATTGTAAATAGAAAAATTGTTACAGGAAATAAATAAGGCTTAATAAAAATAATAATACTAACCTGTAGTTAGTATTGTATAGGTGTATGTAACTCGTTTATGGCTTGTATTATACTGAATAGTATCACCTTCTATGTACTTTAAAAAAAAATCGGCCAGTTACCTTGCTTGTAGAGGCGGCCTTAGGGGGTGGCGAACGGGGCAATCACCCGGGGCCTCGCGCAACCCAAGTAAATAAAAAAAATATGGATTTAAAATTTTATTTATTTGTATAACTTAAGCATTTTTTGTCCAACATGACAAATACCTAAACCAAACAACCAGACTTACTTTCGTATCACATACTTTTAACGAAAGACAAAGGGCCTCGCAATGACCTGCCGCCCGGAGCCTCACAATGGGTAAGGCCGCCGCTGCTTGGTTGTTAGCAAGTTTGATTCCGCAGATCCTAGGTTTTATTCTCACCGAACACAAATATTTGTGTGCATGACATTGCCCGTTTGATCTGTGTCAAAAAAGAGTTATTCAAGTAAATAGATATTTACATCCATACACAGAACAAACAGACATGTTCATTCACACAACAGTTTGTCCTGGGTGGGAATCAAACCCGCGACCTGCTTGTCAGTCAGGGCCTCTAATCATCAACTGGCCCGTCAAACATTTTAATAGGTAAATCCCTCTTAATATGTTTTGCAATTAATATGTCCCACATGTACTAATGCGTCAAGGAAATGCATTTAATTAATAATTTTTCATTCATACACGAGAAGGTATAAAAGGAGCCTTTCCTGCAAGAGTATAAATAATGTAGGTATTCATTACGTAATTTTTCAGTCGTTAATTGATAAACAAGTTTCGTCTCTAGGGATTTGTTTTATTCTGAGGCATGTTTCATCAAAATACGCTCAGCCATTGAGTCACAAGCTACCAAAATCTTAGCCTTTTTACATTCAAATATTTATTTAGTGTATGTAGTGTTTTCGAAATATCTTGCTTTCGAGTTGTTCAAAATTATAATTCAATTGCACGTACTTTATGTTTAAAATAGAAACACTTTTATATTTTCATAATAAAATTTATATCAAAAAGTACAGAAATTAATAAAGTCAACAAAATAAAAATGCCAAACATAAAACTACGGAATAAAAGTGCAGAGTTACATACCTACAGATATAGTGTTAACATTTTATTTATCAATCTCACTTCAACAAAAAAAAAAACACCTGATGGTAAGTGAAGATGAGGCAGAAGATGGAGCTCACTTTCCCGTTAGTAGTCTATTCACTCTTTTCTTAAAGAGCCCCAAGTTGTAAGATTCTATAAGTAAGTATTAACATTATCAGTGATGAAGCTTATAAAATTTTCTCCAACCAAAAATAATCCTAAGAAGATTTTCCTTAAAAAAATTACCTATAAAAATATCCACCATATATCGATAATATCCGCACGGCGATTTTGCAACGAGTACGTCACTATTTTACGGTATAAAGCCCGAGCCTCTCCATTCAAGATGGACTCGATCATTGAGTAGCATTGCAACAACACGCGGTGAAGTTTAATGTAAATTCATAACGTTACGTATTATATTGCATCGCAAATACCCAATTCAAAGTTCAACATTTGAAGTGCTGTAGAGTTTTAATCGTAAGTTTTTTTTCATTTACTTATTTTTATTTTTTTTTATATTATTTTAAAATTATTATTAATTTTTACAAAACAAAAAAAATTGTTTTAAAAACCGTACTTTGTTTATCTAAATTCATAAGCCAATAGATTAAAATCGCAGAAGTAAAAAATTACGTAATTTTTATAATCTTAAACTGGGTGATAATTGTTTTTCGTATTTTCTTTAATATAAACTTTTTTTTTATGTTATTTCGAAATAATTATTAATAAATAAAAAAAAATTAAAGGAGTGTATCTAACTTAATAAAACAATATATAAAAATTACAAAAGTAAAAATAATACAATATTTTTATAATTTAAATTATACTTATGACATCTTTAATATTATGTGCGATTTTTATTTTATAACAAAAAAAAATATTAATTCATATAAAAATTCATTTTTATAAATGTTGTAAATATTTATATGGGTAACTTAATAAACTTAATAGTATCAAATCTCAAACGAAAAATAAATAAGAAATTGTAATATGTAATTATAAATTAAAAATCAATGAAAACAAAAAAAGCAGTTATATTAGGTACAAAGAGATATTTTTTAAAAATGTGAATGCACAAAATATAGGCACTAATTGGAGTGCCAATTGTTATCCGAATTCGTGCTATTGTTTTGTTTAATTATGTCACAAACATCTAATCAATCTGTCCCTACTAATATTATAAATTCGAATGTAAGTTTGTTTGTTACGCTTTCACGCGAAAACTACTTAACCGATCGTCATGAAACTTTGTACACATATTCATGGAGGTATTAGAAGTAACATAGGATACTTTTTGTGCCGGGAAATTGTTACATTCTTGTCACAACAGCTGAAGAGTTTGTTTGTTTGCTTGAACGCGCTAATCTCAGGAACTATCATTGAAAAATATGGCAAAAACAATAAAATATTCATTTAGAGTGCTTTGCGCGCGTTTGACAGTTAGTTTTAAATATGTTACATCTAAATCTTTTTAAAAATCATATCTTTTATTATCCTTTGCCGATAAATATTTAGGAAAAAAAGTCTGTGTGTCAACTCAACGCACGACTGATTACTCCTTACGAAGGATTATAAAATATAAACTTAGATTTGTAAATGAAAGTAAATGAAAATTTTTTATATGACTGAAAGCTTCCATGAGACATTTATTTATATTAATTATACAATTAAGTCATAAAACTACATTACATAAATAATTATTTTATACTAACTGTTCCCCACGGTTTCACTCGCGTTCCCGAGGGATAAAATAAAAAAATCTCGACACAAAAAGTAAGTACACTGTAGGTAAATTGCAATGTGTTTTATTGAGAGCATAGGCGCATCAGAAAAGCATATAGATGCTCGGAAAGAGATGTGTTTTATAATTATATCTCCCCGCGGTTTCCCCCGCGTTCCCGAGGGATGTAACATTTTCCCGGCACTAAAAGTATCCTATGTGTTATTCCAGGGATTTTTATGAATGAAAAATAGAAAAACTATGAAAGTAGACAATTATTAGGAAAATAGGTACCCGTAAAGTAGGCCTCTCTGTTATATAATCTGGTTCCCTGACATGACATCTGTTGGCTTTGATAAATTAATTATATTTTTACGGGGTATTTTGTTACACGTTGTATATGTGCCAAGTTTAATTTAAATCCGTTTGGTTGTTTTTGCGTAAGAGTAACATATAGGCTCCTTTTCATCCCGGGAAAATGTTTCATCCCTCGGAAACTCGGGTGAAACGGCGGGGGACAGCTAGTTATAGATAAATTATTTGAGTCGTTTATCGTTTACTTCGTGTTACGCAGAAAAAATATACATAAGTGTTGCAATTTTCACAAAATTTTATTTATTTATGTAAACAAAAAATACAACAATAATTACGGGTAATCTCAATTCAATAGTGTAAGTTTAGTAAGTTTAAAAAAAACAACAGTAATATATTTTAGGTTCATTCAATGAAAATGTCTAACTATTTTCTAAATTCATTAACCGATATTACAAAATACTCGTATAATAATAAAAAAAACTTTATTTGTCCCCACAAACCAAAATACATATATTTTATGGTTGATAGAGTGCTATCTATTAAAAAAACCGCATTAAAATCCGTTACGTAGTTTTAAAGATTTAAGCGTACATATGGATATAGGGACAGAGAAAGCGACTTTGTTTTATACTATGTAGTGATGCTATGTATTACAATAGGGATGTGTCCTGACATGTCAAATCAGCAATTCTTTATGAAATGTCAAAACGATCCAATGTATGGAGTTTGGTATGAAATAGCAAGTTCTCATAATTGTACACCATCAAATAACGTACTCTTTGTGATTAGATCGGTACTTAAAATTCACATTGGAATTGGGCCTCTGATGCACTACAGAAACGGGGCAGTCGCAACAGCATCTGGAGAGCGTTACTATACTGAACTCGCAGGTCATTGTACGTATCGTTGAGAATAATCTACCGATAGACTGCTCGTGTAAAATTATGTACATAATGATAAGAACATGTATTACCACATAGGTCAGCAGGTCGCCACCTCTTGAAAGCTGTTAAAAAATCAAAATAGCATAAATATTAATAAAAAAAAAACTTTTCCGCACAATTATGTAGTAAAAGTGTGAAAATTTCAGATAAAAATAAGATACTTCGTGGAATTTTAATTACACTGAGACCAAAAGTCAAATTATGGTATAAAAATAGAAATTGCAAGAACTGATTGATAACCGCAGTAGTAATAACTAGAAATATTTAATAATATGACCTTCCCGCACTATTATTACAATGCAGTAATACTTTCTGAGTCAATCGGTGTCTGTCTGTCTCAATGTATGCCTAGATCATTAAAACTGCGCAACGGATTTTGATGCGGTTTTTTTTATAGATAGAGTAATTCAATGGAACGTTTACATGTATGCTTGTACATCGGGAACGCGGGTGAAACCGCGGGGGACACCTAGTATATATAGTATATATATATATCTATACTATTATTACAAAGAGGAAAGATTTTTATATTAGTATGTTTGTTACTCTTTCACGCAAAAACTACTAAACGGATATGGATGAAACTTGGCCCATAGATAGAGCATATCCTTGAGTAATATATAGGCTATTTTTTATCCCTGGAAAATGTGATATCCCTCGGGAGCTCGGGTAAAACCGCGGAGGACTTCGTATATATGGTACTAGATATAAATAATAGAAATTGCAAGAACTGATTGATAACTCCAGTTGTAATAACAAGAAATATGCAATCTTGTTAATATGCGATATATTTGTTGTAAATTCCCGAACGTTATTTAATAATAAATTATTATTAATGTCATTTTGATAACGGTATAAACAACAACCTTCATAACGATTAATCGACTACAATTTAGGGCTCGCATTCAAATCGAAATGTTTATTTACGTATTTTCCAAGAATTAAGTGTATAGAGTTCATTGCGATAATTAAAAAGATTACTTGTATTACATGTACAAACAGAAGATATTATGTTGAACATGAAATGATAGGACACGATGGGTGATATTTGTACACATACACAACACGTACATACATACATACGTTCTTGCGTTCATACATACATACATACACACATACAAACATACACACAAAATTTATACCATGCTCTTTGTGGAGCCAAAGAAAAGTCTACTTTTAATAAATAATAATCGGAGTTAGGTTTTCTCTATACAATTTTGATGACCGAGCAAGCGACGGATTCTAAAATTACAATCCTGAGCGTTAGCGAGGGAATCAAAAGAGCACGATGTGAAAAATCTTTGCACTCGAGTGCAACACGTAACTTTTCATCCCGCCTCACCGAGGAAATTACTTAATGCAAAAACAAAGGAAATGGCGCGCGCAAAGCAAATTAAAGAAAAAATACACCAAGAAGGTTCCGAGTCTGAGTTTTTATCAAATTAAAAAAGGTTGTGTGATAAATTCGGCACCATGGAGGTAGAAGTAAATAGGTTTAATGATGTTTTGAATACAAACTTAGTGTACGCGATGTTCTAAATTCAATTTAATTTATCCTCTAGACTCTAGAGGATAAAAACGGCCTTTGCACTCAGATATCAAAGATCAAAAATACTGGTAAAAAGATGGTGCATGAACATGTCTGTTTGTTCTGTGTATGGGTAAATAGGTACGTATTTAGAAAAAAAAAAGCAAAAGTGTTTATGTAGTATTCGAGCTAGTGTCATTTTGCTTATAGAATCGTGCTCTAGATGGCCGTGTGTAAAGAATGTCCCAGGATATTTATTTATTTATTTATTATAACCTAATCAAAATCTTTTGCATAGTTTACACACAGACTATAGTGAGGTTCTGTGTTATAAAAGCTGTTCTCGGCATGTGACTTTTTTTTGTATATTGCCTATGCAGGCCTACGTAGAACCACTCACTAATGTTTCATCGCTATTTGATACATAGTACAAACATAAATATTTATAAAGTGACTAGCTGTTCCCCGCGCTTTCGCCCATATTATCGATTTCATATATAGCCTATAACCATCTACGAAAAAAATGTTCGTCGAATGGTACCTTTCACACCTATTGTTTCGCCCCCTTAGGGGTAGAATTTCGGAAAATCCTTTCGATAAGAAAGCCTACGAAGAACACACCCTGCAAGTTACAGGTCTCTACGATCAGCGGTTTAGGCTGTGTTGATCAGTCAGTCAGTTATTCAGTACAAAGCATTTTATATGCATAAATATAGATACTAGAGTATTGTTTAATGCCAAGTGGGCCGACCTCAAGCAAACGGTCCACCCCATGATAAGCGGCATGTAGGTAAAGTTAATTCAATTATCAAATATATAGATATCCCGGGTCATTCTCTACACACGACCAACTGATCCCAAACTAAGCAGAGCTTGAACTTTGATGAAACCAGATATCAGCTATCTGGTATACTACATATTATACTGTATCCTAAGTATCCTCGTTTGATAATATAATTAATTTCTATTTGTACTTTAATATTAAATATATAATTTTGAGATTTTTTTTTTTCTTTTTTAATATGTTAAGATTTTATGTTTTATTTCTATGTTTTTGTAGTACGTTAAGCTTATCATGCTGTGTGTATACGCTCTTGGGTCTCAATCTAGACTAAATATCTGTATAATAAAGATCTGTTGTATATACCTATGAGAAAAAAAAAAAAACTAATAAAAAAAATACTGTTTCACAGTGGAAATTGTTGTGTTGCACTGTGAGCTGTACTACTTAGTATTTTAATTTCAGTTTTCTTCGACAACGTTTCAATCATGCAGTCCATCGCTTGTGCTACCAGAAACTGGATCCGAGCTGGTATTCTGAGAAACAATCGCGGGATATACGGCAGACAATTCGAGATGGAGTCAGACGATGATTCTCTGATATCAATACCAAGGTGAGTTTACTACTACTTACAGCAGACAATCTATCCCCCTCGGAGTCTCTCTGAAGGATCGTATTCGAAATGAAGTAATCCGTCAGAGAACTAAAGTCATCGACATAGCTCAAAGGATTAGCAAGCTGAAGTTGCAGTGGGCTGGACACATCTGCCGTAGAACCGATAACCGTTGGCAGCGGTTGGAAACAAAGAGCTGAGGATCGAGCTCAGTGGCGTGCCATAGGTGAGGCCTATGTCCAGCAGTGGACGGAGATAGGCTGATGATGATGATGACGATCTATACCCCGCGGCTTTAGCCGCGTTCCTTAGGGATGTAATATTTTCCCAGTCTAAAAAGTATCCTATGTACTATAACAGGGAATTTTCAATTTATGTGTCAAGTTACATTCAAATCCGTTTGGTAGTTTTTGAGTAATTTGGTAACAAACATCCATACATACAATCTTTCGCATTTATAATATTAATAGGATAGAAGCGGCGACATGAAAAGGAAAGCTAGTTAGCCAATATCTCTAATCACTAGATTACTAGTGATTTGGTATTTTATGGAGATTTTTTTCAGTGGGTTATAAAAGTGTAAAGTGCACGTGGTCATCTGTCAACTCTTACAAACCCTATTTATATGTTAGAGGTGGCCTATGCCATGACGCCTAATGGACTGAGAGTAATTCTGTAAAACCTTAAAAATCCAGGATAAAAGGCTCATTGATTGAAAAGAGGTATTTCTGTCGCCGTTCACTTCTTTGTTCATACAAACAGCAAAGGAGTGGAACTCTCTTCCGGGGTCCGTGTTTCCCGACAGCTTTAACCTGGGTATATTCAAGGCCAGAGTGAATAGGCATTTTCTGTAAGCGTGCTACATCCTCGGCCTCATAATAACTCCTTCTGGGGTCAGTAGAAGGCCAAAAGCCGATCCCATTCTAAATAATTTAAAAAAACCACGATATTCAGCGTTGGCTAAAGTGTGTAATTTTATTTTTATTTACAGTAATGAATTATTAATTGGCGAAGAGCTTCTGACCAGCCGCTCAACGCTCCGCCATATTAATCCCGCTAAGATTTGCTATGAGAGCTCTGAACAAAGTCATTTCGAACCGGTTCAAGGCAGTTACATTTCTGACTCTAAATCTGACGGGTATGTATTTTCTTATATTTTAATATAAAAGTTATATTAAGTAATCAAGTAAATATTAAGCAGTTATTAGGATTAATTAACAACAAGGTGTTCCTGATGACTAATAATAAGGACGATTCGGCGAGCGCTGAGGACTCAACAAAGGCACCATAGTATTGCTTTTACTGTAATATATACTACCACTATACTGCCTATACAACGTATTACAAAATATCCCGTAATAATATGATTAATTATAAAAGCCAACAACCCTAGTAAGCTGTAAATATACAGGTAGAGATGAATGCTGTGTTAATAAGCTGTATTATTAAAAATACTCAATATTGAATCAATGTTTCTCAAAATTAAAATTAGAATGGAAACTATATGTTATTCTATTCTATACCCATATAGTGCTCTGTGGTAACTGAATAAATGGTTTTGAATTTTGAATACCAGTCAAGCCCCTTTAGGGAAGAAGCGATTGGGTCATCTATAATGAAATTAAATTTGTCATATTTTCCTATGTTGCAGAGTAATTCCACCAGAAAATGACGATGGTACTGGTAAATATAAAAAAGAGATCATAAATGAACACCGAACGCACGTTAAAGACAATGTAAGTATAATATGCAATAATGACACTCTAAGTATTATGTGCCATTATGACACTGTAAGTGTGATATACAATATTGACAATAAGATAACTAATAACTAGTAACTAATTCCACTGAATCTCCATCTTGTTTGGAACTTGAAAGCTTGTAGCTTCAGTAACTTTAAATTTGGCAATTGATTGCATATATAAAAAGCAGTCTCTTGCCGGTTCTTCTCAGTAACTTACCATCACAAGTCCCTCTAGGAACAAATTTTTTTTTTCTTTCAGCAAATCGTCAGCAGGTTGTTGTCCTACCGTAACAACCATTTCGTGTGCCCGGAGAGCATACTCGCTATGAACACGAGTAAAACACTACCATACATTACCCGAATTACTTATTAAGATGGCAAGATACGAAGAGCAGGGGTGTCACTCTGAATCATCAGACGAGAAAATATTCTTGAATACTCACCCCTTATAATACCCCAAATAGTGATTATGGCAACCCTTTTTAAGAACTGGGTAACGCATTTAAAGTTAAATATTATAATTAAGATATGTTAGTGTATTGATTTTTTATTAAATAGCTTTTAAAATAATTTCTGTGTTTTATTAAGAACTAGCTGTCCCCCGCGGTTTTACCCGCGTTCCCGTGGGATGTCACATGTATTATACATAAAAACCTTCATCTTCAATCTCTCTATCTATTAAAAAACCGCATCAAAATCCGTTGCGTAGTTTTAAAGATTTAAGCATACATAGGTTAATAAAAGGCTCACTTTAAACTGCTATTCGTTAACAGCTTTTCTCACAAAAGAAGGAACTTGAAAACCTTTTACCTTCGTATTCTAATAATATTGTAGCAGTTTTCATTGCCTGAAAACATGGATAAAACAACGTTTTCTATAAATGAAACCTTGGTAGATCGATTGATAGCCCCCGAAACCCCCTGCATACTAAATTTCATGAAAATCGTTGGAGCCGTTTCCAAGATACAAGAATTGCTCATTTAAAGGTATTAAATAAATATCCTGGGTCGTTCTTTACACACGGCCGTCTGATCCCAAACTAAGCAGAGCTTGTACTATGGAAACCAGATAACTGATATACTACATATATTACTTTTTTTATTTTCTAAATACATACTTATATAGATATTTACACCCAGACACAGAACATACAGACATGTTCATGCACACAAATGTATGTTCTGGGTGGGAATCGAACCCGCGACACTCGGCTTGGCAGTCAGAGTTGCTAACCACCAAGCCAACTCGCCTGTCAAATAGATAATATAAATTACTAATAGCAGAACCATTAAATGAAGCAGACCAGCTCCTACACGAAAAAACATATATAGTGTATATTTATACTGTTTATGAGTACCTAGAAATAATAAAATAAAAAAAAACAGGGTATGTCGTAAAGACACAATATTGAAGTGTAACTTTAGTATTACAGGGAAAAATTTTAATTATTCATCAATCAATTTTGAATAGCATACATTGTGTTTAACATTAAAATATTTTTCATCGCACAAAAAGGTTGTAGATCAGAAATTCAAAGAAGTTTTACATAAGCACCTATATTATAGGTATGTATAATATTTAAAAGAAAAAATACCGTATCAGTTTATTGGTTTCCATAGAACAAGCTCTGCTTAGTTTGTTATCAGATGGCCGTTTGTAAAGAATGTCCTAGGATATTTATTAAACCCTATGCAGCCTATGCCTAACCCGAAGCAGTAGGGCTAATTTTCCTATGATACTTCTTGTGGGAGCACTTCAAAACTACTACTAAAATCTCTTAGAAGAACCTTGAGTAGTCTCAATAGTAGTAGTGCAGAGTTCGTCCGGGGAAGTACTACTACCTTACCCATTTCCGCCGTGAAGCAGTAGTGCAATTGTATTACTGTGTTTCGGTTAGAAAGGTAAGGGGGTCGGTGAAATTACAGGCACATGAGACTTAACAACTTCACGTCTCAAGGTCGACAACGCATTGGCGATGCTCCTAGTGTTGCAAATGTTCATAGGCGACGGTGACCACTTACCATCAGCTGGACCGTCTGCTTGTTTGTCGGCCCAAGTGGCATAAAAAAAAAATACAGAATCTTATATAAATAATATACTACGAGAAGACCTTCGTCCCAGCAAAGTGTTCCCGACAAGCACTTATGAATAATCAGACTCTAATACCGGATCGGAAGGTTATTTATTACTGAGAAGAGACGGCAATAAACTCAGCAATTACTCATTTTAAAAACGAACCTAGATTTATTACACAACTAGCTGTCCCTCGCGGTTTTACGCGCGTTCCCGCGGGATATCACATTTTCCCGAGATAAAAAGTATCCTATGTGTTATTCCAGGGCATGTTCTATGTATGTGGCAAGTTTCATCCAAATCCATTCGGTAGTTTTTGCGTGAAAGAGTAACAAACATCCATACATACAAAAATTCACATTTATAATATTAGTATCTAGCTGCCCCCGCTGTTTTACCCGCGTTCCCGAGGGATATCACATTTTCCCGGAATAAAAAGTAGCCTATATATTATTCCAGGATGTGCTCTATCTATGTGTCAAGTGCCATCCATGTCCGTTAGTTGTTTTATGTATATTATACATACAAACTTTTGCATTTATAATGGACTAGCTGTCCCTGCCACGCTTCGCTGTGGCACATTGTGATTGAATGGTTGAGAAATGAGAAACAAAACAATGACGGTCGCGGATATGTGACTGATGCAAAAAATAGATAAAAACAATCCTTGATGCGGATTATATACCATATGATGCTAATGCTAATTCAAATTCAAATATTTTTATTCAAATAGGCCTTTACAAGCACTTATGAATAGTCAGACTCTAATACGATGCTAAAATTTCAGGTCGATCGGTGCAGAACTTTTTGAGTTTTTGAAGCGTACACAAACCAACATAACATTTTTATACATATATATAAATATAGTAGGATATTTATTTAGTCTCATTGACAATACCTGTGTTATCAAAGGAGTGAAAAATTATTGAACACAAACTACAAAATACAAACGATAATAGATGGCGATCAAGAATCGCGTAAAAATAACAGTTTAAACTAGAAATCTGTAACACACCTTATCTGTTGCAACCTTAGGTTCACGAGGCTTTAGGCTATAGGCTTTATCGTTAGTGGCGCCAATGCTAAGTGAGACTTGACCGTATCGAGGAAGCAAGATCCGGTTTCTCACTAACACTAAACCTAATAACGTATTTATTTGAATGATGAATAAAAAAAACAAAATCTTGGAATTGACCAAAACGGTGAGTTTAGGTCCAGTGTTGAGAAAAACTTGCAATCTCTCGTCTTTAGTATTAGGTCTTCAATAAAAGATCACGACTGTGCTAATAATTATTAACTATACTAATTTATAAATGGAATTTTAAACATGTTGTATGTAGCCTTTAAATACATTATGAAAAAAATAAACCCAATAATAAACCATATCATTTAAATTTCGAAAAAAAGTGTCGTTACAACTTTTCGTATGATTTTTTTCCGTCTAGCCCCCTTTCACAACGCGCGATAAGGAACTCCGTTCCAATAATTTATTTAATCAGCCAGATACATATATAAAATGTATAATATGTGACAATTACAGTGAGACAGGCTATGAAATTATCGATTTGCCTCTGACTCTCAAACTAGGTGGATACCTGTATTTTGAGTCACCAGTGGTTCCTCGCTTGGACTACAATATAGAGCTAAATCACTACATAGTATAAAACAAAGTCGCTTTCTCTGTCCCTATGTCCCTATGTATGCTTAAATCTTTAAAACTACGCAATGGATTTTGATGCGGTTTTTTTTAATAGATAGAGTGATTGAAGAGGTAGGTTTTTATGTATAATACATGTGACATCCCACGGGAACGCGGGTAAAACCGCGGGGGACAGCTAGTATATAATAAATGGAAATAGAAGTATTTTGATTTCGTGTATATTATAAGTTTTTTTTTTAGTATAGGTATGTAGCTTCAGTAACTTTAAATTTATATACTATAAATGGTTTTGAATTTTGAATTTTTTTTTATTTGCTTAATGTGAACCAATTTTGATTATTGTTTTTCAAAATTCAAAATTGAAAACCATTTATTCAGTTTAGGCCCTCGGAAGGCACTTATGAAGGTCAAATTTAAAGTTACTGAAGCTACAACAATTTTTGAAGTGGAAGTGGGAGGGCTTTGAAATTCTAATCCGCAACCTTTGTTTGACGAAAAATACAAGATTGATTACTCAATCTATGCTATTCAAAATTGATTGATGAATAATTCAAATGTTTCCCTGTAATACAAAATACTTATATTTTGAATTGAAAGATTTTCTAGTTGGTCCTTGTTGGAAATCTGGCTCTAAAGTCCACAGAGACTAATTCTAAATTATAATCAATTATTTCTCCAATAATTCTGACGTCATTAAAGGATAAATTTAATATTAATATATTAATTATAAATACATATTTTATTAAACTTTAGTAATGGAACATAATATTCGTTTTCCCTACATTTCTGAGGATTTTAATGTAATAATTCAAGTTTTTATTAAAATGATTTCGCAAATGAGTCAAAGAACAATGTAACGTGCACATTTTGTCTCAAGGTCGACAACGCATTGGCAATTCCCATGGTGTTGCAAATGTCCAAGGCTACGGTTACCACGTACCATCATTATATAAGTATGTATTTAGAAAAAATAAAGTATTATATATAGTATATCGGTTATCTGGTTCCCATAGTACAAGCTCTGCTTAGTTTGGGATCAGATGGCCGTGTGTAAAGAATGTCCTAGGATATTTATTTATTATTATTATCCTTTCTATAATAAATAAATATCTATGGATCTTTTTCTATGGAAACCAGGTAACTGATATACCACATATACTAATTTTACTAAATACTTATATAGATATTTACACCCAAACAACCTATCTCCGTGCCATATTTTATTCAGATCTGTTCAGGCGTTCTGGTGTGATAAAGTAACAAACATCCGTCCATACAAACTTTCGCATTTATAATATTAAAATACATAGTATGACTAGTACGATATCATAAAATTAGAAAGAAAGAAAAACTATATATAATTAATGACAGTTAGCAAAATAACATACTATTAAATAACAAAAAATTATATTGACACGTCAGTTGGCTTGGAGGTTAGCGACCCTGACTGCCGAGCCGAAGGTCACGGGTTCGATTCCCACCCAGGACAAACATTTGTGCGCATGAACATGTCTGTTATTTCTGTATCTGGGGGTAAATATCTGTATAAGTATGTATTTTGAAAAAAAAAAGTAGTATATGTAGTATATCAGTTATCTGGTTTCCATAGTACAAGCTCTGCTTAGTTTGGGACCAGATGGCCGTGTGTAAAGAATGTCCCAGGATATTTATTATTATTAATAAAATAAAATAACAACTGTCCTAACTCAGCATGATGCTGGTTGTTACCCAGCGCTGATCTTCCGTTGGGAATTAATTATTATTTATTTTCTTTTTATCTGTTATGTACATGTTTAGAAGATACTAGTACCGGAATTGACACACTTTGATTAAACATTACTCCGGCAAATATGACCCAATTTTTTTTTGCATAGTAAGAGAATAACACATTACTTTAGGTTTGTTGTCACTTCACAAAGACAAAGAGAAGTGTTAATTTCCAAACGATAAATTACAGGAGTATTTGAAATATTTAAACATAATTATGTTTGGCGTTTACAGGGGAGAGGATCGAGCTCACCCAATGTCACGTAAGGAAAATGAAATAATTGATTCAAATACGCCTTCACAGGCAGTTATGAATGTTCAGACTCTAACACCGGTTCGGAAGGATGCTTTTACTGAGAAGAGCCGGCAATAAACTCAGCAATTACTCTTTTCCAAATTAGATTTTGTACATAAAGATTTGTCCTGGAGCGAGCGCTACACCCAAGCATTGTCGTCGTTAAAATAATCGTTTATGGTGTAAAAAAGTTAGGGGAGTTTCAGCAAATATCACGTATTTTTATTATCCGCAAGAAACAGTGTAATATTGCAAGAAAACTGGGTTAAATGGATTAAAAAGAAAATCTCCACTGACCAAAATCCTCACTCCAAAATCTACACAAAGACGGAATCAAATATAATAATATTTAAGCGAACACCACAAAGTAGCAGTAATAAATCTCAAGTGAGATTAGGGTAGGGGGAAATATCACCAAATCTCACCAAGGGGAAAAGGGGTAAAATGTCACTGAAATCACCTCTCGTAATTAATCAATGCCCCGTAGAGAGTAATTATTACATTTGTGTATAGATCTCATATAAACAAAACAATTGAGCCCAAACTTGAGGAGTTCCACTATCACATCGTAACTCCATCATCGGGGCTCGATTCTGTAAGGAAAATGACACTAAATCAACAAGGATTAACTATGTAGGTCCTATGTTTGCAATATATTGATATATCTATATTTGTTTTCGTATAATTATTTTCGGTGAAGTCTAAAACTTATTCATCATCATCATATCAGCCTAAGGATGTCCACTGCTGAACATCGGTCTCCCTTTTTTTTTTTTTTTTTTTTTTCTTTTTTTTTTTTTGAAAAAAATTTGAAAACGAGCACTCTCCATTGCTATTCGAGACCATCAAAACCAAGTACATTCTTAGTGTAATTTCATTGTTTGGCAATGTAGCTCCGAAATTTAGATTTCTAAACTAGCTGTTCCTCGCGGTTTCACCCGCGTTTCCGAGGGATGTTATATTACATTATTTTGTTCTTTCTATCTTGAATATTTTTCGCAGCACACGCGATGTACGGATTTTTTACACCTTGAGTTACATTATTAGAGTTTTAGTTAGGATCCCTAATTTCTTTAAAAATGTAATATAGCCTATGTCACTCGGGGATAGGTAGCTTCACAACGCTGAAAGAATTTTTGAAATCAGTCCAGTAGTTTTTAAGTTTATTTGTTACATACAAATATACAAATCTTTCCTCTTTATAATATTAGTGTAGATATAAATTGAACCAATTCATTACGACGCTAGGTTTCAATCATCTTTGTAATTTTTTACCAATTCCTCTGCATCAGAATACAAATGTGCAACGTCCATCTCCTCTAGGTGTTTGAGAAATCCAAATCTCGAACGAACAGCTTCGTATGCATGCAAACTTTCAGTGTGAGAAACACAAAGATGATCAAGCACTGGAATAAAACCGGACACTTTAAATTTCTCTCTTGGTGACACATTTGCGTCTTGTGCTATAATGTAATCGAGCGGTTTTAACTTCACTCGTTTTTTATGGTGCGTAATTGTACATGTTTGATATTTGTTTAGCTGCTTGCATTTATCAAAATTGTCTCTTTTGGATTCCACGAACGATTTTAAAGAATCCAATGCACGCACAGTAGATTCAAGAAACATTTTCGGGTTCTGTAAAATTTTATATAAATGTAAACAGTAATAACTTTATTGTTCAAAAAAAGGAATTTTACAATAGAAATGAAGACCTGCATACTGTGCTAGCTATACAATAGCTGTGTTACAGGCTACAGTGTCCTCGCCCTTCATATTTAACAACATGAATAAATATTTTTTTTTTTATTCCTTTATTACAGGCTCAAAAATAACAATAAAATAATGATTACATAGTAGCATTTACAAACCACAAAGGTTTGTGACAATACTACACATATTGAGCTTACATTGCCAAATCACACAATACACTGTTAACAAAACATTATACAACATGTAAATCTTAAAGTTAAGTAAAAGATATACTTCGAAGAAACAATACAACAATTTACGGGATCAATATTAATAAATTTTCGGGGAAACAATACAGGGAACATACGAGTACATTGGAAATGATAAGGAAAAATAACTTGAATGATAACCTCATTCAACAGGTCAGTTGGCTTGGTTAGCGACTCTGACTGCCAAGCCGAAGGTCGCGAGTTTGATTCCCACCCAGGACAAACATTTGTGTGCATGAAAATGTCTTTTTGTTCTGTGTCTGGGTGTAAATATATATATATATATGTATGTATATAGAAAAAAGTAGTATATGTAGTATATCAGTTATCTGGTTTCCATAGTACAAGCTCTGCTTAGTTTGGGACCAGATGGCCGTGTGTAAAAGAATGTCCCAGGATATACAATATATATTACTTATTATTCTGTCTATTGATGAACACCGCAACAATATCCGTTGCGTAGTTTAAAAGATCTAAACGTACAAACGGTGGGAACGACTTTGTTTTATACATGTATAAGGATATTGACCTTCTGGCTCTTTCTCATTCATCTCAATCCTTACTCATATTATAAACTAGCTGTCCCCCGCGGTTTTACCCGCGTTTCCGCATACATATAAACCTTTGTCTTGAATAATTTTGTCTATCGATGAAAACCGCATAATCCGTTGCGTAGTTTTAAAGATCTAAGCATACATTGGGACAGACAGACAGCGGTTTTGTTTTATACTACACTAGCTGTCCCCCGCGGTTTTACCCGCGTTCCCGTGGGATGTCACATGTATTATACATAAAAACCTACCTCTTCAAACACTCTATCTATTAAAAAAACCGCATCAAAATCCGTTGCGTAGTTTTAAAGATTTAAGCATACATAGGGATATAGGGACAGAGAAAGCGACTTTGTTTTATACTATGTAGTGATATATAGTGATGCGAAAGTATGTCTGTTTGTTATGCATTCACGACTTAACGACAGAACCAATATTAAGTTGAAATTTGGCGAACATATAGCCTATGATACTGAGAGAGACATTGGCCATTTTGTATCAATTTTAATGCGAGAAAAACCGCGGGCTCGAAGCTAGTAACAATTCCATTCAATTTCATTTCACATTGTTCTATAGACAAATAAAAGCAATGGAGATTCCATCAATCAAGGATAAAAAATACATAATTCATTCTACGACGTCGTAGACTGTCTACGGATTGCTACGACTCGTAGACGCGAAATCATAGTGGACAATCATTCGTCATCATTACATAGTATAAAACAAAGTCGCTTTCTCTGTCCCTATATCCCTATGTATGCTTAAATCTTTAAAACTGCGCAACGGATTATGCGGTTTTTTTAATAGATAGAGCGATTGAAGAGGAAGGTTTTTATGTATAATACATGTGACATCCCACGGGACCGCGGAGGACAGCTAGTTGATTTCATAAATACAAAATTATATAAAGCTGAAGGGTTTCTTTTTGTTTGCTTGAACGCGATAATCTCAGGAACTATTGGTTCGAATAGTTAAATATTTTTTGTATTGAATAGTCCATTTATCGAGGAAGGCTATATAACATCACGCTACGATCAATAGGAGCGGAGCATCAATGAACAAATATGGCAAAAACGAGATAAAAAATACTGCAATATTACTCCTTTAACTTAATACTGTCAGAAGATTAAGAATAGATAATAATATAAATATCCCAGGACATTCTTCACACATGGTTACCTGATCCCAATTTAAGCAGAGTGTACTGCTTGTAGTATGGCTACCAGCCCCCTTATTTAGCTAATACAAACTTCTTCGGCGAGTCGCTTCACGGAGGCCTCGGAGAGCTTACCTCTCACGTGATTAGTAGTATTAGCATAGTAAGCGACAGAGACAGAGCATAGAGGCTGCGACGAAATATCCTCGAGTTATTGTCATTTTCCTTACAGAATTAAGCCCCAGGTAACTGATATATTACTTTTAAAATACATACTTATATAGATATTTACACCCAGACACAGAACAAACAGATATGTCCATGCATACAAATGTTTGACCTGGGTGGGAATCGAACCTACGATCTGAGACTTGGCACTCAGGGTCTCTAACCACAAAGCCAACTGGCCCGTCAAATATATACCTGACGTAGTTGTTATGTAACTAAAGGAGTTCCATTTCAGCTAATGTATGTATTTAGAAAAAAAAAGTAGTATATGTAGTATATCAGTTATCTGTTTTCCATAGTACAAGCTCTGTTTAGTTTGGGATCAGATGGCCGGGTGTAAAGAATGTCCCGGGATATTTATTTATTTAAGACAAATATATATAACACTAGCTGTATCCGCGGTTTGGCCTACGAGGGATTTGATATTTTCCCGACACAAAAAGTATAATCCTAAATATGTTTACACAGCATGGACACATTATTGCTCGCATTAAAGTTACGCTAACAAAAATAATAAATGAGTACCTGGATGGCCGAGCATTGCTCGGGATTTCTTTATTACGTGACTTCTACCGTATTCTCTTTTTTAAAGCACTGTCATATATACCTAGATACAAATTAGATGCGATAATAAAGGGCTCCCAGTAACAGTGTTTCTCACAAAAGATGTAACTTGAAAACCTTACCTTCAAATGACATTGTAGCAGTTTTCGTTGCCTAAAAACACGGATAAAACGACATTTTCTGAAAATGAATCCTAGCTAGATCGGTTTAACGCCCCCGAAACCCCCTGCATACCCATGAAAATCGTTGGAGCCGTTTTCGAGATCCTAATTTTTTATTATCTATCTAATACCTTTAATTTAGCAATTCTTGTATATAGATATTTCTATTATCGATATATATATTCTATTATGTATATATATATATATCTAGTTTAAAGGTTATTAGATAGATAATAAAAATAAAAGTTGCGACAGAAACTTCTCATGTGAATGCGTAAAGCTAAAGAGATAGAGCATGAAGGCGACAAAACATCCTCGAGCTAGTATCATTTTACCATACAGAATTACACCCGCGATTTTCAGGAAACAAAACTTTTCCTGTTAATTAAAATTGGTATAAGGTAAAATAATTAATATGCTCTTACGTACGTATATCCGTTCTAAACAGGTTATAAAGTTAGGTGAACTGTGTCAATGAATTAAATTTGGATTTACCTAATCACTGAATGGAGTTCTTCGAGAAGAGTTCAAAGAGATTTTAGCAGGGCAAGGTACAGTAGAGCTCTTAGTGCAGAGTTCGTCCAGAGAAATACAACCACCTTACCCATATCCGCCGTGAGCAACGCACATGTATTACTGTGTTTCGCTTAGAAAGGTAAGGCCGATGAAATTACAGGCACATGAGAGCATTAGCGATGCCCCTGGTGCTGCAAAAGGCCACTTACCATCAGGTGGAACGTCTGCTTATTTGTCGGTACAAGTGATATAAAAAACCCTATTATTACTGCACTTGCCGACATATGCTACCTTTTTTAATAATAAAAGAATAAGTACTTAAAATTATACTAGTAATCAGATTTTTTAAATGTAAGAATTAACCTTTATTGCCGAAATTGTTGTTGTAATAACCACATTAACTTCATGCCCACGGCTACTTTTTACCATCGCACCTCTCGCCACAGACGGGGAGTTCATCCTCACACATTGGAGCCAAACTGGTCTCGCACGGTGCGATTCCAAAGGAGCTTTCTGCCGCGCACGCTTAAGCTGTGGAATGAGCTCCCTGTTGAGGTTTTCCCAAGGGAGTACAGCATGGGGTTCTTCAAGAAGGGTGTGAAAAGATTTTTGCAGGGTCGGCAACGCGCGAGTGATACCCACGGTGTTGCAAGCGTCCATAGGCTGCGGTGACCGTTTACCATCAGACGGGCCGTCAGCTTGTTTGCTGCCTTAGTAGTATAAAAAAAAAAAAAAAAAACTTTATAAACAGTCGACGAAACAGTTCACGTGTAGATGTAAGTTGTGTGCTGCCGCTGTCTTTCTTCTCCTCGGACGCATAGGCCAATCGAGTGGAAGAGAGATAGATGCGGCGCAAGCGTACAATGAGCGTAACGGGACCATGAGCGTAACGGGACAATGAGTCATCCTTTTTCGTGCATGCAGCCGGCGTTCGTCGATTTATTAGAAGTCGTCAGTAAGTCACAATAGAAGTGAAACTTTTGCATTACAGGGAAGCATTTTAATTATTCATCAATCATTTTTGAATAGCATAGATTGTGTTTAGAATTCATTTATTTATCGTGACACATTTGGTCGGTTGTGGATCAGTATTTCTAAGCGGGAAGGCGTAACTCCTTCCGTCACATGTATTATAATACCAATATTTTGGACATAACTTTATGACCGATTTGCGAATGTAGTTTTCAGTCTTTGTCTAAGAATAAATAATAAATAAATAAATATCCCAAGACATTCTTCACACATGGTTACCTGATCCCAAGTTAAGCAGAGTGTACTGTTTGTTGTATGACTACCAGGTAACTGATATACTACATATACTACTTTTTAAATTCATACTTATATAGATATTTACAAAACATCTGGAAAGGGTGATTAGTGACTAACCACTAAGCCTGGAAGACTCAATTCAATAATCTATTCCTAATGAGGTTTATATTGATTTTTTTAGTCTATGGTTATATTAGTTTCAAACACTTTCGTTTCGAAGCAAACAATAAAATAAACAGGTAACTGCGCTAATGTCCTCCCCAGGGTGGGGAAGTACGAAGACAATTTACTACTTTGGCGGATTATCTTGACAATTAGTATAAATATTCCTTTTTTTTTTCCTTCATCCGCTCGTTATCATTTCAACAGTATAAATCAATTCCTTATATTAAATAGCTCTAATAAAAACCACTTAGGATTGTGAGTCTATTGCTATTCTTAGTGTAAAACGATGAACTAAGGTGTTGATTTGGTCTCCTGCCTCACAGAATTCCTAATTATTTATTTAATCTTGATTTGTCTTGGACTAAGTTTGCGGACACGACAGAAACGGTGATAGGCGACATTTATGTCGGGCACGCAGTTAAAACCGCGGGGCGAACAGCTAGTAATAAGTAGTAGAATATAACTAATCAAGCTTTTTATTGAAGTTATACTTCTTTGAAATTGCGCGCGCATTAGTGTAGTACAAGCTTCTCTCGGATGTAGTTAGCTGATAACGGTCTCTCCTGAACATCGCACAAATCGCAACTGTCAGTGTCAATGAGTGAGTTAAGATGTTATTGTCAATAATAACCTAACAACGTCAAATATTGTTATTCGTTGCTACAGACAGGTGCAAAGAGTTTGGACACTACAATTTCACGACTGAATAGTAAAAAATGCTTATAATGCAGTTTTTCTCACTTATGATTTCGGGTATAACTGCGTACGTGCGTAAATATTTTTTATCTATGTAAATATATTCTATGTTATCAGTTTTAATATTAATATTATGCCAATTTACTTAGAATATATCACTTTTGTTGTTGCACTTCTAAAATAATCTAATCAATAAGACCAGCCCCCTTATTCAGCTAATAGAAACTTCGTCGGCGAGCCGCTTCACGGAGGCCTCGGAGAGCTTACCTCTCACGTGATTAGTAGTATTAGCGTAGTTAACGAAAGAGACAGAGCACGGAGGCCGCGACAAAACACTCGAGTTAGTCTCATTTTCCTAACAGAATCGAGCCCTAGCTTTTTACTGGTTGGCCTAAAATACATATATATTATATATAAATGGTCAAATAAACTTCACAATAAAAAAATTCAACATTTTTTTTATTTTATAATAACATTTAAACATTAATAGGAAACATATTTAATTCAAACAAAATAAATATAGTTCAGGCCCCTTATTTAGCTAATACAAACTTCGTCGGCGAGACACCGCACGGAGGCCTCGGAGAGCTTACCTCTCACATGATTGCGTGGTTAGCAAAAGAGACAGAGCACAGAGGCCGCGACGATACATCCCCGAGCTAGTGAAATTTTCCAAACAGAATCAAACCCTTGAACATAATTTTGACAGGCCAGTTGGGCCAGTACAATCTTTGCTTAGTTTGGGATCAGATGGCCGTGTGTGTGTGTTAAGAATGTCCCGGTATATTTATTTATTATTTCTGTTCGTTTCAAAATAAGCTTAAAAAAGAATACTGGTAGAAAATGTTAGTCGATTTTTCCCTACATGTCATAAAAATATAGATTAAATATTAATATATCGAATAAAACTGCAATAAGTCAATCGTTTATGGCGGCAGTGACGTCTCATTTACACTTTATATGTTTCTACTTCCATGGATAATTGTTGGACCATTCATTCTTCCAGATGTACCTATCGTTCTTGGGAGCCTGTAAAAAAAAAATTACACACTACTATTTAAAATACAAAATCATTTAGCACAGAGATTATAATGAATTATATTGTGTAACTAGCTGACCCGACAGACGTTGTACTGTCTTAACAATGAATATTGAATTCGAATCTTCCGATTGAATCGACTGTGAAACGTGCAGTAAAAAATTATAAATTAATTATTTTATCAATATAATTCCGACCCATGCCTCTATTCTAAACGATATTGTCAAACGACTGATATTTATGTCAAACACTATAAGGTAACATTAAAAGAGTTAATGCTGTCAAAAGCGGTAAGGTTACATTAGAAAAGTTAGTATGGGCGTCTTGTTTTGTTAGTTTTTCTAATTTTCCACGCAAATTTCTTATTTTTTTCTTTCATAAGAACCTTCTCCTGACAATAGCAAACACAACAATAAAAGAATTAGCGAAATCGGTCCAGCCGTCCATGCGTGATGCCGTGACCAAGGGAATTAGGGATTCATTATATAGATCAAATAATATTTATTATAATTTTTGAAAATATAAACAACAATCTAAACATTGATTTGGATGTTAACAACTAAAAAGGGTCGGTATAAATCTCAGGTTTTTTTTTATAATCAGTGTTTCAAATATTGAAAAAGCCAAATATATGTAAAAATATTCATAACAAGAACAGTTATGAAGTAGTTTACTGAAAGATAACCTTAAAAAAATAAAGCGACGGCATAAAATAACAACAATAAAGGGTGGAACAATTGGACCGCACGAAAAAAAGTGTTCGATGAATTCAGCCCCTGTTGAGAGTAAAAGAGGAAAGGCTTTTTAGAGTAGTAGAGCTCTTAGTGCAGAGTTCGTCCGGGGAAGTACTACCACCTTACCCATTTCCGCCGTGAAGCAGTAGTGCAATTGTATTACTGTGTTTCGGTTAGAAAGGTAAGGGGGCCGGTGAAATTACAGGCACATGAGACTTAACAACTTCACGTCTCAGGGTCGACGCATTGGCGATGCTCCTAGTGTTGCAAATGTCCATAGGTGGCGGTGAACACTTACCATCAGGTGGACCGTTTGCTTGTTTGTCGGCTCAAGTGGCATAAAAAAAAAAAAAAAAAACAACTTTAGGGGGTAAAAGGAGAAAAACAGTTTGTATCAAACTTTTTTCTGGAAATGACTTGGAAACCAAAATGTAGTGTAAATATTGTTCAGACAGAGCATGTGATTTTTCAAAACCGATTCCTTATGTTGGTGTCAATTATCAGTACCAGTAACTTATTATTACAATCTATATATATGTAAAAATGAATCCCTATTTCCCTTGGTCACGACATCACGCATGGACGACTGGACCGATTTCGCTAAATCTTTTTTTGTTGTGTCTGTTATTGTCTGTATGAATGAAAAAATTAAGAAAGTTGCTTCAAAAATTAGAAAACTTCACGAGCGCTTTTGACAATGTAAACATTTTTAATGTAACCTGTTTGACATTATTGTCAGTCGTTTGACAGTTAGTGCGATTGACAGAATGCACACTGCAAATATCGTTTAAAATAGATATGGCGGTCGGAATTATATTGATAAAGTAATTCATTTAAAATTACTTAGTGCACATTTCACAGTCGATTCAATCGGAAGATTCGAATTCAATGTTCATAGTTAAGACAGGACAACGTCTGTCGGGTCAGCTAGTATTTAATAATACCAAGTAACTGGACGATCTCGAAACTTGAGTGTTAATAAAATTATAAGTATCGACCTGAAAAGAACTTCTGTAATTTTACCCCTAAAAGGGTAAAGCGGGAAGAACAATATTTATTTTTTAATAGTTTTGCGCCTTGACAACCGGCAAGACGAAGAAAAGCATAGGCTACAGTTTAACCTCGGAACGGGTGGAACCGCAGGGTGTAAGCTAGTCCATACAAAAAAATCTAAGCGTTTATTTCATCTGTCATCTTCATTTGTGAACTTTTAATAACGTGTCAACATAACCCTTACCTGTTTGTACGCTTTATGGAGGGTAAGGGTACAAAATAATTAGGTACAGAACACAGTAGTAAAGTGAAGTACATACATGTGATTGACTTCTGTACGTATTCTGTGGTCGGGTAAGGAGAACCGTCGCATACGAGGAACAAGTTGAAAAAGTGTAAACAGCAAATTATAACTCAAAAACTCACTGCAACAGCGCTAACGTAGCAAGTGGGAATGATATGAATTTAATACTTTTAAGCGGCCTGAAATGTGCTGACTTGAAAAAGTAATAACTATTTACTAAATATAACATAAGAAACTGCTGAAGAAACTGCTGTAAGAAAATGTGGGGAGTGATTTAATTTGTATAAACTTTTTACAATACATTTACATCATTTTATATTCTTGACTGTTGTTAAACTTCAAAAATCATGATTGAACATTAACGTTGTGCATTTTTACCGTCTTACGAATTTTCGATCAGGTCACGTGTCCTGACGCGAGTTTAACATTTTATACACATCCCAAGAAAAGTGCTCAACGCCGCTAAAGAAGTTTTCACTACAAAAAACGAACTATCCTACGTCAATACACTGTCCTACTCTAATTACTATTGGTGCTTCTTTTTGTTTTCTTTAGCGGAGCGCCATCATAATTTTACTTCTCGACGGATTTATTCATGCCCCAAACCCCAAACCCAATCGGTACCATAGTACGCATTAAAATGGCTTAAAATTACTTCAATTAGATACACATAATAATTTATACATACATCGGAAAATTTGCCAGAATATGTGCCACGCGTGACTTGTTCAAATTTTGAAATGTCCGAGTCTAGCAAAAGCTGTATAGGTCTGCAAAGAAGGAAAGTATGTATAGTAAAACGTCACACATATAGATTTAAAACGATTACTTCCATAAAAATGTGTAGCTGTAATTTTTTTTACAAATAGTGTTACGGTCCACCTGATGGTAAGTGGTCACCGCAGCCTATGGACATTTGCAACACTAGGGACATCGCCAATGCGTTGTCGACCCTGAGACGTGAAGTTGTTAAGTACCATGTGCCTGTAATTTCACCGGCCCCCTTACCTTTCAAACCGAAACGCAGTAATACAAGTGCACTACTGCTTCACGGCAGAAATGGGTAAGGTGGTAGTACTTCCCTGGACGAAATCTGCACTAAGAGCTCTACTACTCTAAAATAGTGAATCATCAAGTTTTAATATTATTTGACTTCCATTGAATAATGTTGAATTTGATTGACAGAAATTTGAAATAGATTCCATAATTTTAAATTTCACCTTCATAAGTGCCCGCCGCGGGCCTAAACTGAATAAATGGTTTTGAATTTTTTTTATTGACGTAGTAGGTAAACTTACTTATCAGTAGTGGGCCGGTGTGTCCGTGTTGACTCTGCGGGGTATTTGAGGGTGGATTCACCTGATTCTCTCACAGGGTATTCGCGACTGTCCACTTCACCTCGCCCAGGTCCCAAAACACCCTGAATTTCTGGCCTCAGATTTGTAGTCTTGCGTCCAAATAAATTGTAACTGGAAATTTATTTGTTTTTCTTTATTTATATCATCTCTCATGAAAGACTGAAATGACCTTGCGATTGACAGCTCCACTTGAGCTTGTTCCATTGTGTCTCCGGACATAACGGATTTAGATGTAATTTAGCACATAGATAGTTATTTACCTGGACTTCGGACTTGGAACATATCTTGGGTACGCTGGTAAAACCGCGGGGGATGGAATACGGTTCAAATTTTTCAGTTTTAACCATAATATACCATATGAAGTTATAAAAACAAATAATAAAAAATAAAACAAGGGGTAAAATATTATTTTGTTACGGTTTTTTTTTTAATATTAAACGGCGCCTTTTAGGGCGTATTTTTTTTATTTCTCTAATATTATGATGAGTTTTATGAATTATGAAATATCGCCAGTTGTGACTCATACTTTTTTAGGGTTCCGTAGCCAAATGGCAAAAACGGGACCCTTATAGATTCGTCATGTCTGTCTGTCCGTCCGTTCGTATGTCACAGCCAGTTTATTCCGAAACTATAAGAGCTACATTATTGTAATTTGGTGCGTAGATGTATTCTGTAAACCGCATTAAGATTTTAAAATAAAATCAGAAAAAAATCCAAAATTTTTGGGGTTCCCCCCATACCGTCCCTTGGAGCTGTGAAAAAATCAAACTTCTAATCCCACGCAATCAAAAGAAACAGCTATACCTACAGGTTTGTGCGGAGCCCTCGGTGCGCGAGTCCAACTCGCTCTTGGTCGGTTTTTATTAAAACTATATCGTCTGAATCCATGAAAAAGGCGGGTTTCAAGTCGTTCCCATAAAATGATGGCCGCATTAAAATATATGCAGTGGTCGCGTCCAATAAACTGTAAACAATTCAAACATAGTCTTTTTATTCGAGAGCGGACTATCGCATAAGGAAATTGTAATAAACTGAAAATGTAATGTTATTTGTTATAGAAGATGCAAAGTTGCTTTTTAACCGCGTGCTCAATTTTGATGACCGAGAAAGCGAAGGGTTCTTCAAAAATTTTAATCCTGAGCGTTAGCGAGGAAATCAAATAGAGCACAAGGTGAAAAATCTTTGCACTCAAGTGCAACACGTAACTTTTCATCCCACCTCAACGAGGAAATGACTAAATGCCAAAAAAAAGAAAATGGCGCGCGCAAAGCAAATAAAAAAAAAGAGTTCACCAAGAAGTTTACATATTAAAAAAAGTAATAAGAGTAATGAAAATATTTGAAGTAGAATACTCTTAGTACATTTCCGTCGTGAAGCAGTAGTGTATTACTGTTTCGGTTAGAAAGGTATGGCCGGTGAAATGATAGGCACACGAGACTTGACAACTTCACGTCTCAGGGACGACATAGCATTGGTGATGCTCCTGGTGTTGCAGACAGCTATTTTAGATATATTATATTTGAGTATAATTATGCTTTTTGTTTTAGTTGACAGTGTGTTTTTTTTTTATTTGACATGGGCCGATAAACAAGCAAACGGTCCACCTGGTGGTAAGTGGTCACCGCCGCTTATGGACATTTGCAACACTAGGGGCAGCCCCAATGCGTTGTCGACCCTGAGACGTGAAGTTGTTAAGTCTCATGTGCCTGTCATTTCACCGGCCTTACCTTTCTAACCGAAACACGGTAATACAAGTGCACTACTGCTTCACGGCAGAAATAGGTACTTAATTACCTATTTAGTGCACCTTGACAATAATGATGATTCAATGTGTCAAAGATACTCACATTTAATTGATATCAATTGATAGGGAATATACACGCTCTGATGAAATGTTTCTTGTAAATACCAGTGTTACCATATGTGGTAGTTTTCTACTATTTGATAGGTTTAAGGTTTTAGTAGTGATTGATTTGGCAGATTTCGAAGATTAATTTTATTAATACAAAATTTTATAGAATAAATTTTAAGACATTATAACAGTATTTTAGAAATTTATCATTCATTATATTGAGTACCTGGATGCCTGAGCATTGCTCGGGATTTCTTTACTAACGTGACTTCTACCGTTATCTCTTTTTTAAAGCACTGTCATAATATATATACCTAGATGCGATAATAAAGGGCTCCCAATAACAGTATTTCTCACAAAAGATGTAACTTGAAAACCTTACCTTCTAATGACATTGTAGCAGTCTTCATTGCCTAAAAACACGGATAAAAGGACATTTTCTGAAAATGAATCCAAGCTAGATCGATTTAACGCCCGCGAAACCCCCTACATACTAAATTTCATGAAAATCGTTGGAGCCGTTTTCGAGATCCTAATTATAAATAGATATATACAAGAATTGCTCGTTAAAAGGTATTAGATAGATAAAAACGTAAGCGCATGTTAATAGATTGCCGTCTTCGTCAAAACTTGCCATCTTCATACTAAAAACGTTAGTTGATGTAAATGTAAGTCAAATAAAAAGGGTACACGGCTCTTCGATTTTAATCATTAGAAGGTGAGCAATATGGTATGAATTCGCTTGAGAAATGGGCGCACGTGTAAATTGTCACTTTGGAAAGTAATGGTGTTTTATAATTTCTCAAGATATTAATAATAATAGGAGGAATAACTTATACTATAAAAATATACAGTATTGTGATAAAATTTCGCAGAACTGTGGTAAATATGGAAGGATATTTTTCAAAGTCAACACTTTAATTCAACCTAGACTATGGTAAAATTATAAATCACCTCGGTGTTTGAGTAGTATGAAGGTCCTGGGTTCTAATCCCGGGTCGAGCAAAATAAATACTTTCGTTTCATTGTTTAGAAATGATGAGAGACGGCGACATTTTTAAAAAGAGTAATTGTTGAGTTTACTGCCGGCTCTTCTCAGTAAAAAAACTACCTTCCGAACCGGTGTTAGAGTCAGACTATTCATAAGGGCTTTTACAAGCCACTATATGATAGGGCTATTTGAATAAAAATATTTGAATATGAATTTGAATTTGTATTTGACAATGATCGTTGGTACCTCTGGAAACCTCTTCTGTGGAATGTAGATCCCATTATTGTCACCTCTGCCTACTGCCTAATGGGCGTGAAAACATAATGTTTGGTAACATTTTAAATTTGTATACGGACACACCGATAAATACGCGTGACATCACTTGTATAATGCACCGAATTTTTCTCATAGTGAACATTCCAGTGTGTTGAGGCTACTTGTTATACAATGCACCAATAGTGGCTAACGGACTAAAGTGGAGTGTGGTCACGTCTGTAGAATGCACCAACATGCATTGCCAACATTGGCCCAACCCAACATTGGTTGGGCCAAAGTTGGCATGCACTGGTTGCCAGGAGACAGGTGGAGATGTTGAGCAAGGCCTTTGGATAGTTTAAATGTATTATGCATCAGAAGGAGTGACCGCAAATGTGTTTTGGAAGCAGATCGTGACCATTATGCAGCTGTGTGAAAGGTCAGTTTTGTTTTAAGTATTGAATCACCCTATTAACATTTATTAATGCGTAAGTTTATGAGTATGGATGTTAGTTACTCTTTAACGGAAAAACTACTAAACGGAAATGTGTGAAACTTGGCATACATATAGAGCATGCCTTAGAATAACATATAGGATACTTTTGTCCCGGGAAAATGGAACATACGTCGGGAACGCGGGTGAAAGATAGTTAGGTATAAAAGTTTAAGTACCTATAAATTTATATTGAACAAGATTTTGAATTAACTTTTTGAAGTGCAAAAAATATCCAATTTTTATTATGAACACAAGAACTTCAGCCTTTTGAGGGATAGATATATGAGGCGGGAATTATATGATATAATATTTATTTATTTTGCCACACATACAAGGAAAACATACATAGAATTAACAGAAAAGAAAAATACTCATTTGGCTGAAAAAGACACAAGTATCGTGAAGCTCTTCGGGCACCCAAGCTAGAAAAATCTGTATTATGGATGCCAGTGATCCTTTGTACGACAGTAACCAGTGCCTAACATAAGCTAATATTATAATAATGTGTGGGCTTATGTAAGGGTATTATAATATTATGTATTTTAATGTAGCTGTTACAGATAGATAAAACATTAAACTAACTATGTAACAAGAAATTTATCTAGATTCCACTAGTTACTTATCTATATATTTACTAATACTAGCCGTCCCCCGGGGCTTTACCCGAGTTTATCGATATCATATATAACCTATGACCATTTACGAAAAATTCTCCGTCGTAAGGTACCAGTCTCATGCAGCTGTGTTCAGTAGTTTTGAGGTGATGGTGCGTCAAAGGAACCCTATTTTCATTTTATATATATAAGATAATATAGTATTTCATTGATAACAAAGAATTCATTGAATGCAATTAAAATAGAGCTGGAGAGATTTATTTTTGAAGTTGATAAT
The DNA here is from genome assembly GCA_907165245.1 of Habrosyne pyritoides. Taxonomy (NCBI): domain Eukaryota; kingdom Metazoa; phylum Arthropoda; class Insecta; order Lepidoptera; family Drepanidae; genus Habrosyne; species Habrosyne pyritoides. The sequence continues at coordinate 7,708,617 of OU015610.1, read as the reverse complement.
AGTTTTGGAAGATTCTTTTTGCTTTTCATAGCCTATTTCTTGAGGAAGGTTATAGGATATTAACACCTCGCATCGACCCTTAGGAGCCGAGGAAAATGATTAAAATATAGAAATAATTTAGGTAAAAACGAATTAGCAAGTATAGTAGATGCGACATGTGAATTAGGGGCCACCTCGCCAATCAGTCACGTCATTAACGTATCTTCAAGAAGCCTTGCAAAAAAGGCCGGTCTTCGGCCCGAGATATCAAAAAGAAAATAAATAACAAAAGCATTTACGAACACTAAATTTAAATAAAAAATAAGTATTTCACGCCCACTATCCCGGAAGGATATGCAAGAAGTCACCAAATGAAATTTAAAAAACTATAACCCTCAAAACCAGTCCCGTTCAAAGCAATCAATATTTCTTTAAATTTTATCAAACCCTTCCGGGACTTTTAAAGTCCCTTATCCCTTATGGAATCGAAATAACTGATAACACATTATTATATCTATATATGTATATATATATTTATAATATATATTTTTAAATTTATATAATTATAAATATATTATATTATAATATATATTATAATATAATATTATTATTATTATAATATAATATATATTTATAAGGAAAATATGGTTCCTTTCTCGCATCAGATGGTACTGCTACCATTCGACGCGGAATTTCGCTTTGGTGGTTATCGGCTATATGATAGCGATATACGCGGGTGGAACCGCGGGGGACTGCTAGTAAAAATATATATCAAAACGCACACACGTGTTTGACGTAAGCTTGTAAACAATCAAAATTTCTACTTACATTAACGACCCCGCCGCGATGAGAAAAAATTTAAAAACCGACAACATTTTTTCTTGTTAACCCGCTGGTGTCTTCACACAGTTTGTTATAACTGAATCAATCCAGGACGTTAAATACCCCGTGATCTATAATGTATTCACAATTTCTGCAGAGTATATATGCTCAGAGGCGACCGTTTGACTCATTCATCCCAATGGTTATATAGATCTGGTAGATCTTCTAAAATATTTGTCTTTAAATTGTTATACTGTAGGGCTGAGGCGTACAATATGACGTTGGCGGGTTTAATGACACATTTGCTTTTCTCCGAAATCACAGACTTGTATGATTACATTGAATTATTACATGTAGGTAACCGTTTAGTTACCTATCGCAATCTGTCGCATAGCCTATGGAGTCCGTCTGACCTTGTGAGGTGGACATTTGATTCTTTGATTTTAACAGTCACCAGTATTACTCAGATGGATTTTGTTTCTTCGTAAAAGTAAGTATTTTCTCACGTTTACTTATTTTTATTGACGTTAGTTGATTAAAATTTTACTAAGTTACTCCGAGAATGTGTTGAAATCTCAAAATTCTTATTAAATTTGTAATTATTGTTTTCTAATGTTTGAGGTTATAAAGTGGACAAAATGGCATACCCTTTGTTCGGGTAAAATGGCATAGTATATCTTTTGACCCACTTACTTTTTTCTACTTTTAGGTCCTTTGACCCACCTTCTTTTTTCTTCTTTCAGATAATCGAACATGATGCTACGCAACTATTCTAGAAAAATAGAAGACATTCACTGGAACAAAATAAATCGATAGCTCTAACTACAAAAGATATGGATACCTACCAACTTAGTATTTTTAAACTTTAACGATTTGTTAGCATGATTAGAGTGGATTTATTTGTGCTATTTATTGTTTTAGGTATGGGTAGGTACAAATGTCTTTACATATGAGATGGAACGAGAGCTAGTTGAACATATACAGCTACTGGAAACGAGGTTGTTTGGATTTACATGGAGGCAAGTTCTAGAATTAGCTTAAGAGTTTGCAGATGTAAATAATATTCGTTAATTAATTAATTTTCTCTTCAGTAGGTACAAGCTTACACTGAAGCCAAAGATGATGATGAAGATTGCCCTTGCATTTAATGCAATGACTCCAGGTTTTACCAGTAAAAATCTTGGTCTGGCGAAGATAGGTTAAGTTAAAATGCTGTCAAAAATGGGCTCATGCTGATGCACATGATTGTGCAGATGTTCCCGATAAGACTAAGAGATTTACGTGTAAACTCTGCAAGTAATGAACTGATATCTACTGCAAATTTGGTATGCCAATTTGACCGCAATACGTATGCTATTTTACCCGCCTGATAATTTAATTGTTTTTGTTTTAAGTTGATTGATCTCATTAATTCTAATTAGGTAATGAACCAAAGAATCTAAAAATACAAAGAGTGTTCAAAAATATCAAGAAATAAAGATTTTTATGAGTTCTTTTATAACTAGTATGTCATTTGGTACGCTTCTCCCCTACGTACCTGATCATAAGCTTTTAGTCCGCGTACTGCAAAACAATCCTACTTAAGGACATAATACAGACTAATACACATACTGTTTTTTTTTATTGTTGTTGCTCTTATTTTCGTTTCTTATTACTTTTTTTTTTGTATTCACACTTTTATTTACCGTGATATCCGATTATTGGCTTTAGACATATAAGATAATAAGACTAACATTAATAAATGCTGTTGAATATCCTAATAAATAAACAAACAAATAAATAAATATTATAAATGCTAATGTTTCTATGTTTTTTCTCTTTCACGCAAAACGATCGGATGAAACTTGGCATAAATTGAATATATCTGGAATAACATAATGGGTATTTTTTATTCCGGGAAATGTCAGGAATGCGGGTAAAACCGTTAGGCACACCTAGTAAAACATATACGAGTATGTTAATAAAAATACGGTTAAGCACTCTTTATTGGCGTCGGTCGAGAAGCACTTTACATAATAAAGGGTATGTCGAAGTCCATAGAGGTGAATCATTTTTTTTATAAGCCTACTAATTTATGGATGCGAAAGTTTCAAAGTTTGGACTGATGGATGTTTGTTACTCTTTCATGCGACAACTGATAAACGGATTTGAAAGAACCTTGGCTCATTAATAATTTTTCCTGTAAATGTAACTTCCTTCGGGAACCGCTAGGGAAAGCTAGTATTAAATATTCTGGGTCATTCTTTTCTCACGATTTTCTGATCCCAAATTAAGCAGTGTCCTGACTGTAAAACTGCATTAAAATATTAAAAAATGTGTGAAATAAATATTATTAAATAAGGTGGTTACTTTTATAAATTCTTCAGAATAGAAAGTACGCTATGATTTTTGAAGATTTAACCAGAAAATTTAAACGTTTGTACTAATACGTGAAGCAACAACGTTTTAACACTTTTAACGAAAATTACGCGGAAACAACAGAATGAAAATTATCACTGTTAAAATTTTAATGGAGAAAAAGAAGAGAAAGCTAAATTTTTAGGTATATAATAATGCATTCGAAATACATTAAATTAGTTAAAAAAATATTCCACACACACATTACGTTCGTAATGCCAATGTCAAATTCATTGTTATGCACGCGCATGTGTCTCAAGTAATAGAACGAAATTCAAATATGCTCAATGCAGTCACTATAGAGGTTATACTCTGCCAAACAAACTCAACAACATTTAAACTTAAAAAAAAAAAGAATTAGGGTTGAATTTCGTTCGCTAGATCTTGAAAAGAGACGCTAATTCCTGATTAATAAAACAAAACCAGTGAATTGTAATTTGTATAAAATTTGTGTAAAATGTAGTTATATATATTTCCCGAGTAGTAGGGCTCTTAGTGCTGAGTTCGTCCGGGGAAGTACTACCACCTTACCCATTTCTGCCGTGAAGCAGTAGTGCACTTGTATTACTGTGTTTCGGTTAGAAAGGTAAGGGGGTCGGTGCATGCAGGCACATGAGACTTAACAACTTCACGTCTCAGGGTCGACAATGCATTGGCGATGCCCCTAGTGTTGCAAATGTCCATAGGCGGCGATGACCACTTACCATCAAGTGGACCGTCCGCTTGTTTGTATGTGGTATAAAAAACCCGTGTTGTAAGAATTAAATGATCTTGCATCTGATCTTTTGACTCCAACGTCCAATCGCATATATACACAGCGTACATACGTTAGATTTTAATAATAATGCGTACTTCTATACTCATATTATAAAGAGAGAGTGCAAGATAATTTGCATGTACGCAGCAGGTAATATCCGGAATCACGGCACCTATTTGAAAAATTCTCTGACCATTTGAAAGGTACAATATGACAGGCTATGCTATAATTCTCACACCATTTGAAAGGTACAATATGACAGGCTATGTTATAATTCTCACACCATTTGAAAGGTACAATATGACAGGCTATGTTATAATTCTCTCACCATTTGAAAGGTACAATATGACAGGCTATGTTATAATTCTCTCATCATTTGAAAGGTACAATATGACAGGCTATGTTATAATTCTCTCACCATTTGAAAGGTACAATATGACAGGGTATATTATAATTCTCACACCATTTGAAAGGTACAATATGACAAGCTATGTTACAATTCTCTCACTATTTGAAAGGTACAATATGACAGGCTATGTTATAATTCTCACACCATTTGAAAGGTACAATATGACAGGCTATGTTATAATTCTCTCACCATTTGAAAGGTACAATATGACAGGCTATGTTATAATTCTCACACCATTTGAAAGGTACAATATGACAGGCTATGTTATAATTCTCTCACCATTTGAAAGGTAGAGGCCATTTTATAATTCCGGGATATACTAGATGTGAAATCGTGGCTCGGTAAGTTCATCTTATATTAAACAGGGTAATAAAACAGGATACCTCTAGATATTTAACTTATACTATGTAGTATTGCTTCACAATGTTGCTTCATATAGAAACTTACTTTGAAATTGCTGTGACTTATATTTTAAGTAATGTAAGTGGTGACTCAACGGTATATCGATGACATGGTGATATTTGGCCATAGTTGAATAGGTTGTTTGTTTGAAGCCAACCAACGGGAACATGGAACTTAAGAGATTATGTCCAAGAGGTGCAAGAAATTGTAAATTGATGGAGTGATGTGTATTGGTGTATATTTATGTTAATGCCATATCCCTTCCCTTATGGACTGCATTGCAGAGGTGAAGAGTTTCGAGGAAATTACGTCTCCCTGTCTTACACCTTTCTGCAATTGGATTGGTCTCGTACTTTCGGCCTGGACTCGGATTAACATTGTGGCTCTGTTGTTTAAGCACCTCAACACTTGGATATAGTGGTAGTCGATTTGGCGTTGCTGTAGACTCCAAAAAACCGCCCATGATAACGGTAATGCGTAAGGTTGCACTTCATTTAATTCTCTCAAAGAACGGATCAACTAGGGTGTGCTCTATATATGCTGTCTGAACTGCCGGTTAGTGCTTAGGGCCTTATCACACTGGCGTTCTGCAAGCGAGTTTAAAGCGAGGCTAGTACGCAGCAAGCTCGCCACGAGTTCGCAACCAGCGCGCGGTAAAGAAATGCGGAAAATTGGGACGGGGCGGGCTGTTCCGAGTAAGGTTACAAAGTGGCTCGATGGCGCTATTCACGCCGAGCTCGCTGCACGCCCACTGTGTCGGCGCAGCGTGTTCACCGCGAACTCGCCTCGCTTTGGACTCGCTTGCAAATCGCCAGTGTGATAGCGCTCTTAGCGGCTGATCTTCATTTGGGTACTTCAAAGTTCAAGCTTAGTGCAAGATTAGACCACAACCCTCGGCTCGTTATTCAACGCCATATTTACCCCAAAACATTCGGCCAAATGACATAGCGATAACCTCTTGAAGTGTTTATACATTTTATAATAAATGATTAATTATTATAATTGAATAATATAGAAAAAAATAAGTCAATTATTATCGTAAATTTTAATCACAATACGACACTTATGGTTATCTTTAATTATATTATAAGCTATAGATACGTTGTCCGCGGTCAGAAATGGCAACATAAATATCTATATAAGTATGTATTTAAAAAGTAGTATTACAGTTACCTGGTAGCCATAGAGGCCCTGTCTGCATTCCCACCCAGGACAAACATTTGTGTGCATGAACATGTCTGTTTGTAGTATAATTATGTAGTATATCAGTTACCTGATAGCCATACTACAAGCAGTACACTCTGCCTAACTTGGGATCAGGTAACCATGTGTGAAGAATGTCCTGGGATATTTAAAATTATCTCTGTGTAATTACAGTATGCTTAGAGGTGGCATTTACTTTCATTTATTTTCTTCGCCCGTATAAGTAGGTATCTAGTATTAACTCTATTAAGATTTTTAGAACCGTGATCTTGGTGAATGATCTGATTATAAAATACGGCATTAGTTATGTTAGTTCTTATTACTTTCAACAACTTTACGCATTTGCTAAAATTATTTGCAAAAGAAGATCGCGATTCTACAATAAACAAATATCTAGTAACCAATTCCGCTGGATCTCCTTCTCTGTTAAGTGACAGCGGGTCTAATACGTCCTGAAGATGCTTTTTTTTACCACAATGGCCGGCAAACATGCGGACGGTCCACCTGATGGTAAGTGATCACCGCCGCCTATGGACATTTGCAACACTGGGGGCATCGCCAATGCGTTGTCGACCCTGAGACGTGAAGTTCTTAAGTCTCATCTGCCTGTAATTTCACCGGCCCCCTTACCTTTCTAACTGAAACACAGTAATACGAGTGCACTACTGCTTCACGGCAGAAATGGGTAAGGTGGTAGTACTTCCCCGGACGAACTCTGCACTAAGAGCTCTACTACTCAACGCTCAATGCTTCGTATAGAAGCGAAAATGTGTCGATTTCCTGTTGAGTTTCCTTGTTTGGGACTTGACAGAGAAAGAGATCCAGTGGAAATAGTTACCAGATATTTATTTTTGGTATAATCTGACAATGGATTTCCATAATTCCACGTCTGAGGCAAAAAATAAGAACGCCGATAAAAGAGTCAAAAGTTAAACCCTCTTTAGAAAAGAAACATATCTTCATATCATCGACAGGCCAGTTGGCTTGGCGGTTAACGTTCTGACTGCCAAACCAAAGGTCGCGGGTTCGATTCCCACCCAGGACAAACATTTGTGTGCATGAACATGTCTGTTTGTTCTGTGTCTGGGTGTAATTATCTATATAAGTATGTATATAGAAAAAAAAAAGTAGTATATATCAGTTATCTGGTTTCCATAGTACAAGCTCTGCTTAGTTTGGGATCAGATGGCCGTGTGTAAAGAATGTCCCGGGATATTATATATCACGTATAGCTTTTTAAAATAACCTCGAATATCATTGAATGAAGTTCTTCCAATTAATAATGTTTGTACCTTGATCTCATCAATGATGGACTCAGCATATATAAAAGGAGAAGCTGACTGACATATCAACGCAAGGCCTAAACTACAAGGGTTAGAAACTTGAAATTTTGCACAAGGGTACCTTTTATAACGTAGGGGAGCACTAAAAAAGGATTTTTGTAAAATTCACCCCCTAAGGGGATGAAAAGGGGTTGCAAAATTTGTATGGTACAACGGTATTCTTGGTCAAATCAACTTAAAAACTTGGCATTTATATTCTTTAAAAGATTAAATTAAACAAGCAGATTTATCGTTTTTGGTGATAAAAGAAAAACATTGAACTAAAAATAAGTAAGTTTAGAAATAAAAATATTTATGTAGTTTATCTATTATCTGGTTTCCATAGTACAAGGTCTGCTCAGATCGCAGATAGTCGTATAAAAAAAAAGGAAATGTCCTAGGATATTTATTATTAATGCAATGCCCGGTAAATACATTCTCTGTTACCAGAGTTCGATTCTATAAAGGAAATAAAACTAGCTCGCCGAAATTTCGTCCTCGACTCCATCTACCATCTCTTTTTATTATTACACAATCACGAGAAAGGTCTCTCGGAAGCCTAAGCTCAGCTAGAAATAAAACTGCACGGTATAGAAAACGTTAAAGAAAAATGAACTGTATTGTTTATGTTATTAGGTGCATATAATTATCCTAAAGTTATTTGTGTTGCTAATGAGGTAATAGGGCGCTTGGAGTTGAAACGTGTTACTATGTGACGTACATTCTTAACAATATAATTGCGGTAGTAGGTATTCTGTGGGTATTTCCTCATTAGACCAAATCTTGCGCAGTTCGAAACCGCAAAGTTGTGATAGGAATACAGTGCCTTTACCATGAGCTTTTAACGTACTGTTATAAATTGCCAATGCACCCTTTGTCGCACACCACAGTCCCTTTCTTGTCTACTCGGCATTTCCTCAATCAAGCAACCCGATCATCCATTCCATTCCAGTCAGTCTCGTTCCATCATCCATCCAAGCTAGACGGCTGCAATTATTCTAGCTAAATCTTTGTATTCATTTTTTTAAAAACCCTTTCTCTACGAGACCCATAACATTTGGTGGCAGCGTAAAGGGATTTAAAAATCAGTCCCCGGTACCGTCTCCTAGTTTACCGCAAATTCAACGCGAGTACTGTAATCATAAGTGCCAACTCCCCTGGGCATAAGACAATAAGTGCAAAGTGCCCCGAGTTACGGCCCATCCAAACATCCAGTGCACGTGAAAGACCCACTGCTGCGTACTGCTCGTACTGCAGCCGGTCTCCTTCAAGATCTACAAAGCCGTTATATAAGCCATCCGTTAATACAACCGAGGCTTATCAACGCAGCCTCCGTTCCGCTGAGTGCAACATTCCGACGCGCGAGACGCGCGCGACGCTTATCAACGTCCTACCAGTCCCGCTGAATCTTCAAAATAAAAGTTCTTAGAAATGATAACAGTTATTATCGTTCTGTCTGTATCCAAGTAAGTGATCCTTTTATACATAATTTGGTCATTGCGAATACTAAACTTTAATTGTCGTCATATACTATTACTATAATCATTTAAGTCTTTTTCTATTGTGTGTAATATTTTTATTATTATATTTTTTTTTTTTTAACATCCTGTGTACACTAAATATCCAAAATGTCCGAGAGTAGAGCCCCAAGTCCTAAGTTCGAGAAACCCGAGTTTGCCGTCACAGATACAGATGACGACGGCGCATCCACCTTTTGTCCTCCACCTTCTGGACCTACTACCAGGTCGCTTTCAAAAAAGAAAGTCACAGTAATCCCCAAAACAGAGCTCGATCTGAGTACTCTTTTAAAATTTATTAAACCATACGATGGTTCTAGAGAATCACTAAATTCATTTTTAGTCAACAGTAATAACGCATATGATTTAGCCACTGAACCCCAAAAAGACATTTTATTCAAATATATTCTTTGCCAATTACAAGGCAAGGCGCAAAGCGCCTGCTCCGTCAAAGAATTCACCAATTGGATTCAACTTAAAGAATTTTTGAAAACCCAATTTAGCGAGAGAAAGCATTATGCTCATTTACTCATGGACTTACAGGAGTGTAAACAACAGACAAATGAACCTGTAAGCCAGTACGCCCTTAAAATCGAATCATGCCTTTCGCAACTACTTACTGAAATATCCATTTCGCATGGCCATAAGAATAAAGAAATGTTAGGACGCACAGCAGCCATGGAGGAACTAGCCCTTCATCATTTCCAATTAGGATTGAATCCTCGGCTATCAAACATCGTTAGATGTAAGTCTCCTAAGACACTTAACGAAGCCATTAATATAGCAATATCCGAAGAAAAAATCCAACAATGTCTTTTTAAACAAAGTCCGTCTAGCACACGTCACGAAAAGCCTAATACCTCAAGGCCAAATTTCCAATTCACACGGCGTTACCCTAACCAACAATCTTCGAATCAATATAGACCGAAACCAAATTTCAATTCTAATCTAACTAATAGTAATGAGTCCCCATCTCCAATTTGTAGATATTGCAAAGCACCAGGGCATACCCTGGAACAGTGTCGCAAAAGGGAATTTAACAATAACCGCTTTAAATCCAATCAAAACCAATTTAGGACGCCCCATGTCCATTTCACTTCCAATACTGAATATCCAATTGAATCAGTTCAAGAAGAAGGTTATGATACCGTTGATTCTGAATCAAAAAACGAATAACCGTCTCGTCCCGGCGTCGTACGGGACCCTCCGTTTTAAAAATCGACACCCCTAACCAAAAGTCAAAACCCAAACTGACTCCGTCACATGGAAGTCGTCCTCATATTAGCAAACCTTCGCAGACATCGCTACGAGATGGTCTGCCAAAATCATCTGCATCCGCGCAGCAACACAATGGTGTTTGTCTGCCTAAATCCACTGTATCCGCGCAGCAACACAACGATGTTTGTCTGCCAAAATCCTCTGTATCCGCGCAGCAACACAATGGTGTTTGTCTGCCAAAATCCACTGTATCCGCGCAGCAACACAACGATGTTTGTCTGCCAAAATCCTCTGTATCCGCGCAGCAACACAATGGTGTTTGTCTGCCAAAATCCACTGTATCCGCGCAGCAACACAACGATGTTTGTCTGCCAAAATCCTCTGTATCCGCGCAGCAACACAATGGTGTTTGTCTGCCAAAATCCACTGTATCCGCGCAGCAACACAACGATGTTTGTCTGCCAAAATCCTCTGTATCCGCGCAGCAACACAATGGTGTTTGTCTGGCAAAATCCACTGCATCCGCGCAGCAACACAATGGTGTTTGTCTAGCAAAATCCACTGCATCCGCGCAGCAACACAATGGTGTTCGTCTGCCAAAATCCACTGTATCCCCCACATGCGAACAGAAATTAGAACCCCTAAAGTCATCTAAATCTAATGTGTTTGAAATCACAAATAACCCCGCAATAATGCTACTACCTCATGTCCTTGTCGAATGCCCTGTATCAGATATTCCTTTATCCCTGCTTGTAGACTCAGGATCATCTGTAAGTCTATTGAAACATTCATGTATAGAAAGACATCCTAAACTAGTAAAAGAAACCATTCAGTTAAAAGGTATTGATTCATCAGAAGAAACCATTAGAACCCGAGGTCATTTCCAACTTAAGTTACGTCTACCTACATCTAGCATATCGCATCAATTTCATGTTATTGACAAAATACACCTACCTTATGATGGCATAATAGGTTCCGATATGCTTAATGCCCATAACTGCAATATAGATTATAATAGTAATCTACTCAAACTCGGTAGATCATCCTTAAAATTATACTTTCATGACCCTGCATACTTGATTCCCGCAAGAACTGAAACTATTATTGAGTGTTCTGTTCAAAATCCCGAAATCAAAGTCGGATTAGTCCTTGACTATAAATTGTCTGATACCTTATTAATTGCAAATTGCTTAGTACAAGTTAAGGATAACAACAGAATTAACATATCCGTAGTAAATACCTCTGAAGATCCAGTTACATTAAAATCAAATCTTAATTTGAAACTTACCCCAATTAATCCCTTAGAGTTTAAAACCCAATATTTTAATGTTGTAAACCACGTTCATGCCGCAACTAACAGTGTTACACGAACTGAAGAGGTCCTTAAACAGTTACGTGTCTCACACCTTAATAGCGAAGAAAGGGAAGCCCTTTTGCAATTATGCTCAGAATTTTCCGATATTTTCCATCTTCCCGGAGAAAATCTTACATATACGAATGCCCTAAAACATGAAATAAAGACAACAACGGATATACCAATTCACACTAAAACTTACCGATTCCCTGAGGTTCATAAAACCGAAGTCCGTAACCAAATAGATAAAATGCTGAAACAAAATATTATTGAACCTTCTGATTCCCCCTGGTCCTCACCTATATGGGTCGTCCCGAAAAAGCTTGACGCTTCCAATACGCAAAATGGCGAGTCGTGATAGACTACAGGAAGTTTAACGATATCACTATCGGTGATACTTATCCTATACCACAGATTACAGAGATTCTAGATCAACTCGGCAAAAGTAAATACTTCTCAACCTTGGATTTAGCATCCGGATTTCATCAAATTCTTTTGAACGAATCCGACAAAGCCAAAACAGCCTTTAATGTCCCGGAAGGACATTTCCAATTCCTAAGAATGCCGTTCGGGCTCAAAAATGCCCCTTCTACCTTTCAAAGGCTGATGAATTCCGCCTTATCCGGGCTCCAAGGAATCCGTTGTTTCGTGTATTTAGACGACGTAGTCTGTTACGCATTCGATATCCCAACGCATATTGCAAATCTAAAATCAATTTTCCAAAGAATCCGCAAATTTAATCTTAAACTACAACCAGACAAATGCGAATTCTTACGTCGCGAAGTATGTTATCTTGGTCATGTAATTACTGAACAAGGCGTCAAGCCAAATCCCTGTAAAATAAAAGCAGTTACTGAATTTCCAATCCCAAAGTGTCCTAAAGATATAAAATCGTTTCTCGGTTTAGTCTCCTACTATCGCCGTTTCATTCCCGATTTTTCCAAAACTGCTAAAGCCCTTACCAATCTTTTGAAAAAAGACATTCCCTTTAAATGGGAAAATCAACAGCAATTAGCCTTTGACACATTGAAACATAAGTTAACGACTGCTCCACTACTTATCTATCCTGACTTCTCTAAATCATTCATCCTCACCTGCGATGCTTCAAATTACGCAGTTGGTGCCGTGCTCTCGCAAGGACCTGTCGGTAAAGATCAACCCGTAGCCTTCGCATCACGAACCCTCAATAAATGCGAATCCAATTATAGCACAACTGAAAAAGAGTTGTTAGCCATTCTATACGGTTGTAAAACTTTCCGTCCATACCTTTATGGTCACAAATTCCAAATCATAACTGATCACAGACCATTGAGATGGCTGTTTAATCACAAAGATCCCGGCAGCAAACTCCAACGATGGCGGTTAAAATTAGAAGAGTATGAATATGAAATCACATACCGCAAAGGTAAATTAAACTCCGCTGCTGACGCTCTTTCCAGATATCCTGTAAATCCTATATATCCTGAAAATAATAATACTGACCTTAACATTGAAATCTCGCAGGAATCACCTTTACCTGAAATTGCTCAGGAAACCCTCGATCAACTAATAACAATAGATCTTAGTCCATTAGACGATAAAGATTTTGATTTTAGCCCACTGAGTCCTCCAGATCCCGTTGATCCTCTTGCTATACCAATTCAACAAGTTCAACCTTCAACAAGTTGGCAAAATCCCGAAACCTTACCTGTCTCTTCTTATCCCAATCCTAGAAGTCCCACTTCAGTACCTGAAACCTTACCTGTCTCTACTTATCCCAATCCTAGAAGTCCTACTTCAGTACCCGAAACCTTACCTGGTTTTACTTACCCTAATCCTGAAACTCCTCCTTCCGCGCCAGAAGATTTACCTTTATCCGATGAAACCTATAACAAATTTCTAAAATCATCTACAAAGCCACACAATACTTATATTACAGAACATAATGAAAACTTACTTAAAGGAACACAAAAGCTAATAATAATACCAACCTCACTGGATATGGACGAGTCCATGCCCTATGTCCAGGAAATCCTCAGCAATTGTCCAAACCCCGAACGGGACGAATTCTTAAAACTAGAAAGGCCTTTACATACCTTTTTACCTCTTGCCATTGGGAATAAGACTTACCTCTTCTTATTTACAAAGGTACATCATTTCGACGATCACTCGTATCCCGACATATTTAAATCCTTAAAATATGCACGTGATGAAATAATCATGTCTTATCCCACAGTAAATGAAGTTAGTACTTCCGATTTTAGAAATCCTTTTGATAAACATTCCTTTGCGAAAATCCATAATATGATAGCTTACTTATTCGATGGAACAAACATAAGTATTCATATTTATCATAACAACATCATATATCCCTCACTAAGTGAAATCCCAAAAATCCTTAAGGAAAATCATGACATCCCCATTGCAGGACATCTAGGTTCCTCGCGAATGCTAAGCCGTGTCAAGGAACGGTTTTTCTGGAAAAATATGTACAGCGACATAGAAAACTACGTTAAAAAATGTCCATCATGTCAAACCAATAAAGCCTTGCGTAAAATAAATAGAGCACCAATGGTTATAACATCCACTTCTACGTCCCCATTCGAAAGGCTAGCCCTTGATATTGTAGGTCCTCTACCCGAGTCTGGTACAGCTAAACTTAAGTATATCCTAACTATGCAAGATGACTTAACTAAATTCTCAATAGCATACCCTATACGTAGTAATACCGCGCAAGAAGCAAGCGACTGTCTTCTTCATTTTATTTCTCTGTTTGGTATCCCCAGGCGCATACTTACCGATCAAGGTACCAATTTTACAGCAGATCTATTTAAGAAAACATGCGAGTTTCTTAAGATCAAGCAACTATGGTCGTCACCCTACCACCCGCAGACACAAGGTGCCTTAGAAAGATCCCATTCCACGCTAAAGGAATACCTTAAGTCATACGTAAACGAGGACCAAGATAACTGGCCTCGATATGTATACACCTCTATGTTAGCGTATAATACAGCAGTACATTCCACTACACACTACTCGCCCTACGAATTATTATTTGGTCATAAACCACACATTCCAGATTCAGTTTATGAAACATCCGATACTACATATCCCGAATATGTAAAGTTGCTACAACATAGGATGAAACACGCGCGTGACAAAGCCCTAGAATATATCCACAGATCCAAAACAAATTCCAAAACATATTATGACACGCGCACACGTCCCGCCGAATATAAGGTAGGCGATTACGTTCTACTAAAAAACCATTTAAGATTGCGTAAAGCATTATCACCCCTATGGAAAGGTCCATACAAAGTTGTCAAAATACATGGCAACCATTCCTTATCACTACTTATAAACAGGCGTCACGTGAAACACCACTATGACGAAGTCAAACACGTAGAAGTACGCGAGGTACCTTCTACATAAGATAGTAATTTACGCTTACATTTTACTTTTCCTTTTATTTTTACACACTAATATCCTTTTTAATGATTATTAGACATAAGATTCTCTATATAATATACAATAATAATAGATATAATTAAGTGTTAAGATTAGAACATACTTAAAGTAGTCCTATCATAAAATAGGTTAAACATAGTAGTAATTCCCATATCTTTTATTTACAGCGTACTGGCCCAAGGTCACCAAGATTATGTCCAACCGATCAACTCTAGTTCCGGCATATACTTTGATCCAATTGGTGAACTCAAAATAAATATCGGCTACCTAGACATAGTCACCCCATTTGATATTTCTTACATCGGACCTCATATTGAAAACATTAATTCAATATTAGGCACTGTCCGCTTTTTATGCAATCAAATCCAAATTGAAACCCCAAGCGACTTAGAATGTCATAACGTACTAGAGCCACTCACTGTTAGGTATAATGATATTATTTCCGAGTATTCTTCTATTACTCACCTTTTAAATAATAATAGATACAAACGTGGAGCATGGATAGGTGGTATAGGCACTTTATCCAAAACCATATTTGGGACTCTAGACGAGGACGACGCTGTCAAATATGACAACGCCATAAGGAGTATTCAGAATAATGAAAAAAGGCTGAGTTCATTAATGAAAGAAAATATCTTAGTTACAAGTTCTACTTTGTCCAAATTTAATGATACTATTCATAAGATAAAAATTAATGAAGCCAGGCTTAATGATGCTATCGACAACCTCTCGTTAACTCTAAAAAATGTATCAATAATTTCAAACGATTTAAATACGAAAACCAATATTAATTCGATCTTAAATAGCTTAGAAGCTTCCATACTAACTTTATCATTTCAGTTGGAAGACATAACAAACGCTATTATGTTCAGTAGTCAAAACATCCTTCATCCGGCTGTTTTACCGCCCACACAGTTATACCAAGAGCTTGTCGATAACTATAGACACTTACCTGTAGATTTAAAATTACCAGTAAGCTTAGAATTAAGTCATATTCATATATTAATGAATATATCTAATGTAGTTTGTTATAGTCTGAATAATGTTATCGTTTTTATACTGCGAATACCTTTAGTATCGACTAAGGTATACAATCTGTTTCATAATGTAGCCTTACCTACCCCACATAATAGTGTAAAACCAAATTCATTTAGTTTTATAATTCCTACCAGCAAATATTTCGCAATGACCAAAGACAAATCAGAATATCTTAAGCTTGATTCACTGAAAGAATGCAGAGCGATAAGCCCTCGCGAATACATCTGTAACGTGATGACAGTTTTCCCAACAAGTGCAAATCCCAGTTGTGAAAGTGAACTTCTATCTAATGTTATCAGTGTTTTACCAGTGCAGTGCCGAACGGATTTCATTCACGGAAACTTAGATCTATGGAAACCACTATCTAATAATAATTGGATATTTGTACAATCCCAGCGAAATAAATTATATATTGAATGTCCTAATCAGAAAAGCTTAGAGATTAACATTATCGGAACAGGAATCCTTAAAATCGCCCGTAATTGTATTGCATATTGTAAGACTACTAAACTTATACCTAAATTCGACAACATCAAGATCAATGTCACTGTGCTCCATTCCGACTTTAATATAATTAATGATTCATGTTGTACTTTAGATAAATTTAAGTTAGAAATAGGTAATGAACCTCGTATCAAATTAAATAATATAGATTTGGATATTTTCACGTCAGAAACCAGATCTAAGCTAAAATCCATGTCAGTCGAAGCCGACAAAATCTTAAACCAACACCAGATTATAAAATACGAGACTCATTACTCGACTATATTAATTTTAATTACTTGTATAATTTCTCTTTTTTGTATGTTTAAATTACTAATGTATATTAAATCACACAGCCGTCTATCCTGTCGCTTTCCTATGTTTTCCCAGTCTGTCCCAGTAAACTCACCTGAGAATGCAACACCAAGTCCCGATCCTGTCATACCTATTAAAATCCGTAAGCATCAACCGAATCCGGAAGATATTCCGTCCCCCAGTATTAGAATAAACATATAATTTTCTTTCCTAAACTTCGACAACCCCGAAGTTTAGTCTACCCCTGGGAGGTGTTATAAATTGCCAATGCACCCTTTGTCGCACACCACAGTCCCTTTCTTGTCTACTCGGCATTTCCTCAATCAAGCAACCCGATCATCCATTCCATTCCAGTCAGTCTCGTTCCATCATCCATCCAAGCTAGACGGCTGCAATTATTCTAGCTAAATCTTTGTATTCATTTTTTTAAAAACCCTTTCTCTACGAGACCCATAACAGTACGTACTCGCTAGCGACGGCGTAAAACATTTCTATGGCAAATGTGTACAGCGCCACTAGCGGTCACGTAAAGAACTAAAATCGATACTACGAGTCGATAGGTAAAAAACCTATCGAAACGTAGACACCAGCAAGTAACGTTTTTTAGCCTTTGCTATTGAAATTCGGTACCATGAGTTACAAATTTGACAGTTGCTATCGAGAAATACTGTATCGATAGTAGTTTACTCGCTAGTGACTAAAGTAAGTTTCGATAGCAACTCATGGTAGAGGGACTGGAGTATTCTACCGCGCATAAATTATTTATTCTTAATGATTTATACATGTCATTCTTACTAATGTTATAAATGCGAAAATTTATTAGATCTCCTCTTTCTTGGATTGGGATGAAAGTTGACAATTATTTTTTTTTTGATCTAATATAGCCTATAGACATTTGCAACACCAGCATCGCCAATGCTTGTCGACCCTAAGACGTGGAGTTCTTAAGTCTCATGTGTCTTTGATTTCACTGGCTCCCTTACCTTTCTAAACGAAACACAGTAATACATGTACACTACTGCTTTACGGGGGAAATGGGTAAGGTGGTAGTACTTCCCCGAACGAACTCTGCACTAAAAGCTCTACTATTCAAGTTTATTTTTTTTTTATTTTTTTTTTGTTTATTATCTATGATTATATATATTGATGAATATTACATTATTATTGATCGATATAATGATATATTTTATTATTTATGATCTAGATTAACGGGATACTTTTTATCCGGGGAGAATGTAACATTCCTCGAGAATGCGGGTGAAATTGGGGACATCTAGCAGTATAATAAAATGGTATCAGGGTATTCCCCTGGGACATTCTTCACTTCCATCTATCCTAATCTAAATCGATCCTGTGCAGTTAAAACCAGAAAACTGATAATATTGGAGTTAAACATTTTTCGAGTAGTAGAGCTCTTAGTGCAGAGTTCGTCCGGGGAAGTACTACCACCTTACCCATTTCTGCCGTGAAGCAGTAGTGCACTTGTTATTACTGTGTTTCGGTTAGAAAGGTGAAACAGGTGAACA
Organism: Habrosyne pyritoides; assembly: GCA_907165245.1. Classification (NCBI taxonomy): domain Eukaryota; kingdom Metazoa; phylum Arthropoda; class Insecta; order Lepidoptera; family Drepanidae; genus Habrosyne; species Habrosyne pyritoides. The sequence continues at coordinate 7,690,428 of OU015610.1, read as the reverse complement.
GGCACATGAGACTTAACAACTTCACGTCTCAGGGTCGATAACGCATTGGCGATGTCCCTAGTGTTGCAAATGTCCATAGGCGGCGGTGGGTGGGTATCGAATCTACGATCTGTGGCGTAGATGGCCACAAACGGCCAAAATTAATTTACGATCCCAATCTAAAATCGCAAGATTGAAGTAGAATTTTAACATTACGTGTATTAAAATTACTGTCAAAAGGTTCATCAATCCATGGATTTTCGATCGGGACTGCATATTAATTTTCGCCGTAAGTCAACCATCATATCATGCATCAGTATGACTCAATGATTTCTTTTAATATCGGTGTGCAATTTGCATCAATTGGTTGTTAGGAAGGGAAATAAATAGTATAACTGTATATTAATTAGTAAGAAAGTCATGAAGTCAAATGTGTAAAAGCAATAAGATGATACGTGCATTTTCAATGCAACGTTCAAAATGGGTCATTTGACCCGATTATGGTATGTTTAGTGTTAAAGAAATTCAGAGGTCCTAAACCAAAACTGATCTAATCTTAGTAAACGATACCTGAATTAATAAATTACGTGACATCAGACATCAGACTCAGGCGACAACGCATTGGCGCACCGCCAATTGTCGCGACGCGAAGTTATTAAGTCTCATGCCTGTAATTTAACCGGCCTTAACTTTCTAACCGGCACAAGTGCACATTCTTCACGGCGGAAATTAGTAAGGACTTCCCTGGACGACGTCAGCACTGTCTTTTTCTTTTTATTATTGAAAACAAATACATACATGCGTGAAAAGCACATAATTAATATCACATCACACAAATCATTGTGGGTTTAACAGTGATATGACTGACATAAAATCTTAGTTATTTTAGGTAGTAGTAGAGCTCTTAGTGCAGAGTTCGTCCGGGGAAGTACTACCACCTTACCCATTTCTGCCGTAAAGCAGTAGTGCACTTGCGTTACTGTGTTTCGGCTAGAAAGGTAAGAGGGCCGGTGAAATTACAGGCGCATGAGACTTAACAACTTCACGTCTCAGGGTGGACAACACATTGGGGATGCCCCTAAAATTTTTAAAAGCATTCAAGTTATTATAAATTTTGACAGGTAAATTATTTAATAAGAGCTCTACATCGACATTGATTATTAAGAGCTTTTTCAACAATGCAGAATTCTGTTAGTGAAGATGTGATAGTCTCACATACTCATCGTCCACAAATGCCATAAAATTAGTTGGTATTCTAGTCAATGCAGTGATATTTTCAATGACTAACTTGCATTGCGACATGTTTTTAGGCGCCATTCTGTAAGGTAAGATGACACTAGATCGGGGATGTTTCGTCGCGGCCTCCGTGCTCTGTCTCTTTCGCTAGCTATGCAATCACATGAGAGGAACGCTCTCGGAAGCCTCCGAGTGCCGGCTCGCCAACGAAGGTTGCTAAGTCTTATTAGCTGAATAAGGGGGCTGATCTCATTGTCTTATCTTGAGCAGACAATCGAGTTTAGCGGAAGTAATGCAGTTATGACCAAAACGTACGGCTTCTATTTTGGAATTTCCCATTTCTGGATTGAATTTTTTTTTTTAAGTTTTCGTGTATTATATAGGGTATCGAAAAATACCATGTATAATCAATACAGAGAGACAGACATAATTGAGTTATTGAGTAATTAACAACTATTATCTATATATTATTAATATTTATTAGTTTATGTTAATTACTGTATGTATTACGATTATAAAAATATTCAAGAACTGTATATAAGTATGTATTATGTAACGTCAGCCATATTATAAATGTTTATTAGTATTTGTTATAGCGGCAACAGAAATACATCATCTGTAAAAAGGTCAACTGTCGTAGGAGACGGGCAGTGAGCCTTGGAAAGGCTGTAGTCCCTCTACCAAATTTTATGTATAGGTCTCGTCAAAACAAAACGATTGAGCCCAAACTTAAGGAGTTTGCTAGCATCCACTGAAGAGTTCCACCATCCACATCGTAACTCCATCATCAGACCCTCCTTGTGTATATACGTTACCTATATATTCGACGAGCCAGTTGGCTTGGTGGTTAGAGACCTTGACCCAGACCGACTGTGGGTTCAATTACCCCCACAAGATTTGTATGCATGAACATGTCTGTGTGTTCTGTCCATAGCTATGTATTTAAAAAAGTAGCATATCAGTTATCTGGTTTCCATAGTACAAGCTCTGCTTGGTTTAGGATCAGATGGCTGTGTTAAAGGAAGTACCTTGATATTTATTTATTATGTAGAACTTGTCAAAATAAAGGAAATGAGACCAAGCTCATGGGAACTAAAGAGTTCTGATACCGACCTCCAAGCTTGGAGTTTCTTCGGAAAGGTTTACGTGTAAACACGTTGTATCATCCAATTCAGGCAAAGCCGAGGCGTGTTGCTAGTCTTATATTTAAACAGTGTCGTATCTGAGTAATTTCAGTCTATGTGGTTTCTATTAATAATGTAATTTCAATACAATTATGTCAAGATTGTAATGTAATGAAATTTATGATTCTTTTTTATTTATTCATTGGTTTTTACGCTTCATTTGATTTCGATTAATTAAATAGATATAAATGCTATGTATATTTACTATATAACACTATATAATGGAACCGAAAAGATGTCTAAAAGGCGTGTAACACGGCAACAAATTAATCTATAATAATAATAATAAATATCCCGGGACATTCTTTACACACGGCCATCTGATCCCAAATAGAACTTTAATACTGAGAAAAACTAATAAATTATTAATCCACATATATTACATATTATGTATAAATATAGACAGGCCAATTGGCTAGGTGGTTAGCGACCCTGACTGCCAAGTCGAAGGTCGCAGGTTCCCACCCAGGACAAACATTTGTATGCATGAACATGTCTGTATGTTCTGTGTCTGAGTGTAAATATCTATATAAGTATGTATTTAGAAAAAAAAAGTAGTATATGTAGTATCTCAGTTATTTGGTTTCCATAGTAGGATGCTTAGTTTGGGATCAGATGGCCGTGTGTAAATGTCCCAGGATATTTATTATTATTTATATTCTTCAATATATATACTAGCTGTCCCCCGCGGTTTCACCCGCGTTCCCGAAGGATGACACATACAAATATTATACACATAAATGAATCTTTCTTAACCTTGAATCACTGTATCTATTAAAAAAAACCGCATCAAAATCCGTTGCGTAGTTTTAAAGATCTAAGCATACATACGGACAGACAAACAGCGGGAAGCGACTTTGTTTTATACTATGAAATTCAAAATTCAAAACCATTTATTCAGTACCCTCGGAGGGCACTTATGAAGGTCAAAAAAAATTACTGAAGCTACAATTAATGTAGTGATAATATCCTGTATGAGTATGAAAATAATATCCTTGACCTATCACATTAATTGGAACAGGTAATTAAAACGCCGCAGCTCGTATAGCGCACCCTCAGAACGACAAGGGCTCAACTCAAAAAATAAACGTTTGGCACATCTCTGATTGGGTCACTTTCGCACTGAACGGGGAGGGTGGGTCCCGGTGTTAAAGAGGCTGAAGTATCGGTATGCTTTTTCTATCAATAAATTGACTACGTTTTACTATTCATCGGATAGAGCGAACTTTGTTTAGTCTCTCTATGAGCGTAACTCCATTTTGCAAAATTTTTAGTTAAGCTCTTATCGTACTAAGGGTGCGATAGGCTCACTTTTTTATAATCCACGCTATTATAGCAAATACAACAAAATTTGAATTAAAAATATTTTTTATTTTAAAAAATGCTTGGAGTGATTTATATTAAATATTTTATTAACAGATATGAGTAGAAGGATTATCATTTTGGTAATATCTTATAAAGCACCCCACGCTTTTTGCACAATAAAATACATTTTTTTTCTTATTTACACTATTTTTAATTCAAATTTATTTACTACTAGCTGTCCCCCGCGGTTGTACCCTCGTTCCGGTGGGATGTCACATGTATTATACATAAAAACCTTCCTCTTCAATCGCTCTATCTATTAAAAAAACCGTATCAAAATCCGTTGCGTAGTTTTAAAGATTTAAGCATACATAGGGATATAGGGACAGAGAAAGCGACTTTGTTTTATACTATGTAGTGAAGTTCTTTTATTCTTTTTATTTATTCATAATGAACACCTACAACATACATGAAGTATACACAATATAATTATTTATCAATAAGGTTCTGATATGTATGTCTCTTACAGGCGTACACAACATTTACAGAACTTAGGCTACATTTAAAATAGAAAATAATAACAATTAATTAATTAAATAATTACTAAATAAATATTATAACAAAAAATCACTAAATACTAAATACTATAAAACGAAAATAAAACACGCTAGTGTAAATATGGTAACATAGATTTCAATTTTTAATTTGAGTGAGTCAGGCAACACATCATGGTCAAGTAATGCTGCGTTCATCTCGTTGCATTCAACGCACATTCTGGCCACTGTCGAATGCATACCGAAATTGGTGCGGCTGGGAGGGGGTGAAATGTATTAACGTTTTTTACGCCGCGTAGGAAGGTGGTAAGGAATATCAATTAGAAAATTACTTAGCAATTGCTCATACTTTATTGAGTTAGAAAATAATGCTATCACAATAATATATATATATATATATATCTACTACTGTTATAAATGTGAAAGTAAGTTTGTTTGTTACGCTTTCACGAAATCTACTTAACCCATCATCATGAAACTTTGTACACATATTCTTGGAGGTATTAGAAGTAACATAGGATACTTTTTGTGCTGGGAAAATGTTACATTTGCCAAACCGTAGGTCATGGGTTCGATACCCACCCTGGACAAACATTTGTATGACTGAACATGTCTGTTTGTTCTGTGTCAAGGTCTTAAATATCCATATAAGTATGTATTTAGAAAAAAAAGTAGTATATGTGATATATAATGAACAGATTGCCGTGTGTAAAATAATGTCCCAGGATATTTATTTTTTACTACCCCCTACTGTCCCCCGCGGTTGTACCCGCGTTCCCGTGGGATGTCACATGTATTATACATAAAAACCTTCCTCTTCAATCACTCTATCTATTAAAAAAACCGTATCAAAATCCGTTGCGTAGTTTTAAAGATTTAAGCATACATAGGGATATAGGGACAGAGAATGCGACTTTGTTTTATACTATGTAGTTATTTTTTTGTTGGATTTTCTATAAAAGCGTGATTTTTAAACTATTATTTATTTTAGTTTTTTAGTTAAACTGCTAATCATGATTATCCTAGTAAGTATAACGAGTCCAGCTTTTTAAAATATTATATCGTCATCGGTCCTCGATAAACCTACAAAGCTTGAATGAAATCTGACCGTTTAAAGTGGGTCAAAATCGCGCCCAAACGAGTCGGTTACAAACATACAGGTTAAGCTAATATAAAGCATGTAATATCATCGCAAATGTTAGGTTTTATGCTTTGGCATACTAAACAATTTGGTCAAAGATCATTCAGAGACAGGCCAGTTGGCTTGGTGTGACTGATTCCCAAGCCGAAGGTCGCGGGTTCGATTCCCACCCAGGACACACATTGTGTGCATGCAGATATCTGTTTGTTCTGTGTCTGGGTGTAAATATCTATATATTAAGAAAAAAAATGTAGTAAATGAAGTATATCAGTTATCTAGTTTCCATAGTACAAGCTCTGCTTTGTCTGGGACCAGATGGCCGTGTGTAAAGAATAAAGAGTCCTGTAGTGCTGTATGGAATCCCATATCGGTTTAAAGAATATATTTCCCAAAAGAACATTACATACATAGTTCACTTAATATGAGAAAGTTATTAATTAGGTACACCGTCAGTCTCTTTTTAAAATTATTAGCCAGGTCACAGTCCTTTATATTTTTTGGCAATCCCTACTTCCCTACTAATATTATAAATGTGAATGTAGTTTGTTTGTTACGCTTTCACACGTATACTTCTTAACCGATCATCATGAAACTTTGTACACATATTCTTGGGGGTATTAGAAGTTACATAGGATTGTTTTTGTGCCGGGAATATGTTACATCCCTCGGGAACGCGGATGAATCCGCTGGGGACAGGTAGTAAAAAATAAATATCCTGGGACATTATTTTACACACGGCAATCTGTTCATTATATATCACATATACTACTTTTTTTTCTAAATACATACTTATATGGATATTTAAGACCTTGACACAGAACAAACAGACATGTTCAGTCATACAAATGTTTGTCCAGGGTGGGTATTGAACCCGTGACCTACGGTTTGGTAAATGTAACATTTTCCCAGCACAAAAAGTATCCTATGTTACTTCTAATACCTCCAAGAATATGTGTACAAAGTTTCATGATGATAGGTTTAGTAGATTTCGTGAAAGCGTAACAAACAAACTTACTTTCACATTTATAACAATAGTAGAGATATATATATATATATATTATTGTGATAGCATTATTTTCTAACTCAATAAAGTATGAGCAATTGCTAAGTAATTTTCTAATTGATATTCCTTACCACCTTCCTACGCGGCGTAAAAAACGTTAATACATTTCACCCCCCTCCCAGCCGCACCAATTTCGGTATGCATTCGACAGTGGCCAGAATGTGCGTTGAATGCAGTAGTGTTTAGTAGTAGTAGAGCTCTTAGTGCAGAGTTCGTCCGGGGAAGTACTACCACACCTACAGGCACATGAGACTTAACAACTTCACGTCTCAGGGTCGACAACGCATTGGCGATGCTCCTAGTGTTGCAAATGTTCATAGGCGGCGGTGACCACTTACCATCAGGTGGACCGTCTGCTTGTTTGTCGGCCTAAGTGGCATAAAAAAAAAAAAGAAAAAAAAAAAAAACCATGATGTGTTGCCTGACTCACTCAAATTAAAAATTGAAATCTATGTTACCATATTTACACTAGCGTGTTTTATTTTCGTTTTATAGTATTTAGTATTTAGTGATTTTTTGTTATAATATTTATTTAGTAATTATTTAATTAATTAATTGTTATTATTTTCTATTTTAAATGTAGCCTAAGTTCTGTAAATGTTGTGTACGCCTGTAAGAGACATACATATCAGAACCTTATTGATAAATAATTATATTGTGTATACTTCATGTATGTTGTAGGTGTTCATTATGAATAAATAAAAAGAATAAAAGAACTTCACAACATAGTATAAAACAAAGTCGCTTTCTCTGTCCCTATATCCCTATGTATACTTAAATCTTTAAAACTACGCAACGGATTTGGATGCGGTATTTTTTAATAGATAGAGTGATTAAAGAGGAAGGTTTATATGTATTAGTATCTACATTGCACCTGAGCGAAGCCGGGGTGGGTCGCTAGTTGAATTATAAAATAAACGCATTTATCTTAAAAATAAATAAGGTTAGGATAGTCCCAGATCCATAAGTGTAATTGTATGTCCATTAAAGATTTGGCTGTTTCCCAACCCTTTAAATATCCTGGGACATTCTTTACGCACGGCCATCTGATCACAACCTAAGCAGAGCTTGTACTACGGACACCAGATAACTTAATTTTTTTTTCTAAATACTTATATAGATTACGTATTCGAGTACGGATTTTAAGAGTATAGCAGTGGTAAAAATACTTTATAATGTTTTAGTTCGTAGTCATCTTGAGACAAGTGCCACTATTTGGAATCCGCATGAGGATAAATATAGTCTCAAGGTTGAAAAAATACAAAATAAATTCACCAGGTACTTATTTTTAAAGCTATATGGAGTTTACCCATTCTACCCGTTAATGTACCCGAGTCTATTTGTGTTGGACATGGTCGGGTACACTAGGCGGTTAGGAGGGATGTCGCGTTAGTAAAGTACGTGGCGAGGGTGCTGCGCGGGCTGGTGCACCACCCAGATGTGCTGGAGGCGTTGCGGCTGCGCGGCCCACTTTGTTTGATGTGCCAAGAGCTAGGACAAAATTTACTTAAGTTTGCTCCGTTGTCAAGGGCCGCACATATTATAAATAATATGTCGTTTGAAGATCCGTTTAATAACCTGCCGAAATTTGTAACAGGAGCACAAAGGTGCATTGAAAGAGGCATTCAAATTAGAAGCGATAAGGAAAGAAAAATAATAATTGCATAATTTGTTTTATTTTAGTTTTAATTTGATTGTTAATTTTTTATTATTACTTTACTTTTAGTTATGTCTAAGAATAGTTTATAAAAATTAGGTATAACATCATCTTGGGAAACTGTAAGATGTTGTACTTATCAATGTGAAATAAATAAAATTTCACGCACACAGCCAGGGTCGCTAACCACCAAGACACTCGGTGCGCTCTATAAAATTCACACGGTCATTCGCATGGTCGCTTTATTCTACCTCTTACCCTCAAAACCGCAGATTGCATCACATAATAGGTTAGTGTCGGTTTTGGGAGCGCAGGTGGCTCTAAATCGAACAATATGACATAATAAATAAATAAATATACTGAGACATTCTTTACATCTCATCAGTTATTCGCGAGTTGTCGCGTGAGTAATACGTCGGTCTTGCTTGACCCCACGCGTCTCAACAATGTCTGACATAATGAAATCATTATGTAACATAGTGATCAATGAGGTTCTTGCCTTTTTAACGAGGATAGCACATAATGATAATAACGATAATGTGTCAGTGCCTTTTCTGAGGGTAACGTTGTGGCTGCCAAACGTTTGCTGTTTGAATCTTTGTCAAAGTCTAAGAACTTGAAGAAAAGATGGAAGGATATTAGGGGATATTGATGACATTGTTTGTTTAATTAAGGAGGCTGATCCTGAACAATTACCTTTATTTATCGCTCAGCACCTCACCTACAGCACCAACATGTAGAGAGGACCTCAAGGAAAAAAAAGGGAGGAAGACCCTCAACACGCTGGGAGGACGAAATAAATAAAGTCGCTGGTCCAAAGTGGTGGCAAATAGCACAGTATAGAGAGAAGTGGACATCGCTGGAGGAGGCCTTTACCCGACCTGGGGACCTTGCTAACAACTGAAAGTTTTATAGTTATAAAAAATCAGTAGCTCATGAAGCAATGTAGCAAGATCAAATAAAAGGCTTTTTTATTTTTATTTATTATCGCTCGGGAGTTACAGTAACTACCTCCTGTTCTGTTCGATCACGTCGATGTTACCCGTATTCTTAAATACTTGGTCAGAATACGTAATGATATTTATCAGTTTTCGGAGGATTGTGCGTCGAAAATACAACTTGAATCGGTGAAATCGGATATTGATAATCTAAAAAAAGCGCAATAATTTTCATCAAAACATTACCAAAAGAGGCGCCTAATTTATTGGAAAGTTATGATGATAAAATGTGGACCCATGGGTTTTCTTTTTATTTATTTCTTTTTAACATTTTCTATGGACTCTTAGTCCGTTCTCTTTGAAGATTCTACGATAAATTGTTTTAAGATTAATTGTATTGTGTATTTAAAAATTATCATCTTTCCGCGCTTTCTCAGCTCGTTGTTTTGAACTGAGGCTTGTGGTTCCTTAATATATAGTGCTACATTGAATTTTTCTATTGCCGAATACAGGGATTATAAATAAATAACTTAAGATTTACTTAAATTTAGATACATTTATTCATCAAAATTTATAATTCTAATTATTAAAGTTTAAGCTATTTCGGCCTCGGATGGTTTCGTTCCCAAAAGACTCTCCATGACAACTGCATCTCGATGTTTCGGACCCATGGGATTACCACCTATGACAAACCAAGAATCTGAATTACCACCTGCGACATGTATATAAATATATTTATTAGTCTGACTGATATTAGTTTCTTCAGCAGAAATAAACAAGCCGGAGCTCATATGAAAAGGGACAATAATAAAACATTAAAAATGGCTAATACAGCTAGCTTTGTAAGTTTTAATTGTAAGAATGTATTTCGTTCAATCGAGAGCATAAGAAAAGTGTGCTGTTCTGCGGACATCATTGCGCTGCAAGAGACATAGCTTTTACCCCATGATATACCGTTTCTTGGAAGCATACAAGGTGACTTCAACTACACTGGTAAGTCCGCGGTTGACACCTCTGCGAGGAAGACCATACGGCGGAGTTGCTATACTATGGAGAAAATCAGTGTTTATGTCAGTGTAAGTGTTAACGTGTAGTGATGTTCGCTTAACCGCTATTAAAATTATTATTAACGGCTAACGGCTTCTATGGAATTAAGTTCAAGAATTGCCTAAGTGAAATAAATGCTATAATTGAAAATAGCAAAACGAAAGTAGAATCTGTTGACGTACTAGGGGACTTCAACGCACACCCTGATGAGCATTTTTCTAATGAATTATTGAACTTTTGCGTGGAACAATCATGGACGTGTGTTGATGTGGATTTATTACCTAGGGACTCATATACTTTTGTGCGCGATGCGCACGGCTGCCGGCGCTGGATCGATCACTGCCTAGTGAGGACTTTAAAGTCGACTCGCCTCTTGAGCAGCGGGATCGGGTCGATGCTGGGGACCCTTACAGTACAATACTCTGCGAAAGAAGTTGCACAGATTATAAAACTTATGGTTAGATTAAAATCTCCCGGACATAATGGCCTCAACATCAAGCATCTGAAGGACGCGGGTGTGCACTTGCCGCGAGTCCTTGCAATGTTCTGTAGCCTATGTATGAGCCATTGTTACCTACCTGATGATCTGATGTATACGATTGTTGTACCAATTGTCAAAAACAAAACCGGAGACGTTTCTGACTTGTCCAACTACAGGCCTATATCGCTGGCGTCAATTGTGGCGAGGGTGCTGGACAGTTTACTTGATAAACACTTAGACGAAGACGTGGAATTGTACGATAGTCAATTTGGTTTCAGGCCTGGCCTTTCAACCGAAAGCGCGATCCTTTATCTCAAGGAAACTGTTCTGTACATCCAGGTGGACGCCGGTCTACGCTTATTTTTTGGACTTGTCAAAGGCATTCGATTTGGTTTCATACGAATTGGTGTGGCAAAAATTAAGAAAATATACTTCCTTACCACCAAAAAAATTGCGTGAGGTGGGCAGGCGTGCATTCGGATGTGTACAGGTTGGAGTGTGGTGTGCGACAGGGGGGGAGGGGGCTTGAGCTCGCCTTCAACCTTTACATGAACCAACTGATCGGTGGGCTCAGCAATCAATTTATTGGATGTCACGTAGGCATAAATAATATTAGTTACGCTAACGACATGGTACTGTTGAGCCCATCGATTGGTGTATTGAGAAGGTTGGTTCACATTTGTGAGACGTATGCGATGGCCCACGGGCTCAGATATAGCAGCGCTAAGTGTGAGGTAATGATATTTAAAGCTGGTACTAAGTGCTGTCAAAATGTACCCCCGGTGACTCTTGCCGGAATCACGTTAAAAAGAGTCGGTCAGTTTAAATATCTGGGCCATTGGGTCACCGATAACTTGTCAGACAATATGGATATTGAACGGGAGCGTAGGGCGCTGTGTGTTCGCGTCAATATGTTGGCACGAAGACTAGCCTAAACACGAAGACTAGACCAAGCTAAATTGACACTTTTCAAAGCTTACTGTCAAACCTTCTGCACGTGCAGTCTGTGGGCAAATTTTACGCGGAGCGCGTACAGCGCCCTGCGCGTTCAATATAATAATGCATTCAGGGTGCTATTTGGGCTGCCAGGATTCTGTAGCGCATCGGCGATGTTTGCAGAAGCGAGCACTGACTGCTTTTACACAATTATAAGTGATAAATAAATGATTATTATTATTATTTACACACGGCCATCTGATCCCAAATTAAGCAGAGCATGCACAATGGAAACCAGATAACTGATATACTTCTTTTTTTTACTATATTAGACTATTTAATAAAAACATAAGGAAAATGTCAATTTATAATTAATTATATATATTATATTTATAAAGTTACTGAAGCAACAACCGGTTCGAAAGTCAGCCTTCAACTGAGAAGAACCGGCAAGAAGCTCAGTGTTGATGATGGAAACCTGTAAAATAAATAAATAAATTATTAAACATTAACATAAAATATACAATAAATAAATAACTAAAAATAGAATAAGAAAAAATAATGTACTTACCTGTTTGCTTTTGAAATTTGGTTCACATGTGTGTATTTGTCTATATTATAGCTTATATCATTGTACTACAGACTGTCTAAACTTACCCTGTATTGATATTATTTTTTGTGAAGAAAATAAACGGTAGTTCGATAGCCAGCAGTCGTCCTCGCACCGCTCTCGGAGCTAAACGATTTTCTCCTATCGATCCATTTTGCCAAAAAAGTCTAGTCTTTTACCTTTCAACCTCAACCCTAGCGCCTCCATCGTTTACAAAGCTGATCCAACGAGCCGGATCATTGCTGTTGTGTGAGTGTTGAAAACCAAACCTGTAAGCAGGAATGTCGTTCTTCTACACACCGCGCAAACCTCAAACACGTGGTGCTTTGAAACGGGAGCTATTGGCTAACCAAAATAAAGAAGAGACATCGGAAAATATGGATAACACAGTGTGTTTGAAGAGTGGTGCACCAAGTGTACAAGAGCACGTTCAAAGTGCCAACCAAAGTGCGTCATCTAGTGCCGTACGAAGAATGCAACTCGAGGCTAAAATATAGGCGAAAATAGGCCTGCGCGCGACATTTTTAGGTTGCGCGCGAGGCGTCAAAAGCGAGTATGGCACATTAATTAATTTATTTAAGGTATTGAATTTTTTTTTTTATTTGAAAAAATTATGGTGTGTTCTGAACACTATAAATAATTTATTCCCGTTGGAAATTTTACTTAAAGTTAATTTTTCAACAAGTTAAACAATTGTTAACTAACGAAATTTTCTCGAACTACTGTCTTAATTGTAAGTGAAAAAAAATGTTTAAATAATGGTCACATTTATCATGCTGTGAAGTTAGCGCTGCCTACAGCACATCGTCCGCTGCGCCCCTGAACGAACCCACGACAACTTCACACTTATTTACGTTCCAGTGCAGCGAGCTCCCGACGCGCCCGCTCCCCGCATCAGTCACGTTCCCCGCAGGTATCTATGATATGCAATATGCTAATACAAACAAATATCGCTGTGAATGCGACTATTTGTTACACGAGGAAGTTCGCCGCTCATTTGCTATAGATTCAATTGGAATATCAAGTAAACCACGTCAAAATCCCGACGAGTTACGCGCCCTTTCCATTTTGGATAAAACATCTAAATTTGTAGATGGCCAGTGGACCGTAGGCTTACCGTGGAAGTTTGATAAATTTGTGATGCCCGATTCCTATCAAAACGCCATTAATAGATTGATGTCAGTAGAAAAAAAAAATGTACAACAATGAGTATGCAACACGTTACCGTGAAACAGTGGAGCATTTATTAATTAATAATTATGCACGACAATTAAGAAAATATGAGTGCAGTGAAGTAACTTGGTATTTCCCACATTTCGGGGTGGATAATCCAAACAAAAGGAAATTATGTTTAGTTTTTGATGCTGCTTCCAAAAGTCATGGTTTGTCATTGAACGATTTTTTATTACAGGGACCGGATTTGTTACAATCGTTATATGGAATTATGTAAAGATTTCGTGAAAAGCCTATCGGTATTATAGGTGACATAAAGGACATGTTTCTTAGAGTAAAAATAAAAGAAGATCAGCACGCCTTCAGATTCTTATGGAAGGAAAATTGGGAAGTAAAGTGGTATGTAATGACTTCTTTAATTTTCGGCGCTAACTGTTCGCCTTTTATAGCTCAATATGTTAATCAAAACCTTAACTTATCCCGATTCCAGGATCAAATACCAGAAGCAGTTGCCGCCATTCAAAATTCTCAATACATGGATGACTATATTGATAGCTTGGATGATGAGGTTTTGGCTAGAAAGAGAATAGAACAAGTTACATTAATCTATAAAGAAGGTGGGTTTCAAATGCGAAACTGGATGAGTAATAATACTACTGTGCTACAAAACATGCCGAAAGAAACCATAAGCGAGAATGCAGTAAGGTTTAAAATTGATTGTCAACCGGAACGTACTCTCGGGCTGCTTTGGTATCCGTCAGACATGTTGGCATTTGACCTGTCGTTAAAACGTATTCCGAGCGATATTTTACAATGCAAAAGAAAACCTACAAAAAGAGAATTACTAAAAATTATAATGTCAATTTACGATGTACTTGGATTTCTTGGACAATTTACCATTAAAGCAAAAATCATAATGAGAATACATGGCAAAGTAAACTGCAATGGGATCAAGAAATAATTGATGATTTATTTGAATCATTTCAACAATGGATTACGCAATTACAAAACATAAAAAACATCCGTATACCGAGATGGTACGTAAGTCATTCATACAAGGTTCGAATTGTTACGAACGCATCGGCAAATGTAATGAATCGGATGACGTAAGCTTAGGTTCGAGTGCTCGCGACACGATGGCACTGCAACTTCATATATTTTGTGACGCATCGCCGAAGTTTATTGCTAACAGATTGGGCGAAATTGATGAATTGAGTAAAATATATCAATGGAACTATGTGCCTACAAGCATAAATGTTGCTGATCTTGCGACAAAGCATAGCGATTTTATATAACAAAATAACTGCGAATGGTTTTCGGGACCTTCATTCTTACACTTTAGCAAACAATACTGGCCGAATCAACCTGAAACAAAAGAAATAATTAGTGATGAGCATTTGGAAATAATACACAATATTAATTTTACTGAAATTGTGGCGCAAGAGTTACCTGTTCCTGATCCTATTCGTTTCTCAAGCTGGCTGCGACTACTACGTTGTACCGCCACCGTACTTCTGTTTGTAGAAAAACTGAAAAGGAAAACAACTACAAGTATTAATGATGAGTTAATGAAAAGGGCTGAGCTATTGATACTGCGGCATTAACAAATGCAAACCTTTCAGCAAGAAATCAATTTGCTCAAACAAAACAAAGGTGTTGAACGCAACAGCCGTTTACTTACTTTAACGCCTTATATAGACAACAATAATGTGCTTCGCGTTGGTGGTCGAATCGGGGCGACAAGGGACGTTACCATGGATGTTAAGAACCCGATTATATTGGATGGGTCTCACTATACGTCAAGGCTAATTGTTAGGCATTACCACGTTAATGCAGCTCATTCCTGTAACGAAACAGTTGTCAATGAGTTACGCCAAAAATATTGGGTTTTAAAATTGAGGCCCACTGTACGGACTGTCGCTTCAAAATGTATGATTTGTCGCATACGTAAAACAAACCCTAGGCCCCTCGACTTGGAGATCTACCTGAAGCTCGCTTAAATCATCACCAGAGGCCGTTTACTATCTGCGGCATAGATTTATTCGGGCCGATGGAAGTAACGATAGAAAGACAGAGGCAGAATCGGTATGGAGTGCTTTTTACATGTCTTACAGTACGAGCTGTCCATATAGAACTTGTTTCATCATTAACGGCGGATTCAATGATTATGGTATTGCGTAGAATGGCATCTCGCCGAGGCTGGCCTTCTACAATAATTTCAGACAACGGCACTAACTTTCACGGCGCCGACACTGAAGTCAAGAAATCATTCGCAGAACTAGATCAACAAAAAATTATGAGTAACGCTCTGAACAGTGGAGTTAATTGGAAATTCATCCCTCCTGCAAGCCCCCACATGGGTGGAGCGTGGGAGAGACTTATTAGAAGTGTTAAAAATGCCTTGAAAGTTGTAATGCGAGAAAGGGCACCGAAGGAAGAACCGAAGGAGTATTGGCAACTCTGCTTGCTGAAATAGAAAATATAATAAATAGTAGACCTCTAACGCATGTGTCTGTGGACCCTCGCAGTCAAGAAACATTAACCCCAAATCATTTTTTAATAGGTTCGTCTTCGAGCTTACCTACATCTGGAGTATTCGATGATGGCGATCTTTATTTGCGTCGGCAGTGGCGTGTCGCTCAGCGTTTGGCTGACCTATTCTGGAGTAGGTGGATGAAAGAGATTCTGCCTACGCTTATTCCTCGTCGTAAATGGAACCAGGAAGGAAAGGTATTTGATTTCGTGGTTTTAGTGGATCTTCGCCGCGAAACATCTGGCTGAAAGGAGTCATCGAAAAGGTTTATCCTGGACGTGACGGACGGGTAAGAGTAGTAGATATTAAGACTAAGACAGGTGTGATGAAGCGACCAGCTACTCGCGTGGCTCCTATAATGCTCGATGACGAGTGTCAGCTATCTGACACTAGGGGGGAAATGTTGATGATGGAAACCTGTAAAATAAATAAAGAAATTATTAAACATTAACATAAAATATACAATAAATAAATAACTAAAAATAGAATAAGAAAAAATAATGTACTTACCTGTTTGCTTTTGAAATTTGGTTCACATGTGTGTATTTGTCTATATTATAGCTTATATCATTGTACTACAGACTGTCTAAACTTACCCTGTATTGATATTCTTTTTTGTGAAGAAAATAAACGGTAGTTCGATAGCCGGCAGTCGTCCTCGCACCGCTCTCGGAGCTAAACGATTTTCGCCTAGCGATCCATTTTGCCAAAAAAGTCTAGTCTTTTACCTTTCAACCTCAACCCTAGCGCCTCCATCGTTTACACTCAGGAAGGCTACATTCTTTTTTTTCTGTTTTTTTATAAATTTTATCTATTCTGACTTTTTGGCTATTTTAATATATATATATTTTTATATTGAACAATTATAAAATATTTACTTAATATAGGTAACATTCAACAAAAAAAGAGAAATAACAAGACTACAAATAGAAAATAACAATAATTATTTACAACTAAAACAAGAAAATTAGAGGTGCACTGTGCAGAGAGTAGCTATTTCCATACATTTTTATCTTCAATATAATGATACAGTAGTACTACCCCAGACGAACTTACGTGGAGTTAAACTACTTCTAAAATCATTATTTACTTCTTAAAATACTCTAGTCATTTTAGTAAAGTAAAGAAAAATTTAATTATTTTTTACATTTGGCACTTAGAACGATTACTGAATAGCAAGACAATAGTAATATTAACTTATTGAGTAACAGCTATTTACATTAGTTATGTGGATCTCCAACCTAAGGTAGCTTACAGGCGCTGATCCAACCCACATAGAAAATTTTAGTCACAGCCATCCGTAAATCGGCCAAGTTTGATTCGGAGTATAAACTCGCGCATGATCGATCTTGTACACTCCTACACAGGAGTTTCTTTTCTACACTAATATTATGAAGAGGAAAGATTTGTATGTTTTTTTGTTTGTTTGTTTGCATTGAATAAGCTCTGAAACTACTTGACCGATTTGAATAATTTTTTCACTGTTGGGAAGCTCCACTACCTCCTGTAGGATAATTTACTCTGTCAATGTTACCCATTTTGAATTTAGAGAAACCTTCTCCCAGGTTTTTGACACACTGCAAAACTAAACAAAAATACTGGAACAGTATTGCCATATAAGTTTAGGTCTAGTGATAACCTCTGGCTTCCTCTTTAGGGATAAAAGACTTGAAGATATTGAAACAATCAGATTTCAATCATTTATTTTATTAAAAATTACATTATTCTTTAAAAAAAAATACACGAGCCATTGGAAATTACAAAACTACAAAATAATAATAGGTCCAATATACACAGTCGCTTTTCAGTTGCAAGTTTCAGTCCAAAAAAAACCCTTATTCATCTATAAAATCTCAAATTAACCATTAATTTTAATAGATGAACCATATTTCAAAAGTTATAAAGTACACTTTTCTTTGACATACTCAAACGGGGTATTTTATTAATAGGTCAGCCTTTAGTGCATTTCTACAACAGGTGCACATTGAAATTAAAACTTTTGAGAAAGTTGGCAACTAGTATTCTTATAGCATTACACAAACAAATATCTAGTAACTAATTTTTTATTATTATTTTTTTTTTTTTATATAAAAACTTGAGCGCATTTGACTAGATCTCACCTTATGGAAAGTGACGATGTGGTCGAGGATGGTACACGCGAACTCAAGTAATGCCTATTCACTCTTGCCTTAAATTCCGCTGGATCTCTTTCTCTGTCAAGTCCCAAACAAGGAAACTCAACAGGAAAGCGAAACGTGTTTTGCTTCTACACGAAGCATCTTCAGGACGTATTAGACCCGCAATCACTGACAGAGAAAGACTTCCAGTGGTATAAGTTACTAGATATTTGTTTTTGTATAACCCTACAATGGATTTCCGCAAGTTTACGCCTGATTCAATTAAAATGCTTAAATTTTAAATAGGACTTAAAAAAATAATAAATAAAAATAAATATAATAAAATAATATTAAAAATAATAGTAATTATAAAAATGATAGCAACATGTCTTTACAAAACTTGTATTCCATAGATTTTTAAAATGCTTTCGATAAATGCACTTTGATCTCTTTGTAATACTTTATTCGGAGACTGGCTATATCAGTCGTTTCTCCCCTTACATACAATGTAAATAACATAGAAAAACAAGAAGCTATTGATATCTTAATCTTAATATATATAAATCTCCTGTCACGATGTTTGTCCGCGATGGACTCCTAAACTACTTAACCGATTTTAAATTAAATTGGCACACCGTGAGCTGTCTGGTCCAACTTAAGAGATAGGATAACTTAGATCTTTAATTATAGTCGCAATTTTATTTTATTGCAAATGATTGGTCTATAATTAATTGACAGTCACAAATCTGAATCTGCGAAATGTATGTACGCCCATAACTTCAGAACGGCTGGACCGATTTTGCTAATTCTTTTTTTGTTGTGTTTTTTTTATGTCAGGAGAAGGTTCTTACGAAAGAAAAAATTAAGAAAGTTGCGCGAAAAATTAGAAAATTTAAGAAAACATAACGACCATTTTATATTTTCTAATGTAACCGCTTTTGACATCGTAAACTCTTATAATGTAACCTTATGGTTTTTGACATAAATGTCAGTGGTTTGACAACATCGTTTAATACAGAGGCATGGGTCGGAATTATATTGATAAAATAATAAATTTATCATTACTCAGTGCATATTTCACAGCTTATTAAATCGGAATATTTATGAACATTTTTACACTTAGTTTTTGAGAAGTGTGTGTTCATCACAGTTAGTTCAGAGCAATCATGCCTCATATTAAAAGTTCAATTGGACGTAGTTACGCAAACCAGAACCAAGCCACAGAATGACAGTTTTGAGATAAAAATTTTTTGTAAAAGACGAGTTTCAAGCCATAAGCTGCTGAATGTTTTCATTGAGCATTTTCTTAGCGTGCTTAATAATACAGGAGCCTACTTCTTGAGCATATCTACTAGCTTCTCCTTCAACCCACACGTTAGTGCTATTTTTTTTAAGGGACGGAGGTGTTAGATTCTGATAGCTCTTACACCCTTACGCGGACAATTCCGGCGAGCGCTGGGGGCTCTCAGCCGAAAATACATTTAGATTTTAAGCAACAAGCACACTGCGGGTGTCCCCTGTGGGGCTCGGACCTCGGGATCAGGACGTTGCGTGGGGGGGTCAAAAGACTTTACATTATCTGATTTGTTATTAATGGTTCTTTATTTCAAAACAAAAAACAGCAATGAATAAATATTAGAGAGAGCGCGGTTAACGTCCACGCCGGCGAGGAGGTGTATTGTGTAGTATCGCGAGCTGAAGATTCGGATGCAGCTGTCTGGGCTTTGGTGATTTCGTCGTCAGACTCGGCGAGGGCCAGCCTCGGTCTGCCAACGCGACTGATACGGGTAGGAGTGAAGGACGCGGTCTTTATTTTGAGGGGATTTTTGTGGTTAATTGCAGAATCGAAATGGTTACAATGTGCTAGATTGTCGCTGCCAAAAAATATTGTTTTTTTTTTATAATATTTTTTTTTATTTTAATCTTTTGATTATGATCCTTAATAAATTATTAATAAAAATAACATAATGGTAAATTCAAATAAAATTAGACAAATTATTCATTAATTAAAAATATTATTGAAAAAATCATTATGTGCCACTGTGCCTGCTCCTCTATCGATATTTATCATATCTGTATTTGTTCATTTTGTTATCTTACAATGTGTATCTTTAGCATATCTGGTCAAACATGACAAATACCTAAACCAAACAACCAGACTTACTTTCGCATTACATACTTTTCACGAGGGCCTCGCAAAGACCTACCGCCCGTAGGGGGAAAGCCGCCGCTGTATAATATATTATACTTTACAATATGTTAATAAATATTCTTGGTGTACCCAAGGATCCATGCAAAGAAAAATAAAAAATAAAATAAAAACAGCGCTTACATAGTTTTTCTTTACATCGGTTCTGGGTCTATTTTTGCTGGCATATCATCCGGTGTAAGCGGAATGGTTCTGGAAGAACAGAAATGATTATTTATCTCCGCTTATTAAATTATTACACAAATAAACGTTCCAATTTATAATATTACAAGCTGTCCTTCGTGGTTTCGCCCGCGTTTATCGATATCATAACAAAATAATATAAATTTAAGCTGTTGAAACGAGAAACATCCAACTTATTATATACTGGCTGTTCCCCGCGGTTTCACCTGCGTTTATCGACATAAAATAGCCGACATAGCCTGTAACCATCTACGAAAAATTCCCCGTCGAATGGTAGCAGTCCCATCCTGATATGTTCAATAGTTTGGTGATGGTGCGTCAAAGGAACCCTGTTTTGCTTATACTATACGAGTATATATAAACTAGCTGTCCCCCGTGGTTTCGCCCGCGTTAATCGATATCATAATACATAGCCTGTAACCATCTACGAAAAATTCCGCGTCGAATGGTAGCAGTCCCATCCCGATATGCGTAGTTTTGAGGTGATGGTGCATCAAAGGAATATTTTTTTTTACTTTATAGTATGATAGGTGCGTACAGAATATTGTAGATTTTTTTTACTTAATTTTTATTTATGACGGGATTGCGATTGACTTCATGATGGTAAGTGAAGATGAGGCCGATGATGGAGCTCGCTTTCCCGTTAGTTTGTAATTGTATACAGTGTAAGTCGGACACTTTCACATTTATGATATTAAAATTAAATAAAGTTAGAATTTACGTAAGGATAAAGCTTAATATCTAAATACATACCGTTCGATTACACAATAATCGAGGTTACCATGTCGTGGACTTTCCAACATTGGATACTTGGCATCACCTCCAGCAACCTGCTCCTCTCCAGACTCCATGTTATCAGCATTAGAACTGTCGATCAAAAAACATATATTTATCTAAAACTATTAAACAAGCAATACAATTCTTAAATCTTGATATTTCTTGTGTCCATGGTATATGAATCCTCCGAAAGGGCTGGTCTGATTTTTATGTCTTTTTGAGACTGTTTGAGTCCCTGGATGGTATAAAATACAAAATGGTGTCGTGGACACCAGATAGGAACGAAGTTTTCATTGACATAATGCATGCTTCTTTCAATTCAGTGCGATTCAAAATTTACTTTTAACTTATTCCTTTTCTTAAAATAATTACTTATTATACTAATTTTTAAATGGAACAGAATTTTAAACATGTTGTATGTAGCCTTTAAATAAATTATGAAAAAAACAAACCCAATAATAAACTTTTTATTTAAAATTCGAACGTAACAATATGAAGAAAAGTGTAGTTACAACTTTTCGTATGAATGTTTTCCGTCTAGCCCCCTTTCACAACGCGCGATAAGGAAATTCGTTCCAATTATACCCACTACAGGTAGGTGACACTGTACTTATTTTAATTTTAGATCATTCCGCCACCTACTGGACATGTTTGTAGCTGTTGGATGATTTTATACACCCTTCCTCCCTTCATCAGCTCCCTTATCACAAACTTGGTCGCCAAGCCGCTTCACGGAGGACTCGGAGAGCTTATCTCTCACGTGATTAGTATTAGCGTAGTAAGCGACAGAGACAGAGCATAGAGGCCGCGACGAAACATCCTCGAGCTAGTGTCATTTTCCTTACAGAATCGAGCCCCAGCTAAGACAAACTTCGTCGGGTCGCGGCGCACGGAGGCCTCGGAGAGCTTACTTCTCACGTGTTTGCGAAGTTACCGAAAGAGACAGAGCATAGAGACCGCGACAAAACATCCTCGAGCTAGTGTAATTTTCCTTGGAGGACCCAAGCCCCGGCCAAAAGTTATTGAGCCCCAGTTGCAAGATTAGGCTGAGTAAAGCCGCGACTTTCTTCCCATCGAAGACGATATCAACATTTTCATTGTCATCAATGTTACATTATTTACGTGAGGTCGAGCTGAATCTTACCGAATCTCACATGGGTGGAAGGGGTATTTCTTGGCAAATATCACGTAATTTTTTAATTCCTTTGCATGGAACAATGTAAAATTGCAAGAAAAGGGTTATATTTTGTAAAAAAAAAAAACGAAAAAAAAATTGGTTGAATTCCAGTTTTCGAATACCATAAAGTGACAGTAGCAAATCTCACGTGAGATTAGGGACGGGGAGAGAGGGCCGAGCAAAATCTCACGACATCTCACCAAGGGGAGTGGGGGGGTCGAAAAATCACTAAAATCACCTCACGTAATTAATGGATGCCCCCTAACCTTTCTAAACGCGCATAACATACTAACCTCGGTGTTATTTCATCTCCATTCGAACTCATTGTAGTCCCCGTCCTGACAATCTGGCAGCAACTTCGAAGCTTTTAAATGATGCTCTTCAATTAACGAGCTCCAGTGAACTGAAATAAAATAATTAATATATAAATATCCTGGCACATTCTTTACACACGGCCATCTGATCCCAAACTAAGCAGAGCTTGTACTATGGAAACCAGATAACTGATATAATATACTACATTTTATTTTTCAAAATACATGCATATATATCTACAACCAGATACAGAACAAACAGACATGTTCATGCACACAAATGTTTGTCCTGGGTGGGTATTGACCGCGACCTGCGACTTGGTAGTCAGGGTCGCTAGCCACCAAGTGAACTGGCCTGTCAATCTGGAATTGTATTTCAGTCAGCCTCTCCTATTACATACCTATTATGCATGACAATTTTAATCGAAATTTTTGTTATCCGTAATAATAAAATTAAACCCATGTTTCCCCAAGCTACATTAAAAATTATCTAGTAATTTCGGAGGCATATAGAAAGAATGAAAGAAAGAAAGAAAATAAAATGTATTCCTTACAGCTTATCGATACATAAAAATACAATTGTGTTAGACGCAGATATAACGGTTATTACTGTAAGGTAATGGACTTAGCATCAGCATGTTCTGAGTAAGTGCCGGGAAACACAAATACTTAGCGCTGGTTTTCAGCAAAGCTCTTGAACCACGTGCTAAACTTACCAGTAAATAATGTTTGTAGCTTAAACAAAACAATTAAAAAACTGTAGACAAAAAAAAATATTGCAAGATGGAGCGATGATATACGCAACCGCTGGCTGGCAGCGGTTGGAAACAAATAGCTGGAGATCGAGCTCAATGCGTGCCATAGGTGAGGCCTATGTCCAGCAGTGGACGGAGATAGGCTGATGATGATAGGCTTTATTTCATACTAGCTGTTCCCCGCGGTTTCACCCGCGTTGCCGAGGGATGTTACATTATTTTGTTCATTCTATCATCAATAGTTTTCGCAGCGCAAGAATGTTTTGTAATTTTTTCACACCTTGGGTTACATTATTGGAGTTTTAGTAAGGATCCCTAATTTTTTTTAAAATATAATATAGCCTATGTTACTCGGGGATAATGTAGCTTTCCAAAGGTGAAAGAATTTTTGAAATCGGTCCAGTAGTTTCGGAGCCTATTCATTACAAACAAACAAATCTTTCCTCTTTATAATATTAGTATAGATATAGAAAAATCGACATACAAAAAAAAATACTTTAATTTTTAATTAATGGTTCGAAGTCGCAGGGGCAGATTGTTTATAATGTTAGTTTGGCTTCTGAAAGATTAAAATTTTTAAGACGGTTTTCTCCGATTGTAGTATTGGCGTGACCTTGGGTAGCTTTTGAATGAGAGATATAAATGAACCAGCTATTTGATTTCAATCTAGCTCGCATTGCTTACACTCAATTATTACTTCAATCAACGGTCGGTTCATCAACTCGTCACGTTCACTCGGTGACTCAGTCGACGCGAAGGCCGACAGTACCCGATCTTCTCCGATAATTTGTCAAAATGTCGAATTCCACTCTCATTGTTATCAAGAATATTATACACTTGTTGGTTGGATTTTTGCCAAATGCATTATCACGAAAATTTGCGAAAATAACTAAAGAAAATAATAATAACAACATTTTCCTTATCACTTTTACTATGCCCAATATCACACGCATTCATCAGCATTCCTATGCTTAAACAATGAATACAAAGTAGTACCTTCACCTGTTAATCTATATATATACAAATGTTATATTGTTGTTGGTTTGTGTACGCTTCAAAAACTCAAAAAGTTCTGCACCGATCGCAATAAAGCCCCGAAATTCGGAAAAAAACGGCGCAAGTAAATTTATATTATAAGTAAAAAATATTTTTACGGGTTATTTTGTAACACGTTGTACACATATGGTAGCTATAAAGCTTAATAAATCGTTATAGACAAACAATAGTACTGTGATTCAACCTGGATTTATTCAAGGCCAGAATGAATAGCATTGTCTGGGTAAGCGTGCTACATCTTCTTAAAAAAAAAAGCACTAACCTAAGTGGTTCATATTAGAGCTATTCAATTTAAGGAATTTGTGTATACTATTGAAATGATAAATAAAAAAGAAAAAGAATGTTTCCTTTATGTATATACCAAATACTACCCAATTACTACATGAGAAAATTTACACAGATTTGATTTTAAATTTCAAGAAAATATACTCTCGATTACCGATAAAAAAAGTCAACGCAGTTATATACAAGCTTTAAAAGACAAGAAAAATCTTCTATAATACTACATGAAAAGGTTTATGTACGATTATAATCGATTATTCACAGGCACTTATGATTGGTCAGACTCTAACACCGGTTCGGAAGGTTGCTTTTACTGAAAAGAGCCGGCAATAAACTCAGTTGTCTGAAACTATTTCTTAAATGGAATACATTAATCATTCTATAAGGCGGTAACGATATTTAAAACTAAATAGAAAAAACACTTACACTTTGGAACAAAGGCTGAATAAATAATATGTTTTTTTTTATTATTTCAGCAATTATTTGCTTTGACACAGGCACCACTGCACAATGATATCGAGCGACTGACCGTAATCTTACACTATATTGAATGACTTCCCCGTCGCCGCACCTATTGCCCGCCCACCGCTGCGACATTGTAATGAGCGGAAACTGGCCGCTACCGGATTTTACGGAGTGAGCTAGGCTGAAAATGGCAAGGGTCAGCAGATGACCGAGATTCTTTGCTTCCATTGTTAAGGGCCAGTGCCAGGCAGCCCGTGGCGATACTAAGGCGTATTTGTAGTATTCTTCAAGTGATAATGTCGGAAGATTCTAGTGAAGATGATTCTCAGAATACGATTGTCTACTGAACTCCAGCATACCGCATATTCTTTGTACAGTAATACCCCGCTTTACGCGAGGGATACGTTCCGAAAAAACTCGCGTTAACTGAAATTCGCGTATATCGAGGTTTATGATTAAACATAGTCAAAACTTAATACAAAAAAATACAAATCATTTTAATCAAGCACTTTAATTCTAAGAACACTTTATGACATACCTACATACTCTTATTTTTTACGGAAAAATACATCTATTGTCTTTTGGGTAGCGTTTTGTTTACGTTCTTGTAAAATACGTTCATAACACCCAACACTGTTTTTAATTGTTTGACACACGGTCATCATTATTGTCTATACTCTGCAATATGTCCAAACCTAAATAAATTTTTGATAGTGCATTTTGTATTCCCCCTGAAGATAAAACTTTCTCTTCTACTTGTTCTTCCTCATCGTAGATAGGATTATTCTGTAACTCGATCAGATCTTCATTGCTGAGAGGATCGTCGTGCGTTGCTACAAGTTCTACGAGATTTTCTACCGCGACATCTTCAAGTTCAGACCCCTCAATCATTGCACCAATGTCTTCAAGCACTTGTCTCTGCATCTGGACAATTCTTCTAGGAGCTTCCACTACATCTGGCTAAAGATTACGCCACACCCCATTCATACAACTCATTTTAACTTCCTTCCAAGCCTCTTCTATGTTGTGAATAGACTTCATAATGTTGTATGACTTCCACCACTCTCGCATAGACTGTCTTCCTTCCCCGTCAGTTTCATGAATTAGTTGGCTAAAAGTGCGGCGATGGTAATAGGCTTTGAAGTTTGCTATTGCTCCCTGGTCCATAGGTTGTAATATTGACGTAGTGTTTGGTGGAAGGAACTTCACGTACACTTTTAAGTCTCTGGGCGTATCAAGTGAGGTTAGATGTCCTGGGGCATTGTCTAAGAGTAATCTTTCTGTTTGATCGCCACACAACTGGTAGACTTGTCTTGTCTGTGCCTCGCATTGCACGGGGTGTTACTGAATGGTACACTAGTAAAGGTTTCAGTTTATAATCACCAGTGGCATCACCACCCAGCAGAAGTGTTCCACTGGATTGACGTTCTTCCTTAGATATGAATGTTCGAGATGGCATTTTTTTCCAGTAAAGTCCGGTCTCATCAACATTGAAGATGAGACAAGCAGAAATTTTCTCTCGTCTAACGAACTCTTGAAACTTGTCTGGAAACTCAGCTGCAGCTTGAATGTCCGCGCTGGCCGCCTCGCCTGTTATGTGGATATTGTGAAGATTAGAACGCTGCTTGAACCGATGGAACCAGCCTCTGCTGGCAGCAAAAGTCGGAGTGGCACTCCCTTCTCCTTCTTTTGTTTTCAGCATCTCATACAAAGATTTTGCTTTTGTGCATATGAGATCTTGACTTAGTGGTGTGTTCTTCTTATTCAAATCTTCGATCCAGACTGACAGTAATTTCTCCGTTCTTTCTAAGGTAGATGATCTCCAACGAGAAAGTTTTGTTGCTCTCATAGGTGTGTTGAACTTACGCTGGAGATTTTAATTTTTTCCCGATTTTTAACAATCGTTCTCACAGTCGGTTCTGAGAGTCCAAAATCTCTCCCAACAATTGTTGCTTTGCCTCCATTTTTCATTCTTCTTAACACTTTCATCTTCAATTCCAAAGTGATGCATTTACGCTCTTTTTTCTTTACAGGCGGCATTTTTAAAGTAGGGTTAAATTATGTATGTATCTCCAATAAATGTTAAAACACAACTGCCAGCCGACCGAAATAACATCACGGAACAAATCAACAAACGAAACGAACGAGGAAATCCCCATAGAACAAAGTCGAAGGATAGGGAATTCCCAATTCTTCAAAGATAAAATTCAGAGGAAGCGGGGATCTCGCGACCATAAAGAAGTTGACGACTACATTATGTTTATACGCACTCTTTCGCGTAATGCGAGGCATTTGAGCGCGAAATTTGAAGTTCGCGTTATAGTGAAACCGCGCGTAACGGGTCGCGTAAAGCGGGGCGTTACTGTATTATTTTACTCCGCACCGCTCGCTCTTTTGTAGTGGAAGCACATGTATGAAATTTACCATTGCGGGCATTAAGAATTTCGTACATTAACCTGTTATTCCCTGTCTCTGCCACTCTCGCGTGAATATATATAATGCATCGAAATTCTTTCAGCAGCGCTACCAGACAATTTGTCAATTACAAAAAATTGCTGACACATCTGTTTCACACTTACATGATCCCTACAAGAACTTACCGCACAACACAGAATGAGTTAAATAAGGCGAGTTCCTAAAAGAGAGTTTTAACGTAAAGGATTTCATAGAGCACCTCGCAAGGCAACCTCCGCGCGGTTTTTAACCTACTCTCGGTTGAGAGCGTTCTACTGATTGTTCACCTCTCGTTCGCCGATTTATCTGCGTGACGGCCGGTATAAACGCCGCGGTCATAGAATTCTCTCATTGCAACCCTTTCTTTTCGTACTTTATCCTCATCGTCATCATAAAAAATTGTAACAAGAACACGATACTAATACATATATTTTCGGTTTTATTTTATTAGTGTACTTAATATAGTAACTAATGTAATTTTAAGTGCTTTTGTATTTTTCATTTTATATACATATTTGATTATGTTATTTCACGATTAACATTATTATATACATCATTAAAATTATAATAACCAGGCACATAAAATTTTTTTAAAAAAGTGTTTGTTGAAAATAGTGGTATCTAAGGTAAGATTTAACTTGTGTATTTTTTAATTACGGTACATAAATAAAACAATCCTTGACGCTTTCAAAACTCTTTAGAAGCTGGAATTATTTATTTCGCTTTCGAGATGTATTAGTTTGGACTTACTGTAAGGACACTTGAGGAAACCATGCCACGGCGGTACCTGCGCCTGCTGGCAACACCTGCTGGTGTTCCGACAGCTGGACTTGCCAGCCAGTTCATTTCCAGGCTTTGTGTCCTCGTCACAGGCCACAGCCATGAGCGTATCCAGTAGAATTAGTATTACTATGGGACCCACAACATAACATACCATGGTGGGATTATGGTCGAACACAAGACATATTATCATATCTTAAAACAGAGAAAAATGCCTATAAATACGTCCTTGATGATTCAATGAAGTGCGGCTTTCTTTAAACGCAATAAATCAATTAAGGCGATTGTGTCATATTCTATATATATTTATATATATACATATACTAGATGACTCGACAGACGATGTCCTGTCTTAACTATGAATTGAATTCGATTCTTCCGATTGAATCAACCGTGAAATCTGCACTAAGAAATTATAAATTAATTATTTACCAATATAATTCCGACCCATGCCTCTGTTCTAAACGATATTGTCAAACGACTGACTTCTATGTCAAACACCATAAGGTTACATTATAAGAGTTTATATTGTCAAAAGCGGTAAGGTTACATTAAAAAAAAATTATATGGTCGTTATGTTTTCTTAAATTTTCGAATGTTCCGCCCAACTTTCATAATTTTTTCATTCATAAGAACACAACAAAAAAGAATTAGCGTAATCGGTCCAGCCGTCCATGCGTGATGCCGTGACCAAGGGAAATAGGGATGAGCAATTACTAAATATATCGATGACCACATTAATCTTCTTCACATTAAACTTTCCATGAAGGTTTCTAGAACTCACTCTGACTCATTTCTAGAGAGTGTCAAGGCAACGGCGCAAGTAATGCGTTGACCCCATGCCCCTTACAGTTTGCGTTTCGTTTTCCTTACCATGAATGTTTAATTACTTCTCTCTTACTCATCTCTAGAGTGTCAAAAGAGTCGATTAATGAGTACATGACAGGCCAGTTGGCTTGGTGGTTAACGCTCTTACTGCCAAGCCGAAGGTCGCGGGTTCGATTCCCACCCAGGACAAACATTTGTGTGCACGAACATGTCTGTTTGTTCTGTGTCTGGGTGTAAATATCTATATAAGTATGTATTTAGAAAAAATAAAAGTAGTACATGTAGTATATCAGTTATCTGGTTTCCATAGTACAAGTTCTGCTTAGTTTGGGACCAGGTGGCCTTGTGTTAAGAATGTCCAAGGATATATTTTTTATACCGATATATAATTAACTAGCTGTCTCCCGCGGTTTCACCTGCGTTCCCGAGGGATGTTGCATGCTCCCCGGATAAAAACTATACTCTATCTCTGTGTAAATTTCAGCCCAATTAATAAACTTCCGTCCATCCAAACTTTCCCATTTTTGATAGTAATTTTATGCTCAGTTATAGGCTTTTTTTATACCACATGCGCCGATATACAAGCGGACAGTCCACCTGATCGGAAGTGGTCACCGCCGCCTATGGACATTTGCAACACTAGGGGCATCGCCAATGCGTTGTCGACCCTGAGACGTGAAGTTGTTAAGTCTCATGTGCCTGTAATTTCACCAACCTTACCTTTCTAACCGAAACACAGTAATACAAGTGCACTACTGCTTCAACGCAGAAATAGGTATGGTGGTAGTACTTCCCCGGACCAACTCTGCACTAAGAGCTCTACTACTCAAATTCTTTAGATTCTTCAGGAGGGAGTGGTACATGCGATCGAGGTGTTAAGAATTATCTTAACGATTTACGCACGGGAGGAGACGCGCGGGCGGGGGACACCACTCCGTCTACCATTGCGCGTACCCCCACCAGCGCCGGGGGCCCGGCGACGCCGCGTCAGCCGCCAGCGCATCACTTGCGTTATCGGAACCCGTCAGCGACGCACTATTTTTGATATTTATGGCTGGCAATAAAACCACCCTATTTTAATACAGTCCGCTTTTCTTTTAACGTCCACAAGACCCTTACATTGGTCCTTCAGGATTCTCGCCGTCATTAATTTAAAAAATCGTCGTCGGTATCGTTCCGGAATATTCCACACTTCAAAACTTGAAGCACTTCAGTTGTGGTCTTCAGCTGCGAAAACACCTGCAGGAATCTTGAACATTGTCCTGTCAAGGAAACATCGCGTAGCAACCGCACACGCTCGAGAACGAAGTCATTCGAGTCAACGGACATCGGTACTACGAAAACGCCAAGTCATCGTAAAGGTCAAGGAAGGACAAAATTCATCAACGTTCGAATTTGGACGGTTGGTCATTAAGTGAGTTCGTTCCAATTTATTCCTTCTTTATCCTATTCTTCTATTCAAACAGCCTTTATTATAGTGAAAACATCCTCTTGTTTAAATTTCAAACCTTTTAGCTAGTCAGTCTTACCTTCATATTTTAAAAAATAACATAATATTACAATAATATCAATTAAAACTTTCCATTGATTATAAACGTTAATAATATCTACCTGTACATTACCGAACGGGTCGCGCCAACGCGCTTACTCGCTTCTTATCAGTAACACCTGACCGCTTACCCGCTACCTGCACAGCTGTTCTATTATTCTCATAAAAAGGTCAACCACTCGTTGCATATTTATTTGTATAATTCTTTGTTTCTTACATTTATTAATTTCTATAAATTAACGTATCCAGGCTTCATCTTTCATTTCTCTTTAATTTGCTATCCCGCTTTCTATCGCTATGGCTGATGAAAAGCTTGAGAGATTGAACAAAAAACGCAGCTGCATGAAATCTAAGCTGACTATCTTTAGTAATCATTTAAATGTACTCAACAGCTGCTGCGACTTAAGTACCTTACAGCTATTAGATCTCGAAAGCCGCTTTGCAAAATTTGATGCCTTGTACGTGGAATTCGATAAATTGCAGTGTGACATCGAGATGCTTTCGGATGAACCAGACGAGGAGGTTGGTGACCGCGAACAGTTCGAAAACCAGTACTACAAGCTGCTGGCGGCGGCACGCAGCCTGCTCGGTGCGCGTCTCCCCCAGCAACGACTTCGAGATGGTTCCGTATCGGTTGACGAAGATGCGCAGGCGAGTGGTTCTAAACCCAATTGTGTTAGATTGCCAAAAATAGACTTGCCTATTTTTCATGGTCACTATCATCACTGGCTTGAGTTTAGGGACACCTTTATTTCATTAATACATTCAAGGTCAGATATAGATAACATTAATAAGTTGCACTATTTACGTGCTTCTCTTAAAGGTAGTGCTTTGCTTGTAATAGATAATTTAGATTTTAAAGCCGAGAATTATGAGTCAGCTTGGAATTTATTATGTAGTAGGTACGACAACAAAAGGTTGCTCGTTAATAATCATGTTCACACATTATTTAATGTTGAACATATAGTTAGGGAGTCCTGTGCCGCTATTCGTCATCTAATTGATGTCACAAATAAAAACTTGCGTGCACTGTCTACTTTAGATCAACCTACCGAGCATTGGGACACGTTAATAATTCATATGATGTCAGAAAAACTTGATAGTGTTACTCACAGGGCTTGGGAGGAGCATAGAAATAAGCTGAGTAATCCTCCTTCCTTAGATACTTTTATAACCTTTCTTAGCAACAGAGCTGACTTATTGGAAACCTTACAAGAAAATAAATATAACAGTAAATCAAACATTTATAAACAAAATTCAAATTTCATTACCACAACAAATAATCACAACACAAATAATAATAGAAATAATTATAAGAAATACAACAATTTTAATAATAAACCCTTTAAATGTTCAATGTGCAAGGAATCCCATTATTTATTTAACTGTGAAACATTCAGATCTCTCCCTATTGAAAAACGTATTCAAAAGGCCAAGGAAACAAAGGTCTGCCTTAATTGTTTACGACCAGGGCATATAGAAAATAATTGCAACCTTGTCCCTTGTAAATATTGCAAAAAAAATCATAACACGCTTCTACACTTACATTTGTCAGAAGCAACTCCTGAGCCTGCTATTCCAATTAATAACATCATCAACTTTGCAAGTTCATCAGATGTACAGCAGTTTACTACCCCTCCACATATTTTGCTTTCCACAGCGCTCGTGAAGGTGGTTGATGGCGAGGGCGACGTGCACTCTGCCCGAGTACTGCTCGACAATGGTAGCACGGCGAACTTCATAACGCAATCGCTTACCGGTAAGCTGGGTTTGTCAAGGCGTAGTGCTAGCTCCACAGTGACTGGTATTAACAACCATACTTCTCATAGTACACAGTCTTGTAGCCTTACTATTATGTCATTCCATAATGACTACAAACATACCTTTGACTGTCTTATTTTGCCTCAAATCACTAAAGCTATACCATCTTCATTAATAAATATTGGCAATATTCCTCTTCCAATGGGAATAAGTCTAGCTGACCCTTCTTTTAATGTTCCGTCAGACATAGACATCTTGGTCGGGGCCGACATATTTTGGTCAGTCTTATGTAATAATTCCATCGATTTAGGCAAAAATCAACCTAAGTTGTATGAAACAAAGCTGGGTTGGCTGGTGTCTGGGTACGTTCCCCGTCTTAAGTCACACTCTTCTTCCCGCGTTTGTCATTTTTTAAACGAGGAAGCCAATCCAGATTTATCCCGATTCTGGGAACTTGATACTGTTTCGGCCAAACACTCCCTATCCCCCGAAGAACGTGCTTGCGAACAAAGCTTTTTAGTAAGCACCAAACGCAAAGATGATGGTCGCTTTGTCGTCACCATGCCACTGGAACAAGATTCTTCAGTCTTAGGTGACTCTTTTCAGAAGGCAAAGTGTCGCTTTTTATCCTTGGAGCGGAAATTTCTTCGCGATCCTTCCTTTAAGGATAAGTACATGGAGTTCATCCGCGAATATGAACGCCTCGGTCACATGAGTGAAAATAGGGAGTCTTCAGTTAGCTGTCATGAACAAACAAATTATTTTTTACCTCATCACGGCGTCATCCGTGAGTCGAGTCTTACAACAAAGCTTCGTACAGTCTTCGACGCTTCAGCCGTCACTTCTTCAGGATTGTCACTTAATGACATTCAGATGGTTGGACCAACTGTTCAAGAAGATCTTTTTTCCATTTTATTACGCTTTCGGCAGCATAAGTATGTCATTACTGGTGATATCGAGAAAATGTATAGAGCCATTGAACTTAATCCTTCACAACGCTCTCTTCAACAAATAATTTTTCGCTCGAATACTAAAGAGCGCTTAAGAACTTATACACTCAATACGCTGACATATGGCACAGCATCAGCACCATATCTAGCAACCAAGTGCTTGGTTAGTTTAGCATCTAGTGCTTCTGACAATGACGTAAAAACGTCTATTGAAAGAGACTTTTATGTCGACGATTATTTAGGAGGTGCGTCGACTCAACATGACGCTATAAAAACATGCAAGGGAGTTATTTCTATTTTAAAATCAGCTCAATTTAATTTACGTAAATTTCGATCAAATTGCACAACTATTTTAGATGAAATTGCCCCCTCCACCTCAACATCAGACATCTTAGACATTTCAGACAGCAATACCCAAGTCAGTTCTAAAACTTTAGGTCTAAACTGGATTTGTAGTAGTAGAGCTCTTAGTGCAGAGTTCGTCCGGGGAAGTACTACCACCTTACCCATTTCCGCCGTGAAGCAGTAGTATTACTGTGTTTCGGTTAGAAAGGTAAGGGGGCCGGTGAAATTACAGGCACATGAGACTTAACAACTTCACGTCTCAGGGTCGACAACGCATAGGCGATGCTCCTAGTGTTGCAAATGTTCATAGGCGGCGGTGACCACTTACCATCAGGTGGACCGTCTGCTTGTTTGTCGGCCCAAGTGGCATAAAAAAAAAAAAAAAAAAAATTTGCAATCTAGATATTCTGTCTTTTTCAATTAATATTGAACTTAATAAAAAGGTAACAAAACGCCACATACTTTCCGTTATTAGTCAGATCTTTGACCCACTCGGCATCGTAGGCCCGTGCGTTGTCGAAGCTAAGATAATTATGCAAAGACTGTGGATAGATAAATGTTCATGGGATGAAGATGTCTCATCGGAGATTAGGGACCTGTGGTTTTCTTTTGCAAGTACCTTACCACTTCCTAACCTTTTGAAAATTCCACGTTGGGTTCTTAGTGAAAACTGTATCACTCATGAAATTCATGTTTTCTCAGACGCTTCAGAGCGTGCGTACGGCGCGTGTGTGTACATTCGTTCTATAAAAAAATGTGGGTCAGTCACGGTACACCTTTTAACCTCCAAATCCAGGGTAGCGCCGATAAAGCCAACGACCATACCGCGTCTAGAGCTTTGCGGAGCTATGTTAGCTGCAAGGCTGTGTACTAAAGTATTGACCTCTTTAACTCTTCGTATCACTACCTGTAGATTCTGGTGTGACTCCACAATTGTCCTAGGGTGGCTTACCACTCCACCTAGTCTACTTAAAAATTTCGTACGGAACCGTGTTCATGAAATTCAGGAAAGCACGGAGGGTCACGCGTGGAGCTACGTACCGTCGAAGCAAAATCCGGCGGATCTTGTTTCTCGTGGGCTGAAGGCTGACCTAATCAGCAGTTCATCTTTGTGGTGGTCAGGTCCCACTTTTTTATTAAAAGATGAACTAGATTGGCCGAAAAAACCAAATCAATTCGTGAAGCACGATCTACCCGAGTTAGTTTCTTGTGTTACTGTAGCACTTAACAATGATACCAAAGTTGATTTGATTAATGGCTTAATTAACAAACTATCAAAATTCTCTGTTTTACAAAAATCAATAGCATATTTACAAAGGTTTATTCATAATTGTAAAAACAAGACCAATAAATTAAAGGGATATGTTTCGGTTTTTGAGCTTCAAAATTCATTAAATTTAATCATTCATAAAGCTCAGCTAGAAATGTTTCCTGACGAGTATGCTATTCTTAAAGGTAACAAACCTCTTCCAAAAAAGAATAGACTTATTTCTCTATCCCCTTTCTTAGACCCTCATAGTATTATTCGTGTTGGTGGTAGACTTAATAATGCTCCCTACAGTTATAATTCTAAGCACCCAATTTTACTTTGTAGCAAACATCATTTAACTAGAATAATTTTTGAACATTTTCATTTAAAATATTTACATGCTGGACCTCAACTTCTCTTATCTAATATAAGGCAAACGTACTGGCCCTTAGGAGGCAGAAGTTTATCAAAAAATATTGTTAGCAAATGTGTCCGGTGTTGTAGGTACAAAGCTGAGACTGTTCAGCCCATTATGGGGCAACTACCTATGTCTCGAACTAATCTAGAGTTCCCATTTTTACATTGCAGTGTTGATTACGCTGGGCCAGTGATGATAGCAGACCGAAAAGGCCGAGGTTGCAAGGTAATTAAATCCTTTTTGGCAATTTTTATTTGCAATTCTGTAAAAGCCTGCCATCTCGAACTCGTTACGGCTCTGTCTAGTGAAGCTTACATAGCAGCATTAAATCGTTTTGTATCCCGTCGTGGGAAACCCCAGAGCATCACTTCGGATAATGGTACTAATTTTGTTGGGGCCTTCAATGAGCTAGCAAAATACCTTATTCATTCTGATCTTGAGAGTCACATGGCTCAAGAAGGCATCGAATTTAAATTTGTACCGGCTTACACCCCTCACTTCAACGGCTTGGCAGAAGCCGCCGTTCGTTCCACAAAATATCACCTCAAAAGATTATTACAATCAATTAATTTCACATACGAGGAAATGGCTACATGTCTCACTCAAATAGAGGCTGTTTTGAACTCCCGTCCTATAACTCAACTTTCCTCTGATCCTCTCGACTTCTCTGCTCTCACTCCAGCTCACTTTCTAATTGGACGACCACTATTGTCCACACCTCATCCACAGATGGCAGACGACGTAAACATCAGTCGCCTGGAACGCTTCAAGAGAATCGAACTCATCAAGCAGCACTTCTGGAATCGCTTCTCTTTAGAATATGTCAACCTGCTGCAACAGAAATTGAAGTGGCAGTCTTCCAACAGGGAACTTAAAATGGGCTCTCTTGTCCTGATTAAGGATAGAGCTCTCCCTCCTCTTCTCTGGTCTTTGGGACGAGTCATCAACCTGTACCCTGGCGGTGATGGCGTAGCTAGAGTTGCCGAAATAAAGACGAAGAGAGGCACTATTCGGAGGGCATATAATAATATCTGTCCTCTTCCAGAATTTTAAAGTTCTTCCTGCAAACTTCAACCCGGGGAGCATGTTAAGAATTATCTTAACGATTTACGCACGGGAGGAGACGCGCGGGCGGGGGACACCACTCCGTCTACCATTGCGCGTACCCCCACCAGCGCCGGGGGCCCGGCGACGCCGCGTCAGCCGCCAGCGCATCACTTGCGTTATCGGAACCCGTCAGCGACGCACTATTTTTGATATTTATGGCTGGCAATAAAACCACCCTATTTTAATACAGTCTTTTCTTTTAACGTCCACAAGACCCTTACATTGTTCACTGATGAGTCAAATAGAAGATTTATAGATATAGATTTGGTATACTAAAAGGCGACTCTATCGAGTTTTTAAATTATTTTCGGATTATCAATACAAACAAGTACATTTACTCATGCATTTGACTCATCAGTTAACAACTCGATCGCATGTACCACTCCCTCCTGAAGAATCTGAAGAATTTGAGTAGTAGAGCTCTTAGTGCAGAGTTGGTCCGGGGAAGTACTACCACCATACCTATTTCTGCGTTGAAGCAGTAGTGCACTTGTATTACTGTGTTTCGGTTAGAAAATAGATACTCGTACATATTTAGATTATCGAAATACCACTGACTGACTGAAAACATCTCTAAAACTATACACCCGATTTACTTGAAAATTTGCATAGTTTGTCATGTCTGTAATTTTTTTTTTCATTTTGACAGGCCGGGTGGCTTGGTGTTTAGCGACTCTGACTGCCAAGCCGAAGGTCGCGGGTTCAATTCTCATCCACGATAAACATTTGTGGGCATGAACATGTCTATTTGTTCTGTGTCTGGGTGTTATCTATATAAGTATGTATTTAGGAAAAAGTAAAGTAGTATATATGTATATCAGTTATCTGTTTTCCATAGTACAAGCTCTGCTTAGTTTGGGACCAGATGGCCGTGTGTAAAGAATGTCCCGGGTAATTAATATATTTCGCGATATAGATGTCAACTATGAACGGATTTTACGAAAATCCTGAGGTAGGTATCTTCGTTAAGTTTTATTAATCTTGTGTCAAGTTATTTATTCCTGGGATGGGCACGGACGTCCCCCACTCACCTTCAACTTACTAACAGAGTCACCCGTTAAGTAACCATTGCTATGTATTTAAAATTTTTAGTATATTGTATTTGATTGTAGTAGTTTGATTAAAAACGCGAATTTAACATTTTATACCCATCCCAAGAAAAGTGCTCAACGCTGCTAAATAAGTTTTCACTTTAAAAAAAATTGCCAATTTGCCTGCAATTTTCAATATGGGACTACTTTCAAAGTTTTCAAAAATCTTGTCGACGGTGTATATTTATTTTTGTCTCTGTTTTCCTGCTTTACGGTGATATGTCGATTGCGAATAAAATGAACCACGACACACCGGAATCTCCACCCACTCATTGGCGACATCCCGCTTATATGGACACAATACGCTTTTCCGTTCGTTATACGAACAGCAAAGGAGTGCAGCTCT
The DNA here is from genome assembly GCA_907165245.1 of Habrosyne pyritoides. Lineage (NCBI taxonomy): Eukaryota > Metazoa > Arthropoda > Insecta > Lepidoptera > Drepanidae > Habrosyne > Habrosyne pyritoides. The sequence goes on along the minus strand of OU015610.1, from coordinate 7,652,378 downwards.
CTTAAAGACTCACGCAAATTCTACAATTTTCTTTTTCGATCTGTCTGACTGTATGTATGTCTTTTTATAACTCAACAACGATTTAACCGATCCTGATGAAAATTAGTACTAAGAAAGTCTGAACATAAGATTGCGCGGTGATATTAATAAAAAATAAATGTCCTTCACACACGGCAATGTGATCCCAAACAAAAAATCAACAAAAAATGTTACACATATCTACTAAAAAAAGATAACAATAAATGAGATCATTAATTTACAAGAACTAAACCTGTCACCCTAGCGTCTCACAATACCTCATGCATTCCACAGCTATCGTAAACAGATCATATACATATAAATAGATCAGAGATATGCTATCGATAAACGCGATTGTAACCGCGGAGCAATAACCATCGCCATTGTCTTTCTAATGGACATGTCGTGTGGCGGGTCGCTCACTTCCCTACAATATGACGGGGAGGGCGACGTCTGCCAGGCTAAAGAAATCTAAGTTCGTTTTTAAAAATAATTGCTGAGTATATTGCCGGTTCTTCTCAGTAAAAAACAACCTTACGAACCGGTATTAGGGTCAGACTATTCATAAGAGCTTGTGAAGGCCTATTTGAATAAAAATATTTTCATTTCATTTAAATAGTACCACAATTCAAAATTCAAAACCATTTATTTAGTTACGGCCCTTTGAAGGCACTTAAAAGGTTAAATTTAAAGTTACTGAAGCTACTACCGGTTAGCAAGTCACCCTTCAACTGAAAAGAACCGGCAAGAAACTCAGTAAGGTTACATTCTTTTTTATTTTTTATCTATTCTGACTTTTTGGCTATTTTATAATATAAATATATATCAATTTGATATCTATATATATAAAAACGAATCCCTATTTACCTTGGTCACGGCATCACGCATGAACGGCAGGACCGATTTCGCCAATTATTTTAATGTTGTGTTCGTTATTGTCAGGAGAAGGTTCTTATGAAATAAAAAATTAAGAAAGTTGCGTGGAAAATTAGAAAATTTAAGAAAACATAACGACCATATTAACTTTTCAAATGTAACCTGACGGTGTTTGACATAGCTGTCAGTCGTTTGACAATATCGTTTAAAACAGAGGCATGGGTCGGAATTATATTGGTAAATAATTAATTTATAATTTCATAGTACACATTTCACGGTTGATGCAATCGGAAAAGTCGAATTCAATTCATAGTTAAGACAGGACGACGTCTGTCGGGTCAGCTAGTATTTTTATATCTAACAATTACAAAATAATAAATATAGCTAACATACAAAAACAAAAAAAAAATAACAAGACTACAAAATTGAAAATAACAATAATTACAAGAACATTAGAGGTGCGCTGTGCAGAGAGTAGCTATTTCCATACATTTTTATCTTCAATATAACGACTACCTTGTCATACGCTTTTTCTTACAAAACTTTCCTTATATAATTTTTTTAATTTATGATCAGACGTTTTGGTTACAGAAAGCGGTATCTTATTATAAAATCGAACACAATTATCAAGAAATGACTTGGAACAACTAACAATGAGAAGTAATTAGCACCATCCATGCGCTACTGAAAATAAAATATTTAGATGTACGTTTTATTTATTACTGACAGGCTAGTTGGCTTGGTGGTTAGAGACCCTGACTGCCAAACCGAAGTTCGCGGGTTCGATTCCCACCCTAGACAAACATTTGTGTGCATGAACATGACTGTTTGTTCTGTGTCTGGCTGTAAATATCTATATAAGTATGTATTTAAAAAGTAGTATATGTAGTATATCAGTTACCTGGTAGCCATACTACAAGTAGTACAGTTAGGGTCTTTTGCCCTAACATCTTTTGTCTAGTAATAAATACTAAACCGGCCAAGTGCGAGTCAGGCTCGTGCACGGAGGGTAAAAAGTCATTCCTGATGTATGGAAACCCCCTTCAATATTTATTTTATTCTGTTTCATAGTATTTCTTGTTATAGCGGTAACAGAAATAGATCATCTGTGAAAATTTGAACCATCACGGTTCATGAGATACAGCCTGGTGACAGACGAACAGACAGACATACAGACGGACAGCGGTGTCTTAGTTTTAGGGTCTCGTTTTATCTTTTGGGTACGGAACTGTAATACGTTGATATAAATATCTTATTAAATTTAGAGTAGTGCGTGGGTGGTGTTAATATCTTCTCATTGTGGTATTATTAGAAAAACAATGGCAACCGCACCTTCTGCAATGCATAAATTACATCTTTCACGTCCACGGTTTTCATTTATAAATACGTTGGACAACCACGATAACGAGAAGTGCAGAATTAACAAAACATACATATTTATTTATATGCTTATGGACGAGCAGCTGCGCCGCTGACGTGTCCATATCACAGTTTATAGTTTATTCCGTGTCCAATTGTCTATACTACTTCGTCCGGTAGTCGGTTCCAACTCAAGACCACTAAGAAAGTAATGTGCGGTGTTTGTCTTAGATGCATGATTTATTTTGGCTGCGGGAGGATTTTATTCTTGTACGTACATAATGAGATAAATGTCTTCTGACCCCCGCAACGCTCTGTCTGAGTCGAGGTCCTAACCCAACAGGAACAGCACGCTGTTGCCTAAAATCTAAATATTGGCTGAGAGCCATCCGAGCTCGCCGAACTTCGCGGAAGGATAAATCAAATGCCATCAAATTATAACACCGTCCAAAAAAAAAAAATAATACAGTTGAATTGAGAACCTCCTCCTTTTATAAATCGGTTAAAAATAAAAACAAGGTACAGGGAAACTTTGAAATTATTCTTCAATCACTTTTGAACAGCATTTATTGTGTTTACTTATCATTCATTTATTTATTGTCACGAAGTTTACGTTACGCTTCTCAACGGCCAGGGAGTAAAGCGATCACAACCTATACATAAATAAATAAATATTTTTTATAAAAATAGCTTTTTTTCAGAAATCATGTCAACAAAATTTACCCCGAGACTTCCCAGTAAGTAATCGGAGATACTTGTTGGGAATGACTCGCTACTTGCCAATTGGATTACAATGTTTTCACTTATTATTATTTATCTAACAGTTTATACTAAAACAAAGTAAGATTAAAACCTATGTGTTGTGATTTTGTCCTTTTGTTCAATGAATAATTATAATTTTATTATTGAGTAGGTAGTATAGCTTTTAGTGCAGAGTTCGTCCGGGGATCAGTATCGTGAAGCAGTAGTGCACTTGTATTACTGTGTTTCGGTTAGAAAGGTGCAGCCGGTGAAATTACAGGCACATGAGACTTAACAACTTCACGTCTCAGGGTTGCCAACGCATTGCGAAAGTGTTGCAAATATCTATAGGCGGCGGTGACCATACCATCAGGCGGACCGGCTGCTTGGCATAGGTAGCATAAAAACCAGAGGTTCCATATCAACATAGGACGTTTTATGGCTGAAGAACGGGGGTCCTTAGTGAACATTATACATTGTTTTACGGAGTTGTCAGAATTAAGTGACGTTATATATTAACATAGATCATTTTTTGCTGGAATTAATCATCCCTTATGATTCCGTTGTGAATAACCACCTTATAGGTATTATTTAACCATAATATTTGCCTACTGGGACTTCTAATGACTACCTTCCCATTTAACTAAATAAGTTTAATTATCTTTTCAAATCGTTTATAAATACAGTGTAAACTCTTTATAACGAAACTCAAGGGACTGAGCATTTTTTGTCGTTATAGAGAGTTATCGTTATATGGAGTGAACAAAAAAAACCAAATTAACAAGAATTTTTAATATGTATGGGCTCACTTCAACGTTATAGGGAGTTTATCGTTATAAAGGATAACGTTATAAAGAGTTTACACTGTATCTCAAAATAGATAACAAAACCATTAGGTGGCACCACTTTGAACAGCAATCCCAGTTAGGTACGGACTTAAAATAAGCATACTCAAAAACTATCAAATCTATTAGAACACTGCAGTAGCATTAGTTATAAAATCAAAAATAACATCATTTTTCAGTCAACATTCAGTCTTAACAATTTTACCACGCATCGTGACATAGACGAGGTTCTATACTTAAGATCTAAAATAGGATCAGAATTTGCAGGTTTTAGTTCAGTTTGTACCGAGTTCCTTGTGTTACTGCGAATCAATAAAAGTACAACATCAGCATAACACATCGGTTTACAGAAGGGACATACCCAAAATGAGGGGGACAGTGTCCACTCTCTGTCATCGAGAGAGCTTTTCAAACTAAAACTATCTATACTCCCCATGAATGGCGTTTATTAGTAAGATGGGTCAAGAAGGAAGGTGAACCCTATGTTGTCCGCAACGTTACCCAGAATAACGTTTTTGACTTTAAAAGTTTTGTAAATAATAAGGTTTGGATGAAAGACATCAAAGGCAAAAAGATAAACTGGAATAACATTCGAGAAGTTTGGAAGAATTCGGTTACCACCGTCTGCATTCCATCAAGTTGGTTTTTGAATATGACCTTATCAGTACCGCGAAACAGTAAAAATTGTCATCAGGTCTCTACCAGGTCTAAGCAGGTCTGGTCTTTCATCCAAACCTTATTATTTACAAGACTTTTTATAATCTCCTAATAATTACACAAATAGTGATATTATTGTGGAGATACGAGCGTTGCGCCTCGAGTGCATGGATGTCCGCAGGGAAATAATTGAATTGAAAACCGGGATACAGATACCTATCACGCTCGTATTGATGGGCTCGAAAACCGGTTGGAGGTACTTGAGCACCTTGATGCAAGATGTAGCACCTGCACCTGTGAAGGTAAATAAGGTGATATCCCAGCTCAGAGCGGATTTGAACGATCGGGACCAGGACCTCCTTTCAAACGATATAGAGATCAGAAATATCCCTGAAGAAAAGGGAGAAAAGCCGGTCCACCTGGTGGGGCTGGTAGTAACGAAGTTAAGTGTAAGTTTTAGTAAGGATCCCTTATATTTTTGTAAATATAATATAGCCTATGTCACCCGGAGATAGCTTTCTAATGTTGAAAAACATTTTTCAAATCGGTCTAGTAGTTTCGGAGCCTATTCAATGCAAACAAACAAACAATCAAATCTTTCCTCTTTATAATAGAGTAACAAAAATCCATACATACAAACATTCGCATTTATGATATAAGAAGGATTAGTATAAAATATATATATTAACTTTATTAATACATTCCCTTATTATCAAATTATTCAAAAGAAAAATGCAGTATAGTGCAACGATAAATATCGTTACTTTCCCCTGTTATTTTTGGCACGTCACTACAAAAATAAACAGTTGATCTAACCTTGTAACAGCGTAAATATGGTTTTAAAAATAAAGTTTTCTAATTTATTTAACATTAAATTTAGCGCAAAAATATTCCATTTATTTTAATGTTCTAGATCTGTTAATACGGCAAATATTTTTTTATACCTTTAATTCGACGCCATTTCAAAGTTATGTCGTCACGACCTATCAGAATCTCATTCTTTCGTTTCTTTAGATGTCACGCGTCTCAGTTAACAAACAATACGTCATAATCGTGCATCTCTTTCATTTTTAGAAATGAAACCAACCAGTGGACCACTTTTTTCCCAACCGTACCACTGGTTCATCGTCGAACATTTTCCTACCTATTGTATGATCATTGCAGTTTTATCTACTCAAGCAGATATAGCATCTATGCAGAATTCTTACTGTTTACAAAAAGTATGCAGCTGTTTTTACTTTATTTTATCCGTCTTCTTACGCCATCAAAGGCATCGCAAAATGTACCTTGCCCGCATAAAATTTAGGTCTTGCCCAGCCACTGACCTCACACATTATGTGATATAATTTGGCCGAAGATCGTAAGCACATGAGCCTAAAAAGGTCATTCTCCTGTGGGACTGCTGGAACATAGAGATAGCAGGATCGATTTTTTAACTTGAGAATGATGGATGTTTGAATTTAACATAAATCATAGTTTAAACAAATTTAGTAACGACATCTAGCGATGAAGTTGCAAGGCATCCAATGAAAGTTGTAAGTTTTATCCATTGACTGTCAACTGTCAAAAGTGACATCTGTCAATGTGAATGCTGCCACCTTAATGAAAATTCCCGAAATAAAAGGAAGAAGTAACAAAAGATATAAAAAAATTATAAACATTGGCTAGTACAAAGGTCAAAATCAAATAACTATTAGAATCGACACATTCAAAAAAATGTTTAGAGTATCTGATTTTACAAATACATCTTTATTTCCCTAAATAGCCTACGAGCTCGGCGGTTTTCTTTGATGCGATAGAAGATGCCGCTAAAACCTAGGCGCGTGCATCGTATCCATGCCACGTGCCTTCCTACCCCTTTACCCCACCACCCGCTGCCCCGCTAATCATAAGTGAATTCCTTAGTCTCTCGCGCAACTTACTTTCGAACGGATGTTATTGTCGACCTAGTGAGTGACTTGTGTTTTGTTTACGTAAACGTTGAATATGTCATATTCTATCGTAGAATATTTTAACATGTTGTGTCTTGGGACTGGATTTCGACTGCAATTATGCAGAAGCACGCAGGCTCTACCAACAATGAGCGGCGACAACTATCTTCGTTTCCTGCAAGAACAGCAGAGTGATAAACTTGACGAATTAGACCTCCATATCGTGCCACGTATGTGGTTCCAACACGACGGCGCGCCGCCACACTTCTCCCGCCTTATAAGAAGCTATTTAGATGCTGAATACGGAGAGAGATGGATGGGTCGCGGTGGACCCATGAATTGACCCGCAAGATCACCTGATCTGACGCCCTACGATTGTTTTCCTCTGGGGTACTGTTAAGCAACAGGTGTTACAAAACCATGTGATATGGAGGTCGAAATGCGTTCACGCATAGTAGCAGCATTTAACCACATTAAGTCCGATACCTCCATTTTACAAAGCGTACGTGAAAATATTATTAGGCGTTGCAACAAATGTGTCGAGGTACAAGGTGGTCATATTGCAAGCGACAGCATCTCCGTGGCCGTCTAGTAGACATTATAATAAATTAATCCATTAAAATGCAAGTAGGTACTTAAGGTTTTGTGTGACAGACGCAGTGACTTTGTTTTGTTTATGAAAAAGTGTTAAATGTACTTTTAAAAATTATCAATTGTGCATAAAAATACTGCGTAAACCAACATTTTCAAAGATTCATTCTTTAAAGTGATAAACAACAGCTGACAAAGTCGTGAACTTGTGTAGAAAAATAGGTAGATAACCGGCGCGGCGCGGCGGCACCGCAAAGTGACACAGAGAGACCACTCTCTTTGTCGGGTCGGGTAGAACTTCTACTAATTATTTTTGATTTCGGGTCATCGCTTCATGCAGAGATAAGATATCAGGATAACATTACAAATGATAATAATTAAATATTTATTTTGTTTACCGTTTTTTATAAATAACTTGCTATTATAACGCATGTATACCGATTCTTAAAACGTAGGTAGAAGGAACAACAGGGTTTTTGTTACACATTGTATATAACATCGTATAAAAAGATATAGCACAATCTTTATCTCAATCTGGGCACGTTAGCCCATACTCTATAGATTTTCTCTCTACAACTTATAGTGTGTAATGAGCGAGAGAGAAGGCATGATCATTTTTCATTTTGTTTTTAATAAAATTATCAGCATAATCTAGATTTTAATTGTTTAATGGACACAAACAAAGTTGTCAAAATAATAATAACATTTGGTTTATCATAGGGATCTATAATGCTACTGTATATTTTTAATAGTTAATTAATAAATAAATAATAATTTAAAAGTCTTATTAAATTTCTTGTCATAATGTTAGCGGAACAACTTTAAGTTACGGGTAATTTGAATATAGCTCTCGCCACACTAGTCATCTAGTGTATTGCCCACGTAGGTGTTACCAGTTTATGTTAGAAGTAAATTGAAAAATAACTGATATCGAATAACCTTAATTTATCAACCTTTTAAAATAATCTACGATAAAAATTAAGCACAGGTATACGTTGAGTTATTTTTTAACTTAATAAGCGATGTCAAGAAGCGACCGTTTTTTTAAGTATATAGTTCTCTTCTTATGACCATGGCAGCACTGTTACGAGCATGTCATTTCAGTTGATTCCGAGTTTTGCTCCGTGTGTCTTGTTTATTTTGTTTACGTTTTATTAGTTTTTGATTATTTTAAACTTTTTATCTATCACCGCCTTCTTTTGTTTACATCTTCGGTGATACTGAGAAATATTGAGTGTTGTGTGAGCCTGTGATATTGTTCAACTCTTGATTTGCAGTTAATTTTGCAAGTACCTATTTAAGTTTTGGTTGTTTTTTTATGTGATACTTCTCGTGTGTGTGTTATCTATAAGAAATATCGGTATTTCATCTTTGCGCGTGTTCTGGTAAGTGTTTTTAGACTTTAATTAATATATTTCACGTAATATTACGTACATAATGTGACAGAAAGGCATCGCTGGTGAGCCGACTTGTTTTCGCCTTATTTGTTTGGTGTCATTGCGAAATCCTTTTTTTTTTCTCTCGAGGGAGTTGACCTCGATACTAGTTAATGAAATATAATGCAACTTCTCTGTGAACATTATAATTTTGTAATTGTTTTTGTTTAAAGTAGGTTAATTCTTATCTTAATAATATAACCTTTCAAACAATATTAGTGATGCAATTATTAATTCTAACTATGATTTTTTTTTAAGTTATTACATTAAACCCTTGACTGAGAACATAAATAGTGTAACATAAAGTGAATAATGAGACACTATAGAGTATGAATAATAATAATAATGTTTATTTCCTTACTCCATACAAACTAGGTATTTTTGAACAAAGCTTAAAAATTACTTATAATATTGAAGTTTGCAGGAGAAACTGGTTTCCAAGCTAGGCCAAAGCCTGTTTTTTGGAAACTAGTCTCTTCCACCAGTATGAATAAGTTAAGCCAAGTTTCAAAGCCTATAAAAACTGGTTTAAAAACCTACCCTACCCAGAAAAAATATTTTTTTAAAACTTATTAGTTACTCGAGTGATAGGCTGTTGTATAGTATTTAAATCTTAACCAATATTATAATCAGTGTGAAGTAATCTGTATGTTTGTGGAGAGTAAAAAGTAATAAATAAATAAATATCCCAAGACATTATTCACACATGGTTACCTGATCCCAAGTTAAGCAGAGTGTACTGCTTGTAGTATGGCTACCAGGTGACCGATATACTACATTTACTACTTTTTAAATATTTACTTATATAGATATTTACAACCAGACACAGAACAAACAGACATGTTCATGCACACAAATGTTTGTCCTGGGTGGGAATTGAAACTGCGACCTTCGGTTTTGCAGTCAGGGTCTCTACAACCAAGCCAACTGGCAACTGGAACAACATTAGAAGTAAACTTTCAGACCATTACAGTCAGACTATTCAAAATTGCTTCTATGATACAAAAGTATTTTCATCCTGACAATGAATGAGTCTATAGATGAGTTTTGCAAATATTTTGAACAAACACAATTGCGAGTTTATATCAAAAGAAATTTTAGATTTCTCAGTATTTAAAACAAAAAAACAAAACCCGCCAACTTAGTTATTTATTTAGAATGTCAGCTGTACTTGGTCTATCTAACTGCTATTGTGAAACTTTGAATGGATGATTTTTACTCAATCACACTGGAACCACTGCACTGATCAATTGGGATCTAATGGGTTATAGTCTGGAATAGCACATAGGATGCTTTTTATCCCTGGCAAATGTCACATCTCTCGGAATCGCAGGTGAAACTGCAGGAAATATATAAGCAAAATAAAGTTATTTTGACGCACCATCACCTCAAAACTACTGAACATATGGGGATGGGACTGCTACCATTCAACACAGAGTTGTTCGTAGATGCATATGAGCTATATATACATATAAATGAATATTTGTTTGTATGTCCTTTATAGAATCATAAACTATGCAACCAATTTTAATGCAATTTTCAGCAATAGATAGAGTAATTCAAGAGGAAGGTTTATAACCAGGATTGAAAGCGGGCAAAGCCACAGGGCGCAGCTAGTATATGATATCGATAAATGCAGAGGACAGCTAATTATATAAAACCTTATTTGTAATACTGCTTTGAAAGAAGGAAGTTTAACTGTTGATTTATTGCTTACGTTGATGACCTTTAAGCGATCAAAGAGCTATAACTATGGAAATAACTATGTAATGCCAAGGAGTTTGACAGGCCAGTTGACTTGATGGTTGAGACCCTGACTGCCCAGCAAGTAGAGTCTGACCATTCATAAGTGCCTGTGAAGGCCTATTTGAATAAAATATTTCATTCCATTTGGGATCAGGTAACCATCTGTGAAGAATGTCCTGGGATATTTATTATTTTAGGAGTGGAGTAGCACCAGTGGCGGAAGCCTGCTTACCATGCAAACAATTCAGTCACTTTCGTTCAACTTCTGCTTAATAATGTAAAGCATAGCTTGTCAGATAGACTGCAATCCAATGTTCTACGATGTTACCATTTAAGACTAAATTATGAAGGTTTTAATTTTAACTTCCTCTTGAAATATGTTGTGTTAATCGAAAGCCTTATGACCATCATTGGCACAGGATTAAAATACTACAGAGGAGCCCCGGTAATCCGGCCCCTGTCTGGCGAGATTTGATTGATGAAGCTTTTGACAGTAATTTTAATACACGTAATGTCAAAATTCTACTTCAATCTTGCGATTTTAGATCGGGATCGTATTTGGCCGAAAGCCGACGCCCCCTGTACCTAATCCAACTTGCCAATCATTATAGTAATAGCTTCAGTTACTTCAAATTTGACCTTCATAAGTGCCTTCCAGGGACCTAAACTGAATAAATGGTTTTGAATTTTGAATAAGTGCTTGTGTAGGCCTATTTGAATAAATATCTCATTTCAACCTCAAAGTGTGTTCTTACTTGCATGTATAATTTGTCTTCAAAGTATTTGCATTACAAATAACTGCTTATATTATTGATGGAGGGTCACTTGCGTTTGTTAAAACTTATGTAGCACTAATGTGCTTTGTTTTAGTGTTGCTTTCACTTATTATTTACTAACTAGTTATTCCCGTGACATCTTACTTGACGGTTATAAGGATGTAGGTAGTTAAGGTTCAGAGATGCGACATATTTGAAATACATACTTGTATTTCAAATGCAATATATAATATCCTTTTAAAAAAGCATGGTAATACTACTAATCACGTGAGAGATAAGCTCTCCGAGGCCTCCGTCAAGCGGCTCGCCGACGAAGTTTGTATAGCTGAATAAGGAGGCTGACTGCCGTCGCAGGTCGCGGTTTCTATTCCCACCCAGGGCAAACTATTGTGTGCATGAACATGTTTCTTCTGTGTCTGGGTGTATTGGTGTTTATGTGTGTTATGGTGTTTGACATAAATGTCAGTGGTTTTTTTTTTTTTTTTTCGTATTGATTGCGATAATTTTACAATATCTTTTAAACCAGAGACATGGGTCGGAGTTATATTGATAAAATAATTTATTTATAATTTCTTAGTGCACATTTCGCTGTCAGTTAAATTGGAAATTTTTAAATACAGTGACATTTTTAAGAAGTGTTTGTTCATCACGGTTAGTTCAGAGTGCCATTACGCCTTATATTAAAAGTTTTATTGTCATTAACAAACAAAATGTTTTTGGTATTTTATTTTTATTAATGATACCAATTCGAATTCAATATTCATTAAAGACAGGACAACGTCTGCCGGGTCAGCTTATATTATATAAATTACTTATAAGTGGCCAGAAAACTCAGCACGTGTGTAAATAGGGCGCCGCTGCAGGATACGTATGGTTCCAATTTGTTTACTTGACAGGCCAGTTGGCTTGGTGGTTAACGCTCTGACTGCCAAACCGAAGGTCGCGGGTTCGATTCCCACCCAGGACAAACATTTGTGTGCATGAACATGTCTGTTTGTTCTGTGTCTGGGTGTAAATATCTATATAAGTATGTATTTAGAAAAAAAAAAAATGTAGTATATCAGTTATCTGGTTTCCATAGTACAAGCTCTGCTTAGTTTGGGATGAGATGGCCGTGTGTAAAGAATGTCCCAGGATATTTAATTATAATTAGGCTATAGCCTAGATACAGGCTTTAGATTGTTTGCTTGATTTTAAATTGGTAATAATGTTATTGCATTCTTAAGACCAAAGAACAAATCTTCGTATCCAGCGTTCCCGAGGGATGTTACATTTTTCCGGGATAAAAGTAAATTATGTTACTCCTTAAAACAATCTATCTTCCAGTGATAGTCCAATCAAAATTAGCCAACCGGAGACTATCCGGTACACAATATTTTCTACTTTTTATTCTTTTACATACATGTCAATGTACTTAGTTATCAAAACACACATACCGTTCACTATATACCACACATATATTCTTCATTTTATATAATTTTGTATGATACAATTAAGCACTGAATACAGTATGGATGTGACTGCATTAAATAAAACTAGGTTAAAGAATCAAAATTTAAATCCATAATTGGCTGTAAGTATTGGTATGCATATATGTAAAATTTTAGTGACTAAGAGCTGTGGATTTTGTTGTTGAAATAAATAATTTTTTTTTTATAATAATAATAAATTTATTCACATAAATAAACTTTCACAATTTAAATTCAGTCTCTGACTTCTGAGCTAGGCATACATACCTGTGTTACAGGAGCCAGTGCCCTTTCCCATTAAAACATACTCAATCTTTTTATGTAAATACTAGCTGTCCCCCGCGGTTTCACCCGCGTTGCCGAGGGATGTTACATTATTTTGTTCATTCTATCATCAATAGTTTTCACAGCGCACGCGATGTAAGAATGTTTTGTAAGTTTTTCACACCTTGGGTTACATTATTGGTTTTTTAGTATGGATCCCTAACTTTTTTGAAAATTTTATATAGCCTATGTTACTCAGTGATAATGTAGCTTTCTAATAAAAAAGAAAAAGAATTATTAAAATCGGTCCAGTTCTTTTTGAGTTTATTCGTTACATACAAAAATACAAATCTTTCCTCTTTATAATATTATATATTATTTATATATATATATTATATATATATTATATATATATTATATTATATATTATATTATTAGTGTAGAAAAGTAAACTTATTCTATATACAAATGAGATCTGGATGACTTCTTTTTAACTGTGACTCATACGAAACAAGCTTTGCTTGTCCTCTCCAGCAGCCCTGCGTGATATCATCACTTAATTGATAGTCTAGATCCAGTACATGATCTAACAACACACATGTTAACAAGGATCGCACGCCACTTTCACATTTCTGTCACTATGTTTAAAGTTCATAATAACGTGATCCGATGGATGCAAATATCGGTTGGCGTTTGAAAGTTATATTTAACAAATTGGAGATAAAATTGCTTTTGGATTGGTGTTTAGAGACTTATTGCCATCACATAGGTGGGTTCGATTCTCTTCAATATACAACGTTGATAAAAGCGAGAGGCATTAAATGAAATCACATATACAGTGTAAACTCTTTATAACGAAACTCAAGGGACTGAGCATTTTTTGTCGTTATAGAGAGTTATCGTTATATGGAGTGAACAAAAAAAACCAAATTAACAAGAATTTTTAATATGTATGGGCTCACTTCAACGTTATAGGGAGTTTATCGTTATAAAGGATAACGTTATAAAGAGTTTACACTGTACTATACGTGCTTACGATTAATTTGAAAATAATAAAAAAAAGTTTACGTGAAAAATACGAAAAAGCTTTTTTAAAAGAAATTAAATAGCTGAATAGTCAAAGAAAAACTTAAACATTTGTAAAAATGTCCTCTGACCTGCGTATCGGAATGGCAACATCGCATAGCGTAGCGGCTTGTTTGTATTGGGAACTTATGATGAAGAGCGGCATCATCGCGTGAATTTTGTCATTTTAAGGTGAATGACTCTAGGTAGCTATGCCTGTGTTCTTGGTCAGCTGCTAGGTAAGATACATCGTGTTTTATCTAAGAAAAATCTTTAAAAATATCTTGTAGCTAAACTATTGCCTCTGTTGCTCTGATTTTTGGTGTGTGGCCTGAAAATGATACAAAGTATATGAGGTTTCATTTAATGCCTATCGCTTTTATCAACGTTGTATAAAAGAATAAACATTTTTTGTAATCTAAAACTAGTAATGGAAACGATGTATGTGTGCCAAATTGTATATTTTCCATGTTATATAATTCTATCTGTTTGTTTACATTCTATTTCTAATGAATCTATTGAACAACGAGTTGAGTGATGGTATAAAATGTTTGGTTAAATACTTGTCTTGAAGAAGTATTTGGGATATAAACAAGTTTCTTTAAATTTATATAATAAATTTCGAAAGATAGTTGCAGGTTATTTTGTTTTTTCAAAAAAAATCAAAATTCAAAACCATTTATTCAGTTTAGGCCCTCGGAAGGCACTTATGAAGGTCAAATTTAAAGTTACTGAAGCTACTACCGGTTCGGAAGTCAGATGATTGAGAAGAACCGGCAAGAAACTCAGCAAGGTTACATTCTTTTTTATTAATTTTTATATCAGTTATCTGGTTTTCATAGTACAAGCTCTGATTAGTTTGGGATGGGATGGGCGTGAGGAAAGAATATCCCATTAGGTATATTTATTATTTTTATCTATATAAATATATAAATAAAACTAGCTGTCCCCCGCGGTTTTACCCGCGTTTCAGTGAGATGTCACATGTATTAAACATAAAAACCTTCCTCTTCAATCACTCTATCTATTAAAAAAAGCCGCATCAAAATCCGTTGCATAGTACATACTTATTGATATTTACACCCAAAAACAGAACAAACAGACATGTTCATACACACAAAATGTTTGTCCTGGTTGGGAATCGAACCCGCGACCTTGGGTTTGGCAGTCAGAGTCGCTAACCACCAAGCCAACTGCCCTGTCGAATAATAAGAAGATTCTATCGTGCGATAATATGCAAAGTTATTTACCTATTGCATTTAACTTGTTAGCTACGTAATAATTTAATATACACGTTTTTACATAATCGATTAACATAGTAATATATGTAAATGTTTACGATTTGAGTGAACACTAGCTGTACCCCGCGGTTAAGCCCGCGTTCCGATTGGATGCAAAATTATTCCAGATATAAAATGCCTGAGTTATTCCTAACAGCTGAAAAAATGAGTGCCGTCAAAATCTTGCCGTTTCGGAGATTAACGAAACAGACAGACTGACAAATATTTACAAAATAGTTTTTTTTTTGTTATAAGCACGTAAATGAAATGAAATATTTATTCAAATAGGCCTTTACAGGCTACTTATGAATGGTCAGACTCTAACCATATTACCGTATTAATACTGCACTATGTATAAAGCTGTTATTATGACATAACAAATATACGAGTACACTTCAATTATTTATTTGTATTGGTTGTGTACGGTGCCCGTTTACCATCAGCCCCCTCGTTCATGCTAATATAAACTTCATCGGAACGCGGCGTAACGAGGCTTCCAAGACCGGACCTCTCACGTGATTGCTTAGTTAATGAAAGAGACAGAGCATGGAGGACGCGACGAAACATCATCTCAGGAGAGCCGTAAGCATGTTTGTCATCATAATTGTATAAAGGAAAATTGCAATAACCAGGTAACTCAGGGCTAGTAGGGACGTAGGCCGACATACTTTAGACGGTCCACCTGATGGTAAGTGGTCACCGCCGACAATAGATATTTGCAACACTATGGGCATCGCCAATGCGTTGTCGTTCCTGAGACGTGAAGTTGAGTCTCTTGTCCATCTAACTTCACCGGCCTTACCTTTCTAACCGAAACACCGTAATAAAAGTGCACTACTGCTTCACGGCGGTAATATGTAAGGTGGCAGTACTTACATTTTCCTATGTAATTCTTTCCATCCAATGGTTGTCTGGAAGAAATTGCTTTCAGCGATAAGACCGTCCGCCAATTGTACCTTTATTTAAGAATCAATTCTGTACCATACTTCTTTCAGTGTACAATAAAGTATATTTATTATTATTATTACTTCCCCGGACGTAATTGCTTTTTTTTTTAAATCATTTATTTCAAGGTAAAAAGTAACACATATACAATTTTCCTTGCCAAGCTATATACCTTGTTGGCAAAATATTAATAATTAACATTGCCTACCTTTCCAAGGCACTAATAAAATGGATGATCCAGCTTTGATATCAAAAAGATAATCTTAGTTTGAAATGGTGTAGAAATACTTCGGTAATGCGGCAAAATTCAATCGCTAAATAAATATGATGGTTCTACAAAAAACTGTTGAAATATCACGAGCGTCCGAATTAAGAAATTTGTGGAACGATAGATCGGTGAGAATATCGTTGCGGCCCATTCGATGCGCGCGGTGACAATGCAGTGGTCATGCATGAAGAATTTAATAAACTGTTTATTTAGACTTGCACTATAATAAATTTATTATTATTTGTCAAACTGTACTTTTAACTTGTACTTTTTTGTTCGATGGTATGATATAAGTCGCTCAGCGAGCTATGGAGGATCGAATTCGAAATGAAGTCATCCGTCAGAGAACCAAAGTTATCGACATAGCCCAAAGGATTAGCAAGCTGAAGTGGCAGTGGGCTGGTCACATCTGTCGCAGAACCGATAACCGTTGGGGTAGACGTGTTCTAGAGTGGAGACCACGGTTCGGTAAACGTAGTGTAGGGCGCCCTCCAGCTAGATGGAGCGATGATATACGCAAGCTGGCTGGCAGCGGTTGGAAACAAAGAGCTGGAGATCGAGCTCAGTGGCGTGCCATAGGTGAGGCCTATGTCCAGTAGTGAACGGAGATAGGCTGATGATGATGAAGATATTATATTATTTAAAGCTATGTCATGTTAAAATTGTTTAGGTGTATAGAAGTTAAATATTAACTAATGAAATCCTACTAATGTTATAAATGTGAAAGTTGTGAGTATGGATGTTTGTTAATCTTTCACGTAAAAACTACCAAACGAATTTGGATGAAACTTTGCATATTGTATATATAGAAAATACCCTGGAATAACACATAGGATACTTTTAATGTGGGGAAAATATAAAATCCCTCAGGAACGCGAGTAAACCCACGGGGAACAGCTGGCTATCAAAAAAATACGAATTCGTGTGCGTGATAATTTCAAATGAAGATTTTATTTAGAAAAGTCTTGGGTTCGAATCCCGATGGCTGCATACTTTTTGAGACCCGTCTGACGGAAAATTTGTCTCCAAGCACCTGCCGGTGTGTTCCGGCAGCTGCATTTGCACTTTCCACTTTGCTACATCATCTGAGAAACAGAAAGAAGAAAGAAACAAAAAGAAGAAAGAAACAAATTTATTTGTGACAAAGAGAAAAAAAACACATGAAAAGAGTTAACAAAAAGAAACGAGGTACATAATTGTCACAAATCGGTCCTCCAACTCAGCATGTGGTTGGCTGTACGTGCCAATGCTGGTACGTATAGCCAACACTGATCTTCCGTTGGCTCCATCTGCTTCCTCACAAGATTGGAGTTTTGACTCTAATATCTTATTGGGTATTTAATTCGTTTATCTTAACACGTAGTAGTAGAGCTCTTTGTGCAGAGTTCGTATGGGGAGTACTACCATCTTACCCATTTCCAAGTGTTTCGCTTAGAAAGGTAAGGGGGCCGGTGAAATTACAGGCACATGAGACTTAACAACTTCACGTCTCAGGGTCGACAACGCATTGGCGATGCCCTTAGTGTTGCAAACGTCCATTGGCGGCGGTGACCATTTACCATCAGGTGGACCGTCCGCTTGTTTATCGGCACATGTGTGATAAAAAAAGAGAAATATAACATTAAGTTACCTTGTCTTCCTTCAATTTTCAGGATAATTTGCTTTTGTAGAACCGTCTCAGAAATCACGTTCCGTCTCGTTCCAAAAAAATACTTATCCTGGAAAATTGATATCTTATAGTTTTTTTCTAGCTTCATTTTCATTATGTCATACGGTCTGGTCAGTTTGTATGTCACCGATGACTAATCCCCCAGTCCGAATTGTCCCGGTGGATTATCAACTTTATACCCTATAAATTATGGGTGATGTTAGATTGTAGCGATATCGATAAAGATTCTGGCCGTCGCCGCTTAGATAATTCGGTTTTGTACGCGGCGTTTAACCGGTTAAACCGGTTTTTAATTAATTCCACAAGTCAGACGGCAGTTTACTGTTAAGAACAGTACTGTGTTACTTTTTTAATTGCACTTTTGTTTATAGTAAAGGTGTTTACCATAAAGATCGCAACTTCTAACCTGTTTTGTTTCAATTGTGATTTCTACCTTTAAAAAACTTTTTTGAATATTTTCATTTTATTTTGGTTTGGTAGCATGAAACCTGTTTTTGAATTTCTAGAACGGCTAGACTGATTTGTATTTTTTTAATGGTAATTGTAGCGAATAATACTTTTTAGGAAAAAGTTATTTGAAAATTTGCATCGATAATTAGAAAATAATCCTGTCCTACTTATATTATAAATCCGGAAGTGAGTGAGGATAGATGTACGGATGTGCCTCTAAAAAAATACAACTAAACACTAGGGCTTCCATCACCTAAATTGCTAACGCCGGACAAAAACTTAACAAACCCCAGACATGTGAAATTGGGTTTTTCCCGGACACGCCTAAAGTAAACACGGCTTCGCTCAGATGCAATGTAGATACTAATACACCTTAATAAACCTTCCTCTTCAATCTCTCTATCTATTAAAAAAAACCGCATCAAAATCCGTTGCGTAGTTTTAAAGATTTAAGCATACATAGGGATATAGGGACAGAGAAAGCGACTTTGTTTTATACTATGAAGTTTTTTTTTTTTTTTTTTATAAAAACTAGAGCGCATTTGACTAGATCTCACCTAATGGAAAGTGATGTTTTAATTGGTTGCGGTTCAAGATTAAGAATCTATTTTTAACCGCTTATCTACCAATTAATACCTGGACATCCTCTTAACTAGGCTTATTTTTATCCTGGAAATTGGTGACATTCCTAGGGAACGCGGGTCCCGGCCAGACAGATATTAAGTTTATTTGTGCAGGACGTCTTTTGGCTAATTGAGTATGATATCAAAGGAATTTATTTCTCAATTATTAACGCTGTCAATCTACTAGATAAACTATACAGAACAAATCTCTAAAAACGCCTACTTTTTATTCCATCAGTAGAACAAAATACTCCGAAAAATAATAAATATCCTGTGACATTCTTTTACACACGGCTATCTGGTCCCAAACTAAGCAGAGCTTGTACTATGGAAACCAGATAACTGATATACTACATATGCTACTTTTTAAATACATACTTATATAGATATTTACACCCAGACAAAGAACAAACAGACATGTTCATGCACACAAATGTTTGCCCTGGGTGGGAATCGAACCCGCGACCTTCGGTTTGGCGGTGAGAGACGCTAACCACCAAGCCTACTGGCCTGTCAAAAATCTGGCAACACTAAAGAAATTAATGGCAAAACCAATAAACGAATTAACGACTGGCCCAAGATAGTAATAAGGAAGAGCTACAATGGATTTAGTGTTACTGTTCCATCCAATGACGTTTAAGAATATAGACACGTCATTCACCAAAATCACGGCTCTCAAAAACAGCGCAAATACTAGATAGCTACTTATATGCTCAAAGAATGGAAAGAAAATAAATGCCACCTAACTAATTGACTCGTGACCTTGCGGAAATCCATTGTAAGATCATACAAAAACCAATATCTAGTAACCAATTACGCTGGATCTCCTCTGTCAAGTCCAAATGCCACCTTACGGTGTACCTGTTGTTAGAGAGAGATAAATATTCATCGTTAGTTACGTTAAACAATATAGAACAAGAGTCACATCGTGTACCGTTGCGACAGTAGTTGGTGGGAATTAAGTAGTTTTTTTTTATGGGACAAATGGATTAGCCTCTGATGGCTCTTACACAAACTTTTTCGGCGATTGCAGAAGGCTCTCGGCCGATAAATGGAATAAGGTAAATTACCAGCATTTTGTGTTGCCATTTCTGAGCGCGGTCGCATCTATAATTTTTATATTATCATTGGTTTCATCAATTTCTCCGAACATAGCAGATGGTGTGTTAAAATAAACACACGACCTTCTAATGTACCGAACGATGATCGATTCGACGAATCGAGTTCAACAATCGTCTCGATTCGATACTCGGAATCGAGATTTATATACCGCAATATGATGCTGGTAATGGATGTTAGGTAAGTTGATATTGCTGTATATAGTAACTGTTTTTTTAGGGTGACTTAATGGGTAAGAATGGAACATTTAATGAAATGAAATATGAAATTAAATATAAAATGAAATATGAAATGAAATTAAATGAAATATGAATTTAAATATAAAATGAAATATGAAATGAAATTAAATGAAATATTTTAGTCAAATAAGCCTTTACAATCACATATGAATGGTCAGACTCTAACATCGGTTCGGAATTTTACTGAGAAGAGCCGGCAATAAACTCAGCAATTACTCTTTTCAAAATAAGATTTTGTACATAAAGATGTGTGCTGCTGGAGCAAGCGCTACACCCAAGCATTGTCGTCATTGAAATAATCGTTTGAGTTGTAGAAAGCCTATTGTACACAGTCTTAATTCTTTCGTCTCCATGATCCATCCGTTAGTCACACAGGCATTTTACTCGGGGGCTATTGCTTAACGTTTTTTTGCGCAGACATTCTGTTTACGATAAAACTTTGTTAACTTATTGCTTAAACTAGAAGCTTATCCCAAACTAAGCAGAGCTTGTACTGTGGAAACCAGATGACTGATATACTACATATACCACTTTTTTTTCACTTCTATAGAAAGTTATTTACACAACAAAAAACATATGCATTCACTAAAATGTTTGCCTTGGGTCAATCAATTCCTTGGCAGGAATCAATTCCACGGTCGGTGACCTGGCAGTCAGGTTCTCTATCTAGAAAGCAAAGTGGCCCAAAAAATAGTTACTTAAAAGGATTTACTTGACAGGCCAATTGGCTTGGTGGTTAGCGACTCTGACTGCCAAGTCGAAGGTTCGATTCCCACAGATTTGGATGCAACTTGGCACACAGATAGAGCATATCCTGGAATAACATTTAGACTTTCTATCCCGGGAAAATGTGACATCCCTCGGGAATGCAGCTGAAACCGCGGGGGACAGCTAGTTTACAATAAAGATTTCGAGGTCATCACACATCCTGCATTAAAACGAGTTAAGCGATGCTCCTATTCGATATTCAGGAACGAGTTGAATCGATTATAATACTGATCGATTGCATGCATTGAGTACAGAGTTGTAATTGCATATTCCGGTATCTTGTAATGCTATCAGCTATCTTGTATTGATGAGTCGATTGACTATCCAGTATTGAGGTCTATCTAGATTAATATCAACATCTATGGGCAATGTGTACGTTGCTTTATCAATCTAGATAATAGAAGAATTTTCGTGAATCAAAATAAACGGTTGTAAAGAAAACTTTCTATCAAAAAGGTTTTTATAATATACTAGCTGTCCTCCGCGGTTTCGTCCATGTTCGGTGTAATTTGCTGTCAAGCCCGCGCAGTTAAAATGGTCGCAATTCCTTGAAATTCTCGCATTTTCTCTATAATATGCATTTATTATAGATATAAACCTTCCTCTTGAATCATTCTGCCTTAATGAAAACACAGGCCAGATGGCTTGGTGGTTAGCAACCTGACTGCCCAGTCGCAAGTCGCGGGTACGACTCCCACTCAGGACAAACATTTGTGTGCATGAACAGGTCTGTTTGTTCTGTGCCTGGGTGTACATATCTATATAAGTATGTATTTACAAAAAAAAGTAGTACTTATATTATATCAGTTATCTGGTTTCCATAGTACAAGCTCTGCTTAGTTTGGGATCAGATGGCCGTGTGTAAAGAATGTCCCAGGATATTTATTATTATTAGTTAGTACGCGCGCACGGCACTGCTAGGAGCTGCGGCTGCCGGCGCCGCCACACGTACTTATCCGGGACACACAGTCCTATATGCCCCAATGATGATGAAGAAGGTTAATCTTTAAACTTATTAGTCCAAAAAACTAGGTTAAGCTAACGTACCAAATTAACGGTAGCAGTGTTTTCCACCCACGCTCCACCTAGGGTTGCCAACCATACTATTAAAACAGTATTATACTTTTTTTCTTACGTTAATACTGTTCTATAAAAAAAATATACAAAATACTTAAGGATATACAGGCTTAAGAATATTTAAAAAAATATATAATAAATTTATAACTATGATTTTCAAACCTCAAAAATAAAATACTGTTTTCTTTTGTAAAATATTGTTAATTACATTTATCCGATCTTAATGTACTTCAATTTTGGTACAAAAAGTTAGGAACCCTAGCTCCATCATAGGTCAAACTAATCCCATGTCAAACTCTAAAGAGCTTATCTGATAAAATTGAGATAGTGATGAAATTTTGGCCCAGAAAAGTCGGCCATTTTTGTTTACAAGCTACGCTAAGAGCCAGTTGGTGGTAAGAGACACTGAGGGAACCCACGCTTCAGGTTATGTGTTCGATTCCAAACATTTGTGTACATGAACATGTCTGTTTGTTCTGTGGGTGTAAATATCAATTTTATTTTTGAGTAGTAGAGCTCTTAGTGCAGAGTTCGTCCGGGGAAGTACTACCACCTTACCCAATTCCGCCGTGAAGCAGTATTGCACTTGTATTACTGTGTTTCGGTTAGGTAAGTGAATGCGATGAGTTAGTTATGTTAGGTAATACTACAGGCACGTGAGACTTACCAACTTGCGGTGACCACTTACCATCAGGTGGACCGTCTGCTTGTTTGTCAGCCCATATGGTATAAGAAGTAAAAATAAATTATGTATGGATGTTGAAAAAAATTATCCAGTTCCTAGCTAGCAGGTTTCTATATCAAAAGCTCTGCTTAGTTTGGGATCAGATTGCCGTGTCCCAGTATTTATTTATTTACGTTATGATTACGACTGTCTGCCGCTGTGTTATTCTAAAACTATCTTTCGACCTACTTTACCATGAGGCGATATTTGCATGATATTGCTGTAAAATTATCCAAAAATAGAGATCAACCGTATAAAATATGTAGTTCTACTAAATATGGCACTTAAATGTCAAAATTTTAATATAAGAGAACGGAAAATGAATTGTTTTATTAATAAAACGTGTGCTTGAAATTTGATAACAAAACGAATTTGGAAAGAGAAACCAGAATTTATTCCTAAAACTAGCTAGTTTTAAACGGAGAACGGACTTCTCACGTGTTTGCGTAGTTAGCGAAAGAGACAGAGCATGGAGACACTATAGACCGAGCTATCATTTACCTTATTAAATCGAACCCCACAGTATAAGCCTTCATATGTTGGTGGTAGCTTTATTCCATAGCGTAGATGTTTGTATGGGAATCGGTTTCCTATAAGGGGGTATCCATAAACGACAGTAAAGTGGTCACACTTGTGAAACCACCTACCTATGGTGTGACTTCCCATATTTTTGAATCTGTGACGTCACAAAGTTTTCAAACCCCCTATCTCTTGTCACATTTTGGCATACCAGTTGGCTTGGTGGTAAGCGACCCTGACTACCAAGTCGCAGGTTGCGGGCTCGATTTCCAACCAGGACAAACATTTGTGTGCACAAACATGTCTGTTTGTTCTGTGTCTAGGTGTAAATATCTATTTAAGTATGTATTTACAAAGAAAAGTAGTGTAGGTAGTACCTATCAGTTATCTGGTTTCCATAGTACAAGCTCTGCTTAGTTTGGGATCAGATGGCCGTGTGTAAAGAATGTCCCGGGATATTTATTTATTTATTTTGTTAGCCTGTGGCGACATCTATGAACACGCCTACAAATCCTTCATCGCCCGCACCACAGTGATGTGGCGACATCTATGAACGAGTAGAAATACGCGAGAATCCTACATCGCGATATCAAGATTCTCTCTAGGCATGGCATGATTCACAAGCAGCATGTGAAAAATCATATGAAATACTTTTTCATATATCACACCTGTTAACTGCCTTAACGTCGTCTGTTAAAAATCACTCTGCTACTTTTCTGCTACCTTGCCTACATGATAAATCGCACATCGCAGATCATTCGGATATCATCGTATTTCACCGATGACTCACGACGACGTAAGAATGTAAGAGCGTCTTTCTAACCCAGTCGTGTTAGAAAGAGCAAAATGTATACTGATCGTCGTTACGAACGGATCGCACGGCAAAGTGTGACATTAGAACATTGCGAAAAAAAATCATTGGCTGTGAAATTTCACAGGTGAAATCACTGGAAAAAAATAAATAATTTCATTAAATGAAAATGAAATAAAAGTAGCAATAATTTGTATGCCTAATTCTCTTTGGATTAAACATATATACAAGCATCCAACACCAACAGTTGGACCGCGGTCCCCAGGCATGATCACTTACCCTGGCGGAATATCTTCCCTTTTAAATGGAGGAGTCTCACACCTCGCTCCTCCATAAGACCTCTCCCCCTCTTAACGTGTGATGTAACGGCCCCTAAACAATCATACGGTTAAGCACGTTTTTCTTACATATCGTGGGACTATGTTTAAGTTCAGTCTTGTATCACGAATAAGGAAGTAATCTTCAGTAACGATCCACCGTTTACATGCACGATTGAATTATTTGAATTGAGTTCTTTTGTTTTCATCCTAATGCTTTTTATAAATGCGAAAGTCTGGATTGATGGATGTCTGTTACTCTCTCACGCAAAACTAAATTGATTTCCTGTTGTGCTGATGTTTGGGACTTGACAGAGAAGGAGATCCAGCGGAATTAGTTAATAGATATTTGTTTTTGGATAATCTTAAGTAGATTTGAAAGAATCTGGCTCATGGATTTTTTATAGCCTGGATTAAATCATTGGATTTTTGTCCATGGGAAAATGTAACATCTCTTGGGAACGAGGGGATAGTTAGTTTTATTATAATTTGTTTTATATTCATAATCGTCAGACAAGCAATATGGTTTTTTTTTATATTTTATCAGTCAAGGCTAACGACGGTTTTTTGTGACAGTGACAAGTTTGTCTGAAAAACGCCAACATAGAGACAATCTGATATTTAGTCATCGATTATTTTTTCTAATTTAGCTGATGGCGCCCGGTATTCGAATCAGTTTAAAGGATAAATATGTAGATTTATTTAAATTTGTTCAATATTTGAAAAAAGAAAGGTCACAGTATCTAACCTAGTCGGTTAGTTAAAACAAAAACATTAGTGTCTGGGTGTAAATATCTATATAAGTATGTATTTAAAAAGTAGTATTATTTAGTATATCAGTTACCTGGTAGCCATACTACAAGCAGTACACTCTGCTTAACTTGGGATCAGGTAACCATGTGTGTAGAATGTCTTGGGATATTTATTTATTATTTATGTATTTAGGAACAAAGTGGCATTTAGTCAGTTGCCTGGTTCCAATAGTACAAGTTCTGCTTAGTTTGGGATCAGATGGCCGTGTGTAAGAGAATGTCCCAGGATATTTATTATTATTATAGACTACCCTCACATCTGCTCTAAGTTTGGGAACCGATCCCAGATATAAATACAAAAAAAATTTTGGTCTCAGAAGGAGATAGCGACATAATCCCTCTCTTTCTATTCACGTACAACCAAACCCATGTAAAATTATAATATGCAATGTTAGGTTTAAAATTCAACACGGTCCATTTATATCCCTTCAACAAATACAATAGATAGGTACCCACTGAAATAGGGGTGTCACTTGTCAATGCTAGAATTATTATTGATTCGAAAGTATATCTGTTTGTTACGTTTTCACGGCTAAATTGCTGAACTGATCTTGCCGAAATTTGGCAAGAATTTTTATTAATTTTAAAGCTAAAGCTAGGGAAATAGAGTTATTCTTTAATCAATACCCAAATTCTGATAATTGTTTTTTAAGATACTGAGTCTCATTTTTCCGTGGTAGATTGAAAGCTAAAAACCTAGTTTAGT
Source organism: Habrosyne pyritoides (assembly GCA_907165245.1). Lineage (NCBI taxonomy): Eukaryota > Metazoa > Arthropoda > Insecta > Lepidoptera > Drepanidae > Habrosyne > Habrosyne pyritoides. Next base: position 7,626,277 of record OU015610.1, on the reverse strand, counting down.
AATTTTTAATGACAAATTCCTTTTTATGTACTTGATTTGTGACAAAGAAAAATTTTACTTAAGGTGGCGTCCATTAATTACGTGAGGCATTTTAGGGGGTGAGGGGGTCAAGCCGAATCTCACCGAATCTCACGTGGAGGAGAGGGGGGGTCAAAATACTTATGATAATATAAAATCTCACGTGAGATTAGGGGCGGGGTGAGGGGGTCGAACAAAATCTCATTACATCTCATCAGGGGGAGTGGGGGGGTCGAAATATCGCCAAAATCACCTCACGTCATTAATGGATGCCCCCTAAGAAAGATACATTTTTTGAAAAGGTTAAAGCTCTATGGTATTTTCATAGATGGCAACCCTGCAAATAACGGATCTGTGGCTCGTTCGTTGCGCGTACGCAACAAGACGCCATGTATCAATACTAAAGTACGCATGTATAATGTATAAATTGTCTAAATTACCCACATTGTGATTGTCAGACACTTTCTAAAGTATAGGACTGCGGTGTGGGCTGAAATATTAGCGAATAGCGTTTTAAAAGGGGGAATCGTTTGTTATTTTATTGAAGAATATGTCACTAGCGAATAGTGTAGCTTCAGTGAAAGAATAACTAAATTAAGAAACGTAGTTTGGAGATTATCTCCTACATCCAAACTTACGAACTAACAAACTTTATCTCTTCATAATATTAAGTAGTATGTAGATGGTATGCTCATAAGTAGAATAAAATTGTATATTCAAGTACTTACGCACGCTTTTGCCAGTATCCAGTATAAAATTGTATATTACATATATTTGGATAAAAGTTCTGTGTCTTCTATCACGAAATCTGACTCTACTTCTTAGGTCATGCGTATTTTTTTTGCGTCTCATTTTTATTGTTTATTTATCACATCGCTTAAATCCTCTCACTTGAACCAAACACAGCTACCATTGAATCGCATGACTCAGCAATATTCGGCCATTGTCCAATGAAGTCTGTCAGATTGAGTTCATTAAATTGTCATTGGCTCGCCTGACCAAGATTCCAATTTGAAATTGATTCTATAAACTCTATGGATTTCATTTCGTTCATCAAACACTAATTACAATAATTATCACGCTTTTTCATATTGTCAGACCATTAAAGAATACGGTAGCACGTTTACATTCTATCCTAACTAATATTATAAATGAGAAAGTGAGTTGGTTTGTTACGCTTTCACTGCTAAACGATTGCACCGATTTGATGAAATTTGGCACACGCATAGTCAGTGGTATAGAGAGGGACATTGACTACTCAAGCCGGTAACGCGAGTGGGACCGCGGGGGATTGCTATACTACCGGCACGCTATGATGACCGTTTTGACGTTTCAGATTGTCATAGGAAAAGAAACTGTATTGCTTTGGAATAACGTTGATTTCCATCATCATACAATTAGCTGTTGGATCAATGGATGCACCTTATGTCAGAAGGAATAAAGGTTATTTTTCTTTGTCATTGTTAAACGTCAAAACGGCCGTCATAGCGTGCCGCAAGTTTGGTTGTATTAATTCTACAGTGTCTTTGTTTTCAAGGGTGAAGGGATGATCGGCGCATAATGAAATTTGGTAAGATTGTATTTTGACTAAGACAGGCTACCTTTTAAGTCTGTAAATAATCGTGAAGTGATGAAAAAAAAACATTCATTGAATACGCGAGCTTAGTCAGTATTATTCTAAAAATCCTAAAAATTATCATATTATTTTATTAAATATGGCAACTTTTTTGGCGTTTCGCTCTTTGGCTCTTTATGCATAAGTATTTACTACCACAAACCAAAACAAATAAAAACGAAAGATTTTAATAGCTTTTGTACTGTGTGGAAAGTTTTAGATAATAATTATAGAAAAGAAAATGGGGATATCCACCATGTTTACCTAAAACAAACAAATGACATCGTTTCACGCAACACAGGACTTTAGTTTCAGCAAAATAAAGTGCAATTTATAAAACCAACATTAAACAGTGACCTAATCAACCGTTGATTTTTATCCGTAAATGATTTGATACGCCAGTCATGAGAGTGAATATAATTATTTTGGCGCCATGTTACGAGTACATGACTCATTCAATCATAACCGCATGTAATATTTATTTTTTTAAATTTGATTCCACCTTGAGACATAATGTTGTAGGCCAACTTGTTTTGGCAAAACCTACTTTAATAAGACCAATCAGAAAGTTGTGTTTGATTATTCTATTAATATTATAAGTGCGAAAGTTTGTGAGGGTGATGTTTGATACTACACACGGAAAAGCTACTCACAGATTTGAATGAAACATAGGATATAGATAGCTTTTATCCTGGATTAACACAGGATACCATACCCAGACACACCGGGTATATGTAAAATCCCTCGGGAACGCGGGTGAAATAGCTGGGATCAGTTAAATCTCCGTCCCCAAGTGGTCCGCTGTCCTCACTTCGAGACGAACTGAACAGTAGACAGGGACATATGAGATAGTAGCTTCAGTAACTTTAAATTTGACCTTCATAAGTGGCTTCCGAGGGCCTAAACTGAATAAATGGTTTTGAATTTTTTTGTTTTTTTTTTTAATTTTGAGCTGTATCGTGGATTCTCTAAAATTTGTGAATTTATTTCTGAAATGGCGGCTGACTGGGAGGAACTGAATAGTATCCGACCTCTTCTAAGAATTAGTGTAAAGGGTGGGGAATGCTGGAAAGCACTTTGCAGGTCATTGGTTGATTATTTATCCTTTGTGTTTCTGAGAACACACGCATGCAAATATTAAGCTTATCAACACAAATGATGGTCGATTAAGCGGTAACCGTTTTGTTTATCATTTTTTCTTTATTTATACAGAAACCGGCTTTCTTTATAAGGTTAGGCTGGTTTTGGATCGTTTACCCTGTCGTTATTTTGGTGGTTGCCAAAGTTTAGTCTTAGTATATTTTATTGTCGTATTTTGATTGTCTAGTGAGAGAATGCTGTAGGTCTAGTTTGGCGTAGTGGTTAGTAACCCTGACTATTACGCTCCAGGTTATCAAACACCATGCCATAATTTACTTGTATGTGTGTGACTATATTTATAAGCATGTTTTTTTTTTTTTTCGATTTTCGGGTGTCACAGTACTCTCAATATGATAGCTAATAAGGTGGATTGTCCTCTGATGTGATGTGGAAACACGCACAAAGGACGAAAACCAATATCTCTTTTAAGTTTTATGTTCGCTCCAACTAGGGTTGCCAGGTCGCCAAACCTAATGAGGATTTTGTGTCTCAGTCTGAATAGGTACGACGAAAGAAATAAAGTAAAATCAATCTTCTTTGATTATTACCAGCTCGTTTGTGAAATGTAAAAAGCGTAACAAAAGCCGGACGAGCCGGACACTGTTTATTTTGGCCGGAGACGCAATCAAAAAGCCTAACTATGTCCGGTTTTATCCGGACGCCTGGCAACGGTACCTCCAACTAACTCAGTTTATGATTTTACTAACACATTATTGGGTTTCTGTGTTGCCTTATCAAATAAATATTATTATAGTACAATTTTTGCTTAGTTTAGGATCAGATAACTGCTTGTGATCAATGTCCCAGAATTATTTATCAATGTATGAATATCAAACTTAATTGGTTATTTAATATCAGTTTGTGAGAAAATGGTATCAACTGGTTCGTCCGGGAAGTACTGCCACCTTACCCATTTCCGCCGTGAAGCATAGTGCACTTGTATTACTGTGTTTCGGTTAGAAAGGTAAGGCCGGTGAAATTACAGGCACGTGAGACTTAACAACTTCATGACTAAGGGTCGACAACGCGGCGATACCCCTAGTGTTGCAAATAGCCATAGCGGTGACCACTTACCATCAGGTGGACCGTCCGCTCGTCGGCCCATGTGTTATAAAAATTTAAAAATCTTGTTACAGAAAAAGTTTATTAACTCAATGCATATAAAAAGAGGTATTAATAAATGAATGGAATTAAAAACAACACGACCCTCTATGGTCCCTTGAGGGACAAATATTGAGAACCGCTGACTATGTCTACATTATCCCATAAATTTAAGCCTTAACTACCAGAACATACGGTTGCAATTAAATTTGCAAAATGCACTACGTTATGACTTAATTAATATTCTCGTACATTTGTTAACTTGGTCTTGGTGTTACGAAAGGCCTCGCCTACACCCGTATAACTATGTGATTAATGCAATGATATGCACTCTGTGTGGGTTAAGTGGCAAGTTCGATTCCCATGTTGGGCACATGATTGACATACTTGATCAGATTACCCGCCGTGACTGTTGGCAACGTTGACTACAGACATCCGAAATTTGCAAAATAACTTTAGATAAAAGCAAAGATATGTTTGTCTTTAAAAGATACCTGCTCCATACTTCTTTTTACTAAATACATACTTTTATAGATACTAGCCGTCCCCCTCGTTCCCGAGGGATGTAACATTTTCCCGGCACAAAAATTATCCTATGTAACGTCTAATACCTCCAAGAATATGTTTACAAAGTTTCATGTTAGTTAAGTAGTTTTTGCGTGATAGCGTAACGAACAAACTTACATTCACATTTGTAATATTAATAGGGATTTACACTCAGAAAAAACCAACAGACATGTTCGTGCACACAAATGTGTGTCGTAGGTGGGAATGCAACCTGCGACCTGCGGCTTGGCAGCCAAGATTATGTTTTTCATTTTTAAAGTAGCTTCTAGCATATACCCCGTACCATAATCCACGTGTATGCCAATTTTCATCAAAATCGGTTCAGTAGCTTAGCCGTGAAAGCGTAACACACACAAACAAATTTACATTCGCATTTATATTATAGTACTAGTTGACCCGACAGACGTTGTCCTGTCTTAATAATGAATATTGAATTTGAATCTTCCGATTGAATCGACTGTGAAATGTGCAGTAAGTATTATAAATTAATTATTTTATCAATATAATTCCGATCCATGCCTCCATTTTAAACGAAATTTGCAGCGCGTATTCTGTCAATCGCGCCAACTGTCAAACGACTGAAAATAATGACAAACATTACAAAAGTTTATATGTACGTTAAGTTTTCTTAAATTTTCTAATTTTCTGCGTAACTTTCTTAATTTTTTCATTCATAAGAATCTTCTCCTGACCATAACAAATACAAACAAAAAAGAATTAGCGAAATCGGTCCAGCCGTCCATACGTGATGCCGTGACTAAGGGAAATAGGGATTCATTTTTATATACGAGTACATAGATTAGGATAACGTATGGGGAAGCGGTACATCAAGACCATTCTGTCAATTAAGGTTATAATCGCTCATGCAATCATCATCAAATATGATCAATAGGTTCTAAACTAATTATCGCCGGCCCCTATGATCCGTAGGCCGAGCGACCTCTCACATAACGTGGGTATTTGTAGGTCAATGTTGCACAACACTAGTTACGAATGTGTGAATTCTTGTATGCGCGAATGTGAATGGATTTTCAAAATTTCATTTTTTTTTTAAATTACTACATTGTATTCCGTATAAATAACAGATCAAATTAATTATCTTTATTAGTAAAAGTTTTTTTATATTTTTATTTCGATGGGCCTCGCCGTATAAACATGTGATTAATGCAATGATGTGCACTCTGTCTTAAGTGGCAGGTTCGATTCCCATGTTGGGCACATGATTGACATTCTTGATCAGCCCCCTTATTCAGCTAATACAACCTTCGTCGGCGAGCCGCTTCACGGAGGCCTCGGAGAGCTTGTCTCTCACGTGATTAGTAGTATTAGCGTATTAAGCGAAAGACACACAGCATAGAGGCCGCGACGAAACATCCTCGAGTTAGTGTCATTTTCCTTACAGAATCGAGCCCCAGAGTACCCGCCGTGACTGTTGGCAATATTGGCTACCGAAATCCGAAATATGCAAAATAACTATCATTGTTTGTGTACCTACATCCAACAATGATACGTATGTCTGGATTAGACAGGGGCCGGACTCCCAATCTTCTCTCTCGGGATCTCCAAGAATCAAACCGCACTTTATTCCACAGCATCTAGTTATATTTTTAGAATCCTACATTGTAATATACCTAATAGAACTCAACATTGTATTCCAAGCTATATATAAAAACGAATATTCAGCATACCATGAACAAATGAAGCAATAAACATCAGGAAACGTTTATAACTTAACATGAAGTCATTATTTAAAAGACGTGGTACTTAAAAGGTAAACAAAACGACATTTAAGGTGATTGAACATTGTACACCTAAGGGAAACTGATGGTCTGTCAATGCTATATAATGTGCGCGAAAATTGACATTCTTGTCACGTAGTAATGATGTGGGGGCGGTGGAAGTCACGGTGGAGTAGCGAAAAGGTATTTTAAATGCCTCGTAGAAGCTAAATTTTATAAGTGCAAAGGTTTTTGAGGATATTTGTTTCACTTTCACGCAAAAACTACCTAATTGATTAATATGACATTTGGCACATAGATAGTGTACCACCTGAAATAATATATAGGATACTTTTTATACCGGGAAAATTTAACACCCCTCGGGAACGCAGTTAAAACCGCGGGGGACAGATAGTATTATAAATGCGATGATGTTTGTATGGATGTTTGTTATTCTTCACACAAAATCTACCGATTAATATGAAATTTGACATAGAAAGTTTACACTTCAGAATGACATATAGGATACAGATCCCGGAAAAAGGTACTCCAGGGAAGTGGAAGCGCGGAGGACAGGTAGTAGTTTAAAGGCGAAAGTTTTGAGGATGGATGTAGATATGTAACTCTTTCACGCAAAAAACTACTAAACCGATTTGATTTAAACTTGGCACATAGATAGAGCATGCCCTGGAAAAGATTTTTATCCGGGGTAAATGTGACATCCCTCGGCAACGCGAGTGAAACCGCAGGAGACACCTATCACTCTTAAAATAATACAGTAGTACGAGGAAAAGGATTCCAATAATCAATTTTAAATGCTCCGCTCTTTCCTCGACCTTTGGACCTAATGTTTTTAAGGTTATACCTAGGTGAGAGACAAACTAAGTGGACAATAGACTGGTAACATTTCGACGCGGGTATTTAAATTGCTAATTGGCTAAAACTGTAATGCGGTATGCTTACCTTGACTATTTAGGACTCGTATTACCATTGTTGTATTTGACAGAGCAGAAATTCCGATTTTATGAATCAGTGTGTTCAAAAATGGTTCGTGTTCAGACCCCTTATTCAGCTAAACCTTTGGGTCGCGAAGCAACAAGACCTCGGAGAGCTTACCTCTGACTTGATTACGTAGTCAGTGAAAGAGACAGAGTATTGAGGCAGACATCCTTGAGCTAGTGTCATTTTTCATACAGATCGGAGCCCGGTCCCCTTATTCAGCCAATACAAAGTTCATCGGCGAGCCAACGCAACGAGGCCTCAAAGAGCTTACCTCTCGCGTGATTGCGTAGTTAGCGAAAGAGACAGAGCATGTCATAATCCTTAGAGAATTGAAGCCCAGTTACGGATAAGAGTTGACTGTTAGAGACACAAAGCAAGGAAGTTTTGAAAGTTAGCTAATTAAATTGAAGCTAGAGATAATAGCTGCTCTCTGCACAAGTGCGCCTTATACACGCTTGTTAAGGTTGGTTCTATTAATATTTTTATATTTACTATTATGTATGTAAATATAAAATTACATAAATTTAAAAACTTTTGTATCACGTGGAAAAATATTTGCTAAGATTCTTGCCGGTTTAGCATTTTTTTTATACCGCTTGGGCCGACAAACAAGCAGACGGTCCACCTGATGGTCAGTGGTCACCGCCGCCTATGGACATTTGCAACACTAGGGGCATCGCCAATGCGTTGTCGACCCCGAGACGTGAAGTTGTTAAGTCTCATGTGCCTGTAAATTCTACAGCCCCCTTACCTTTCTAACCGAAACACAGTAATACAAGTCCACTACTGCTTCACGACAGAAATGGGTAAGGTGGTAGTACTTCCCCGGACGAACTCTGCACTGAGAGCTCTACTACTCTGATTTATAATATTGGTAGGAAGTAAAATGATAAAAATCACTTTAAAACTGAAGAAGCGTCAACAACTAACAATAAACATTTTATATCAAAGACAAGAAATGTTGAAGGGTAAGAAGTTATAGGAGAGACTATGATAGATTGTAATATTGTACATGGAAAGAATATGAGATCACGTAGTCCCTTTACTTATACAACATCTACAAAGGTTATCTCAACTGACCACCAGTGAACTTCAAACAGGCTGTGACGTAAACATTAGCACGTTGTGTCGTAACATTTCGTAATATTTAACTACTACTTATGGCGAACAGCATCAATTTAGATCGGGCGTGAGGTTGTACCTAATTAGCAACTCCTACGTAATGCATGATCATTGCACCAACGTTTGTTTATTGACAAGAAATATCTACTATAAATACAGAGTCACTATTTATATCAGTTCGTTTGTGCACTTTTTTTATAAACTGTAAAATCACTACATTGTATAAAACAAAGTCGCTTTCTCTGTCCCTATATCCCTATGTATGCTTCAATCTTTAAAACTACGCAACGGATTTTGATTTTTTTTAATAGATACGAGTGGTTGAAGAGTAAGGTTTTTATGTAAAATACATGTGACATCCCACTAGAACGCGGGTAAAACCGCGGGGGGCAGCTAGTATATAATAATAAGTGAAATCATTGTAATCCAATTGGGAAGTGGCGGGTCATTCCCAACACACGTATCTCCGATTACTTACTGGAAAGTCTCGGCGTCAATTTTGTTAAATAATTTTCTGAAATATAGCCGTGTTTATTTTATCTTACTTAATTCTATGTAAGGTAGGCCAACAAACATGCAGACGGTCCACTTGATGGTGAGTAGTCACCGCTTATGGACAATTTGCAACATCATAGACATCGCCAATGAGTTCTTTACCTTGAGACGTGCAGTTGTTAAGTCTCATGTGGTTGTAATTTCACCGGCCGCCTTACCTTTCTAACCGAAACACAGTAATACAAGTGCACTACTGCTTCACGGCGGAAATGCGTAAGTACTTCCCTGGACGAGCTGGACCTAAAACTACTTGCCTACCTTTCCAAGGCGCAAGGGCAAGGGCACTCTGCACGTTTCACTTTCAGTTGATTTTGGATAGTAAAAAGAAAACGATTGTAGTGATTGATTGTAAGCACTTAGTAAGTGGGACTGGATGATTAACGATGCCTCCATTGTTTTGTTAGAAACATAGATAATGACCCAGAAAACTTGCTTCTTCTTAAATGTTACTGAGATATGAGATTGTCTTCTTATAATATATAGACGAGCCAGTTGGCTTGGTGGTTAGCGACTCTGACTGCCAAACCAGAGGTCGCGGGTTACATTCCCACCTAGGACAAACATTTGTGTGCATGAACATGTCTGTTTGTTTTGTGTCTGGGTGTAAATATTTATAAAAGTATTAAAGCCCCTTTAGACGTTTGCAAATGTTATGGGTAAAATAATCTTTTTGATTAGCCATTTACTTCATACAATGAACCTTTGAATCAATAGGTGGACCTTATAGTCGAAGAAATAAAGGCCATTTTTCAATATCATTTTTGACAGCATTACAATCAATTACAGCAATTTTTCCTTTAAACGTGGTTGTCAATATTTTCCAGATTTCATGAACGGATGTCAAAAGGGACATTTTAGAGTCTAATATTACGGAAGGATTGTTCATTGGAATGTGCTAAAATATCAAAACAGGTATACAAGCCTACTTGACCTTCGATTCTTGACCAAACATGTTACATAATCAAGTTAAATTAATGAATGAACGTGTCAGAATCTTGGAATGTGGAATTCAAATTGATTATGATACATAACTATTGCTTTGATTACACTTTAGATAGAATTCATATGAAATATAATAATAAATAAATATCCTGGGACATTTTAGACAGGCCAGCTGACTTGATGGTTAGTGACCATAACTGCCAAATCGCAGATCGCGGGTTCGATTCCCACCCAGGACAAAAATTTGTGTCTGTTTGTTCTGTGTCTGGGTGTAAATATCTATGGAAGTATGTATTTAGAAAAATAAAAAAAGTTGTAGTTATTTCAGTTATCTGGTTTCCATAGTACAAGGTCTGCTTAGTTTGAGACCATATGGTTGTGGGTAAAAAAATGACCCATGATATTTTTTTTTATATGAAATATATTTATTTTAATAGGCCTTCACAGGCTCTTACGCATAGTCAGACTCTAACACTGTTTCGGAAGGTTGCTTTTACTGAGAAGAGCCGGAAAAATCATGTTTGATTACACTGACAATGGTTAATGATGAAGTGGTAAACACAGCAAAACTCATTTTTCCTTCTACGCTGCCTACACATTCACAAAAGCGAGCGAAACTAGTCGAAACAGCTATCATAACAAAGATTAACAATAAAAAATGAATGTACAATAAGTGTGTATACATTTAAATCAGCTTTGTGAATAATTGAAGTCGGTTCGATGGTGCTGATACCAAATGTTACTTACTCATGGAATAATTCGTTTGTATAGAACACTTCATGCTACAGGCATCTTAGTCGATATCTATTTATTCTTTGGAGCCGTTCACCAGGACTCAACGTATTTGATTGTTACCTATATTAAGTACTACATGTCCCCCGCGGTTTCACCCGCGTTCCCGAAGGATGTAACATTTTCCCGGGATAAAAAGTAGCCTATATGTTATTCCAATATATGCTCTATGTGCCAAGTTTCATCCAAATCCTCCATCAAATTAGAGTAGTAGAGCTCTTAGTGTAGAGTTCGTCCGGGGAAGTACTACCACCTTACCCATTTCCGCCGTGAAGCAGTAGTGCATTTGTATTACTGTGTTTCGGTTAGAAAGGTAAGGGGGCCGGTGAAATTACAGGCACATGAGACTTAACAACTTCACGTCTCAGGGTCGACAACGCATTGGCTGGATGCCCCTAGTGTTGCAAATGTCCATAGGCGGCGGTGACCATTTACCATCAGGTGGACCGTCCGCTTGTTTGTCGGCCCACGTGTATAAAAAAAAATATATCCCTTGGGTAGTTTTTGCATAAAAGTGGAACAAACATCCATACATACAAACATTCGCGTTTATAATATTAGTTAGTTAATTAAATTTTGTAAATTTTAAATATAAAAACATACAATTGAGATGATAAAATAGCCAAAAAGTCAGAATTGATAAAATTTATATAAAAAATAATTTAAAAAATATTTTACCTTGCTGAGTTTCTTGTAGGTTCTTCTCAGCTGAAGGCTGGCTTCCGAACCGGTGGTAGCGTCAGTAACTTTAAATTTGACCTTCATAAGAGCCCTCTGCGGGCCTAAACTGAATAAATGGTTTTGAATTTTGAATTCATTATATGTGGGAATCCCCGAAAATGCGTTTCGATTTCAAGCAATGAGGGGATTGCCATATGTGCAAAAAAGTAAATGACTACAGCGACGTAATCACCACGATGGCATTAAAAAAACAGCAAAGCAAAGACCCCCCTATAGTGCTTACGTAATACATGAACGGCCCCTTAGTCCCTGTCTTATTTCAAAATCAGTGCTCAACCATCCTTAAATAGGATTTGCGAACTGGAACACTAGACATCTATTATGTGTTCAAAGATTAACTCCTTTGTCTTCGGCTGTTCATGTTCGAAACAGTTTCTTTTCAATCGTTGCGTAAAGATTGGCACCGAAATGCCACAGTCAAGGAGACGGTCCTAACATTATCTTTGACCCTCGGTGGGGTCGCCGTTCCCCACATACCATTTGACATTACACTGTGTAAACAAAACACTATTTTCGCCCGCCGCTCACGTAATGCACAAGAGTATTTATAGACTGGCTTAAATAAAACAACGAATTTATCGTGTTCCTATACAAGATTTATGGGGTATTCTTGGCATTTGAGGCTATATTGATATGCATTATTCATTAAGTAATTGCAAATCGACGGGTTTTCTGTATTTATTTCAAGGTCACTGGTAGAGTGTGTTTCTTAAACTGGAATTTTAGCTAACAAGTTGCTTGTCTTAAATAGGTTTTATTACATGTTTGGACCCGGTTTAGATAGACCGCTAATTGACTCCCAAACCGCGTGATTTTAAAATCAATATTTTATTTTAATCAATTCAATAACTTTTATAATCGCTGTCACCATGCAAGCAGAACCACAGGAAAATACTAGTGTCCACATGGTCTAAATTTACATGTCAGTTATTAGAACGATGCGCCGTCGTGTTGAAATGTAGGAAGTTGGCTGGCACGATTTTATACGTTTCGCAGTTTGCTCGTCCAACTAGTGGCTTGTTGTGCATCCTAGATTTTGAGATTGATGACCTGTTAGTCTATGGGCAGTGAGACTAATGTGAGGAGGATGATTTCATTATTGCATCATCTATCCAGTATTGCCAATATATTGCTTAAGTTGTTTTATGGATCTTCTCTTAAGAAACTCAGTACCTTTTTTGAGTAGTAGAGCTCTTAGTGTAGAGTTCGTCCGGGGAAGTACTACCACCTTACCCATTTCCACCGTGAAACAGTGGTGCACACGTATTACTGTACACGTATTTCGGTTAGAAAGGTAAGGGAGGGAAAATTACAGGCACATGAGACTTAACAACTTCACATCTCAGGGTCGACAACGCATTTGCGATGCTTTGGTGTGGCAAATGTCCATAGGCGGCGGTGATCACTTATCATCAGGTGGACCGTGTCCTTGCTTGTCGGCTCATGTAGTATGAAACACAAACCTTATTTAGTCCCCTTGTTAAAATTTATAACCTAAGTTTATCATCTTTTTACTCCAAGATTTATCCCCTAAAAGCCTTTCCGTTTTTATGTATGTGTATGTTGAGAGCATTACATCGTCTTCAATGCCAAATACCTTCAACTTTTATATGTGATATTCAGCTTTACCAACATTTACATACCTAATTGCCAAGATGCATTAACAAGACTGACCTAAAAACCGATATCATTAAGCACAAACACAAGATGACCGACATTAATTAAAACAACTATAATACTATAAATAGAAGGAACCTAATTAAAAATTTATTCGCCTGACCTCGATCGATATTACTGCAACTGAACTAAACTGTTGGACCAAAACGCTTCCTTCCTATGCTCCTTGACCATAAAATCGCCGTTTACAGTTACGTAAAGCCAGGTTAATATCACGCAGCGTAACTTCCTTTCGATACGCCTTATATGATTAGCTGGCGGGTGATCCGAATTTTTAATGAATTGGCGTGGGTATTGGAGCAAGAGTGTCGATAGATTCTTTCTTTGGAACATGTCATTCGATCGTTGGAATCTTAAAACTATCATTACAAGGGGGTACTTAATGCGATAGAAGGGTCATAAAGTTCTTTAAAATCACAATAGGGATGTTGACTGACATGTCAAACTAGCAACTTTTTATTAAATGTCAAATCGAACGAATGTGTTGTGATTTCATTGTACAGCATCAAAAGCTCCACTCTTTTTAGTTCGATAGGTACTTATAATTCATATTAATTATAAAATTTTGATCACATCTGATGTATCCGTGTATTTTTTTAATGTTCAATTCACTGGCTAGTGTTTGATCATTTATTTTGAATACAGGATTTCCCTATTCGAATAAATAATTTACAACAAAAACTGCGTAACCTACATACATCACACAAAATATACAATATGCATTATACAACACACAACAATATAGGTAATCTATAGGTACTATATTGTATTGCGCCAATCATTGTTAAAGCGTGTGTGGAACAAATCCTTTGTCATTATTATAATCCCCGACTGGTGGACCAAATTAATAAATTATTGTCTTTGGACATTTTTCACACACGGATATCTGATCCCAAATTAAGCACAGCTTGTACTATACTTAACTGATATACTACTTTTGAAATACATAACTGTATAGATATTTACATCCTAGTTGTTTTTTTAAAGCTATTTTAATAAATCTGTATTGCCAAGTCCAGCAGACTCTATAAGAGGTGTGTTCTTATTGATCTTAGTGAGATTATCCTGTCAACATAGAATATGAAATTTTATGATTTAACTATACAGCCATTGGTAGCTTTCTCTCGGAGTATTATTTATCTGCAAACCTGTAATATCGAGATAAACAAATACATAAGGAATTTCAACCTATGTCGCGCTAACACACACGCCAGAACAGCTAAAGTGCTACATCTGTCCTTTGCTGTCCGATGTTTAAAGATAAGGATAGAAATAGCCGCCGGCGATGCGTTTCACTCAGAGCTATTTCATTTTATTCATTGTATAGTCTATTGTATATCACCTAAACCTAACATTTTTTGCAGAACGATGAACTTCGTAGTGACGTCATGGAGTCGGTTCGTGTCGCGATGACGCAATCACGGTCGTGATTGGCGGGGCGTGACGTCATCACGTGCCCTAAGTTGGAAGATGTCAGGGCTGCAGGCGAGGACCGAGGAGCCCATCAATGGAGTTGATGTACGGGAGCAGGGGAACGCTTTGAGGTTGGTGTATTAACAATGGAATTTTATCTGTCTGGGTTACTCGGCCTTGTTGTATGTTTGAACCGGTTGGTAACTAAGTTACGAATGATAATAATCTGGTAGACCATGGTTGACTAAGTCCAAGTCATTTAAACTTTTATTTAAGAGTAGCTGTGCCCACACTTAATACGCAAAATAACTTTAAATTAAGGTATGTTTCTATTCTGTCAGCCGATGTTTTATGTAATAAATATTGTCTTAAGCTACGTTCCAGTTTCCGGCGAAAGCCCAATTAACTTTAGTCTATTGATTTCGGAGACTACCGTGTTCAAACAGACAAACGCGGCAACGCTCCCATACATGAAGCACAAACAGTTTTGGAAAATATTTTCAATATAGAGACATGACGTTTTATTAAAGTATAGATTGAGATAGATAGATAATAGAAGAAGAAGAAGATGAAACTACAAACTACTTCCGTTAGTTCATCTAATAACTTAGGCATTGTTTGGCATTCATAATTTTTACCAGATCAATTTTACTCTAACGTCTATAATAATAATGTTACATTTCCTACTTTAGAAGCACACGCACAACATACTCTCTATAAACCTTAAGACTTTGCCTTAAGATTTTGTACAGCTTCAGAATAATTTACCACCACTACAATCTTAATTTACGAAAAAATATTTTTGTTCCATTTTTGGTCCTTCGAGCCGGATAATATATGAAAACTTACACATATAGTTGTTTGTATGTATTAAAGAGAAAGAATAATAATCGTGTAAAAGCGTAAAATCAACAGTTACTCCACTTTAATACAAATAAAGCCACAAATCAAATAAATAAAAGCGTTTATCTCACAAATGCATTTTACTTTTCTCCTACCAACCGCAATGTAACAATGTGAAGAAAACAATTTGTTTCGATCGTAGAGATTAGATAATTCGATATGTTTCACGGTATTGTAGTTTATAAACGCATTAGCATAAGGAAGGGTTTGCCGTGGACGGATTTAGTTGCGAAGTCGCATCCGGGGATGGCCAGTAGAGCGGGAAATTGACTCGTTATTGTGTTCCTGGCATATTAGATTGGTCAGTTATATTTATGGAAATTAAATTATTAAAAGAACATAAAAACTTGGCTCGCAGTTTCACTTCAAGCTTTGATGAAGGAGATGGTCCACCTGATGGTAACTGGTCACCGCCGCCTGTAAATATTTGCAACACCAGCGGCATCGACAATGCGTTGTCGACCCTGAGGCGTGAAGTTGTTAAGTCTCATGTGCCTGTAATATCAACGGCTTTCTAACCGAAACACAGTAATACAAGTGAGAAGGTATTTACTACCTTACTGCACAGCCCAGGGTCAACAACACATTAGCAATTCCCCTGGTGTCGCAAATTTCCATAGGCGACGGTGATCACTTACCATCAGGTCGACTGTATATGTTAGTCGGCTTTCGTAAAAAGGAAAAAATAACTTTGGTATTACCTTGCCCAACCTGAGAATCGAAGCAAGGACCTTCAGGCCAACAAGGCGATGAATATATTATAATGAAATCACAAATCCTTTCCTGTAAACCCAGTTTATTTTGATTCAGACCATGTTTTATTCGTTTGATATTATCATAATGTGACGAATACATAACCTGGTACCGAGAACCACGCGGGTCGGCGAAATTAAAATAAATTATAATTCGTGAATCATGTGTTTTACTCCAGATTCGAATCACTGAGTTTAGCAGGAAGTCATTCATCAACAAACCTAAATATACCCACCTACCTAACACCTGCCTAAATTATGAGGATTTGTGTTGGATACCGGCTGCAACGTAATGCTAAAATTAAACTGATCATTGTATGAAATTTCATTGAAATTTAAGTTTGTGTTACCCTTCCTGTTTTTTTTTATACCACTTGGGCTTAAAACAAGAGGACCGTCCTCTTGTATAACACCTGATGGTAAGTGGTCACCGCCGCCTATGGACATTAGCAACACTAGGGGCATCGCCAATGCGTTGTTGACCCTGAGACGTGAAGTTGTTAAGTCTCATGTGCCTGTAATACAATTGCACTACTGCTTCACGGCGGAAATGGGTATGGTGGTAGTTCTTTCCCGGACGAACTCTGCACTAAGAGCACTACAACTCTAAAAAAATTGTAATATAAAGCTGTCTCCATCATAGCAAAATCAGCTTTATTACTTTATATAACCATTGAATCAAAATGCACCGTATTTTGAATGTGATAGAGTTAATTGTTGTATGATATTCGGAGCTATCATAACGGACCAATTAAATGTGTCGATTGTCGTAAGATAGACATCTCATCCATTCATACGCTGATAAAGTATGTAGGTCGCGTATAAGAGAGTAATCAAACGATTATTATAATTATTATAAATAATTACATTTATAATTATAATAGCACTCTCTGTTATGTCATTGAGGTCACTGACACCGAATGATAACATCTCAAGTGGTCGTTATAGAACTAACATATTATTAATAGTCCAATCTTACTAATATAATATATATACAGGCTGTTACAAAACTACCCGTAAAGCCGAAAGGAGGTTAAATGGGGCCTTATAACGTGTCCATTCACAATATTTAAGAACCGTAGTAACGCTGTACAACATGCCAAAAAAAAATAAAAAAACTGATTGTTATGAATGAAAAATAGAAAAACTATTAAGGTAGACAATTATTAGGTAAAATAGGTACGTAGGCCTTTCAGTTAAATAATCTGGTTCCCTGACATGACAGCTTACTAGGGTTGTTGGGTATTAATTATATTTTTACGGGGTATTTTGTAACACGTTGTATAAGCAATATAGGGTTCCTTTGACGCACCAACACCTCGAAACTACTAAACATATCGGGATGGGACTGCTGCCATTCGACGCGGAATTTTTACTAGATGTTTAAAGGTGTATATGGTATCGATACACGTGGGTGAAACCGCGGGGATTTTCCCGGCACAAAAAGTATCCTATGTTACTTCTAATACCAAAAATATGTGCACAAAGTTTCATCATGATGATCGGTTAAGTAGTTTTCGTGTGAAAGCGTAACAAACAAACTTACATTCACATTTATAATATTAGTAGGGATTACCATTACTAGTTGTTTCTCGCAGTTTCACCCGCGATTCCCAGGGGTGTAACATTTTTTAGGATAAAAAGTATCCTATATGCTTATCCAGAGTATAATCCATCTCTGGTCCAAGTTTCATCTATATTCGTTCGGCTGTTCTGGCGTGATTGTGTAACAAACATACATCCGTCCAATCTTTCGTATTTATAATAGTAGATATATAGATATTATAATGCGAAAGTTTGTGAGAATTGATGTATGGATGTTTGTTACTCTTTCACGCAAAAACTACCTAACGGATTTACAACTTGGCATTATAGTTTATAACCAGAGCCTCGATTCTGCATGAAAAATGACACTAACTCGAGGATGTTTCGTCGCGGCCTCCGTGCTCTGACTCTGTCGTTTACTACGCTAATACTAACTTGTGGCCGATATGATGGCCGTTTTGACGTTAAATAATGACAAAGAAAAATAACCTTTATTCCTTCAAACATAAGGTACATCTATTGATCCAACAGCTAATTGTATAATGATGGAAATCAACCTTATTCCAAAGCAATACAGATTTTTTTCCTATGACAATCTGAAACGTCAAAACGGCCATCATAGCGTGCCGGTAGATTAATCACGTGAGAGGTAAGCTCTCCGAGGCCTCCGTGAAGCGGCTCGCCGACGAAGTTTGTATTAGCGGAATAAGGGGGCTGAACACATAGGATACTCTTATACCAGGAAAATGTATCGTCACTCGGGAAGCGGGTGAAACCGCAGGGAACGACAAGTAATGGACATTTATATTCATTTGCATAAATAAACAAAGTAGTTATGTGTTGTCAGAACAAAAAAAAACAATTAAAATTAATGTCTATGTTACGTAGTAAAATAATAAATAACTTCAAAGTTACAAAATTGCTTACATAAGTCAAGTTTGAATCGATGCGATAAAGCAAGGTTCCGCAGGTGAAATGCATTTAGTTGTTGCATTTAATTTCACATATGTACTTGTATATAAAAAAAAAATATCCTGCTGAGATTTTCTTCCCGGTTCTTCTCAGTGAAAAGCTGACTTGCGAAACGATGGTAAATTCACTAACTTTGACGTTAATATAATAATAATAGCTAAATAATAATTATAAGTTAATTTAAAATTTAATTATTTTTCTACTTTATACCGGAAATAAAATTTGTTTAAATTGTACTAAAAATTTGTAATAAATTACTTTGACGTTCAGTACTATAAATGGCTTTCAATTTTGAACCTCAATACGTTAAGAAGGAACCCTAATATTTACAACAACTTTTTCAACAGCTGATTGTCCTTTAATCACACTGAAATGGTCGAACGTCGCGTTTTGCTTAATTGCTTGCACAGGCCTTGGGTGACGTCATTAGCTGATTACTTTGAGTCTTCTAAAATCACACGGTACGAGCGTATTATTAGCATGTTGGTACAATATTATTTCAGGCAGATATACACAACAAAAAAGTTTGGTTTCACTGGAAGACTTTAAGATATTTATAAAAAAAAATGCTATCTGGTATAAATACGTACCAAATAATATAGATTTTAATTATTTTGTGTTTTTAAAACTTTACAAAGTGAACAAACTTTTTTTTTGGTGTGGGTAGGTAACGACTTTTTTGACAGCTTCTCTCATCGTCCAGCCAATGTGACACGTCACTGGTTTGGCGGGGTTGCCATCCGTCCGGATTTCCCCGGATTTGTCCTAGTTTGGAACCTCCAGGTGGGACTTTGAATACTGTACGGGAATTTTTGGATGATATTGTTACCAAAGACTAGGTATTTTGTTTTTATTGTACTCAGAGTTTGACTCTGAATTACTTTTTTAGCTGTCAAGGAATATTATTAGGCTGTCAATATGTAAATACCTATTTACATATTTACCCCGGAAGTAATGTGCGCGAGAGACGGTGGCAATGCACACCACATGTCATGTTGAGACATTACGAGATTACGTTGTAATATCCTCGGGAGACATTTGTGAATCAGCACTACTTTGAGGACAGGTAAGCCGTGGAGACCTTCCTGTGTTTTGGTTGGAAAGGTAAGGCCAGTGAACTTACAGGCACATGAGACCAACCTTCACGTCTCAGGGTCGACAACGCATTGACGATGCTCCTGGTATTACAAATGTCCATAGGCGGTGACCACTTGCCATCAGGTGAACTGTCTGCAGGCTTGTAGCTCTAAATAGTATAAGTATAACCGTAATTTAACACATTGCTATCATACGATCATACTCTTGGCCTACGTTGTACCCTCGCCTCTCACAATAGGGCTTCTTACGCAGTCTTCAAGGCTGCTGTTTATTTGATTAGAGTTATTAATCCCCTTTGTTGTTGAACGGTATAAAGCTCTGTTAGGTTGAATCCTTGTTTGGTACAACTGTCAACTCCAGTAACATGAGACTTAAAACCATGTCTCAGGGTCGATAATGCATTGGCTATGTCCCATGTCCATAGGTGTTGTGGACTGTCTACCTGTTTGTCGGCGTACATATCAAAGAAAATGATATCGTTGAAAATGGTGACGAAGGTCTTAGCTTCGATGAGAGCACCCTCAGGCCTGTTGCTTAACTTATTCTCGGCTGAGAGTGCGCTCTCCGAATTGTTCCCTTAAGGCTGCGTTTCCACCAAAAATGTGTGAGGTAGCTATTCTAAATAAGGTGGATTGTCCTCTGAAATGGAAACTCACACAGAGTTAGAGAGTAGTTTTTATGTACCGATCAAACTAACATAGTTTAAGATCTTACTAACAAGGTTTGGTTTCTGTGTTGCCTGAATAAATGAATTCTATTATTATGCGTTATAATAGAATAACTAGCTACTACCTGCACCCGCGGTTAACCCCGCTCCCGGTATAAAAAGTAACACATATCCCTGACCATACCATAGACTATGTGTGTGCCAACTTTCAAGAATATCGTTTTAGTCGTTTTGCCGTAAAAAAAGTTACAAACAAACTAATTTAGAATTTATAATATTAGCTAGTAATAATTATAGTATTGGCAGACTGGCCGTATAGCTACACTGCAAATCTTTGGTAGAATAAAAACCCTGTCCGAGGATGTGAAAGCCATCAGAAGCTTATCTTCGGAACACAAAACAAAAGTGTACCATTTAGAACGAGGAGGGAATCCCTGATTGGTAAATCTATTTATTTATTAATAAGCTTTCCCCCGCTGGTGGCAATGACTCACCACTCGGAAAATACCACATATTGCCACATGTCAAGTAGATTCAAAATATCTCCAGTGCGAAGTGGGCGTTGAAATAATACCACCGCTAAATCCTTATATGAAATATGAACGATGAATTCGTCCGTTAACTTTCTCAAATTGTTTACCTGTGATCTGTGTCAGCTTCATAGATAACCTACTTAGCAGATAAATTTGATCTTTATTGCACTGTGGTTAGAGTATACAACGTAACAATTAACGGTTGCCCTAAAAATCTAAAAAATAATGTAAACACGCAAAGAGGAAGCAATGTTTCAGAGGCGACATCAAAAGCAGCCGTTTGATTGCCAACAAAACAAACAGTCCGACCGAATGCACTGACAATTAAGCTAAATTGATGCAACTATGAGGGGTCGTCGACACCGACACAACTGTTTATTCCTGGTTTACGTCATAGATTAGTTTTCTAAATACGCAGAGGCGTTAAATCTGATCTCGGTTGACGCAAGATCATCTGCACTGTTCAAAAAAATTCGGAATCGGAAATTCGATTATGTAAAGTACGGGAAAATATCATCATTACACCGATTTATATACGAGTAACTGCTATAATTTGGACAAAGATTGATGGCCTACTTTCCTCTAACTGTACAATTAACTGAATGGTAGTATCATCTTTGTCAACAACCTCAGAAATTTTGGAACGATTTTACAAGTCATAAATTCCTACGTGGTGCCCTGCGGTTTCACCCGTATTCCCGAAAGATTACGTTTTCCTTGAATAAAAAGTATATTTTATGTAAATCTAAGCTATTAATTATATATGTGCCGAGTTTAATAGAAATGCGTTAAGAAGTTTTTGCGTGAAAGCGTAATAAACGTCTTCAGAAACATTACTAACTGTCCCTCGCGGCTGTACCCGCGTTTCCGTGGGATGTCACATGTATTATACATAAAAACCTTTCTCTTCAATCACTCTATCTATTAAAAAAATCCGCATCAAAATCAGTTGCGTAGTTTTAAAGATTTAAGCATACATAGGGATATAGGGACAGAGAAAGCGACTTTGTTTTATACTATGTAGGGATAAGTATGCCATGATTGTCTAAAACGAACATTTCTAATTAAGTACAAGTGGTATAAGTACGAACACCATAATAAAACTTCCAGTACCCTTTATTACTCAAGTATTAAATGGCAAATGACACGAGTCTATTGCATAATCTAAGAAATTTCAAATTTACCACCTGTCATACATTCTACTAATATTATAAATGCGGATGTTTGTGAGGATGCATGCGCGGGTGTACGGTTGTTTGTTACTCTTTCACCCAAGACTACTAGAAAAGGATTTGAATAAACTTGGCATATACATAGTTTATCCCCTGGATAAACACATAGGGTTGCGGGTTCGATTCCCACCCAGGACGAACATTTGTGTGCATGAACATGTCTGTTTGTTCTGTGTCTGGGTGTAAATATCTATAAAAAAGTATTATATGTAGTATATCAGTTATCTGGTTTCCATAGTACAAGCTCTGCTTAGTTTGGGATCAGGTGGCCGTGTGAAAAGAATGTCATACGTCATGAATACAGGAAAAATGTAAAATCTCTCTGTAACTAGAATGAAACCGCGGGTCATAAAACTGACCCATCTGTTAATTATTACCTAATCTGTGTCATATGCAACAGCCGTGACGAAGGAATGATAGTCGGAATGCGTGTGTTTCTCATAATTTATTTAGGTTTTCGTCTTGGATGTCTAATTTTATAATAGTGACTGAGCGGTGAATGATTCATAACTTTGAGAGCCATTGACTTTCAACTAAAATCGCCCTTAAAGTATTCATGGTAGAAATTAAATTACGATGGCAGTTGGGGAACCCGAGTGAAATCACGAAGCTATACTAGATTATGTAATGGAGATTCGATCCCCTTTTAACAAGGTTTTATTTAGTTACACCTGTCCCGCACCCAAATTGTGGAACTATCTCGGATTCAATGTAATAATAAATAAATGTTCTTGGACATTCTTTACACACGGCCATCTGGTACCAAACTAAGCAGAGCTTGTACTTTGGAAACCAGATAACTGATATACTACATATACTATTTTTATTTCTAAATACATACTTATATAGATATTTACACCCAGACACAGAACAAACAGACATGTTCCTGACAAATGTTTGTCCTGGGTGGGAATCGAACCTGCGACCTTCGGTTTGGCAGTCAGAGCGTTAACCACCAAGCCAACTGGCAATGTGGAAGTCTATTTCAAATTAGATTGCTGGTTCGGCTCTAGAGCAGAGCGGGACAACAGTTGTAGTGCCGTCGGTGTAATACAAAATTTACTTCGAATTCGCTGTCTGTCTGTAAACAAACTTTAATATTAAAAGAGAATATATTTCAAAGAAGATTTATAAGAGCCTGTAAGGACTTGCCCCTTATTCAGCTAACGGAGGCCTCGGAGAGCTTACCTCTCACGTGATTATCATAACGTGTCGGTAGTGCACGCTATGATGGCCGTTTTGACGTTTCAGATTGTCATAGGAAAATGAACTGTATTGCTTTAGAATAAGGTTGATTTCCATCTTCATACAATTAACTGTTGGATCAATAGATGCACCTTATGTCTGAAGGAATAAAGGTTATTTTTCTTTGTCATTGTCAAACGTCAAAACGGCCATCATAGCGTGCCGGAAGTTTAGTAGTATTAGCGTAGTAAGAGACAGAGCATAGAGGCCGCGACGAAACATCCTCGACTTCGTGTCATTTTCCTTACAGAATCGAGCTCTTGTATATATAAAGAATATTTCTATTTCGCAAATTCTAAGAAACATCTGAACAGAAGAAGTTAAACGGTCTATTAAATGGACAAACTCATCAAATATCAATAAAACTTGGGACCCAGATTACTTTTTACGCTTGCAATCAGATTGCATATAAAATACAGTGTAAACTCTTTATAACGAAACTCAAGGGACTGAGCATTTTTTGTCGTTATAGAGAGTTATCGTTATATGGAGTGAACAAAAAAAACAAAACAAAGTGAACAAACCAACCAACTTGGGCTCACTTCAACGTTATAGGGAGTTTATCGTTATAAAGGATAACGTTATAAAGAGTTTACACTGTATTACAATTGCTTATATATTTTTGCAATATTTCTATTAATTTTGATCTAAAATTTTACCTTTTATGCCAAAAAGGTTTCAGTTGCAATCAAGTTTAGTGTCGCAAACTTTTTGTTACGTAGTTTTTTTTATTTTGACACCTCTTGTTTTTATCTACAACTAGCTGGCCCGACAGACGTTGTCCTGTCTTAACTATGAATATTGAATTCAAATCTTCCGATTTAATCGACTGTGAAATGTGCACTAAGAAATTATAAATTTATTATTTTATCAATATAACTCAGACCATGTCTCTAGTTTAAACGATAATGGCAGCGCGCATTCTGTCAATTTCGCCAATTGTCATACGACTAACAATAATGTCAAACAGGTTACATTAGAAAATTTTATATAGTCAAAAGCGCTAGTAAAGTCGTTAAGTTATCTTAAATTTTCTACCCAACTTTCTTAATTTTTTCATTCATAAGAACCTTCTCCTGATAACAACAAAAACAACAAAAAAAGAATTAGCGGAATCGGTCCAGCTGTCCATGCGTGATGCCGTGACCAAGGGAAATAGGGATTCATTTTTATATATATAGACTAGCGACCTATCCCATCTTCGCACGGATCCAATGTAGACACACCTTCTTCTCGAAACATTCTATCTATTGATGAAAACCGTTATTTTCTTTTTTGGTGTACAATAGTTTCCTAGCTCCCTAATTTTACCTCCTGAAAAAAGAAATCGTCTTATTCAACCAGTTTCAAATAGAAACAGCTAACAATGCTTCAATAATAGAGCTGCTTCATATATTTTAGTTTCACTTACGTCAGAGCATGGCGCCATGCAATTGGCAACATAAACACATTGATAAAGTGCTATGGATTGCACATTCCAGCGTGAATAAACAATCAAATTGCATTTGTTTGTCTATTCAACCCACACTAAGTAGACACTAACGTTACTAAATTAACTGGACCTTTGCAAAATTGCTGTACATATTAGGGAACGTACCCATACTACGTGACTACTACGTACTACGGGGGGGGGGTCAATAACCTCTATGGAAATCTCGCGCTTTTTAGCTTTATTCATATATGGCAATTTTTTTGTCATTCTATTTGCGAAATATCGTTGAAAGCCGTATTTATAAATGACTATGTACAAATTAGTCTTGGCATATACTACGCGTGATCACCAAGGGGTGAGGGAGGGTAAAAATTGTACAAGAATGGGTCACGTAGTATGGGTACGTTCCCTTATCTTGATCTGGGTTTAAATTCTGTAACGAAAATGACACTAGCTCTATGCTCTGACTTCTTCGCTGACTACGCAAGCAACCCCCTTATTCAGCTAATACAAACTTCGTCGGTGAGCCGCTTCACGGAGGCCTCGGAGAGCTTACCATTCACGTGATTAGTAGTAGTAGCGTAGTAAGCGCTATCGCTTACTACTGTCTCTATAGACAGAGCATAGAGGCCGCGACGAATCGTCCTCGAGTTAGTGTTATTTTCCTTACAGAATCGAGCCCTAGGTGAGAGGTAAACTCCGAAGCCTCATTTATCAAGACCTGACGAAGTTTGTATTAGCTGATTTAAGGTGTTAAAGAATAATCAACCCTATGATGTAATAATAAGTTCCATTAGCATCATCAACAACTATCTCTTAGTCACACGTTTCCATGCATAATAATACCAATGTTTTAGTAATGACTTCATGACGAATGTGCGGAGAAATGTAGTACTCAGCCTTTGTCAAAGAAGATGTGTATTATCGTGTAAGTGCAACCAACAGCGGAAAGAAAGAGCTGTTTATAATTAAAAATATCTGGAAAATGTGGTTAGTGACAGAGGCTGCCTTAGGGGGTGGCGAACGGGGCAATAATCGGGGCCTCGCGCAACCCAAGCAAATTAAAAAAATATGGATTTCAAATCTTATTTATTTGTATAACTTTAGCATTTTTTGTCAAACAGTACACATATCCAAACCAAACAACCAGACTTACTTTCGCATCACATACTTTTCACGAAGGACAAGGGCCTCGCAATGACCTGCCGCCCGGAGCCTCGCAATGGGTAAGGCCGCCGCTGGTTAGTTATACTAACCACTAAGACTGAAAGAGTTAACCTCTGCCCCTACAGGTGAACTGTATCTCAATATCAATAAAGATGATTTTTCTATGATATTGTTTGATTTCAAAATAGGCCTTGTCGACAACTTTACTAAATAGCATTAGAAAAATTATTTATTTATGAAGGCTTTCACAACCACTTTTAAATATATTTTTTCACTTATAAAGCCTACTAATATAATGCAAAAGTTTGTATGTATGGATGTTTGTTACTCTTTCACGCAAAATCTACTAAACTGATTTAGATGAAACTTGGCACATGGATAGAACATTGGAAATAGTAACAACCCTCGGGAACGCGGGTAAAACTGCGGGGGACAGCTAGTAGTAAATATAATTAAGCTTATTATTATTGCTGCAGAAGTTAGATGTTATCAGTTCTAGAAGTATTTTTTCTTTTTTTTTTACTTGTATTAACTGACCACAATTATTGTAATAGTAAAACATTTGTGCAAACATATTAAAGAGAAATATCAAAAAGATATGATTCCGGCCAGGATCGAACTGGCGGCCTTCTGCGTGTAAAGCAGATGTGATAACCACTACACCACGGAACCAGATATACGTAGTCGCGAATTTACAGTTCACAATACAAGTGTTTTTTTTATTGTTTTTGAAATTAGTTCAATATTTACCATATTATTATTATTAGTAGGTTAACTCAAAATCTGTAAGTTTGGTTAATGAAATTCCCAAAGTAAAATGATATAATGACTACTACTTTAAAATACAAAGAAAAAGTAATAACATACACATAAGAAATATATTCTAATCAAAATTCGCAGGAGATAGTATTATCGATTATAATTTTTTTTTTACTTTCTTTACACACGGCCATCTCATCCCAAACTTAGCAGAGCTATAGTAGTTTATAGTAGCTTAGTTTATAGTAGCTTAGTACTATGGAAACCAGATAACTGATATACTAGTTTTATTTTTCTAAATACATACTTATACATACATATTTACACCCAGACACAGAACAAACAGACATATTCATGCACACAAATGTTTGTCCTGGGTGGGAATCGAACCCGCGACCTTCGGTTTGGCAGTCAGAGTTGCTAACCACCAAGCGAACTGGCCTGTCAAAACAGCTATTTATTCAGCTTAGGCCCGCGGCACTTATGAAGGTCAGAGTTACTGTAACTACCACCGGATCGGAAGTCATCCTTCAACTGAACGCAAGAATTCGCAAGATTTTATAAAAAAAAAATATCAGATCTTTTTGGCTATTTTAAAAATTAAGATTTAATGTTGAAATTGGATTTATGATCCAATAAAGTTTTCTCTTGAAAGTTATTAACATGTTGTAAGGAGGTACCCAAACTAGTAAGCAACCAACTTGCAGCGTAATAAAATTATCGACATCTACACTAATATTATAAAGAGGAAGGATTTGATTGTTAGGACTAACTAGGCTCCGAAACTACTGGACCGATTTCCGGTGAACATAGGCTATATTAAATTTTCAAAAAAGTTAGGGATCCATACTAAAACACCAATAATGTAACCCAAGTTGTGATAAAATTACCAAAAAACTTTCTTACATTGCGTGCGCTGCGAAAACTATTGATGATAGAAACAACAAAATAATTTAACATCCCTCGGGAACGCGGGTGAAACCGCTGCGGACAGCTAGTGAAAAAATAAATGCGGTCTTTACAATACAATACAAAACCACAATGTTGATGTAATAATATTGTTATTGTATTTATTCAATATTTTCATTCATAATGGACAATACTATTTGTGCCTACATTTCAAGGAAAACCACATAACAAATAAATCAGAAGAGTCATATAGAAAGACTTTACGCACATGTTCCCCGAGGAGGAAGACAGAGGCCTCAGCGCTGAGAACATTGGCTAACTGGATCGCAATAAGAGTTAGGGACTTCCTCTGGACGTCTGTATTCCTGTCTGTGCATATAACATGTCCAGACAACAAGCTTTGGCAATTTTGATCATTTGACAGTCAATTCCCGATGTCATGAGGAAGGCTGACAAAGTGTAAAACTGAACTTTCATATCGAAATGATAAAAAAATATCCCGGGCCATTCTTTACACACGGCCATCTGATCCCAAACTAAGCAGAGCATGTACTATGGAAACAAGATAGCTGATATACTACTAAATACATACTTATATAGATATTTACAACCAGACGCAGAGCCACCAAACATGTTCATGCACACAAATAATTGTTCCGGATCGGAATCGAACCCACAACGGCGGCGTGGTAGTCAGGGTCTCTAACCACCAAGCCAACTGGCCTGTCAGATATTATACATGAGAAAGTGAGTTTGTTAGCTTTTGTTTTACGCTAAAACGATAAAACCGATCTTGGTGAAATTTGGCACACAAATAGACTTCGGTATGACGAGGAATATTATAAAGGCTTTGTAATAATATATACTCTTGTTATCCTCTTTACTTTATAGCAAGCATTCTAGAAGTTGTCCACAAGTGGCCCATGTCTAGAGAACACAGTATCCAGGAAGCCGTAACCTAAATTCGAATCAATGACGCAGTGTTACCATCTTCTCACGTACCAATAACGTCCCCTTAAAATAAAACAACCATAAATAATTTAATCAGTACAAGCTGTTATAAATGTGCCCATTATAGTCTATTTGCTGAATGAATGATTTGATTGAATTAAATCTTCGTTTAGTTCACTCAAATGTTGGTGATAGAAATCCAATGTGTTGTTTTACTGTTGTGAGTAATACAATGCGGAATACATCGGTGTATAAATTTTGTTTCTTCAGTTCTAAGAAGCGATTGATAAGAGAACTACACGTATGTACTTTTAGATAATCTAATGTCAAATAATGAAAGTTGTAAGTGTATAGAAAACTAGCTTCCGCCTGCGGTTTCAGCTGCGTTATAAAGGATAAAGATAATTTTTTTAGATATTATGATCCACTCGCCCGTATAGTTGTGAAATCCCTACTAATATTATAAATGTGAATGTAAGTTTGTTTGTTACGCTTTCACGCGAAAACTACTTAACCGATCATTATGAAACATTGTACACATATTCTTGGAGGTATTAGAAGTAACATAGGATACTTTTTGTGCCGGGAAAATGGTATATCCCTCCGGAACGCGGGTGAAACCGCGGGGGGCAGCTAGTCGTAAATAAAATACAGACAGACTCTTTCCAATTTACATATAATATTAGTTTATATACTGTAATCAGAATTGCTATTGATCGTATATAATTATTTGTTCATAATATTTTTCTTGATATCGTTAACTTAACGAATTCTTTGATATTTTTTTCTTCTCTTTCTATGAAAGTCATCATCGTCATTTTTCAGTGTATGCTTTAAAAGGACACCTATGAAGTAACAACCAAATCAAAACTCACTCTTTATCTAAACAATTCAATTCATCCAAAAACAATGATCCATATAAGTCCACGTCAACCCCTGAACACGGCAAACACTGAAAGAAAGAAAGAAAACATTTATTTTGGACTCACACAGCATCAACATAGACAATTTCATTGACATCACAAATTACACATAGATAGAATATAGCAATAACAACACAATCACTGCTGGGCTAAGCCGCCTTTCTCCTGCACAATCCTTTTCAGACCTAAACACTCAAGAAGATTAAGCCACATTGGGACATGCAAAATCAGAAACTGTTTCAATAAATTATAGAGTTCCAATTCCAACAACCGATGAGATCACTGATGTTACATTCTATTGATATTTCGTAAGGTAAATAACAGTTACCTAACATTCAATCTTTGTCTCCTTTATGAAATAACATAATTCCTCGACAATTTTATAATTTTCTGACTCATCTTAGTGAAAGCGAGAATGGTAATCCGAGCGGAAACAGTCTCTCTTCGGCTCTTCGAGATTTAAATGTAAATTGTGACGTTCGCATTTACTAGCATTACCTTGCCATTAACTGACCTAACTTTATGCTGGACCAGGCTAAAGTAATTCCATAAAACACAAGATTCAGAAATATAAGTCATTTGAAAATGAACCTCAAGTGTAAGAAACTAAAGTCTAAACTATGTATTGTCCATGAATAAAAACAGCAGATGTTTACTGAACAATATTGAACCCTATCCTCTAGTAGTAAGATCTAGGTCAAATGCTAAGTATGAATCATTACATCTCTGACAGATAGCTTTAAACAATGAAGGCATAACGGCGCGTGACCTGCATGCTAAATTGTTTACTGCTTGCGCTAAAAGTGCTAAAACATGGGAACAACTGTTCTGAAAGGTCGTTGATGGCATCACCTTGTCTTGTGTGGGTCATTAGCCCAAATTCAAACTCTGCTCTAAAGGTGTCATGTCCTAAACTAAATTATGCTCCATTGTGCTCGTTGAAATCGGTCATAATAACCAAAGCAAGCGTATCACAAGACGTATCAGCAGGCTAATTCAATTTAGGGATCAGTAGCTGGAAGAATCACCCATGAGTGACAATGACTCGTTCGATCACAAGCAACTTCAAGTAAACATTTTCCACGATTAAAGAATTCATAGAATCAATTTCGGAGTCAAATGAGCTCGTGACTGGCAAAAGCAAATGTCCAATGACTATTTACCATCAGGTGAAGCGTCTGCCTATTTGTCGGGATTACTTAATAAATAATCACACGGCGGAATGTGAGGTCGACTCCAATGTTCCTGTTACACGATCCTTAAAACCTGAAGACCTTGCTAGTGAATAGACTTTTTCTGATCCCCGACATCATCCTTTTTTGGGTGAGTCTGAGGTAAATCTCGAACTAATTTGAATTTCGGAAAATTACTCTTTGAATTCTGTTATCGAGGATAATGTTTGGCTGGACATGTGTGATTGATCATTGTCACTCATATGTGATTCTTGCAATATCAGGGGTATAGTCAATGCGTCGTCGACCCTGAGACATGAGATCTTTCGGCTCATGTGCTGAACTACGGTAACCCCAATAAAATTCTTTTTTTTTTTTTTTTTTTTTAGGAGGGGAAATGCTTTGCGCATACCACCGCGCCCGGGGAGACGCGGTGGTTATGTGGGACTCCCTCTCGCAAACTCCCCTTCTCAATTAAGATGAGAAGGGGCCCGAGAGGTATACCCACTAAAACCCCTCCGGTGTTCCTTCACACACCTAAGCGCCGAGGGTCGCGGGCACGAATTCAGCTTCCGCAACCCCCGGCTGGTGCTGGCCCGCCGCCGCGGGCCCCGTCTGGTCGAGGGGGGGGAGTGAGGTGTTAACTCCTCCCCCCCCGACTTCTCTGAGGGGCGCACGTGGAACACCACACGCGCCGCCACCTCGGGTCCTGATGTTGTAGGGGGGCGACGGACGTCCCCGAGTCAGTCGCCCCTGGACCCATTTAGGGGGGCTGGAAGAGGGCGTTGTCCGCCCTCCGCCGACGCCCGGTGCGTCTGCTGCGGATCGGGTGAGGGGTTGAGATCTCCCTCTCCCTTTCCGCAGCCTCCTTCTGCGCGATAACAGTTTCGCAGAAGGTTACCACTGCGTCCCAGGCCTCCTCGCTGTCGACCATCGACTCGACCACGGCCGGCAGCGAGAGGTCCGGGCCTACTCTGGCGATGAGGGCACGACGCGGCTCCTCCCAAGCGGCACACTCTGCCAGCGTGTGCCGCGCCGTGTCCTCCCGGCAATGGACGCAGTGGTGACACCGGGCGTCCGGCTCCCTGTTTATGCGGCACAGGTACTTCCCGAAGCAACCGTGCCCCGAGAGTACCTGCGTCGCCCGAAACGACAGGGAGCCGTGCCTCCTCCCGAGCCAGCGCTCGAGCACCGGCCGGACCGCCCCGACTATGTCGAGGCCGGCGGTAGGGCGTGAAAGCCTGTCCCGCCATTCCGCCACCAGGACCTCGCGGAGCTGAGACCGACGCAGCTCGACATGACGCTGCATCGGTCGTTCGCCCCGCTCCGCCTCTTCCTCGCGCCACCGATACAGTGACGCGAGGACCCCAATAAAATTCTAAGCTAAGTGCTCTACAACTTTAACACGTCTGTGGTGAAGATGCTTCTTGTAGCAGCGAAAGACGTGTCGAGTTTCCTGTTTGAGACTTGACAGAGAAGGAGAGTCAGCGGAATTAGTTACTAGATATTTGCTCTTTGTATAATCTTACTAGCTGTCCGCCGCGGTTTTACCCGCGTTCCCGTGGGATGTCACATGTATTTTACGTAAAAACCTTCCTCTTCAATTACTCTATCTATTAAAAAAACCGCATCAAAATCCGTTGCGTAGTTATAAAGATTTAAGAATACATAGGGATATAGGGACATAGGGACAGAGAAAGCGACTTTGTTTTATACTATATAGTGATAATGGATTTCCGCAAGGCCACGCCTGAGTCAATAAGTTAACTTTAAAGATTCGAAAAAGAGCAGAAAATTATAACTCGGCTATGATTTACATGATATGTTTTACCACAATTCCAATGTAGTAAACCGTTCAAGCGTAGTATGTTTACAATACACATGATGTACGATTCGCGGACGTATCCCGTATCTAATAGATAAGATAATGAGATAATGCTCGCGTTTGGCGATTGAGTCATCTCATGTACTGTACAACGGCCTCTTGAGTGGTTCGGTTGAATAATATAATAGCTCAAATCGTCGTTTAGAGTCGGAGAGTAAATCTTATTACATCTTTATTGGCCGTAGTTTTTATATTTTTTTAGTAATCCCTGTTGATATTTTAAAAGAGCTAAAAAACTATTCTGGGGTATTCTTGACACATGGTTACTGTTTTTGGCTTTACACGCGGAGGTTCCCAAACTAAGCACAGTTTATACTATGGAAACCA
Source organism: Habrosyne pyritoides (assembly GCA_907165245.1). Taxonomy (NCBI): domain Eukaryota; kingdom Metazoa; phylum Arthropoda; class Insecta; order Lepidoptera; family Drepanidae; genus Habrosyne; species Habrosyne pyritoides. Next base: position 7,593,402 of record OU015610.1, on the reverse strand, counting down.
GATAACTGACGCACCTACTCCAAACAGATATATTGCACACAAATACTTGTTCAGGATGGTTGTTAGTCAGGGATCTAACCACTTTGTCAATCCCTTGAAGATCCTAGAGATGATCATTAAGTAGCTTGTAACACTTCAAGTTACCATTTTTATAGATCTTGATAAGGGAGGAAGTCTTCTGTGGATAGACTAAGATTTAGAATTACAATGGCCGTAATGATCATGAAATTGGGTCGCATGGATTAAGGAACACAATACTTATCAAACATCTGTTAGCTAATCCCGGGTTACTATATACGATCCCGATCGAAAATCCATGGATTGTGATGAACCTTTTGCCAGTAATTTTAATACACGTAATATCAAAATTCTACTTCAATCTTGCGATTTTAGATCGGGATCGTATATAGTAACCTGGCATAAAGATGCCAGCTGGAGCTGAATGTCAACATAGGATACTTTTTGTACCGGGAAAATGTTACATCCCTCGGGAACGCGGGTGAAACCGCGGGGGAGAGTTAGTAATATTATAATAGTATGATTGTACAAGCTAAGTTGTTAGCCCACAAAAACACAAAATCTCTCGGGAACAAGTGAATCCGCAAGATGGAAGCTAGTCGTTAATAAATTGCGGTTAACGAATACGTGAGGTGGTTAACGTTTTGTTTATTTTAGCTAGTTTCTAGGTCTGATTTGTCTGGTCAGGCACCTCTATTATTTAAATGCGATTTATTCAGGCTGAACGTTATTATTTTTGTGTTGATGGATGTAGATATCTGTATAAAAAAAGCACTTAGTCAAAGTGCGCGACGGACTCTCACGCGCACCGTATAATCCCTACTTCCCTACTAATATTATAAATGTGAATGTAAGTTTGTTTGTTACGCTTTCACGCAAATAAATTTAACCGATCATCATGAAACTTTGTACACATATTCTTGAAGGTATTAGAAGTAACATAGGATACTTTTTGTGCCGGGAAAATGTTACATCCTCGGGAACGCCGGTGAAATCGCGGACGACAGCTAGTATTAAATAAAACAGGGAAAATAACACGTTTCTTGTATGTTTTTAAAATTTTTGTATTTTATTTATTTGTTGTTATAACCTGTGTTAAACCGTGTGTTCTGTGTGAATATCTATATAAGTGATGTATAAATGGAAATTGTATATGTAGTAGATATGTGAGCTATTTGGTTCACACAGTAGGATCCAGTTCAAGCTCTCCTAAATTTGGGGTCAGATGGCCGTATGTAAAGAATATCCCAGGATATTTTTGTAAGAAGTTGTGTTTAGACCCAAAATGAGTTTGTTTTTTTTTTTTTTATGCCACATGGGCCGACAAACAAGCGGACGGTCCACCTGATGGTAAGTGTTCACCGCCGCCTTTGGACATTTGCAACACTAAGGGCATCGCTAATGCGTTGTCGACCCTGAGACGTGAAGTTGTTAAGTCCCATGTGCCTGTAATTTAGATTTTTTAGAAGATTATCGAAAACCACTTCATCCTTCACCGCATTTCGAGCAGTAAGCGCTAAAACCGCTGGAATTACATCTGTAACAGGACACCAGTGTGTAGTGTTACCTAGGTGCGAGACGGTGCGAATCACATTACCGGCGCTGAAGACTATCAGATGTCAGAGGTGATTGAGAGGTGCTGACACTAGTTTTAGCACCGCGGTTTCGCCCGCGTTTCCGAGTGATCTTACATTTTCTTGAGATGAAAAGTATGTTTTATCTTATTTTAGGGCATGATATATGTATGTGCTGAGTTTCAACTAAATGCGTTCAGTAGTTTTTTCGTTAAAGGGTAACAAACATCCGTAAATCCATCCTTACAAATTATCACATTTGAAATTAGATATGATTATTAGTCAGGGTTTTAATTTTAAACCACAAAGTCAACTGGCCCGCCATGTAGATATGGCCCTATGTCCCTATGTATGCTTAAATCTTTAAAACCACGCATCGGATTTTGATGCGGTTTTTTTAATAGATAGAGTGATTGAAGAGGAATGTTTTTATGTATAATACATGTGACATCCCACGGGAACGCGGGTAAAACCGCGGGGGACAGCTAGTTTATATATATGGTTCAAAATATGGTTCCTTGGACGCACCATCATCTCAAAACTACTGAACATCGGGATGGGACTGAAACCAATCGTCCCGAATTTTTTCGTAGATAGGTTATAGTAGGTAATATATGATATCGATAAACGCCGGGGACAGCTAATATATCCCTACTAATATTATAAATGTTAATGTAAGTTTGTTTGTTACGCTTTCACGCGAAAACTACTTAACCGATCATCATGAAACTTTGTACACATATTCTTTGAGGTGTTAGAAGTAACATAGGATATATTTTGTGCCGGGAAAATGTTACATCCCTCGGGAAGGCGGGTGAAACCGCGGGGGACAGCTAGTAGTATATATTTTAGTATGTTTTGTTTTATTTTTAATACTTTTTTTATGGATTTAATATTGTTCTAATCATCATCCATAATTCATTGTCAACAGAACTCTGTTCTAGTTTCTAGTTAGAAATGGTGTGATTATTTTTTAATTCACATTTGACGAAACCGTTTCGTGCATGTATAAGACTTGACTATAAGAGTGTTTAGTAATATATAAGGAAGTTGTAAACTAAAGTTGAACTGCGGTTAACATAATTTTACAGTTAATTTCATGTACGTACAAGTTTTTTTTTTTATGATTTAACATGCGTGTAGAATTTACAAGTTATTACGAATATAAATAGTTTTTTTTTTTAATTTATAATGAAATGATTTATGTTCACTAATTATATACTTACGATATGTTTCTTGTTTTTTTGTATGGTTAATGATGTGTGGAGTGTTTAATTTATGTTTGTATAATAGAATTAACAAAAGCCTGAACGTCTTTTTAAAATTGTATCGTATCTTATATTTATTATTTCCTTTAAATTGAGATTGGTAATGTGCACGTTGGGACTTAAAAATATCTTCTGTATCGAATGTGGGTTTCATGAGATCTCTGGCTACGTCTTTGGAGATAATGGACGTGTAGATATAAGCTATTTCTAACTAAGACTTTATTAGCTACTAGCTGTCCCCCGCGGTTTCACCCGCGTTCCCGAGGAATGTTACATTTTCCCGGCACAAAAAGTATCCTTTGTTGCTTCTAATACCTCCAAGAATATGTGTACAAAGTTTCATGATGATCGGTTAAGTAGTTTTCGCGTGAAAGCGTGACAAACAAACTTACATTCACATTTATAATATTAGTAGGGATTAAGTACTCACACAGATAAGTAATCAAAGTTACTGGAAAATGACAAAAGTTTTAAAGGTGCCATGATTATTTTTTTAAATTTATTATATTATATTTTATCTTGATTAACTCGTGAATAATAATTACTTATTTAAATCAACAAAATCCAAATAGAAACCATGACCAAGCGCACTAAAGTAAACAATATTATTTTTAAACGCACAAAAAAGTTAATTATACACAAAACGTGAAACACATGCGTTTCCAAATCTATTCCTGTGAGAATACCATAATTTTTACTGTACTGAAACCAATCACTGAAATATGCACCCTAACGACTAAGAAACACGGTTCAATTATACCGCAGCATTAAACACTTGTCAACCCTAACATATTATAATAACACCCCACTTTCAACCTTATGACTCCAAAAATAAGATTTACGACGCAGTTTTCATCAAAGTATTTAACAGTTGCAGTGATGGATGTGAACCGGGAATCGAACTCTGGAACTCATCACGGGCTGTCAGATTATCTACTTAACTGTTAGTTAGGGCTCTTGTCAGTTGAAGGGCCCACCTGGCATATATCAGGGCTTATTTAAATAAGTTTCAAGTATGAAAATCCTGTTTTTGACACACCGTTTGCGTAATTAGTTGAGCTCTTGGTGCTGAGTTCGTCCGGGAAGTACTACAACCATACCCATTTCCGCCGTGAAGCAGTAGTGGACTTATATTACGTATCGTTTCGGTTAGAAAGGTAAGGCCGGGGAAATTACAGACACATGAGACTTATCTTCACGTCTCAGGGTCGAGAATGCGTTGGAGATGACCCTGTTGCAAATGTCCAAAGGCGGCGGTGACCACTTACCATCAGGTGGGCCGTCTGCCCGTTTGTTGGCTCAAATAACAAGGTACCATGTCCGACTAGGGATTCAAATCCAATTAGAAGAGTTCAGTTCTGGCTCATGAGGTAAGAGAGAGAAGAGAGATAAGACAGATATGTCTGGTAAAAGCTGCTCTCTGCACAAGTGCACTTTGCTAGTTTGCTATTATCATTATTCTTTGAAATATATTCATTATAATTTTTTTTTAAAACTATCTAAGTAATTTTAAGTATTTTGTAATTATTAAACAAATGATAAAAAAAATAAAAGTCCGATTATAACAACATACCTTGCTGAGTTTCTTGCCGGTTCTTTTCTGTTGAAGGATGACTACCGAACCGGTGGTAGCTTCAGTAGCTTTGAAATGAAATGAAATGAAAATATTTTTATTCAAATAGGGCTTTACAAACACTTATGAATAGTCTGACTCTAATTTGACTTTCATAAGTGCCATCTGTGGACCTAAATAAAATAAATGGTTTTGAATTTCATTGATAAAACAGTTTTCTGATTACCATAGTACTAGCCTTTTAGTTTGAGCATTTAAAAGAGTTTACAAGTAAGCCTACTAAAAATATTATTTTTAAATTTTAATGGTCCCGTCTTAATTAAATGTACGACCAAAAAGGCAAAAAAAAAGACTTCGAACCTTTTTTCTATTAGGCACGTAAATAACCATAAATACAAATAACGATCTTATACCTAAAGTACTAAAATTACATTTTCAACTCGTATCCACATCACAGACGCTCCGAAAACAAACAGAGCAACCGATAATGCTAATAAACTGTTAATAAAACGTACCACAGGCGAAGGGCTCCGCCGTTAACACAGATTATACGACTAACTAGATACCGCACATATTCATAGTATGCCACTAGAAATGTTGCCATGATTAATAATAATAAATTCTTTAGTGACACATTATTGGGTACATATAAAAATTGCAACCATGACTCTAATCTTCATTGTGCCAGCTGGTTTCAATAAAGTTGCACGGTCGAGCACCTAATACCTGAAATAGGTAAGCCTGTGACATAGGCATTACGCCTCTTCCCTCCGCCAGGTAGACACAGTTAAAGATACATGCACTCTTTGCTACTATTATGAGACTTACAATTTTTTATAAATCTAATTAAACCAAAATAAATTAGGTATTAGTAATATTTGTGTAATGTATGAGTGTTTGTATGTGTGTATGCGCGTGTGTATATGTGTGTGTTAAATCGATTTATATGTTTAAAAAGTGCCCTCTTTCGAGAATTGGTACAGAGCTCCTAGCACGAACGTCTATCACAAGCGTAGCATCATTTTCACGTGACCCATGCACTCACTTACCAACCGAATCGTAGACAAACGAACTACAGACAAATATTTAAAAAATAGAAAAAAATGGGTTCTGTTGGTTATCTCTAACACCCCCAACTATAACTTTCTCAAAATTTTCCATGTACACTAAAATATATGTGTATACGAGAATATTAGTACATGGAATAGACATTTTTACATGCGGCTTCTAGTTAATTCTGCACTCTATGGCCAAAAAGGGCAAAAGCTCCGTCTGCGGGCGCCATCGCCTCTTGAAATAGACTGTCGTTTCCTTTTCACGTCATGTGTTGTTTTAAACCGCACGAATGTGAATTTGAGAGATCCGTTATTGATTCAGGAAGTCACGTTAATTTACAGTTGAAATGGATTCGTATTCTTAGCTTCCGTCACGCGGTTTTACTCGTATTTGAATGATAGAACGTATCCTATGGGTTAATAAAGGTTATAGAGTAGTATAGAGTGGTATATATATATCTATGTGGAAAATTTATTAAAATCGGTTTGGGTATTTTTATAATAATATAAGTAGAATTTCTGATTTTTTATTAAGAACGCTTCTCTTCTTCAGCCTCATTTCACTTACCATCAGGTGAGCGGTCAATCACAATCCCGTCGGGAAAAAAAGCAAAAAAATTTTTTGGCACACCACAGCCTATAGGCAGTACAATATATCAATCATAATCTAAAGATTTGGACAAGCCTACTTACTAATATGATATGAATATAATATAATAGGTGTGAAACAACACTTTATAGGTTCTACAAACCCGTAAACTTACGACAAAATTGTTCTCATTCTCTAGTCTTTGCTCTTATGTATCCACAAGATATCATTCTAAGCTTGCGTTCTTTCCTATTAATCTTCTAAGTCACCTATTGAAATCCTCAAATAGACTTGATTATTCACAATATTGAAGGAAACTCCATAAGAAATAACATGACGGTAAATGAACTTATGCATTGCATGACCAACACTATGGCCAATATTGGCCATCGCTCGCAAAACCCTCCTTGAACTTCCATTCTACTAATATTATAAATGCGAAAGTTTGTATTAAAGGTATCGAAGTTTGTTACTCTTTCACACTGAGAACTACTAATCGGAGACGGATGAAACCTGGCACATAGATAGTTTATAATCTAGATCATATATGGGCAACAACCGGCTCGCTGTAAGATATGATCCGGCCCGCGAGACTATTTTTGAAACAACCCAATTAAAAATATTACATTAGGTTCTTATACTCACTAAGTACTACAGTAGTAAATGCACTAAGTACTTTTAAATGCAGCCCGCGAACGTATTTGCACGCTAAAGTTTGGCCCTCAAAATATCAAAGGTTGCCCACTTTTTATCCGGGGAAAATGTAACATCCCTCGGGAACGCGGGGAACAGCAACTGTATAAATGAATGCATTATTGAACATTTATAAATGGTTGCGTGCAACGCCATCTGTTGGTTATCAATTGTACTTTACATATAAAACTTCGTACAATCAATAATACGGGTCAGTTGGCTAAGTGGCTAGAGACTCTGATTGCCACGCCACGGGTCGTTGGTTCGATACCCTCCCAGGGCAAATGTGTCCATGTCTGTTTGTTTTGTGTTTAGGTTTTACTTACATATCTATATAATTATGTAGTTATGTATTGCAGTTATCTTTGTTCCTTAGTTTGGGATCAGATGGTCTTGTGTAAAGTTCTTTATATTTTCATGGGATATAGATATTTCCTCTCTCCGTTATATGAATATAGCGAAAATAATTATAAAAGAGAGCAGTGGAAAAAATAGGCGAACATTGAAACCAAGCTCAGACACAACTGAATATAATTCTTTTTAAAAATCAATCTCTTATAAAAAGTAAAAATACAAAATAGTTTGTATCAACTAAACAACGCACCATCAAACCAATTACCAAACTCACTGTCGTATTTAAGAGAACATGGTACTTGACCATTTTGTCGTTTATCTCTATACAGTGTAAACTCTTTATAACGAAACTCAAGGGACTGAGCATTTTTTGTCGTTATAGAGAGTTATCGTTATATGGAGTGAACAAAAAAAAACAAAACAAAGTGAACAAACCAACCAACTTGGGCTCACTTCAACGTTATAGGGAGTTTATCGTTATAAAGGATAACGTTATAAAGAGTTTACACTGTATATATAATTCTTCTGTACGTGTGTTGACAGTGAACTCCAACTCCTAAACGGCTGGACCGATTTGAATATTTTTTTTGTATGCGCTAAGGTGGCACCCTGGATGGTTTAGATTCACAATTGGACCCGGTAGGTTTCGCTGCGAGCGAATTCCTGCATTTTTGTATGGACTTATTTCGACAGAACGACGTCTGTCCGGGCAGCTAGTTTAAATATTGATTACTATTAAGATAATTTCACCTATTTGTATAAATCTTTTACCATTTCAAAGGTACATGGACAAAGGATATGTTATAATACCGGGATCATAGAAACCTAGTAGATTATAAAGTATTAATTGAAAATTTTCACATTCCAGGGTAGCAACGAACACTCCCCACCTGGTGAGCCTCGGCACAGGACGTCTGAGCACCGCTGTCACGCTTCATCCTATTAAACAAGGTTTGTGAACAGGCTGGAGTTGGATTCCTGAAGGACCTTACGACACGATCCATCGGTACTTTTACCCAGGACTCTTGAACTAATCCGTAATGTTGAACTCAACAAAAAAGCTGGCGTTGTATGGATATTATACAATACATATATCAGAAGCTTATTTTAATTATGCTTTCTTGTTTAAACACGTACTATTTTTAATCAAAGAACAAATACTCTAACATATTTTTAGTGTCATTCTTAGTTACAAAACATACAGGATGTTACAAAAGTACCCGTAAAACCGTAAGAAGGTTAAATGGGGCCTTATAGCTAGTCCATTCACAACATTTTAAAACCGTAGTAACGCAGAACGCTGTATAACATACCCCTAAATAAAAACACAGATTTTTATGAATCAAAAATAAAAAAACGTAGGCCTTTCGGTGCCTTTACCATGGGTTTTTAACGTACGTACTCGCTAGCGACGGCGTAAAACATTTCTATGGCAAATATGTACAGCGCCACTAGCGGTCACCTACAGAACTAAAATCGATAGTACAAGTCGATAGGTAAAAAACCTATCGAAATATATTATAAACACTAGCGAGTAACGTTTTTTAGCCTTGTCTATAGAAATTCGGTACGTAATCACAAAATTGACAGTTGCTATCGAGAAATACTGTATCACTACATATGTATGTAGTTTACTCGCTAGTGACTAAAGTAAGTTTCGATAGCGACTCATGGTAGAGGTACTGTTAAATAATCTGGTTCCCTGACATGACAGCTTACTAAGGTTGTTGGCTTTGATAAATTAATTATATTTTTACGGGGTATTTTGTAACATGTTGTATACATACTTTCCATATCATGGATAATTGTAGAGAACAAGTGGTTTTAGTATCCCAGCAAAATGTAACATCTCTCTGTAACGCGGGGAACAACTAGTCAGCCTAAAATGGTTCCCAAATTAAAATACAGGAATGTTTAAGCTCTGCTTATTTAAATTAGAACCATATGTCTATGAATTCAAGGATTTTTTTATCTGATTTACCTAGGTCGCGTGACCATCGGCTCGGACCCGACATGCGACATTTACGTGGTGGGGACTGGAGTGGCGAGCGTGCACTGTCGCGTCGAGAACTCCCACGCTGTGGTCACTCTCTACCCCATCAGTGGGAGTACGTTGCTGGATGGTCTGCCGGTGGACAAGGCGACCAGGCTATCGCAAGGTGAGTTTTAGTGATTGGTTTTTTTTTTATTATTTTCTTTAGTTGGGACAGCAACAGTCTTAAACTATAAAATTTACATGGTTTGAACTTATAATTATGAGACCAATTACAGCTATCCACGTACTAAAATTGATTTTGACCAATATCTTACGTAACACTAGTTTGAAGCAACAGCATATATAACGTAAAAAAAAAATTTAACAAATATGGTATGAGTATTATACAAAAAAAAAGAAAAATTACAGTAATAACAACAATATGCTATATATTTATTTATGTGAGGGTGTGTATGCGAGGGTTTAATTTTTATACACTTTTAGAGTCACTTAGGTAAATGGAAGGCCAGTTGGCTTGGTGGTTAGCAACACTGCCTGCCAAGTCGCAGGTCGCGGATTCACTTCCCACCCAGGATAATAATTTGTGTGCATGAACAAATCTGTTTGTTCTGTGTCTGGATGTAAATATGTATATAAGTATGCATTTAAAAAGAAAAAAAGTAGTATATGTAGTATATCAGTTATCGGGTTTCCATAGAACACAAGCTCTGCTTAGTTTGGGATCAGATGGGCGTGTGTAAGATGTCCCGGGATATATTTTTTATTATGATTTAATATCTATAGCATTGTTTCTATTATTCAAATATATATGTAGACTCTATAAGGCTTGTGAAACCCTACAATTATATTTATATTTCGAGATTGACCAAACATAATCTAATTTACCCTCCAGGAAGCATGCTGACCATTGGCAGGTCTAACTACCTCCGGTTCAACCACCCCGCGGAAGCCAAGCTCATGAAGTCAGTCCTGCCGTCAGCTCACGTCTCAATGGCGCCGATACAATTCCAGCCAAACGAGCAGTGCATTACTGGTAAGTTTTTATGGGAATGTAGCACCAGCTTGACTTCTACCTGTCTTCCTTCTAGGTAACTGACAGTGCTAAAAAGGCTGTGTGCTTAGGAGGCGTCCATTAATTACGCGAGTGCGCAGTGTGCCTCTAATTTGCTTGTTTAGGTTGTAAGTAATTATTGTTATTTCTTTTTTGTTTTTTAATGTTACTTATATTAAGCTTCTTTTAATTGTTAAATATAAAAACATATAAAATTGCCAAAAAATCAGAATAGATAAAATTTATATAAAAAATTCATACCTTGCTGAGTTTCTTACCGGTTCTTCTCTCTTGAAGGCTGACTTCCGAACCGGTAGCAGCTTCAGTAACTTTAAATTTGACCTTCATAAGTGCCCTTTGCGGCCCTAAACTGAATAAATGGTTTTGAATAGAGAATTGTTTGTCGGTCGAGCCGAAACTCATCCAATCTCACATGGAGGCGGATATTTCGAGATCTCCCGTGATCTCGAAAACTATCACGTGGTATTTTTATCCGCAAGACAGTCTAACATTCTGAGAGGACAGGGTTAAATTAAGTACAAAATCTTTCGCTACTAAATCATGTATAATAAATAATATTTATTGAGGTTTTGCGAACACCACAAAGTATCACTTACCATCAGGTGGACCGTCTGCTTGTTTGTCGGCCCAAGTGGCATAAAAAAAAAAAAAAAAAAAAAAAGTAGCAGTAACCAATCTCAGGTGAGATTAAGGGTAGAGCAAAATCTCACCAACGGGAGGGGGATTACAAACCACCTCGCATTTCGCACCTTCATCATTATCTACCATAGTGATATTTTGGTTAAAGACAAGTCGGATTGAAAAACAACATATTTGTACTCCTAGGGTCCCTTCTATTCTACCGTTCTGAACAAATCTTCCCTAATATTATTAAGGGAATAGTTTAATATTTTTGTTTGTATGGAATAGGCTCATAAACTTCTGGACCAATTTTAACAATTAACATAGGCTATGCTAAAACCCCAGGATCCATTAGATTCTTCGGGGGTGAAACAGTGAGACGGAAGATATACCATAAAATATGTTGAAAAATATATTTTATGGAATTATCAGAAGGTGCATTTTCATAATAAAATCTATAATTCATCAACATACTTTCTCTTCTTCCAGGTTACACCAACCACCACTCAGACCAAACCAACCAATGTTACCAAACCACAGACGTACAGAAAATATATAAAGACAACAGCCTAACTCAATTAGATCAAGAACTAGACATGACTCTAAAAGAAATGTCAAGAAAAAAACCTCCCGTCGCACCCAGAAAACCCTTCAGAGATCTCGACCAATCCGACTCGAATTCCGACCAAGAATCCAAGCCTAAAGTATCAAGTATCATGGCTAAAGTATCAAAATTCGAATATTACGCCAAGCAGCAGAAAGTTGGCCGAAGTCAATTCTACACGTCAAATGAAAATGAAATCTCTCCCAAAGTGTTTAGTTCTAATTCTCTAACAGTCAACACTCCAGCTAAAGACGTCCTGGGTGGAAAACCGGTCCCAAATTACATGTCGAAAGTGAAACAGGAGAAAATCGTGCTGTTAAATGAAAATAATGCTGTCGACCCAAAAAATTGCTCGTACGCCAACGTCGCAATACGAAACAAGAAAATAGACGACATAGTAAAGAATTTCGACGACACACGAAACGATTGCAAGCTAAACGATAGACCGGACTTCAAAACTAACGACTTAAGAAACGATAAGGGGGACATTAGAAACGATTTCACAAAGGGACTAAACGACACGAGAAACGATTTCAGACTGCCGAAGAAAATTCACAATGATCAAGTTAATACGGATAATATTTATGGGAAGATCAATGTTGATAGAAATGAGGTTAAAGATAAAGTGGAGCAGAGTAGAGAGAGAGAGAGAGATGGCTTTGGGAGGTGCGACAGAAGTATGAACATGATTAAGGGGCTGTGTTTGCCTTCTGCGGCGTACGACAGAAACCCGCAGTATTCTCCAGTGTACGGAAATACCAATTATGATAGGAGTGCTCAAGCTGAAACCAGGAGAATCAAGGTAATTCACACTTTTTCTCCGTGAAGCGGTAGTGCACTTGTATTTCTGTGCTTTGGTTAGAAAGATATGCAGGCTGGTAACATTAGAGGCACATGAGACTTAATAAACATATTTTAATTTGCGTGTCAATACACCCGCAGTTTCCATTTTTTTTTTTTGCTGTTAACACTAATAAAAAACGCTCATAAAGCTCATGAATAACTACTGACAAAGAATCTGATACATTCAGAGCAACTGTTCTGGGGCTTGATTCTGTTAGGAAATGACACTAGCTCCATCTATGCCCTGTCTCTTTTGCTAACTACAAAACCACGTGAGAGGTAAGCTCTCCGAGGCCTATGTGCGGCGCGACCCGACGAAGTTTGCATTAGCAAAATAGGGGCTGATACCTACTAGGATCGGACAGGTGGCGCTGTAGTTAAGTTACTTTAGCTCATAGCCCCACCTACTGACCAACATCTACCGAGTCAAATAGTATATAATATAGATTTCTAAAATTAATCATAAGAACATCTTGAGACATTTATTAATCGAAATGCCCCCTTATTCAGCTAATACAAACGTCGTCGGCGAGCCGCTTCACGGAGGCATCGGAGAGCTTACCTCTCGTGTGATTAGTATTAATGTAGTAAGCAAGAGAGACAGTGCATAGAGGCCGCGACGAAACATCCTCGAGCTAGTGTCAGTTTACCTAACAGAATGGCACCCCAGACGGTCCATCCGATAGTGAGTGATCACCGCCGCCTATGGACTGTTACAACACCTAGGGGCATTGCCAATGCGTTGTCGACCCTGAGACGTGAAGTTGTTAAGTCTCATGTGTCTGTAATTTCACCGGCCTTACCTTTCTAACCGAAACAGAGTAATACAAGTGCGTATTTACTTCATTTATTATACTAAATTCAAACGCATGTCGAAGGATAATGTATATTCTATTGCTATTCTAATATACAATCAAATAACATATGTCTTTAGTACTAATATTATACTTTTTATCAATAAATAAATATCCTGATACATTCTTCACGAGTTATCTGATACCAAACAATGCAGAGCTTGTACTATGGTAACCTGATAACAGGGGCTCGATTCTGTAAGGAAAATGACACTAACTCGAGGATGTTTCGTCGCGGCCTCTATGATCTGTCTCTTTCGCTAATTACGCTAATACTACTAATCACGTGAGAGGTAAGCTCTCCGAGGCCTCCGTGAAGCGGCTCGCCGACGAAGTTTGTATTAACTGAATAAAGCGGCTGAACATATACTACTTTTTTTTATTACATAGCTATATCAACACACTGATACACAGAATAAACACATGTTCGTTTATAAAATTGTTTGTTCTGTGAAGTCGAACCCACGATTAGCGGCGTGATAGTCACGGCATCTAACCAATATGCCAACTGTTTTCGGGTAGTAGAGCTATTAGTGCAGAGTTCGTCCGGGGAAGTACTACCATCTTACCCATTTCTGCCGTGAAGCAGTAGTGCACTTGTATTACTGTGTTTCGGTTAGAATGGTATGGGTGTCGATGAAATTACAGGCACATGAGACTTAACAACTTCACGTCTCAGGGTCGACAACGCATTGGCGATGCCCCTAGTGTTGCAAATGTCCATAGGCGGCGGTGACCACTTACCATCAAGCGGACCGTCCGCTTGTTAGTCGGCCCATGTGGTATTAAATAAAACTGTCTCATGAAACGTATTATCATTAAATGATAATATTAATATGTGAAGCAGAAAATTTTTATACCCCTTTTTAAGAAAATTGCGCGGACGGGATAAACGTGAAATTTGACACAGTTAAAGTTTATATAGAGAAGAAGTGCATAACTATATTTTTATATAAAATGCATTAGAAATACATTAAATTAATTAAAATATACATTACACACACTACCATACGTTTGACACAGACACACATATTGTACAATATAAATAGCTTACGTTCATGCAAAACACATAATGACGTATTTGTGACACGCTCCAAGCTGACGTAAAAGAAGAAAATTCAAAAAAGTTCTATGCATTGATTAAAGAGGTTACATACTCTGGCAAAAATACCTCAATACATTTGAAACTTTAAATAAATATAGATTTACGGTCGAATTTCGATCGCTAAGCGACCACTAGTAATTATGATTAGTATCAAGCTCTTTCAGGTTAGCAACAAAGATGATTTTAATCATACGACTTAAATTTATAAAAAGCGATAAATATAAAAGGAATGTATGTATTATAATGTGATATTTATTACTCTTTCACGCAAAAACTACTTAACGGACAGGCCAGTTGGCTTGGTGGTTAACGCTCTGACTGCCAAACCAAAGGTCGCGGGTTCGATTCCCACCCAGGACAAACATTTGTGTGCATGAACATGTCTGCTTGTAAAAAAGTAGTATATGTAGTGTATCAGTTATCTGGTTTCCATAGTACAAGCTCTGCTTAGTTTGGGATCAGATGGCCGTGTGTAAAAAGAATGTCCCAGGATATTTAAAAAAAAAAAAAAAAAGATTGCAATGAAACTAGGCAAATAGATAGTTTATAACTTGAATACACTATAGGAAAGTTTATTAGGGTTGATGTATGGATGTTCTCGATGAGACTTGGCACAAATATAGTTAACTAAGCTCTCCCCCGCGGTTTTACCCGCGTTCCCGAGGGATGTAACATTTTCCCGGGATAAAAAGTAACCTATATGTTATTCCAATATGTGCTCTATCTATGTGCCAAGTTTCATCCAAATCCGTTTGGTAGTTCTTGCGTGAAAAAGGAACAAACATTCGCGTTTATAATATTAGTAGGATTATCTGAATGTGTCTACTAGTAATAGTAGAATACTTTTGTATGTATAATATCTCGGGAACGCGGGTAAAACCGCGGGGGACAGCTAGTTATTTTGTAAAGGAATATGGTTGACACTTCTGCCTACCTCTTCGGGCTAAATGTCCGTGAAGCTATGTTCAAGAGATTTCAAATATTTAAATAAAAGAAAACCTCGAGCAAGGTCGTTTGATATCGAAGAAAAATCTCGATAACACATTGATAAGAGCAAATTATAATTTAATTTGAAAGGAAACAATGGCCTTATCTGATAACCATTGACGCAACGCCACTGCAGATCTTACTTTAGTGTGGTTGTTTACCACTGAGTGACTGTTTATTAAAAAAATAATAAAAAAGAAATTGGAAAATTGTGTTAAAAAAATATTGTTGAAAATCTGTGCTCGAAAATTTTGCAGTGATATAAAAAGGAATTATTAAATCATATATTTAAATAAAGTGTATAAAATAATTGTGTATAAGGAAGTGTTCATCAAATCCATTAATCTAATTTGAAACAGAAGAAAGAAAGAATAACTGTTAATTAAGGACTCACAGAAAGACAAAGACAACAATCTTAAAAAATAAGTACAAAAAAAATGTTTTTTAACCTTCAGCCTTAATCATAAATAATCCAAGTGTTCAATGAAAGGGAAGTTATACATTGTTGATACACGATATGGCGTACCAATGTCATGTATCGATTACAAAACTTTCGATTTAAATAAGTTATGGTAGTCATAACCTAATTGTTGTTATAGCAACTCGTTTAATCTAATATTAAGTGGTATAAAGTGATTGGACGTACATTAAAAACAAAACTTAAAGAAGACACAAATAAACATAACCAAAATGACAGCAAAATCAAAGAAAGTACCGTCACACAAACGTCTATTTAAACTATTTGTTAATAATATAAAGAAAAACACTTTAGCATTGAAGGAATTGAAATCATCAATCGATTTAAACAATCGCAGCAACAATAACGATCAAATAATCGATATATCGAAATCTGTCAACGAAAAACTCGAAGTGGTTCACAAATTACGAAACGACATTAAAATATATCGAACAATAAATACAATTTTAACGAATCATTACATAAAAGAAACCCGTAATCATGAAAATACTATTGATGGTAAAATTATCAAGCTGGAAAAACAAGTAAAACAGTCTTACGACGATTTAAAAGCCGAGCTAACAAAGATGGCGGAAATCTACAGTGTTGCCAGTGCGAATAACTCATTTTTAAACAACATATCTTCGCCGATACAAAATAGTAATGTAATAGTTGTGGGGAATGAAGTTAAATACACTCAATCTAACGAATTGTATATTAGAAATGAAATTTACAACACTATTATACGGAAAATCGATAAATTGTTTTGTGGTATGGTAAGTTAATCTATTAATCTTAACTACAAACTAAAATTTTATTAATCATCACGTGACAATTAGTCTATTTTAATATGCTAGCTTAATACAGATAACTTAATCTAAAAAAAACAGATAACATGTCACATTGACATAAAAATGTATTCTATTCGTCTAGGATAGAGTCCATATTAATGCTGTTAAATGTATTACCAAATGATAATTGTTTGATATTGTTTTGATAATACGGATAAAAAATGTGTCGGAGGCGTGAACATTGGCTTTCGGAACTCTATGTATCATTTTACTCCATGAATTGATAGTAAAAAGTTTTGTAGTCGAATCTATGTATGCATAGCTAAGGTGTGTGTACTTATAATACTAATAATATGAGTGTGTATGTTTTTGAACAAGCTAACGATGTGTTTTATTTTCTGTAGTCCTAGAACAAAAAGTATTATAAGTGTTGAACTATATTAGATTAGAAATAGAATATAATTTTTCGGGGCAAATAGTATTTATTGTGTGACTATCGTCTCGAGGATTCAAGCGCTTTCCCGTGGGTTGTTACATTTTCCCGGCACAAAAAGTATTCTATCGGGTATGGTTAGTTATAATCTATCTGTGTGCAAAGTTTCATTCAAATCGGTTTGGTAGTTTTTGCTTGAAAGAGTAAAAACATGCATACTTTATTCTCACATTTTTTCATTTATATTATTAGTAAAATATAGAAATGCCTTCCCTAGTAAATCTTCAACATGCAACGGACCTTTTGGTTTGGCAGTAAGACACCCTGACTGCTACGCCACGGGTCGTGTGTTCGATTCCCGCTTCGGACAAACACACTCTTTTATGGCTGATCTATGTGTGGGTGCAAATATATTTATAAGTAAATAAAATAAAATAGATGGTTTCCTTAGTACTAGCTTTACTTAGTTCGGGATCAGCATTTCGCCTTGCCCAATGGTAAACAGTCACCGCAGCTTATCGACGTTAGTTACACCAGCCGCCTTATACAGCTAAAGCAAACTTCGTTGGGACGCGGCCCAACGAGGCCTCGGAGATCTTACTTCTCACGGGATTGCGTAGTTAGCGAAAGGGACAGAGCATAGCGGACGCGACGAAACATCCTCGTGCTAGTGTCATTTTCCATACAGGATCGAAGCCCAGGTGGCCGTGTTTTGGAATGTTCCATGATATTCAATTGTTTATTTATTAACAGAACTATAGATTATTTTTCGTCAGTTCTACCAATCTTCAAACCTTAAAACAAATGATGAAACTCAAACTTGTTTTTTTTTTATTTACAGGCGTATCAGGATAGAGTTAAAGAAGAAGAGCAGAAGGAAGCGGAGACTGCTCGACTAGAAGAGATACTCAACATGTGTGCAGAGTACGAGAAGCAGATCTCTTCAGGTAAGATAGTACAAATATCCCGGACATTTGATCTCAAACAAAGCAGAGCGTATACTATTTTCTTCTAAATACATACTTATTTAGATATTTACACCCAGACACAGAACAAACAGACATGTTCATGCACACATATGTTGGCCTGGGTGGGAATCGAACCCGCGACCTTCGGCTTGGCAGTCAGAGTCGCTAACCACCAAGCCAACTGGCCAGTCTATGATAATATAATAAAATTTATTGATTGTAGGCAGCCCCATCACACCGACAGAGAAGCGGTCACACAACAAGATAATAACAAACGGATCTCTGCCGCGGAGCGTAGCTTTAAACAACCCTAACTTCGTGCAAACCAGTGAAGGATATTACAAGTAAGTATATCCTTTAGTTCTGTATATTTTATTAGTTCTTCTTCACCATATCAGATGTCCACTGGGCATAGGGTTCTCCCTTGGATTTCCACCTCGAACGGTCTTGAGCCGCCTGCATCCAGCGGCTTACAACGACTGTTACTGATCGTAACTATACGAAATGAAAGAGAGGGCGCTGGATTGAACAGTGTTTGTTTTTAAATTAATTAACAAAACAAAAAAGAGAAAACCGGTAAACTTTTCTAATGTAACTGTCAGTACTTTTTGAATTTAGAAGACAAAATAAAATCCAAAAAAGTTTTGTAAATGAGTTCGGTTCGTAACACCGACTGTTACCATTTTTTTAAAGGGTTTGCCATAATATCCACGCTTGGGTTGTTGATCGCAGTGAGGTGGTATTGTTCAGGTAGAGGGTGCTGCCCGTCCCCCGGTGTATTTTCTTAGCCGCCTTTTAAGACACTCATGGAATTAAAATTAGGTTGGTCCTATTCTATGCCGGGAACCAATAGGTTCGTTCTGTTTTAATTAGTTAAGACCTATAATTGATTAAAGGTGTAAGTGAATTACATTATTTTAGTAGTATAACATAAATGTGTACACTGTAGACGTACTTAGATGGCCGTTTCTGGCTTCAATTCCCATGTTGGGCTAGTGATAGTTGGCGATTCTTTGTTAGAAATTATTACTTGTAACCCGGGGTTGATAATGTGACCGAAAGAGGGCGATAATGCTCACTGAATAACACGTTGGGACATAAAATATCACTGGGCCTTATTACTGAGATTTCTGCCCACTTCATGGGAATAATAGGGAAGATAAAATTTTTGTGGTTGACAAATTATATTTCATTTTTTTACAGGTTCGATACTAGTCAAAATAATTCCAGTCCACTGAGCAAATCTCTACCCTTACAAAGAAATCTATCAAGCTACGAAAACTTTGAAGTATCCTCACCACAAACAGATCAGTCGACACCAGAAGTAACCATACCACAGAATAACTATGAAAACATTGGTAGAATGGATGAAATAGGCATACCGGTGTTCGATAATCCAATACACGAACTATCTAGTCCAATTATGATAAGGAAGTTAAACCAAAGTGATAAAACCCCCGTATCGCCTATAGGCAGCCCCTATGAAAACGTTTATTTCAACAGGAATAATGTATACGGGAATCTTAAGCCCAAATCTCCAAACACACAAAGTCCTAGAACTAGGATCAAGACGTCTTTCGCTCATAAAAACTTACCATCTCCACAATATTTCATATTCCCCTCTCCCCCGCCCGTAGATAATTCCAAAAAAATTTTTAATCAAAATAATGAATCCAACCAAAATATCGATCATAAAGATATAAAAGAACCTAAATTCGCCGGAATAGAGAAGCAACTGAGTCTAGAAGAAGAAATACCAATGATAGACGATGCTGATCTAACAAACGATATAGAGTTTAGATATTCTAGAATCATAGACAAAGAAGAATTAAAAGATAAAGAATGTAGCCCAGAAATAGAGATATGCTTGAAGAAGAACCAGAGCTTCGATGACGTTAAGAAAGAATTGATGGCAGACATTCCGGAGTTAGAAGAATTTGAGAAAGATCTTAAAGAGAACAAGAGAGACAAGATCATTCAAAATTTAACTGACGATATAAAGAAGATTGATGTCGAAGCTGACTCTATAGGCAGTTCGGTTCTAGATTACAATGTAGATGAATTGAAAGCTAGATATGAGAAGTTAAAGGAAGATAGGAGGAAGTTCGTGACGAAAATACATGATATCAAATGTAAAATGTCTGAAATAAGGTCGCAGGAGGACGATATTTTGAGAGAGGTAAGTCAGAATTCCATTATTTTACTAATGTAATGCACAACACTCTTCTCGTATATTGTCTTCCATAGACACTCACTTAGGATAAAAAAAATGTAAAAGACAATCTGTCATAAATCAATTATTGGATGTCACGGTAGAACATGTTTATGGTTGAGTTCTTAAATTTAATTTCTTAGAAACGCAAGTAAAACCGTAGAGCGTGAGCTGTAACTTTCAGAATCTCTTATCTGTAGCTTCCGACTCGAGTTTAATACGCGTTCCCGAGATGTTGACCTGTGGCAGCAGCGGTAACTTTTAATTGGACCTTCATAAGTGCCCTCCGTTGGCCTAAACTGAATAAATGGTTTCGATAATGTTTTTTGCCATTTGTTATTCCTTACTCCTTTATATACCTTCAATTGAGCAGTCTACAAGGATCATTATCGTACGAAAGTAAACAAATCATTAAAATAACATTAAATGTAATTAACTATTTTAAATATTGACATTCGATAATATCTATTTGTATACCAAAAGGTCACTTAGAATCGATTATTGAATCGATTGGACTACTTTTCTCTTTAAAATTTACTAACCTACTTACCAAAAAGAGACCTTATACATTTTCGAATCAATATAGGTACTAAATATGTAACTAACTATTGATTTTATCTAGATGTATGTTAATCAAAAATAAACCATATGCCAAAAGCCCAAGATATTCTTTCAATTCAACGAGGAATTTATCAAAATTACAGTTAGAAATGGAGAAAGCTTTAATCAAAGGGGAATACGACTCTGAAATAGCAATACTCAACATAGAGCAGAAAAAGAAGATGGACTTAGTAGAGAAAGGAAAGAAGATTGAAGAGGAGATCCGACAACTGAAAGAGAAGCAAGAAGTACGGCAGAACGAGATGCGAGATAGAGTTGATATTGCCACTTTAAAAGTCGAAAGGTATGTATTAGTTCTTTTATAATAATAAATCGATAAATGTCCTTGCACACTTCCTTACACACGGCCATCTAATCCCAAACTAAGCAGAACTTGTACTATGGAAACCAGATAACTGATATACTACTTTTTAAATACCTACACAAACTATAGATTTTGTTATTCGAAGTCAAAGCTTCTTTAGCACCGATGCGATTTGAAACTCGATGAAACGAAAGCGACACTAAAAAGAGATAAACATATACATCTTTAGGATTTAACCTGCGAGAGAATGAGATAGATAGTTGTCTGAAAGTTTTACTTCTACTTTTTTTTAAGTACCTAATTTCGTAATATTCTACAGAGGTGACAATCAAATGAGCTATTTAAGATTATGATAACTCAGTTGGTAGTGACGTATATATTTTTCATCTATTGATCAAGTGGTTAATTTATATAATGAAGCATTTGAACCTTATCAGAAGGAGACAGGGTTGATTTTTCCATGACATTTATTCCCTATTCGATGGTGTCTTTAGTTCTATTTGATTGTATTCTAGGCTAGAAAAAGATCTAAAAGATAGCACAGCGACGATGGATGAGCTCCAATACGCTCAGGACATTCTGGACAACGAGACCAAGATCTTTGAGGACCTGGAGTTCCAGCATTTGGAAGAGGAATCAGAATTGTAAGTATCTTATTATATCACAATTACGTTTATGCTAGTGATGTCTTTGGCTGCGTTCCTTAGGGGATATTGCATTTTCCAGGGATAAAAAGTTGTAAATGTTATTCCAGGTCTTGCTCTACCTATGTGCCAATTTTCATCCAAATTCGTTAGGTAGTTTTTGCGTGAAAGAATAACAAACATCCATATGCCCATCCAAACAAACTTTCGCGTTTATAATATTAGTAGGATTCCCACAATCATAGGTTTTTTACCTTGTATGTGAAAATGAAAATGAAAACCTTGAAAGTATTTGAACATATTGTCTAAATGGAAAGTAACTGCTTGCCATTCTATATTCCTGAGTTTTATTATACTTCATTCCTCAAATATATAAGTATAAAAAAGCAATTTTAACAAATATTCAATTTCACAGATTATCCAATAGGGAGGACATACAGAACGACATTATATTGCTAACAAAAAAGATTGAAGCTCAAAAAACTAGAATACTAACACTGAAATGTGAGGCCAATAACAATTTAACATCAGCGTTAGATGAGACGAAGATATTGCATGCAGAGTATGTTAGATTGTTGAACCAAGTTGAGGAACTAACTGGCAATGTGCAAGTCCTAGAAAAGGAACTAAAACCCATCGTCGCCAAACTAAACGAAGTAGAAAGAGCCCAGTCTCCAGACAGCGCCTTCTACACCGACCAGACGAGAGCCAAGTCCGGGGAATTCGGCTATTCCCCACAAAGCTCCGACAGCGACGATATAGACATGAAAATCACTAACTTCGAAAATCACACGAAACAGATCAAAGACAAATTCAACTCTATAGATCAGATGTCACAGTCTATGACGGTGGATATCGAGAGGCGAGTTATCACAGATCTTGTGTACACCGACGACAGATATAGCGAAAGTCCGTCTAAGTCTTCAACTTCTTCTAAAGAGAAGAAAGGATTTTGGGAGAGGAATTTCGATTCACTAAAAAGGAAGAAGAAACAGAAATCACCCGAAAAGGTCGATATTATGTCGCAGAGTTTGAACGAGAATATATTTTATAATAACGATACAATAGAATCGGAATCGTTCGATAAATTCAACAGCTTGAGGCATTCCAAGAAGAATAAAAAGGAACTTGGGCCGATCAAAAGTAGCTCGTCATCTAAGATACCGACTTTCGCCGCTTTAGGAAAGATAATGAAGAAAGATTCATTCGGTCGTAAGTCTCGAGAGAACAGCCTTAAAAACGAAGAATCAGATAAAGAATCAAGGAACAGATACGTTAAGAATGCAAAATCAGTTACGGAGAACAATAAATACGTTAAATCTAAATCGATGTCTCCAGATAAGAAAGACGAAGAAGCTATTACAGAAGAGACTCTTGAGGACATGAATGAATTAAACGAGAAGACTCGAGTGACTTTCGACAGTTTACCGCAAAGGGAAGGTACAAAATCAAAGATAATGCATAGAAAGAGTTGCGGGGATGAGCCGAGCGTTAAAAGCGATTTCCAAAAGATGTCAGACTCTAACAAGATTCC
Source organism: Habrosyne pyritoides (assembly GCA_907165245.1). Taxonomy (NCBI): domain Eukaryota; kingdom Metazoa; phylum Arthropoda; class Insecta; order Lepidoptera; family Drepanidae; genus Habrosyne; species Habrosyne pyritoides. The sequence goes on along the minus strand of OU015610.1, from coordinate 7,570,232 downwards.
CTCTCAAGATGATATAGATAGGATATCGAAAATAACTATTGATGCGCCGTTACTGCCGAGCGATACGGATATGAACTCATTAGGGAAAAGGACGCTGGATAGTTTGATGGAAGTTGAAAGGAAGAGATTGGAAATGCTGGAGGAACAAGGTAAGAAGTTTTGACTATTTACTGAGCCGTGAAAAGAAAGCCCTAATAAACCACAAGTCATTAGAAACAGTGTTTAGTTGGTAGTTTATTTCTAATTCTAATTATCTGATTTCTAATTATCCCTAACGATTTTCCCAAAAAGACTTTATTTATACTAAGTAAGGGTATCGTTTAGTAACTTTCTTATTTGATAAATTGTTATACCTAGTATATAGATACAAGTCTTATGCCTAAAGTATTAAGTCCATTTTTTACTCCGGTCATAAGTAAAGTGTTCGCGACAATGTTACAAGGATTAGTGATAACGTTCATGTTAATAGATATTTGAGATAACACCTTGTTACTGTTCAGATAAGAGATATTGACTGATTGTAGTAGTTACCAAATGTTATTATAAGTAAACTCTAAGTTATATTTAAGTTAGAAATATGCAAGTTCTAATAAACGTTAAATATTTGTTGTTTTGATTCCCAGTAAATGTAAGGTGATAAAAATGTAATCACAGGTTATCAAAACCCAGTTCTAGACATGCCCTTTGCCTATCACCTCGTTCTTTAACTCAGAGTAAAGTAAATCAATAAATAATATTTTAATAAAAATCCATTACAATGTAACATAAGAAAGTAGGACACACCTATGTGCTAACACAGAATAGAGCATGATAAAAAGGGATAAGCACATAAGTAAAAAAGGGACTTTTTTAAACTGAGGATAAAAGTAGTTGACGACACTTTAGAAATATATGAAAACCGAAAATAAATAGGGATATGGTAAGAGGACTACACTTTGAAAACAAGGCCAAAAAGAGACAAGGCCCTAAGAGTAAAAAGAACAGAACGAAGTGATAGACAGGGATAGTAAAAATTAGAGTAAGAAAGGAAATAATTAGACAAGGATAGCACGACGATTGTACAAGGGAGATATACCTTTAGCGCGTGCTATTCGTTGACTAATTCACGACTTAGAAAAAGGCATATATATTTTGTAAACAATTTTATTGGCACGACGCCACAACAACACGGAGACTTCTACTTGTAATAAGTTTACTTGTTTTAATATAACGAATAAAGGGGCGTAATACGGTGTTTCAAAGTACTGGTGTTTTACTTCTCCGAAAAGTCATTCGCTAGCGTTTTCAACGAAATATTCCCGAAGCGGACAAACGAAGGTGTCCGTTTCATCCTGGTCCTTCAGCAGCCGGATTACCTGGATTTCCGGTCCATTCTGCAGCCGAAAAAGTTGTATTGTCGGCCGCACATCACATCTTCACCAACCACCTGTGAAACTACGTTCGTGATACCTCAAGTGGAACGTACGGAAAAATGGTGAAGACAAGAAACGAAACCGCCAGCGAAGAGAGGGTAAGTGCCGTGACCAGTGCTCACGCCCCAGTGGACGCCGTTACCGAGGGAACTACCATGGATAGCACCGCAGCTGTCGGAACATCCACAGCCCGCACCACTACCATCAGCGCTACCACAACCGGCGCCACCATCGCCACCACCACCGCCAGTACCACCGCAGCCGGTACTGCCGCTGGTGCCCGCATCGCCGACTACGGATCATATTCAACCGCAACGCGCTCGAATAACACCACCGCGACGGAACCTGGCACCAGCGCCGATTCTGATGAGTCCCCCAACACGGAACCCACATTGAAAGAAAAAACTGAAACGAGTAAACCGACCAGACCGCTTTCAACAGCAACAAACAGAAGTCGGCGTCGTCAAATACTGAAAGCCAAGGAGGAGCTCCTAACACAACAGGCTGATCTGGCCGCTCGCCAGACAGAGTTGGCGGCGCTAAGACTGTCACTTCTAGAGGAAAAAGAAGACACTGACCACGATGACGAAGATAGTATCGCATCGGTACAAGTCGCAAGGACGAAATCATGGGTAAACGGGCACACCAATACCTTGGCCGTCACGACAGGAACTAAGGAGACCTGTCAAACGCAGAAGCCGTGCAATATGCCGACGAGGGGAGATATACTGGCAACGGGGAGGAGTGATGCGCATGGCGCACGCGAATGTCAAAAGGCAACCTGGAAGCCGACTCACGCCGAGCAAAAGGGATCGAAATTGATGCACACTTCTGCACAGGAGGAAAAGGACCAAGACGCATGGAAGCCTGCAGCGACGACATCAGTGAATAAAAGTGACCACAAGTCAGAACATGCGGACCTCGCGACTGCCATCGCAGAAGCAGCCCGGGCCCTGCAGCCGATAACGCAACGCCATAATGTGGAGCTACCTACATTCAATGGGTCATCAGGTGATTGGCTACCGTTCAAGGCAGCCTTTGAGCAGACACAAAATCACCTTACTGAATATGAAAACTTGGCGAGGCTTAGGAAAAGCCTGAAAGGAGCCGCAAAGGAAGCGGTACAATGCCTGTTCATAGGCACAACCAGTCCGGAAGCAGTGATGAAGCTATTAGCTACAAGATTCGGCCGCCCCGATGCCTTAGTTATGACAGAGTTGAATAAACTAAAAATGCTGCCGAAACTCAACGAAATGCCACGAGATATTTGCAACTTTGCATCGCAAGTAACAAACATCACTGCAACCATCAAAGCTTTGAAGAAAGAACATTACTTATACAATCCTGAAGTTGTTCGAGTAGTAATTGATAAGTTACCATCGACGCTGCGTTTCCGGTACTACGATTTTGTGATAGAATGCCCTGAAGAGGAACCGGATCTGTTGAAGCTGTCGAACTTCCTCGAACGCACCGCCGAGAGGTGTGGAAACTTCGCACCAGCAGAAACTTCAGCGACAGAACGACCCGCCAACCCCAGGCGTCAGGCTCGTACATACCATGCCGGAGAGCGTCGACACATAACTTCAGAAAAGAGTAAAACATGCCTCGTCTGCAACATGAAAGACCACAACAGCAACGCTTGCCCAAGCATAAAGGAAGCAGACGACGCAAAGCGATGGGACATCGCTATTAAACACAGGCTGTGTTTCCGCTGTCTACAACTACGACGGTTTGGTCACATATGTAAACCAAAGAGATGTGACAACAATGGATGTACATATTTTCACCATCCATGGCTGCATGGCGCCATGATGGCACGAACGCGAGCAAGAAACATCCATACCACAGAAGAAAAACCGATTACCGCCACGATCACGTCCACAAAAGAAAAAAGGTGCACAACCGCATTTTTAAAAGTACTACCGGTACAAGTAACCGGACCAAGAGGCATGTACGATACGTACGCCCTACTAGACGACGGATCCACTTGCACGCTTATAGAAGAAGCAACGGCGAATCAGATCGGTGTAACAGGAACGCCGGAACCATTCTTCATCGAGGGCGTAGCTGGCACACGCATCGATGCCTGCCAGTCGCGTCAAGTCCAACTTGACATAAGGGGCCAGAACTCTAAGAACTTCAAGATCCGCGCACGAACAATACAAAAACTAGACCTTTCTCCACAAACAGTCGATAGGGAGACTGTTCGCCGTTTCGCACACCTACAAGATTTAGAAGATCAAGTAACGTACGAAGACTGCGTACCCACCGTCCTGATCGGGCAGGACAACTGGCATCTTCTATTAACCCACGACGTGCGCCGCAGCGGAAAAGGAGATCCCGTGGCTTCACGCACAGACCTTGGATGGGTCCTCCATGGTACCCAAGATAACTACAGATCTAGTCAACGCGTGATGCGAGCCCACGCTACACCCGCGATTCCTGAAGAAGAGGACAATGAAGAAATGAACATGGAACGACTAATGAAAGAACATTTCTCATTAGAATCACTGGGAGTGACACCAAAACGCTCGTACACAGAGGAAGAACAGCGAGCGCTTCTCCTACTAGAGACCAATACTAAGCGCCTACCGGCGGGAGGATTCGAGACGTGTCTACTGTGGAAAAATGATAACCCCAGAATCCCCAGGAACTACGACAACGCCGTCAGACGTTTACAAAACATTGAGAAAAAACTAGATCGTGACCCAGAAATGAAAATAAGATATCAACGACAATTAGAAGTGCTCCTGGAAAATGGTTATGCCGAAAGGGCACCTGAAACAAGAGAAGAGAGACTATGGTACCTGCCACACTTTGCAGTAATAAACCCAATGAAGCCGGAAAAGCTACGTATTGTCCACGACGCGGCCGCAGCGACGATGGGCACGTCACTAAACGACCTCCTGCTTTCCGGCCCAGACCTCCTACGGTCGTTGCCGGGAGTACTCATGCGCTTTCGACAACGACCAATAGCCGTTACCGCAGACATAAAGGACATGTTCTTGCGTATAAACATAGACAAAAAGGAACGAGACATGCAGCGTTTCCTATGGCGAGGTCACCGACGGGAAGGCACACCAGAAGAATACAGAATGAAATGTGTGATCTTCGGCGCAACGTCATCTCCGTGTACGGCAATCTACGTGAAAAATAAAAATGCGGAAGACTTCAAAGAACGTTATCCGGAAGCCTCATCGGCGGTAGTGAGAAGTCACTACATGGACGATTACATCACCAGTTTCAACACAGAAGAGGACGCCATAAGGATATCACAGGAAGTAGCCTTCATCCACAGTCGGGCAAACTTCACCCTACAAAGATGGGCGTCCAATTCAAAACACGTAATCGACAACATTTCACCGGAAAAGAGGCGAGAGGTTGTCAGCCTAGATTCAGAAAAAATCTTGGGAATGGTGTGGAACCCCAACCCAGACACACTATCATTCAGTGTGAGCCGACATAAGATCCCAGCGGATATATTACAAGGGGAAAGAACACCCACCAAAAGAGAGGCTCTACGCACAGTGATGTCTCTATTCGACCCTTTGGGACTCGCCGCACCGGTCACCATCCAAGCAAAGCGAATTCTACAAGAAACCTGGCGCAGTGGGATCGGCTGGGACGAGCCACTGCGGGACAACGAGGCGGAAACATGGAGACAGTGGATGTGCCATGTACAAGAGTTACCCCTACTAGCCGTACCACGGTGCTATCTGACACCCACTTACGAGCGATCACTCGAACTGCACACTTTCGTAGACGCGAGCACTTCTACCTACGCAGCCGCCGTCTATTGGCGTGTTACCAATAAAGAGGGACACACCCAAGTAAGTCTCGTGATGGCAAAGGCACGAGTCGCCCCCATCAATAAAGTCACCTCTATCCCGCGACTAGAACTTCAAGCGGCGGTATTGGGATGCCGCCTCGCCCGCACCACGGTGGAAGAGCACGATATGAAACCCACGCGGCGAGTTTACTGGTCCGATTCGAGAACAGTACTCGCGTGGCTACGTACCGGACCGCGAGCATATAAGCCGTTCGTCGCACACAGAGTCGCCGAAATCTCCGAAGAAACGAAAACAGCCGAGTGGAGATGGGTGCCGACCAAACAAAACGTCGCGGATGATGCCACTCGCGACTCGCCAACTAATTTCACGTCGGAACACCGCTGGTTTCATGGCCCCGAGTTCCTACGTCGACCAGAGGACGAATGGCCACACGAGGAAGAAAGTCCCACAGGAATCGAGCCCACTGGAGAGGAGCGGGTGAACCTGACTAGAGAAACCGCAGCGCGCCTATCAGAGGCACTACCAGACATCACACGCTTCTCCAGCTACACGCGCGTAATACGCTCCACAGCGCGCGTGTTACAATTCATCGACAAGCTCCGCCCGAAGCAGCAGTGTGCGGCAACCTTCAAGCGCACCCTGAAGAATAGAGAAACAGATCCGACTTGGAAATTGAATCATAAGGTGAAACCCAAGGCGTCTCCTCGATCAGGAGACGAACACAACGCCCTCAAGTACGTGACAATCGACGCGCACTATTTACACCGCGCCGAACATCTATGGGTGCGAGCACAACAGCAACAAGTGTTCGCCGAAGAGGTCGTTGCCCTGAAAAATAACAGGTCACTGACCGCGGTCAGTCGACTCAAGCCCTTCGCCGTGACCTTACATGGCGACGGTGTGATTCGTCTCAAGTCCCGAATCGCTGTCACAACCGACATCAGCGACACGCAGCGAGAATCAGCGGTGATTGACGGAAATCATCGGTGGACACGCCTATACATAAGTTGGGTCCACACTCGCCTGCATCATGGTGGTTTCAATATTACCACCAACGAAGTTCGCCAACAATACTGGGTGTTGCGTCTACGCTACGCCGTCCGTACTGAACTTAAACAATGCCAGTCCTGTCGACTGAGAAAGGCATCGCCGGCCCAGCCTTCGACCGGCAATCACCCGCCGAGTCGAGTGGCTCATCACAAAAGACCCTTTACATACACGGGTCTCGACTACTTCGGCCCGATGACTGTCACCATCGGACGATCACATCAGAAAAGGTACGGCGCGCTATTCACATGCCTGACCACACGAGCAGTTCACATCGAACTGGCCGGCAGCCTGAACATCGACTCGGCAGTGATGGCACTACGCCGCTTCATTGCACGACGCGGGTGTCCTACGGAGATATGCTCAGACCAGGGCACCAACCTCAAAGGTGCCGACCAAGAACTGCAGCGAGCTGCCGACGAAGCAATGCAAGAAGAAGCTTCAGTTCGCGCCATCCAGTGGCGCTACATACCCCCAAGCGCCCCCTTCATGGGAGGCGCGTGGGAAAGGCTCGTCAGAAGCGTCAAGACCGCGCTCCAGGTGACCCTCAACGAGCGCGCACCAAAAGAAGAGGTGCTCGCCACCCTACTTGTCGAGGCGGAACACACTATCAACAGCCGACCACTGACGCACGTGTCTACATCACCGGATGATGATCTCGCGTTGACACCTAACCATTTCCTGTTGGGTGGGTCGTCACGCGTACCGCAGCCGGGAGCCTTCACCGAAGACGATGTCGCCGGCCGCAGGGAATGGAGATCCAGCCAGCGCCTCGCGGACACATTCTGGTCTCGCTGGGTGCGGGAATATCTACCCGAGCTTCAACACCGGCGGGAGCCCCAAGCGTCGCACGGGTCACTTAAGGTCAATGACCTTGTCCTGATCGCAGACGGTAACTTGCCCCGTAACGTATGGCCACGAGGGGTGGTCGTGGCAACTTACCCTGGACCCGACGGCGAAGTACGAGCAGTGGACGTGCGGACCAGCAGAGGAATCCTGAGACGACCCACCAAGAAGTTGGCAATACTGGACGTTACCCCGAGAACAGATGAAACACCGGCCCCTGCCGCGAACGCGACCCAAGAATCCAGCTGAAAAAGCTGCGGCGGGAGAGATGTTCGCGACAATGTTACAAGGATTAGTGATAACGTTCATGTTAATAGATATTTGAGATAACACCTTGTTACTGTTCAGATAAGAGATATTGACTGATTGTAGTAGTTACCAAATGTTATTATAAGTAAACTCTAAGTTATATTTAAGTTAGAAATATGCAAGTTCTAATAAACGTTAAATATTTGTTGTTTTGATTCCCAGTAAATGTAAGGTGATAAAAATGTAATCACAGGTTATCAAAACCCAGTTCTAGACATGCCCTTTGCCTATCACCTCGTTCTTTAACTCAGAGTAAAGTAAATCAATAAATAATATTTTAATAAAAATCCATTACAATGTAACATAAGAAAGTAGGACACACCTATGTGCTAACACAGAATAGAGCATGATAAAAAGGGATAAGCACATAAGTAAAAAAGGGACTTTTTTAAACTGAGGATAAAAGTAGTTGACGACACTTTAGAAATATATGAAAACCGAAAATAAATAGGGATATGGTAAGAGGACTACACTTTGAAAACAAGGCCAAAAAGAGACAAGGCCCTAAGAGTAAAAAGAACAGAACGAAGTGATAGACAGGGATAGTAAAAATTAGAGTAAGAAAGGAAATAATTAGACAAGGATAGCACGACGATTGTACAAGGGAGATATACCTTTAGCGCGTGCTATTCGTTGACTAATTCACGACTTAGAAAAAGGCATATATATTTTGTAAACAATTTTATTGGCACGACGCCACAACAACACGGAGACTTCTACTTGTAATAAGTTTACTTGTTTTAATATAACGAATAAAGGGGCGTAATACGGTGTTTCAAAGTACTGGTGTTTTACTTCTCCGAAAAGTCATTCGCTAGCGTTTTCAACGAAATATTCCCGAAGCGGACAAACGAAGGTGTCCGTTTCATAAAGTATAAGGCATCTAACTTCGAGTAGTAGAGCTCTTAGTGCAGAGTTCATCCGGGGAAGTATTACCACCTTACCCATTTCTGCCGTGAACCAGTAGTGCACTTGCATTACTGTGTTTCAGTTAGAAAGGTAAGGGGGCCGGTGAAATTACAGGCACATGAGACTTAACAACTTCACGTCTCAGGGTCGACAACGCATTGGTGATGCCCCTAGTGTTGCAAATGTCCATAGGCGGCGGCCCATGTGGTATAAAAAAAAAGTTTTATCTTTTTGTAAAGTATTGACACCTAAACAGCTAAACCGAACATAATAAAAGTTGGTATACATATATGGTAACAAATAGCGACGTAGAGACATTACTAGCCCTGAATTATTATTGTTCGATGTTCCATAGTCTTGTCTAATGTATTCTTTAATTGCTCTACATTACCCTCTACTAAATATGCCTCAATTCATCAGGTTGCCAAGTAATAGAAAACGAGCGAGAGAAAATATCGGAACTGAAGCGACGAGCTCAAGATGAGACCAAGAAACTATGGGATCAGAAGTACAAAGAGCAGAGATCCTTCGACTCTGATAACTTCAACAGCTTGCCGAGTGAGTTGGAGAGAAGTGAGGATATGGAGCGGCAGAGTTATGGAGACAGGCTGGAGCAGAGTGTGGTGGAAGATGCCAGCTTGATCGACGACAGCTTTATGGTCAACTCTACTATGTTTGATGAGAGGTATGTGGTATTTTTGCAAGTAACGATTAGTTTTTTTTGTTTTAAAAAGTGGCTAAGTGTGAGTTTGCCTCCATGACGGGTTCCGTACCATCGTATAATAATTGACAAAACGCCGAAAAATCTTTTTTTGTTATTGTAGCCATAGTGCACACTGTGAAAATGTCAATATGTTACGGTTCATGAAATACAGCTCGCTGACTGTCGCACGCACGTATAGCGTAGCCTTAGAATAAAAAGAAAATTGTAAATTATTATGATAAATTTTAAAATTTTATTAAAAAGGTTTGAATTTTTTTTTTTTTTTTTTAAATAAATGTTTCACATGAAACTATGTAGGTACAGATATATTTATAGATAGACTATATTATTATACTATTATAAATAAGGTTTTATGCGGAATACAAACCCTTTTCAAATGTAGGTTTTTGATTTTGTTCATGTTATGTAGCTTATCGAGCCTAGAATCGAGTCTATATCTAGACTTCATCTTTTAGCGCCCCTAAGATAAGACCAGAACTGAAATTGAGAAGGTAAAAATATTTCTTTTGGTCGATAGACCGACACTAAACTTGCAAACTTGAAAAATAACCTTTATTCCTTCATGAATAAGGTGCATCTATGGATCCAACAGCTATTTGTATGATGATGGAAATTATTCTTATTCCAAAGCTATTTCTTTTCATATGAATCTGAAACGTCAAAATGGCCATCATAGCGTGCCGGTAGTATAATTCGAGGAAACACATGAGGAGGTCTTTCTTCAGCTAAGGACATCCTTGAGCTAATATGAAATGAAATAAGAAATATTTATTCAAATTATTATTATTATTAATAGGCCTTCACAGGCACTTATGAATGGTCAGACTCTAATACCGGTTGCTTTTACTGAGAATAGCCGGCAATAAACTCAGCAATCATTCTTTTCAAAATAAGATTTTGTACATAAAGATGTGTCCTGCTGGAGCGTACGCTAACTTTTCCTCGACATTTTTAAAGACAAGACATACAAATAGGTAATAACTAGTGAAACGGGTAACAGTTAGAAAAAGTTCTTTCTCGACAATTTCCACAAAATATCGGTCAAACATAAATTATACATGGAACATAGAAACTTAACCGAAACTTTCATACAAAATGACTCAACAAGTACATCATGGATTAGACAAGCAACTGAAATAGATTCTTAACACCTACATATAGAGTCCACTTTTGCATAATTGATACTTAACGCCAATATACTGTGTCCAAATACTTTTGTTGATAAGATAAGCTAGTTACGATTCGACCGCCGCGGTGTGTACATGTGACAGAATTACTGTAGTTAAAGTATTGTAAATGACGTTGTAAATTGAGCTTTAAAGTGTGTGATATAAGGTGGATAATTCGATGTACTCGATAAAGAGAGTCAGCAACAATCGCTTACAAACTCTTTCTATCTGACAGAGTCCCTAAAATTTGCTGGATGGATAACTTCGTTAATCTGAAGTAGACTATACATGCCTGAAATTAAGATCCATTTTAATAAAAAGGTTTAGGTTGTAGATATTGTGAAAACACAGTGAAAATAGTTTGTGTTGTAATTGATTTAATAGTTTTTATGTATGTATAGTAACTATATGACGTCTATTGATTGTATGACAGGCCGCGGAAGGTCGCGGGTTCGATTCCCACCCAGGACAAACATTTGTGTGCATGAACATGTCTGTTTGTTCTGTGTCTGGGTGTAAATATCTATATCAGTTGTCTGGTTTCCATAATACAAGCTCGCTTAGTTTGGGACCAGATGGCCGTGTGTAAAGAATGTCCCGGGATATTTATTTATTATTTATATTTATTTATTCACCTTCGCTGTAACGCAAGTATTATCAATGAGTCTGTTTAGACTTTTTTTACGTGTTTACGTATTAAGTAATAAATCTAAATTCTTTTTAAAATGAGTACCTAATTGGTTAGTTTATTGTCGGCTCTAAGTAAAATGCGGTCGAGTGCGAGTCCAACGGATAATATTTTACAAAACCCTGAAAAACACTTGTTTTTTATATGAGGACCTTTTAAAACTTTATTTTATTTTAATTGCTGTTGTAGCGGCCATTATAATCCACATTATGTCAAAATTTCAATAGTCTACCTATTACGGTTTAGAAGATACAGCCCTATGACTGACGGTCAGACAGCCGAGCATTAGTAACAGGACCCCGTTGCACTCTTCAACAACAGCATAAGAATAACCTTCAGAACCGTGATTAGTCTAGACTCATAAGTGCTTGTGCAACAGAGAACTACTCTTTATATGCAAATTATGCAATCTAACTCTTTATGTAAATAATTGTTGTATCACTCAAATATTCGAACTTTGTATTAATTTATAAATAAACACAAATACTGTACACACAGATACTGTACACACAGATATTGTACACACAGATTCTGTACACACAGATTCTGTACACATAGATTCTGTACACCCAGATTCTGTACACAGAAGTTCGTACCGTATTATTTAATAGTTACTAGTTTTATTCCATTATCAAATACAAGATATTTAAACAAAGCTTTGACCTTACTAAATTCATTAAACAAAATCGAATCCTACTAATATTATAAATATTATAGCGAAAGTTGCTGAGGATTTATGGAAGTGGGATTTTTATGAAGCGAATTTGTATAAAACTTGTGACAGATAGAGCATACCCTGAAATAACAGAGAACATTTAAGATACCTCGGAACGTAGGTGAAATCGTGAATGGAAGCTTTTATTATGAAGGCGAAAGTGTCTGTGTATATTTGTTACTGGCTTCTTAATGGCTGGACGAATTTAAATGATTTTTGGAGTACAGATAGAATATAATAATAATTATCCTGGGACAGCTCTGACACACGGCCATCTGGTCCCAAACTAAGCAGAGCTTGTACTATGGAAACCAGATAACTGATATACTATTTTTTTTTCTAAATACATACTTATATAGATATTTACACCCAGACACAGAACAAACAGACATGTTCATGCACACAAATGTTTGTCCTGGGTGGGAATCGAACCCGCGACCTTAGGTTTGGCAGTCAGAGCGTTAACCACCAAGCCAACTGGCCAGTCAGTCAGTAATCTGGGTTAACAAATAGAGTTTCTATCGAAAAGTACTATAAATATATATTAGTGCGAATGGCAAGTAAAACTGCGTGATTGCAGCAAGTTTTTCAAATTATTCAAAAATAACATTCAAATTGGTACCAATTAAATAGATTCCTTACAATTCACGTTAATTGTTCAAATGTGGGCATGACATCAGCCGTAACTGTTGGTTGACATAACAGTGACAAAATGTATAAAGATAACTAACTATAAATTATCATCGTGTGAAAGATTGTAAAAAATTTACGGTCCTTTCTTTCTAAAAGACAAGTAATATAGTCCATTTAAAAACATACCCATTACTTTTCAATGCCCTATGAATATACAGAAATTTATTGTAAAACTTCATGTCTTCTAACAATTACCAATGAGGTAGTATGAATGTAAGTAAGTAATGAAGGTAAGTAGAGTTCTCGGCAATTCAAATAGGTCTTTACAAGCACTTATGAATAGTCAAACTCTAATACCGGTTCGGAAGGTTGTTTTTTACTGAGAAGAGCCGGCAATAAACTCAGCAATTACTCCTCTTAAAAACGATCTTAGATTTATTACAAAATATTTATTTAGTGTCACTGACAATACCTGTGTGTTATCGCAGAATTGAAGAATTATTAAACAATAATAATATGAGTATGTAATAATAAAAAAATACAAACAAACTAAAGCTGACCAGCCCCCACAAGCAGCACCTGTTCACAAGCATGACGCATGTGGCAGCCATCGCCTCCTCGCCATACTGTAGGGAAGTGAGCGATCCGCCACACGACGCCACCGCAAGCAAAGGCATTGATGAGATGCACATTCCACATTATATCGGTCACATAACCAATTTTAGGATTCAGGGAATTATTTGGAAACGGTAGCGCTCATATTACCTTGCTCGATCCGTGAATTGAACCCAAAACTAACGTGGCGATTAGTAAAGTAGCAGGAAAAATAAGCTCAAACTCATCAAGCCATTTATGAATGAGGCTATGTTTGTGTCCATCTGAAAGGTACATAATAAACACTAGTTAACATCTAGATTTCCCCGTTTACCCGCATTCCCGGGGGATGTAACAATTCCCAAAGTTACACGCAACAAGTGACGTAATTTTACGTGTCTTGGATTTACTCTTTTTTTTTATTACAATAGGAACTAAGGCATCTATCGTAAGCTTATCGTCATCGTTTCGAGTGCGCCAATAACCAATGCAATGGGAAATTTAACATCGCGCAACGTCACGGTATGCGCGGTGTTCAATTTCCCATACAAACTAGCTTTTTGGTACACTCGATACGACGACGATACGCTTGCGATAAATCGTCCTTTCGCTTTTTAGGGCCAGAATTATGAACAGTTGTCATTTTCGTTGTAAATTATAGAGACTTACATTTTGCAACGATTCGTCATACCAAACTAGACACTTACCGGAAATAAATAGAGTACGTGCGATTATCAGTTTTATGGACTAAAGCGATAAGTAACATTTTATGTAAGCACGTTTGTGACTATGGGTATGCTTACGCTGTGCCAACGATTTTACATGGGTTTCATTCTTTAGTTTTATTTAATACCTTTATCCGTAAATAGTAAATATTATAACAAGTATATTATCCCGCGCAGGCGAAGAGGGGGCGCTAGTCTATTAAAAAATAGCTGTAGCGATTTTTTATAATGTTTGAAATAAAAAGTATCCAAATTGCATTACATACTTCGAGATAATTTGTCAGGATGGATGTATTGTTTGTTACTCTCACGCTAATACTACTTAACGGATTTGGCTGAAACTTGGCACATAGATAGTTTATAACCTGGATTAACACATAGTATACTTTATCCCGGGAAAATGTACCATCTCCTGGGAAAAGCGGGGAATACCGCGGGGGACAGGTAATATCCCAATATTACTCGTACTACAACCCTTCACAAATTCAAAGAAATCAATACATCAATAATACAGATAACCTCACTGGTAATGCACCTTATCTAGTTATCTTAAAACCCACTTTCCTATATCCAGTATGGAGTGGTGTTATCTAGCGCGTCGACAGTATATACCGCCTTCTAGTTAATAAGCGAAACGTCAACTCTGATTTAGTATGCAACTATATGACGCATTTTAGTATTTAGGACGACCGTATAGAGTGGTAGGTCGCTTGTACAGGTTGATGTGACAAGAAATGCGATTATTTATTATGGTTTTTTTTTTATATTCAATTGTCCTTTAGTTTAGGTACAAAAAAAACTACGGGTTGCAATCCGGAAGTGCCGACAGAAGTGAAAACTTGAACATTAACGTTGTGCATTATTACCGTCTTGCGAATTTTCGATCAGGTCACGTGTTCTGACGCGAGTTTAACATTTTATACCCTTCCCAAGAAAAGTTCTCAACGCCGCTAAAGAAGGTTTCACTTCAAAAATAATTTAAAATTTTAATAATAGAACAGCCTGTGCAGTCGTCGTGTCAATGCATACTATAAACTTCCTCCTGACTCAATTGAGTCCACAGATGTTTTCGCTCCGCACTGTCCTACTCATTATAGCTTCACATCCATTTACGAAAGTATATCATGTGTTTACTTAACGTACCTTGTGTGTGAAAATGTATAACCCATTTTTAAAATATTTGAAATTAAAAAAAATCTAGAAACAATTTTGTTGATAAATCTTTTGTGTTCGGTTCAGGCGTTATTAAACTCATTAAAATGTGAACGTGCGTCTTAAATCTTAAAAAAAAAACAATATTAATCCACCTTTGTTGTTGCATCTTTTGTGTTCGTTTATAACGTTAATAAAGCTGATTAAGACGTGAATGTGTGTTAATATGGTGGGCGTGCAAGTGGACTGATGACCTGGGTTAGTTAGTCGAAGTTCGGCGACCTTTTGTTGTGCAAATGCATTTAATAGACAAAACAATATCACAAAAATCAAAGAAACAGAGAGAATACTCCAATATTTTTGGAGTCGATTCTATTCTACTAACATTATAAATGCGAAAGTTTGTGAGAATAGACGTAAGGATGTTTTTACTCTTTCACGCAAAAAAGTACTGAATGGATTTGGATGAAACTTGGCACATATATAGCAAATGAATAACACATAGGATACTTTTTGTGCCGGGATAATGTTACTTACATCCCTCAGGAACGCGGGTGAAACCGCGAAAGACAGCTAGGATACTATAAATGGGAAAGTTTCTGAAAATGGATTTATGGATGTTTTTTTACTTTCACGCAAAAACTACTAAACGTATTTAGATGAAACTTGTCACAAAGATGTCTGATATCATGGATTAATACTTATAATACTTTTTAACCCGGGAAAATAAATAATCCCACGAAAACGCGGGTGACAGCTAGCTTTTGAAATATTTCTGATAATGACTACATTAAAATGAAATTAAGTCTCGATTGTCTCTAATTAACGATTAATGCAAATAAGACCTCATTATAGACATTACAAGACTATTAATGATCTATATACTCCGTTGTGAAACAGTATAACATAGAATTTGTAAATTTTATGACCGCTATTTGCAAAAGGTACGAATATTATGAAATTGATATGTCTAAGAATATATCTGAATGTCAACTACGTGTTACAGTGTCAGTGTTTATTTCGAAATGATTATTCATAGTAAGTTTATTAGTTTTCTTAAAACGCATTAATTTCAGCTCGTTACGCCTGAAACCGTTTATTGCATACGTATTCAACCGGATAAAATGTTCTAAAAGTATGGATATTACGAACTGTTGACTCGCAAGTCAGTATTTCGTTTACTTGAGTATACCCACTCGTTGTTTCTCAGTAGTTTTCCAGCTAATTTAATTGCGTGCATCGTGCATTAACTGTTTCCAAAAATATTTACATTCATCCGACATGAGCCACAGGAAATGTAAAAAGATTATTTCCAAATAGTTGTAGAAGTAAGATTTAACATTTTTACGTAATTTATTGACATTAAAAATGCATTTTTACAGATGAATAGCATAAAGTTATTTATCAAAACCTTTATAGTAACAGGAAAAGTTTACATTAAAAAACGATAAAAGGTGAGTTATACAGCTTTAAATACCGGTCGTCTGTGCTATTAATTTTATATGCAGTGTGTTAATTACAGTCAGTGTTTCGAGTAACGGCCGCGGTGAAAGTGATAACAATTTTATTTTCGTTGTTTTTTTTACGAACTATAACATTGTGATAAAAACTACTTGACAGTGAATTTGCATGAAATTGTGTACAAGTGGAGTTTACAATGGCGAATGTTAAAAAGAAAAACAACAGCTTACTATGTTGGTGAGTTTAATGCGGGCATTGTGTGTAATACGGGATTGTATCTAATTCCGGATTAAGGAATTTGAATTTATGACTTTTTGCTTTAGATTACTGGTCTTTTGTATTTTTTGGTAGTAAGGTAGGTTGGAAATGAACTCTGCAATGTAGAGTGGCAAGGATTAGGTGTTCACTCAGCAGTCGGCAGAGATGGGGTGTTTGCAATATAGAACATCATAACTATAAATCAAAATGGTAGAAATTTAAATTATCTCTGTTTTTGATGAGTAAACTCTCATCAAATGATGTTGTCTTAATATTTTATTTCATTCCATTTTTGATATCGACTTACAAAAATTTTTACTCACAATTTTTCAGATAGCATTAGTTGAGTGACATAAAACACCGTGTTTTATAAGATTTCTCAATGGTTTCGTAACAGAGCATAGTATGAAGCATTTAGTGTAGTATCTCAGAGTATTTTTTTTAATAAATGATACAAAATCCACAGCATTTTATAATGTTATAATAATGTAATAAAACCTTCAACTGTCACAATTCATCTTATATGAATAGGTTATAGTTAATTTTTGATTTTTGAATTTATACTTATTTTGGCGCGTTAGGGAAAAATTATGAGAGTTAATTACGATGCGCGCGTAAACCATCATGAAAAGCCCTGAAGTTAGCTAATAACGGTCTCACCGGAACATCGCGCAAATCCCAACTGTCAGTGTCAATGAGAGAGTAAATAATATTATTCTACACAATAATCTCACAACGTCAAAAAATTTAATTCGTTGGTACAGACAGGTGCAAAGAGTTTGGACACTACAAAAATCAATTTCACGACTGAATAATAAAGACAAATGCTTTTCGTGCAGTTTTTCTCACCAATAATTTCGGGTATAACATCTTACGTGCGTACATAAGTACACACACACTTTTTTTTTTCATTCGGTTAAAATCATTCGTACCTTGAGTATAAAAGGGGATTTCCTTTAACACTTTGTAGGTTGCATATGTGAACTACAGAGATTAAAAATTGCCAAGGCCATGAAAACATATCTGGGGAAACTCCCCAGTTAAAATTTCGACACTTATTTGTCAGAGGGATGTATGATTGTGCAATTATTATTGTGTAATTATTATATGTTATTGATTGTATTTAAATGCTAGTTACATTTAATTTCGATTTGAAGAAGGTTTTCTATTATTGTAATTTGTGTACTGTAAAAAAAAAAGAGTGAATAGGCTACTAACGGGAAAGCGAGCTCCATCTTCGGCCTCATCTTCACTTACCATCAGGTGAGGTTGAGGCCAATCGCAATCCCGTCTGATATATAAAAAAAAAAAAAACCTGATAATTAAAATTGAATCCCTACTAATATTAAAAATGTGAATGTAAGTTTTTTTGTTACGCTTTCATGCGAAAACTACTTAACCGATCATCATGAAACTTTGTACACATAATCTTGGAGGTATTAGAAGTAACATAGGATACATTTTGTGCCGGGAAAATGTTACATCCCTCGGGAACCCGGGTGAAACCGCGGGTGCCAGCTAGTAAATAAATAAATGAATGAAACTAATTGACTCTGCGGAAATCCATTATAAGATTAAACAAAAAACAAATATTAGAGAAGGAGATCCAGCGGAATCAGTTACTAGATATTTGTTTTTTGTATAATCATAAATAAATAAATATGTACTAAACTCATGGCTTAAAATTTTTATTTTAAGAATAATAAATTACTTATTTTTTATTCAATTATTTTTTTTGTTTCAGTTCGGGTCTTATGTCATCATCAATAGAGGAGGTGAGTAACTTATAATATTTTATTTATCTACTAGATACTGACCCGCGGTTTTTCCTGGATTCTCGGGGAATCTTATATATCCCGGGACTATAACATAGCCTATGTCACACGGGAATAGTGTAGCTTTCTATCATCAGCCTATATCCGTCCACTGCTGGACATAGGCCTCAACTATGGCACGCCACTGAGCTCGATCTTCAGCTCTTTGTTTCCAACCGCCAGCCAGCTTGTGTATATCATCGATCCATCTAGCCGCCGGGCGCCCTACACTACGTTTACCGAGCCGTTTCTATCAGTAAAAGAGATTTAAAAGTAGGTGTAGTGGTTCCGGAAATTACACTTCGAAATATACACACTAATTCACAAAACTATCATTTTATAAAACATTAGCTGTCTCCCGCGGTTTTTCCCGCGTTTATCGATATTATATTAGGTTGGGGAAAAAGTCTGTTTGCATTATAGTATGTATGAACTTGTAATAAAATCTCTTTGGCTATACTATTTGTATCTGGCTGGTTTTGGTATCATTGAAAGTTTAAATTTTAAACAACATAATTCCAAATTCAAATTAGGAAAATGTGTGATTTGCATTTGTTTTTCGTACCGCCAAGATGAGTTAATCTAATGAAGAAATTCGATTCATTTTAAAATTTTACTACAAAAAAGGTAAAAATGCAACGCAAGCCGCGAAAAAAATTTGCGATGTTTATGGACCTAGTGCAGTGTCTGTGAGAGTAGCACAAATTTGGTTTAAGCGTTTTCAATCCGGAAATTTTGATGTCAAAGATGCACGTCGCTCTGGTCGCCCCATTACGGATAAAATGGATGCCATTTTTGAAAACGTAGCTGAAGAACTGGGAATTGACCACAAAACAGTTTTGGCGCATTTGAAAAAAACTGGGTACACAAAAAAGCTAGATATTTGGGTACCTCACGAGCTCACTGAAAGAAACCTAATGAACCGTGTACTCATTTGTGATTCTTTATTACGACGTCATGAAACCGAACCATTTTTGAAGAAGCTGATAACTGGTGATGAAAAGTGGATCACGTACGACAAGAACGTGCGAAAAAGGTCGTGGTCAAAGGCCGGTCAGGCTTCACAGACTGTGGCGAAACCCGGGTTAACTCGCAACAAGGATTGGAAGGGCATTATTCATTATGAGCTGTTACCACCAGGCAGGACCATCGATTCTGAACTCTACTGCGAACAACTGATGAGATTAAAGCAAGAAGTTGAGAGAAAGCGGCCGGAATTAATCAACAGAAGGGGTGCGGTTTTTCATCATGATAACGCTAGACCTCACACATCTTTAGCCACTCAGAAAAAATTAAGAGAGTTTGGCTGGGAGGTATTAATGCATCCGCCGTATAGTCCTGACCTTGCACCTTCAGATTTCCACCTGTTTCGGTCTCTTCAGAATTCTTTAGGCAGTATCAGGTTAACATCACGAGAGGACTGTCAAAACCACTTGTCGCAGTATTTTGATCAAAAGTCCCAACATTTCTATTGCAATGGGATCATGTCCCTACCTACAAGATGGCAAAAAGTTATCGAACAAAATGGTACCTACATACTTTAGTTAAATGTAAATAAACTATATTAAAAATGTTTTGAATTTTCTTAAAAAATGCGAAGGAACTTTTTCCCCAACCTATTATATAGCCTATAACCATCTTGGAAAAAATTCGCGTAGAATGGTAGCAGAACCATCCCGATATGTTCAGTAGTTTTGAGGTGATGGTGCGTCAAAGGAACCCTATTTTCCTTATATATATATGCTAGTCGTTGTTCCCGCTTTCACCCGCGTTTATCGATATCATATATAGCCTATAACCATCTACGAAAATTTCCGCGTCAAATGGTAGCAGTCCCATTCCAGTATGTTTAGTAGTTTTGAGGTGATGGTGCGTCAAATGAACCTTATTTTCCTAATACATATATGTATATACATATTGGTCAAATTTGCATGTGATTTTCAACCTTAAGAATAAATGTTGTGAACCAATTAAGGAATCTATTAACCTAATAGCTGTAACGACAAGAATGCTACTACCAATGACGTACAATAATATAGACATATCATTCTCCAACATCACGACTCTCTAAAACAGCGCAAATACTAGATAGCTACGCGCGAAGAAAGGGAAGGAAAATAAATGCAACCTTTTACGGTGCACCCGTTGTCGGAAAGAGACGAATATACATCATTAGCTACGTTTTTTTTTTGTTTTTTCATACCACATGGACCGACAAACAAGCAGGTGCCCCACCTGATGGTAAGTGGTCACCACTGCCTATGGACATTTGCAATACTAAGGGTCTATTGTCGTCCCTGAGACGTGAAGTTATTAAGTCTCATACTTTAACTGTAATTTCACCGGCACCTTTACCTTTCTAAGCGAAACACAGTAATACAAGTGCACTACAGCTTCACGGCGGAAATGGGTAAGGTACTTCCCTGGAAAAACTCTGCACTAAGAGCTCTACTACTTACTAAATAAAGAATAAGGGTTACGTCGCGTACGGCGACAGTGGTTGGTGAGTGCGACTAAATGAAATTAGGTCAATTACCAGCATTTTCTGTTGTCATTTCTAAGGGCGAACAGCGCATCTATAGTTTATACATCACTGGCTAACATAAAGACAATTGACAAGCTTCATGAGACAATAAAATAGAGAACAAAGGAATAGTTTTGTAGGTGCGTCAAATACTAATTTAGACAAACGTTGCGCCCGCTCATTTTGCTAATCCATAGATTACATAAACTATTAGATTGATTTTGATTCTTTTGTAAACCGACTACATTTTTGTTTGCAATCGCACAAACTGTAGATCTAACTAATCACCGACTAGGTAGATAGATCGATAGTTTTACGTAGGTCAGGGTTTCTCAAACTTTTGGCTCGACGAACCTCTATTAAAGTTTCCAGACGACACCTTAACTAACTAATTAAATCACCCCCCCACTTTGAGAACCCCAGAAGTAGGTATTTGAACGCGTATAGAGCATGTTTTTTCTATTCTTCAGAGCTATAAGCTGTTCCACGGTCAAAATTCGGTGTCCACACTTTAGGTTCATTTAAAAACAAAGCGCTTTATCAATTTTCTGCGGACCTAGGACTATACCACCACTTCCGTGGTATATACATTTAATATGCGTATTCTTAATAATGGTCTTTCTTAAGAAATTTTACAATTAAAATTATTCCAAAACAATATAAGTAGCAATTAAAATTAAAATGAACTGTTACCTTAAATGTTTAATTAGGCTATCTATTATTTTGTTAGCTCTATGTACAACTTCAGTAGTTTCCACTCGTGATATTAAACACATGTGTCGTGTTATTTTAATGGTTTTGCTTTGCGTGATGTTTTCTTTACTATCACGTTCGCCATCTGGGGTTTGATTCTGTAAAATGACACTAGTTTGACTATTTTTCGTCGCGGCCTCTGTGCTCTGTCTCTTTCGCTAGCTACGCTATCACGTGAGAGGTAAGCTCTGGGAGGCTTCGTCGCGTCGCGATGCGATCAAGCTGAATAAAGGAGTTGGTCTCCGATGGTTTTAAATTATCTTCAACTGACATTCTCTGACATCTACTATTTATAACTTTGTACAGGCTTGTTTTTTTATCACTACATAGTATAAAACAAAGTCGCTTTCTCTGTCCCTATATCCTATGTATGCTTAAATCTTTAAAACTACGCAACGGATTTTGATGCGGTTTTTTCACATCCCACGGGAACGCGGGTAAAACCGCGGAGGACAGCAAGTATCAAATAAGTTGACAAACAGGCGGATGACATTTCCAACACCAGGGGCATCGCCAATGCGTTGTCGGACCTGAGAACTGAAGTTGTTAAGTCTCATGTGCCTGTAATGTCACCGGCCTTACCTTCCTAACCAATACAGTAAGTAAGTATTTTTTTCGAGTAGTAGAGCTCTTAATGCAGAGTTCGTCCGGGAAAGTACTACCACCTTACCCATTTCTGCCGTGAAGCGGTCGTGCACTTGTATTACTGAGTTTCGGTTAGAAAGGTAAGGGGGCCGGTGAAATTACAGCGACATGACACTTAACAACTTCACGTCTCAGGGTTGACAACGCATTGGCGATATTGTTGCAAATGTTCATAGGCGGCGGTGACCACTTACCATCAGGTGGACCGTCCGCTTGTTTGTCGGCCCATGTGGTCTAAAAAAAAACAGTAATACAATTGCTTGACGGCGGAAATGTTTGTACCTCTCACGTGGTAGCGTAGTAACCGCAGGAGACGGACAATAGTGGCCGCGACGAACGTCGAGCTAGTGTCACTTAACCTTACAGAGTTCACGCCAGGTTTGAGAATGACACAAACAACAATTTCCCTTACACGGCAGGATTCCGAGCAGGATGTCCCGAATTATAACTTCCTTTGCCGAGCAGATACAGAAATATACCTCTTTTGTTCGTATACAGGCCGCTTCATAATATCGAATACACTTTTGTTGAAAATTATTCAATTTATTAAGAAATTGATGATTTCTTAAAAGCACTTTTCTTCTGAATGTAACCTACATTCAGAAGAAAAGTGCTTTTAAGTTGTAGATTATTAAAAAAGTATAAGAATGTAGTTGGGTAGTGTGCCTACAAACTGCTGAGCATTTTGGCCATGTAAAGTTTGTGAATATGTACTAAATATAATATAAATAATAATAAATAAAAAATAAATAAATTAAAAGCCTGTTATTAAGTTAAGGCCCGCTTTATGAGGGTTAAACGCCACCACCGGTTCGGAAGTCAGCTTTCTACTGAGAAGAATCAAGAAGAATCTTCGTTGTCGACCCTAAGTCGTGAAGTTGTTAAGTCTCATGTGTCTCACCGGCCTTACCTTTCTAAGCGAACCACAGTAATGCAAGTTCACTACTGCTTCACGGCTGGTAAGCAAGGCGGTAGTACTTCCCCGGACGAACTCTACACTAAAAACTCTGCTACTCATTTAATATTACAACACGCTGTAGACACCTTGACAAGAGAACTGAGAAAAGAAAATATCCAATTTATTTTTAGTTAAAGATACGTTTGAACTTGTTGTATTTTTATCTACATGAGAGAGATTTGTGATGTTTCCTTCACAATAATTAATTGTTACTCTCTTGTAAGGAAACGTTGATGAAATTCAAGTTTTATGACACACAAGCTCTTATTAGCGGTTTCACGGTTCTTATAAACTCCGCTATAAAATGTATCATATGTGTTAAGTAGTAGAGCTCTAAGTGCCTTGCCCATTTGTAATGCTCCTCATTACTGCTTCACGGCGGAAATTGGAGTAGAGCTTTTAATGCAGAGTTAGTCCGGGGAAGTACACTTTACCCATTTCCACCGTGAAGCAGTAGTGCACTTGTATTACTGTGTTTCGGTTAGAAAGGTAAGGGGCCGGTGAAATTACAGGCACATGAGTAGAGGCGGCCTTAGGGGGTGGCGAACGGGGCAATCGCCCGGGGCCTCGCTCTTGCAGGGGCCTCGCGCAACCGAACAAAATAAAAAAAAATATGGATTTCAAATTTTATTTATTTGTATAACTCTAGCATTTCTTGTCAAACATGAGAACTACCTAAACCAAACAATCAGACTTACTTTCGCATCTCATACTTTTCACGGAGGACAAAGGGCCTCGCAATGACCTGCCGCCCGGAGCCTCGCAATGGGTAAGGCCGCCGCTGCACATGAGACTTAACAACTTCACGTCTCAGGGTCGACAACGCAGTGACGTTGTAAATGATATATCTTTAGTTTCAATATAGGACCTCTCTCAGCGTGTTTATACAAACAGTATTAAGAGCGATTGAAAGGCTATCCTTCCTCTTCTAACGTATC
Source organism: Habrosyne pyritoides (assembly GCA_907165245.1). NCBI lineage: Eukaryota > Metazoa > Arthropoda > Insecta > Lepidoptera > Drepanidae > Habrosyne > Habrosyne pyritoides. The sequence goes on along the minus strand of OU015610.1, from coordinate 7,546,167 downwards.
TCTTTGTAGTACAAGTGTCTATCTGTCTGCCGACGTCATCAACAAATTCCAGTATGGTTAAGAATAGGGCATTCCTATCCACCGGTACTTTTACCGTCGAGAAATGCTTTTAATCTCGTCTTGTTTATTTTTAATGAGCCATTAAACGACTTTATGACGTAACGGCTGGAGATTCGTGGATTATGCTACAGTCAGCACTTCCTTTATTTTTCTCTTTTTTTTGTAATTGACGGGTTTACTTAACTTGCTCTAGCATTTTTATCCATTACAAATCATAATGTACGTCACAGGTTAATGGGGGGGGGGGGGAGAAATGGGCCATTAGTTTTGTGACGTCACATGTCAAAGTCTACTTCAAATGTGTATGTCGTATGTGTCTTTAATCTCGTTTGTATATTCGATAAAAAATTATTTTTGTAAAGTATTTTTTTTATGTTTCTCACTTCTTTCAGTTCTTCAAAATATCAAATATGACGTCACACAAGAAGGGGAACCCTATTAGACACATTTGTGACCATCTGTGAGGAGTCAAAAAATTATACGATTCGTGTGACGCAATTTATGGATAGTCCCTTATGATGCGAAGGGTAATCCCCGAAACCACGGCCACCACGAACCACCTATTTAGAAAAACATTTCACCATTGGAAACAATTACTTATTTATAATATGTATAGACACATCATTCACCAACATCACGGCACTCAAAAAGAGCGGATACACTAGATAACTTATAGGCCTGAAAAAAAATAAACCCCATCTTAAGGTGTACCTGTTGTTGGAAAGAGGTAAATATACATTGTTAGTTACGTTAAGATTAAGCGCGATTAGATGGCATTAGTTCAATTACCAACATTTTATGTTGCTATTTCTGGATGCGGACCCGCGTTGCCGGGGTATGTTACATTTTCGCGATATAAAAGGTATCCTATATGTTATTCCAAGGCATGATCTATCTATGTGCCAAGTTTCATCCAAATCCGTTCTGTAGTTATTGCGTGAAAGAGTAAAAAATATAGGATAGAGTCTATGGTTTATATATCATTGATTTGTAAGGCATAGTATTCCAGATGAAAATATGCTATATATGGATATATTATATCCCTCGGGAATGCAGGTGAAACCGAACGGAAAGCTAGTGTTTTATTTGCAATTTTGCGACGTTTGTCTTATCACCAATTTTATCTAAATGGAATTCGCTTACATTAATTATGGAGATTATTTCTATCTCGCCGATAAATATTTGTGCTTCGAAAGGTTAGTGTCACTGTTAATGTCAAACTGTCAATACTGTATTTAACAAAACAAACAGGGAAATGGAAATTAAGAATCGTAAGGTAAGTTTTTAAATTGTGAAAAATGCTTGCACAATAAATTCGCCACATTTCTTGCTGGCCAGTATTGGTCGAATATTTGAATTTACTGATAAGCTGTCCCCCGCGGTACCCTCGTTTTACCCCCTTAGGGGGTGTATTTTCAAAAATCCTTTCTTTGTGCTCCCCTACTTTAAAAATGGAACACCTGTGCAAAATTTCAAGTTTCTAACCCTTGTAGTTTAGGCCCTGCATTGATGTCTGTTGTGTAATATAAATAATAATATATATATGTATAAGGAAAATAGGGATCCTTTGACGCACTATCACCTCAAAACAACAGAACATATCGGGATGGCATATATACTCATATGGGACTGCTACCTTCGGCGCGAAATTTTTCCTAGATTGTTATAGGGTATATACAATATGTAACAAAATCCCTGTGGTTCCTTCTACCTACGTATTAAGAATCGGTATACATACGTAATAAAGAAAGTCATTTATAAAAAAACTGTAAACAAAAATAATTAAAATAAATATTTAATTATTAATATTTGTAATGTTATCCTGATATCATACCTCTGCATGAAGCGATGACACGAAATCACAAATAATAGGAAGAAGTTCTACCCGACCGCTTCGGTTATCTACCTATTTTTTCTACACAAGTTCACGACTTTGTCAGCTGTTTTTTATCACTTTAACAAATTAATCTTTGAAAATGTTGGTTTACTATTTTTATGCACAATTAATAATTGTTAAAAGTACATTTAACACTTTTACATAAACAAAATAAAGTCCCCGCGTCTGTCACACAAAACCTTAAGTACCGACTTGCATTTTAATGGATTAATTTATTATAATGTCTTCTAGACGGCCACGGAAACGCTGTTCAATATGACCACCTTGTACCTCGACACATTTGTTGGAACGCCTAATAACATTTTCACGTACGCTTTGTAAAATGGAGGTATCAAACTTGATGTGGTCAAATGCTGCTACTATGCGTGAACGCATTTCGACCTCCGTATCACACGGTTTTTTGAACACCTGTTGCTTAACAGTACCCCAGAGGCAAATAATCGAAGGGCGTCAGATCAGGTGATCTTACGTAAACAAAACAAAAGTCACTCACTCGGTCAACAATAACATCCGTTCGAAAGTAAGTTGCGCGGGAGACTAAGGAATTCGCTTATGATTCGCAGGGCGGCGGGTGGTGGGGTAAAGGGGTAGGAAGGCACGTGGCAGGGATACGAGGCACGCGCCTACGTTTTAGCGGCATCTTCTGTCGCATCAATGAAAGCCGCCGAGCTCGTAGGCTATTTAGCGAAATAAAGATGTATTTGTAAAATCAGATACTCTAAACATTTTTTGAATGTGTCGATTTTAATAGTTATTTGATTTTGACCTTTGTACTAGCCAATGTTTATAATTGTTAAATTCTAAGATCATTAATGTTGTGCTTGTAGGTAATGTATAACGTTCCTAAAAGGAACAACAGGGTTTTTGTTACATACTGTATGATATCGATAAACGCGGAAACCGCGAGGAGCAGCTAGTTGTATATATAAATAGGCACAGATAAAATATTTAAACACCTCTTCTGTTTGTGAATAATTTTTTTTAAAACAATTTTTTTCTTAGTAGCTTGGGTGTTATCAAATTATGTAAAATTGAAATAATTTATTTATTTATATACCAGCTATCCCCCGCGGTTTCACCCGCGATCCCGAGGGATGTAACATTTTTCTGGCACAAAAAATATCCTATGTTACTTCTAATACCTCCAAGAATATGTGTACAGAGTTTCATGATGATCGGTTAAGTAGTTTTCGCGTGAAAGCGTAACAAACAAACATAAATTCACATTTATAATATTTCTTGGGATGTTTAATGAGTACGGGCCAATGACCACAGTAATACAAAATAAAGAATCCATACAAACAGACATAGCTTAAGATTTATAATGTCAATAAACAAACAACATTTCAATATGAGACATAAAGAAATACTTAAAGAAAAAATAATACTTAAATTATTGACTGCACATGTTTTAACAGTAAAAAAGTTTGTTTACTCAAAACTCATGAAAACAAACTGAAAATAGTAAGGACTATATATCAGCTTGCCACAGATACACAAATAAACAAACTAAATGATTCGCAAACAAATATATTACCGAGAAGTAATGTTTATAGTATTCAGGTGGAAATTTTCTTTTTTTTATATATATATAAGGTCGCGGTAAATCGATGTCGATCGTTGAATGATACTAACGGCTTTTTAGTTTAGTTGATGTTTTAAAAAAAAACGATTTAGTTATATATTTTTTTTATGTTTAGGCAGATTTGAAATTGTTTATTGATTGCAGTACAATATAACAAAAGAGATATTAAGTAACTATTAAAAATATAAACTTTAGACCATAGACAACTTACGTTATTAGTCTTAAAAAAACATTAAAAAATTAAATGACCCCGCGCCGTCGATGGTCGTCTGTTGTCAAAAGTGACAGATATATGTGTGAAATTATGAGTATAGAGCTGTTATATTACTTAATAGAATCTCTGTTAATAAAAAAATAACAATCCACTGGGATTTATTTTATCTCATCAATACTTTTAGATCGTTTAGTTTTTGCATTTAAAATCGATTATTTCTAAATATTTTTCCTCTTAAATTTTATCTTTGCTTTTTAACCTGGATTAGATTATGCGTTTGATAAAATAAATTATGTAGATAAGCTATGAATCACCATGAAAATTCTACTATTAAGCCAATTAGCAACAAAGAATCATTTAACTCTTACGTTAAAACAACCATAAAACCTTGATTTAAAAAAAATATCCATCAATTACAGCTTAAGTGGTATAAATAAGATTACATTCATTTACACCAACCCACGTCTCTGTTAATACGAAAATAAACAATTTTTAATTTTGTCTACGCAGTGTCAGTGTAGTACGGATCGTCCGCCCTGACACTGGCTTGAAACAGGGCTTTAAGAAAATAAAATATTTTTTAAATATCGCATAGTGATATACGCGTAAGTCAAGGACGCAGTTTGAAATTAAAAAAGTAAAATTCAATATTTATGCGTCTCGGTTGGCGCCAAACATTGTTGTGCGACATACGAAATTCAAAAAAAGAATTCTCTGTGATTTGTGATCGTTTTTTTTTCAGTGCATTAGTGTTGTGGGTATATTTTTCATGAACTATGATATAGAGTCAGTTATTGTCTTCATACTTCATTTTAATGAAAACATATTTTTTTATTAGAATATAATGAATTTACGTCTGATGTACAGACAGCAATACAGTCTTATTTTTGGTTTAGTTGGAATACGGAATTAACATTAGTTAAATCTCAAATTATTATGCAATTTATTAATTGTGTCTGATAGATGTAAGGAAGGTAAGGTGTGGAAATTAAAAAACATTGTATAATCTAAAATTCAAGTGATATTGGTAGCTCATACGCGAGCAAACCTAACTACTATTTTATATTTTAATTATATTAATTAAGATTAATATTTTACCATCCAAGAAGACAAGGCAAGAGTCGTTAAACATACAGCCCTTTCATTGATTAAAAAGTATAAATTGAAATTAAAAATCGCACCACTTTCGTATGCGTTCGAAGTGTAAAAAAAAAAAATGACAGTGACATTATTCATACCATTTAAAAATTCAAAACGCATTGTTCGATATATTATGTATATGGAATAGAGAATAATTAAAAATTTATGAAATTGTGATGGTTTTTGATCCCTTGAAAGGGACATAGTTGTTAGGTACTCGAGCATGAAAGTACTTTCTTTAACGAAATACCTCAAATAAAATACAGTTACAAAACTACCCGTAAAGCCGAAAGGAGGTTTGATGGGGCCTTATAACGATTAAGAACTGTAGTAACGCCGTATAACATGCCCCAAAAAAAATCAAAAACTGATTTTTTATTTAAATATTTTTATATAGAAAATCAGTCGTCGTCAAAATGATTTAGAAATATATTAATTTTTAAATCACTTTTTGATTTTTATGAATGAAAAATAGAAAAACTATTAAAGTAGACAAATTATTAGGTAAAATAGGTACGTAGGCCTTTCTGTTAAATAATCTGGTTCCCTAACATGACAGCTTACTAGGGTTGTTGGCTTTGATAAATGAATTATATTTTTACGGGGTATTTTGTAACATGTTGTATAATACTTTTTCCCGGTAAAAATTTAACATCCCTCGAGAATACGGGTGACACCGCGGGGGACAGCTAGCCAGAAATATATCTTGTCCCAAATAAAAAGTATTCTATACTCTATAACGGAGTTTCAAGTACGAAACTACTTCTCGACAATTTTCATCAAAATAGTATATTAATTTTGAATTACTAAAATTATAGTCTGTATACTATAAGAAGTACCTTTTGACGTTTAAGAATTTCATTGAAAAATCAACTTAATTCATATATTAATACGGTTCATCTATTGACCCCACGGTTAAATGTATGATGATCTAAATGCACCTTATCTCAAAGCACAAGGGTACATTTCTCTATAAAATTGTGATACGTCAAAGAGGACTTCTTATATTGGACAGTATTCATTAGTGGGATTGGAACATATCCATACTTATAAGTTACTTTGATAAGTCCGCATCCAAAGTCACTACATAGTATAAAACAAAGTCGCTTTCTCTGTCCCTATATCCCTTTGTATGCTTAAATCTTTAAAACTACGCAACGGATTTTGATGCGGGTTTTTTTAATAGAGTGATTGAAGAGAAAAGTTTTTATGTATAATACATGTGACATCCCACGGGGAGCAGCTAGTCAGTAATCCATTTTTGTTATCTAAGAATAAAATAAATATCCCAAGACATTCTTCACACATGGTTACCTGATCCCAAGTTAAGCAGAGTGTACTGCTTGTAGTATCGCTACCAGGTAACTGATATACTACATATACTTCCTTTTAAATACATACTTATATAGGTATTTACACCCAGACACAGAACAAACAGACATGTTCACGCACACAAATGTTTGTTCTGGGTGGGAATCGAACCCGCGACCTCCGGCTTAGCAGTCAGGGTCTCTAACCACCAAGCAAACTGACCTGTCAATGCCTTATATGTTATTGCAAACTTTGCTTCACAAAGAGTAATTTTAAATGCAACCTAGACCAAAAACCTTCTCGTTATACCTACAACCACAATGGTTGCTCTGCCTCTTCCCTTCAAAATATTCAAAACCGTTTATAAGGTTAAGGCCCGCGCCCACTTACGAAGGTCAAATTTAAAGTTACCGAAGCTACCGGTTCGAAAATCTGCCTTCAACTGAGAAGAACCGGCAAGAAACTCAGCAAGGTTACATTGTTTTTTTATATCTCGCCTGTACGTAGGGTTTCCAACCATACTGTTTAAAGAGTATTATCCTTTAAAAAAAAAGGATACGAAATACTGTTTTTATGTCCGCTGAGTGGAGAGGCTTATGAATATTTTAAAAATGTTTATATATTGTTAAATGTGCACCGTTTAACAATATATTATCATTTTTAGGAGCTCCAAAAATATTTTTTTTAAAACGTCAAAAATGAAATTACTGTTTTTTTGTTTAATAATATAAACTAGTGCTTGACGGCGATCCCACCTAAGCAGTGATGCAATCTTAGATGTTGAGGCGCACTAGTTTATTAAGAGCCTATTCACTCTAGCCTTGAAGACACCCTAATTATAATTGCTCGGGAAGTCCGCAGCAGGCAAGTTATTCCAGTCCCTCGATGTACGCGGTATAAACGACGAAGCGAAACGCTTAGTCCGGACCGTTACTTGTTTTCTTTTGTTTAACACTATTCATTTTATTTTTCCGATCGTAATGCACATCATTTCACGTACAAAATGTACAACCCTAACTGTACGTAAACCAAGACATTTGTTAATATTCCTAATTTATTGTTAACACACCACGGTAATGTGTCTTGATTATAAACACTGTGCTGCGTCATCAGCTCGGAACAGAACAAAACATATTTTAACATTTCATAAACACACGCTAAGAATTCCGACAGGAATGCGTTCGACCGAGACTTATGGCCGTTTGATAGTTTCGAAAGTAAACTTATGGGACTTTTATTGTACAGGAAGGGTTAGTGGTTATTAGATAAATACCACGCCGTGGGGAGTTGGTTCAATTCTCACCAACAAGCTTGTAAACCGGGTAAACGTTTGTTTGTTCTGTTTTAGACGAAAATCTTACAAATATAATGATAATATGATAGCTGTTCCCCGCGGTTTTACCCGCGTTCCCGAGGGATGTCACGTTTTCCCGGGATAAAATGTAGCCTATATGTTATTCCAGGATATGCTCTATCTATGTGCCAAGTTGCATCTACATCCGTTTGGTAGTTTTTGCGTGAATGAGTGATAAACTACATCCATAGGTACGTACGAACTTTCGCAGGTTGAATGTATGGATGTTATACTCCTTCACGCAATAACTACTTGACGGATTTGTATGAAACTTGGCATTTAGATAGAGCATGCACTAGAATAACATGTTATCGAAAATTTTACATCACTTCCATATTTTTATAAGTATACTCCTCTGCATTCCCCGAGGGATTTAACATTTTCCCGGAATAAAAAATATCCTATGACTTAATCTCTAGATTAAGTTAGATAGCTTATAGCCGCTATAAACTATCTATGTGCTAAGTTTCATCCAAATCCGTTAAGTAGTTTTTGTTATATTTGTAAAAAATGTTTGTATGTCCTTTCTACCATAGACCGGAAACACGGGCAGGTAGTTGGTGGCAGATTCTTCATTTGAAGGTGTTACCCAGCCAGGCGGCTATTACCACCGCTTTTTTAGGTGAGACCTGATGGTAAAGTGGTCACCGCCGTCTATGGTCATTTGCAACACCAAATAAGTGAGATGGTTCACAAAAGATCCTTAACCAAAAGCTCAATTTCATTCGTACCTACCACAGCTTTTATCACCACAAGCCACCACCGGCCACCACTTAAATCCCTGTCATCTTACTAAAATAAAGATGTCTCTAACACTAACGCACATAAACTATAGCAGAATACAAGAGACAATAAATAGTCGTTCATATTCACTTTTGGCAAACATTGCCGATTTAAATGCCCACTCGAGAAAGTATTTTGATAGACGCTACGAAAACAAATTTATAACGCTGCGAGATATTTGCGTGGGATACTCTCAAATTTGATTAAATTTGCGGTGCATGAACTAGACTTTACGTCTGAGGATGCTGGAAGATCACCAAATCAGAGGAAGTAGCTTCGATTGAAGAGTACCTCAAAATCTACACAACTAATCACTATCATACATCTATACTTAAATCTTTAAAACTGCGCAACGGATTTTGTGCGTTTTTTTTTTAATAGATAGAGTGATTGAAGAGGAAGGTTTTTATGTATAATACATGTGACATCCCACGGGAACGCGGGTAAACCGCGGGGGACAGCTAGTATTATAAATGCGAAAGTTGAAGGGAATGTTTGTTACACTTCCAACCACAAACTAACGAAGAGATTTGGATGAAACTTGGCACATATACAGTTCAAGCCCTGGAATTGAATTTAGGCAATTTTTTATCCCGGGAAAATGTAACATCCCTTGGGAATTCGGATGGTAGCGCGAAAGACGGCTAGGAATATTATGAAGTTTGCGAGGATAGATGTTTGTGAAGCTTCCAAGCAAAAACTACCAAAGGAATTTGGATAAAACTTGGTACATACATAGTGCATACCCTTGAAAATCATATGGGCTACTTTCTTTCTCGGGAAAATGTAACATCCCTTGGGAATGCGAGTGGAAGCGCGAAGGACGGCTATACTACCGGCACGCTATGATGGCCGTTTTGACGTTTCAGATTGTCATAGGAAAAGAAACGGTATTGCTTTGGAATAAAATTGAGTTCCATCATCATACAATTAGCTGTTGGATCAATAGATGCACCTTATTCCTCAAGGAATAAAGGTCATTTTTCTTTGTCATTGTTAAACGTCAAAACGGCCGTCATAGCGTGCCGCAAGTTTAGTTATAATGAAGTAAAGCTTGGTATATGTAGGAAGATCTCCGAAAATACTCAACCGATTTAAAAAATTCTTTCAATGATACAAAACTTCATTAATCCAGTGTGACATAGACTATGTTATAATCCCGGAATGCCAGTGAAACTGCGTAATAGTATCTATTTTGGATATTAAAGGCACATGAGAATAACTTCACGTCTTACACCCATATTCTATGACGTTTCCTCATACGTCACTCGACTCCAACTCGACTGAGGATACCTTAAGCATTTTCTCGAGGAATCCTCAAAATTGGTATTCTAAGTTATAACTTGAGTAAAATTCGAGCAACCCCGACTGAGGTCGGTCGAAGTGAAGTCGCGGTAACATGTTATTAATTACGTCATTATATTACCTATAGATAAAATATTAATTTCAGTAACTGTTTACAAGCAATAAACTTCCTTAAGGTTGGTCCCGACGTACCTTGAAGTTGACAGTTGTTTCCTCACCTCGAGTGAGAGATGTCAAGTCGAGTGGAGGAGATTTTTGTAATTATGGATACTAATATCTTTGAGTGACGTCTTAGAATATGGGTGTTAGTGTCGACAAAGTATTATCGATGGCTCTGGTGTTGTTAATGTCCATAAGGGGCGGTGACCACTTACCATCAGGTTGTCCGACATACATGACACATAAGATAAAGATTACCCGCTCTCGGTTTCAAATTCCGTCAGTAAGACTAAATAAATACAATAAATAAATGGAAGTTCGTTTTAAAAAGAGTTATTGCTGAATTTATTGACAGCTCTTCTCAGTAGAAATTATGTTCCAAACCGGTATTAGAGTCCGACTACTTATAAGTGATTGTAAAGACCATTAAGTAAGATATTTACATCCAAACACAGGTTAATATGAGTAATTGCCGAGTTTATTGCCGGCTCTTCTCAGTAGAAACGACGGTCCAAACCGGTATTAGAGTCAGAATATTCATTAGTGATTGTTAAGGCATGTTACCTACCTTAAGTAAGATAATTACATCCAGGCACAGAATTACGCATTAAAAATAACTAAAACCATATACATCAGGACTGTATTTGCTGTCTGTACATTACATTTAAGATATCAGAGTACATATTTGTTATTTAGCTGAAAATCGACGACAGAAAATCATCAAAATAAATTGGCAAAAATATAACAGTGGTTTATTATAAATGTTTACATAGAAACATTAAAAACATTATGTCTTTATGGTTAACCCTTATTAAGAGTTCGAATTGGGGTCTTGCCTGTCCTCCCAAAACAGTTTTTGTAAGTATATATTATATAGCATTACTTTTTATATAACCTATAGCCTTAGAAGTTAGAGCTCTTAGTGCAGTGTCCGTCCGGGGATGTACTACCTTACCCATTTCCGCCGTGAAGCAGTAGTGCACTTGTATTACTGTGTTTCGGTTAGAAAGGTAAGGCCGGTGAAATTACAGGCACATGAGAGTTAACAACTTCACGTCTCAGGTTCGACAACGCAACGATGCATCTGGTGTTGCAAATGTTCATAGGCGGTAACCACTTACCATCAGGTGGACCGTCTGCTTGTTTGTCGGCCCAAGTCATATAAAAAGAAAGTTGTTAAGAAGTATAAAATAAAAGGAATGAATATGCGATAGGGTCACAGGTCTCTTGTTTAAAAAACTTTAAATAAATAAATCAATATTTAAAACACAATCAAAAATATACTGGTGCACTTCCCACCTATAAATTAACAGCATTATACAGGTTGTTAAAAAATCTTTTGCCGAAATCGAATTCGAAGACGAAAAACTTTTGGAACTGACTTTAATCTATTCGGTATTCAAAAAAGTGTATGTAATTTCATGAATCATGCATTAGCTTTATTTTCGCTAACACAAAATTATTTGTGGTTGGAAATTACAATTGAATCCACATTCTGAAAAAAAATACTGAGACATGACATTACCTACCTAAGAAGTTATCCTTAGCTTATAAGCTGACAGAAATCAGATTGTATTTAGACATACTGATACGTAGTGTAAATACCATACCTCTTAATTTAATTGTATAACAATTTATCCAGCAGGACACATCTTTATGTACCAAATGTATTTTGAAAAGAGTAATTGCTAAGTTTATTGCCGGCTCTTCTCAGTAAAAGCAACCATCCGAACCGGTGTTAGAGTCTGACTATTCATAAGTGCCTGTGAAGGCCTATTTGAATAAAATGTTTAATTTATTTTCCAGTTACAAGTAAGAAACTCCCGCACCGAGTCGACGGAAGATGACAAACGGAGCGATGACAGCAGACCGCTCAGTCACGCGTCGGACTTCAGCAGAGATAATATATGTGAGTAATTAGAATATTACATACACCTCAGTGATTAATTAATTAATTTATTTCAACAAGAAAATCCACAGCTCTTAGTCACTTAGGCAATTATGGATTAAAATTTTGATTTTTTAACCTAATTAATGCAGTCACATCCATACTGTATTCAGTGCTTAATTATATTAATAAAATTATTTATATATAACCCTTAGAAAACTTGGATACTTCCTTCAGTATTCTCCACTTTCAAGTGCTATACGGTGCATGAATGTTATTTCCCAAGATATTAATATTTTTTTACTCTGACCAGCCGAAATTCACTGAAGCAGCATACAAATGCTTTGAAAATTATGTGTCATTATGACGCTCGTGTATGATGCGAAAGTACCTACTATTTTGTTTAAAATTGTTCTTCTGTGTTTCTTTATGTTTATAAAAAAAATGTATAATGTTTATGTACCTAGTAGTTTAGTACTATAGGCTGTAATGATGTTAGAATTTACAATAAATTAATAAAAAATACTACTACACAGTGTTTTAAAGTGCTATTTATCTATCTATCATACCTTTGCAAAGAGTACTTCATTGCTTAGTTTATTGCCGGCTATAATCAGCAAAAGCAATCTTCTGAAAGTGCGTTAGAGTCTGTATATATGTCTCAATAAATGTATTTTATTGTAGTCTGATGTTTTTTTAGAATACAGCCAGTTTCGTATTGATAAATTGGACTTTATATTTTTGGTCAGATTGTTTATTTTGGAGCCATAAAATGATGTCTTCATAAAGTATATGTAATATTAAAGAATTTGGTTCGAATTGAAATAAAATATTTTTTGAAATAGGCCTCCACAGGCACTTATGAATGGTCAGACTCTGAGCCGGTTCGGAAGGTTGCTTTTACTGAAAAGTGCCGGCAATAAACTCAGCAATTACTTTTTCAAAATAAGATTTTGTACATAAATATGTGTCCTGCTGGAGCGAGCGCTACACCCAAGCATTGTCGTCATTAAAATACTCGTTTATTTACTCATATAATTATATAACATGAATTATTGATAGTTATATCAACAAGTTATTGAAGATCGTGTCAATAGAAAGTCAAGTCCTTTGAGTTATTTCATATTAACAACAATCAAATAAATTTCAAAGCGTTACAAATCTCAATCTTGAATACAAATGATCGCTGGTTATCACGAAATTATGAGAATCGAATTAGCAACAGTAAAATATTTAATTTTAAATAGTTCCCTTTCAACTTTTACCACTAGAGATATGATTTCCGACAGTAAATGTCACTTGTAAAGCGATAAAGTGGTTGTTTTTATTGGTCACTAAATATTTCAACGAGTGACATTTACATTTAACTGTGTAAATTCAGTGCGAACACATCGTTTGATAATCATATTTATTTGTTGACGTTAGATGTGATAAGTTTTGTAAATTGATTTATTATCATTTGGTTTATACACTCACACGTATTGCGTATGTTATTTTTTTTAGGGCGTTAGGGTTATTGAAGTTAAACTTCTTAACTTCTTCCTTTTGTATGACGAAAAATAAATTTATGATAAACACAATCTATGCTATTCAAAAGTGATAGATGTATCTATAATATCTATAGATGGTCTTTACAAGAGACCTTTTTTTTATAACAGGAAATAATCTTTTATGATGAAGTGACGATATATAGCGGACTCTTTAACTTTTAAGTCTCGCCACATCCGGAGATCACCTTCTATAATAGTTTCCGTTTTGAACCTTTTGCCACACAAGACGAAATTACGATAATGGTTGTAGTTCTTTCCTAAACCAAAGAAGATATATATTATTAGGAACTTTTTGTCAACCAATGTATATCTACTATCGACAAGACAGAGATAAGACTCTTTAATGTTTGTAAACTTCCTACGGTTCAAGTCAATGTAAGCATGTATTATCGATCTGCAGGGCGATTGTTTAATGCCCTCGGAATCGTCGAAGCAGTCGATTTTGTATTACATTAACGGTGCTACGTCTGCTGTACACTGCTTGCGCGCCGAACTATCAATCTGTTATGAAATGGGCTTCCACGTTGAATCCCAGAGAGTTATACAATACAATTTGGATGCTGGTATGTTATAATAATTTGCTTGGTATTGGTACAGTGTCCCTCAGCGGAGCCCCCCGGCGCAGCCGCCGCGGCATCGCCCCTCACAGTCACAGCTACAACGAGTCGCAGCGGCCCCTCACGCGCTACCTTCCCGTTGATCGAGACGACTTCGACCTGCGGAGACACGTCGAGTCAGCCGGTAAGTTCACTAATCGAGTCGACTAGTAGGAGTAATAGAGTTCTTCGTCCGGGGAAGTGCTACCACCGTACCCATTTATACCATGAAACGGTAGTACGCTTATTTTACTGTGTTTCGGTTAGAGCGGGTGAAATTACAGACATATGAGACTTGACAACTTCACGTCTTAGGGTCGACAACGCATTGACATTCAGGAAGATGCGAAAAGCGTCGAATTCAACAATGAGTTTTTGGTTAAGGAAAACATAGCATTATGCATTCTGGTTAACTTAAGCTAAAATGTTAGGTTTCGCACCTACCAGTGTGTTTAGGAAGATTTTTATCAAAATATACCTTTACTAACTAAGTAAACATTATTTGCAGGTCACCAGATTGAGTTGTGCCCCTACGTGACAGTATCGCCGACGTCATGTCGCGGTTACTTACACAAGCTGGGCGCAAAATTCCACACATGGTCCAAGAGGTAACGTATCCATTTTGGGAATAGATAAATACTTTTCCTCATAACTTTGACACATATTTTTATATACGATAGCTGTAGCTGTTTGGCCCGCGTTCGCAAGGGATGTTACATTTTCCCGCGATAAAAGTCCCCTAATTTACTCTTTATAACATCAGCTATCAGCTAGTGAAAGTCTCATAGAAATCGGTCCTACCGTTTTGGAGTTCATCGACATCCATACATAGCGATTTTTATATATGTAAATAGATTTCTTTTGTTATTTCTACAATTAAAATATAGCTCATTTTATGATAATGAAAGTGTTGACGTGACTCAATGACGCATAAACAGCTACATAATTGGTTTAGGATAAAATTTGTAGAGTAGTATACATTCATCACCTATTTGTTCCAAAATAAAAAGGGATCCCTCGAGAATACTGGTGAAATCAGACCAAAACTAGTTCATTATATTGATCGCCAAATTATTGATTATAGAAATCGATTGTTGGTGTTCCATGTTAGAACGACCACGAAAGCAATTAAGTGAAAATATTCCAGATTTATAATATTAACTCCATTTTATGTCCAGGTGGTTCGTTTTCGATAGAGAAACGAAAACGTTCGTCTACTACTGGGACAAGAGTGAGAAGAAGCCGAGGGGCGGTGCTTACTTTCAAGTAATTTTTATTTACAGTATTTTTAACTAGAATTTCCCCAAATTTGTCTGACTGAATTATTGATATTTTTTTAGATATTACAAAATATGATTATAAAACACGCTAGCCAATGTAACAATTTTTTCTTTAGAACCTTCCAATCTTCGACATAAATTAAATATGTCGTGTATTTAGTCTTTACATAGCCTTAAATTTAATTCCTTTTCATTATTTTTTTTAATATAATAAACAAAGTCTTACGTAACCTATAATACAATAAAGGATGAGACACTACATTAAAATCTTTTCAACAGGTGATAGAGGAAGTCTACCTTGACCACGGAAACACTTCGAAGTCCCCAAATCCTCAAACGACATTCATAGTGAAAACCCGACAGCGGCGCTACTACCTCATGGCGCCGTCCGGAGAAGCGGCAAGGATATGGATAGACGTAATTTTCACTGGTGCTCAAGGCTACACCGAATATTTAGAATGAAAAATTATTTGCCGAAAAATGAGTTTTTGTAGCATCCTGTAGGTGAAATTTTTATTCGCATTCACAGAATGAACTGCGTACTATGTTACTTCTTACGGCTAACATAAGATTTGTTTTTGTTTGTCGTACGACATACGTCCGTAACACGTTAAAAGTTGAAGTCTTTTTTTGCAGACATAACTATGTAACTAAAAAGGTTTTAGTTGAAAAATTAAATATAGATGAGAAAATAACGGGTCAATTTATGGACGGTTTTATCAAAGATGGTGATTTTAGCGTGTTTTCCAAACTTGTGATGTATGTTAAATAAAAACTAATTTAACTGTGTTACATTGAGTGATGGTTTTGAAGGTGAGCTCTATTGAGCATTTGTTCAGCGTGCTATTGGGTTAGTTAAAGAATAACTAAGATACTTTAATACAAACTAATACCCTTTGATCGAATCATAAAATATAACCAACAATTTTAGCCTTAAATTTGTCAAAAGTTCCAACACATTTTAACCAATTTATTGTACATTTATATCGAATTTTATTGTGAATTAAATATATTTACAGTATTTTTAGCGTATAAATAAAATATTTTTCTATTCTTAGCCATTTTAGTCTCAATTAAAGCAATAAATAGACAATATAATGAAATTCGTGCCAATTACACAAGGTTTCTATAGAGGCAGCTATTTTTATAATCTATATACCTATGTTGTAATAACATATATAATATTGGTGCCTTGTATGTATAAGACTGAGAAAAAAAGAGGATAAAAAAAAACATCTTCGCTTAGCTAACCATAAAAAAACTTAAATATATAAATAATTTGGAAGACGAGAATTGGCCGTTTTGAACTACACGTGATTGATTTCCAATGAAGTTACTAAAAACTATCCAATCACAGCACGATATTCAAATAATTATGACATAAGAACTGTCAAAACCATTTGAAATGTCAATTTGACACAATTCAAGCAGTCCGCCATATTGTCTCGCTTTATGTCACTGTACTGCAAATTCAATAACCAGTTTTTGTCTTAAAGTTAGTTAAGCGATGATATAATAGGAACAATGCCGAAATACAAATGAAGTCGAAAAAAATATTAATGTGTGCGACATATAATATATATATACAATTGTATGTTAATCTAAAAATCACATCTGCCACTATAAAAGATAAAATAAGGTATTAATACTTTTTAGACATAAATAAATTAGTTAAAACTCCTAATTATTTTTATATTGCACGTGTATACAAATATCATGTTACCATTGTAGTGTATTAATAAATAATATGGCTGCTAATAATGAGTGAGAGAAATAAAAGAAGGTGTATATGAGAGGGAGATCTCTTTATATACTGAAAAAAGTACATAATAGCCACTTTCAGTTGTGTGTGCGGCATTTCAATATTGCTTTTCCAACTGCTGTTATATACTACACTAGCTACCATAACTGAAAGATCTTATGTATCTGGATTATAACCGGGACTGGTGTAGTTTTCTATCAATGAAAGAATAAAAAAAACCAGTCAATTGTTCTGTATATTACCCTACATTAACATAAAATTAGTATTATTTCGTTTAAATTATATATACGATCGAAAAGTCTCAAAATTGCTTATATTCAAGGTATTTAAAATATTCTTAAATTTTTTACACATTTTCGACAACGAGATTGCCAAAAAAAATCAAGAAATGTTATATCTGACGGGGTATAAGACATTACAAAATGCGTGATTGATACATGGCTGAGCTTTCTTTAATAAATTATTCTTTTAGTACAAATCTCAAAAATAATATAAACAGTAATATTTCAGATTTTTTATGACAGTCGCTACGCACGCAATCTGAATCTGGCTTTAAAATAGCATATTATGTGATAGAAGACCGTGTTGCTTTAAAAATAAGGTCGTTTATAAAGTGTTTTATTTGCATCAAGCGTTGCGAAAGAAGCGTAACGACATAAATTGTGAACTTTATTTTCGTTCGCATGTTTTTAAATGAATTTTATAATTTCTTTGGTTGCTAGGCAGACTTTAAAGTTTAATATAGTGTAACATTTTGTTATATTTAAATAAGGCTGCTCGGAAGTCGTATATTATACGTAAACTTTATAATAAATCAAAATGCATGAAATTGTAACATAACTTTTTAAGTACAAAATCCTAACTTTTTATCGAATACCAGTGTAAAAATTGATTAATATTTTAGGCTGGCAACATATTGTAATTGTGTCGTAGTTGTAAGCGGCTGATACCAATTTTATTTTAGGTTTAAGGTCACATTATGTTTATTTAACCAAGCGAATAAAGCGTATTGTATGAATTTGGGCTTGTTTTATTTTAAATCGCGTTTTCTTCAACAGTACTGCAACCAGCAGCTATGAATGGGGTTTTCTCTCCCTTTATGTTTAAGTTTTTCCCCGTCTTTATGATATGAACAAGCTCTAGAATATACATTTGATTTAATTGATTGCAGACAGCTTAACGCGTTTCCCGTCCGAACACAGAATAATATTATATTGCAGAAGAAATAAAATTATAGGAAACTGTGTGATGAATTACACTCATAACATTGAGTAAAATCACTAAAAACTTATTGACCATTAGAGAGACGCACACGTTTTTTTCGATGTCTCGCATAAAAATGACCGAGTCGGGTATTTTTGGTATTTGTTAAAAAAAGAGTCGAGGAAGAACTCGAACAGATCCTTGAATATGATATTTTTTTATATTTGAGAAAGCAGATGATTGCAGTCTACCTGATTTAATGTAGAACTGTAGTCCAAATGCGAGAACCGTTAGTCCCAGTACAGGAGTGTACATACTCCGAGATCCTATACTTTCCATCAGGTGAGATCCAGTCAAATGCGCTCTAGTTTTAATAAAAAATCAAATAAAAAAAACCCGTTATTTGATATATGAAGGTGACGAAAAAAAAATTAAAATAATAAAATGATTGATGATGCTACTAGTCCATTGTACCATGCCAATGATTCTAATACTATATTCGAGTATTGTGTTTCCGAATTCTGTATTTCTAAGACTCGAGTATGTGCGTACTTCCTAGTCGCATTAGGCTTGCCTGTAAAGATAGACGTAAGTTTCATGGTTAATAAATAAATAAATAAATAAAAGTATTCGAGACAGCCTGACTCGGCACATCACTACTCTAGACTCGCATTAGATTGTAAGTGTTGGCAGCATTGACGATGGCTGACTGATATTGACAGTATCTGACAGAAAAGCATTGTTTTATGTGAATCAATCAAAAGTTCACAATTAATCTTTGCTAATACTGATACAATTGTAAAAAAGACATCAGAAATCAGGATCCATTAATAATCATTCATAGGACATAATCAAAAAACATCTTCAAACTTTTAATTCCTCGAGAAACAAGTTAGTAAATATGAAAATGGATATAGTGAAGAAAATTCAACAATTCATCAGATACTGGCTTCTGAGGTACAGTCTGGTGACCGAAATGTACATGGTGGAGACCTGGGAGAAGGTGGTTTTACGTATCCTTTTATAAAACCTGAAATTTAATCATAAATTTAACATCGACTTGTTTACTTAGATATAAAACCTCGATGATTCATGTTCTGTGATTGATTATTGTTGATAATTCATTGAGGGGCCATTTGAAGTGGATGATAGTCAACTGACTGCCACACCACAAATCAAGTCATCGTTCAAAATATATATGAGCACATGTCTCAATGTAAATAAATATCTCCTTCTCATCATCTCATCATCAGCCTATCTCCGGACATAGGCCTCACCTATGGCACGCCACTGAGCTCGATCTTCAGCTCTTTGTTTCCAACCGCTGCCAGCCAGTTTGCGTATATCATCGCTCCATCTAGCTGGAGGGCGCCCTACACTACGTTTACCGAGCCGTGGTCTCCACTCTAGAACACGTCTACCCCAACGGTTATCGGTTCTACGGCAGATGTGACCAGCCCACTGCCACTTCAGCTTGCTAATCCTTTGAGCTATGTCGATAACTTTGGTTCTCTGACGGATGACTTCATTCCGGATTCGATCCTTCAGAGAGACTCCCAGCATAGCTCTCTCCATAGCTCGCTGAGCGACTTTAAGTTGGACCGTCAGTGTCCACGTCTCAGCT
Source organism: Habrosyne pyritoides (assembly GCA_907165245.1). Lineage (NCBI taxonomy): Eukaryota > Metazoa > Arthropoda > Insecta > Lepidoptera > Drepanidae > Habrosyne > Habrosyne pyritoides. Next base: position 7,526,456 of record OU015610.1, on the reverse strand, counting down.
CCGTAAGTCATAACAGGTAGGACGCACTCGTTAAAGACTTTCGTCTTTAGACATTGGGGTATGGGCGATGAATATCTCCTTCAGTAGTTACATTATAGTTTAAGCAGCTACCCTATTTAACTTCCATTTACACAAGCTCCGTTTGGTAGAGGATCATTGATATGTGCAAAAAGACAATGCATTTTTAACATTAAATAGTATAAACCTGAGTAACTTTTTCTGTTGTCTGTTTGGGAATTGATTTTGAAATAGTTTTCCAAGCAAAAAACAAATAACTAATATATAAAATAAATAACAGATAATTGTACATTAATATATCCTTAACCCATTAAAATCAGATGTCCTGATAACTATTACGTTTGGACTCTTCTGGTACATCAACTACGCAATCATCTTGACTGCTATATCACAATTCCGAGGTTCCACAGCCCTGACACAGCACATATGATGAAGAGAAACACTATTATTATTTTAAGAGTACTTATTAAGAGATTTGGATAAATAATCAGCAGGGTGATAAATGCTCTTGGAATTGCTTAAGCTGATTTTTTGTTACATTAACACCTTAACTCTCACTATATATAGTGAATTTTTGATCTAGCTGTGACGTCCATGCACCAATGTTAACTCATAAGGACCTAAAATAGAAAAGGTTAACATATAATACACACACACATACCAGGGACCGTAAGCAAAATAGCCTGGACAGTCAACACCAAAGCTACTGCACCAAACAATTAACCTATTATGAAATTGCTTTACTTTGAATCCAAAAGAATAACACAATTTTGGTGTAAAATTTACTGTGACACTTGTGAAGTAGCAAATCTCCATAGTTTTCATTTTCAAAATAAATTGCTTTGAAATTAAATATTTTTAGATAAACCTTTAATGTTGTGTTTAAGACCCTTCTATGCATATTGTGATGAAGAAAAGAGTATCTTGTTTTCTTTAATGTGTATTACCAGTGTATTATATAAATATTTTGCAATACATATTTCATTAAAAAGGTGAACATAATTATTTCCGAATAATATTTTGCTTCCATAACCTATTTCTGGCAATCCTTGAATTTTATAAGCATTTGTAATTTGTGAAGATATCATTCCGTTATTATATAAAAGTTATTATTAGCCAAAAACATCATAATTTTTTAACCAGTGTATTATATAAATTTTATACAATATACAGGGTGACGAGTTGGCGATCATATATGATGAAAAAAAATAATATTAAAAATAAATATTAAACTATTTCTAAGAAAACTTAGTGAACAGTACACCCAGAGTCCCGTATTTACCTGCGCAATTCTTGGATACGCGCAGCGCGCTATCAACACAGAATACATAGGTACGTACACTGTACACACGCGCCCCGCGTTCCGCATGGATTGTAACACTATTAAATTAAAAGCACCTGGCTGCCAATGTTTTGTTCATTTGCATTTCATTGAACATTTCAACCTGTTATGTTTTTATTTGATATACAGGATGACTGGTGAGATATCTTCGATACTTATGGAGAGTACTCGGTACTCGATTCTCGTTAAAATGATGTAAAAAAATTTGGTGCTTCATTTTTGGCCAAAATTTCTCTAAAAATAAGTGAAATGTGGATATTACTATATTATATACTCTCTAAACACGCCGCGGTGTTTGTTGTTTAAGGGGACCCGGTGGTCTAGAATTTTCGAATAATCGTTTTTTTTTTTACATATTTCGAAAGTATAGTATTTCAAAAATATACTGTTAAAATTTGGTGACAAAATTCCGAGTATTTCTATATTTAAAACCCATTACAATGTCAGGTAGACGATCGGTGAGTTGGGCTCCATTGTTCGCCAATTGCAGCTGCTCGGGTCCGTATACCTGACTTAGACTATTGTATGAATTTAACGGGAAATATTTTAGTTTTAAAAGTTGTTCAGTTAGTTTAACGTGTTCCTCAGCGACAGCAACATCGAGTGTAATAATATTACAGAAATAATTTTATAATAACATCAATAATTTTATAGTGATATCGAGTGAAATAATTTTATAAAACCAATGGATCGTAAGCAGGGCCAAACTAGTAGCAGAAGATGATGGACGTAATGGGTATTAAAATCGGCCCATACGCCGATCAACTAGCCCGAGATCGTGATGAGCGAAGAATCTATAAGGCTGATCGTCAAAGCACAAGTGACTCCAAAGAGGCAAGAACTGCTCGTAAAAAATCCAAGAGTCAAGAAAATGAAGACTATGAGAGAACAGAGGGAATCCTTTATGGTGCTGGGATCGCCGATTAATCGTAAGTGCATATTTCAATACAATTTCTTGAGAATATAGTTACTTAAAACTTTAAACGCGTTTATCTCGAAACTACTTTTTTTGGTCTACTGAAGGTAAAAAAAAAAAAACGGTTCGACCGATTCGTCTGAAATTTTAACAGGTCATTCTAAATAGTACTGGCTCTCGCCGGGGCTAGAAAAAATATTTTCTGTTGAGTATTTCTATTTCTTTTATTAAAAAAACATTGCAAAAAAAAAGTCGTTTTCAGACTCGTACTTTGAATTACGCACCATTTTGTCAATTTTTTTTTTTTTATTCTAGTCCCCGCCATAACTACACTTATACTGATTAAAAATTCTTCTTATTTTTTAATTTCAGATCAAAGGGAGAGATAAAACCTCCTTCAGCAGCCAGGCCCAGGTTTGAGAGGGGAACTTCAGCGCCACTTTTGGAATTAAAAAAAAAAAAAATTTTTGTGTTTACCATCATTTTTGTATTGTTAATAAGTAATAAAATAAGCCTAAAAAAATTTAAAACCCTTAGTCATTTCTGTCATATCAAAACAAAAAATTAAAAATAGGCTAAATTTTAGGCCGCTAGACCACCGGGTCCCCTTAAGTTGATCTAGTCACGTGCGGCGTGCCGCACGTGACTAGATAGTCCCCCCCCTCACCCCGACTACCTGTTGCATCACCGCATCGACTCATTAGCGTAAGCGCCGTGTGAGTGTGTGACCTGTGACCCGTGATAAGTACCTATCTAGGCTAGATAGTTAAGTATGGCTCATCAATACAAATACGCATAGTAGCTGGACATGGTTCATGCGTATACGCGTGCTAATGATAGTTTGCAAGGTGATCCGTTCGTTTTAAATCGCGTTAAAGACAATATGTGTAAACGTGCCGAACTAGTCAACAGATTAGTGATTACCTAGGTATTTTTGCCTGTCCTAAGCCAGGACTAAAGTATGAAGGGAAAACGGATCATACATGGGGAGATATCTCGATGGTATCGCGCAGGTAAATACGGGACTCTCGGTGTACTGTTTACTAAGAATTAATTTAATATTTATTTTTAATGTTATTTTTTTTCATCATATTATATGATCGCCACTATCACATCCTGAAATATTGAAGGTATCTCACCAGTCACCCTATATATTCTGGACAAACTGATTTTAAGTCTCCATCCTATTGAACTGAAATTCAGCACAAAATAGCAAATTATTAGACAATGTAGGATTAGCTATATGGCGTCACTGTAAATTCAATATGGCGGACGTGACAAGTTAGTTATTTACTAACTCATAAAACACCTCATATCAGGTGTACCTATTGAAAGGGTTTACCAAGCAGTATAAATAACGTAATTCTATGTTTTATGGCTTGAAAAAGCAATTGTTTTAATAAATGAAAAATAAAAAACACTATAAGTTCTGCAATTTTATTTCACATTCAAACTTTTAGATAGCTCACACAATACCCGTTTGTATTACGAAACAATTCTGGTACTTTCAATGACATGTTATGCAAATGCTCCACACCAGAGCTAAACATACTTTTAGATATATCTGTGTTGGCAACACCAGGATCCGAGAGCCATGCCTCCACTTCTTCGTTCAGCGAAGACTCAACTTTATACAGAATTTTGGTCAGAAAACTTGATTGTAACTTGATCTTATCATTCTCAATTCTTTCTCCATTATTCCTTAACACTTGTAACTCCTTATCCATTACCCAGATCAGTAAGTATTGTTTCTTATTAGCAGACATGGTACATTCTAACACGATCTTACACATAACTGTATATTGGAAGCCAAGATTAAACTCTTTAGTAATACTTTCTATTGTATAAACAAAATCATTCATATGCACATTTTCAATTGAACTTTTGTGTGCAAAAACAGACTTTTCAGCGGAGTCCACATGTATTTTGACTTCGGAATTGAACAATTTCACTGTATCTTTAATTTTGAGGCCCAACCAAGCTAAACATCTATTGCAATGGTACACTTCTCTTGTAGAATTAAATTTGTTCGTCTTATCAGATAGAACACTATTTTTGACAACAAAATATGTCAATCTGTAGAGAAAATCGTGTTTATTTTGTGTAACACTAGTATTTGTTTCAGAACCATGACCATGTCCGTGGCAAAACCATTCAGACATGTCAATATTGGCCGATGGCAACTCCAAAATCCTCTCAAACTTGATAACAGCCTCAGTTATAGTATTTGAACAGTTAGCACATGAAATTTTAACATCATCATTGACTTTTAGATTAATTTTTAATTGATTCAGCTTGGTTGTACTCTGTACATTATTAGTTGATAAGAGTTCTTTATAAAAATTACCTCCATCATTGGGTTCAGTCAGAATCCTAAATGATATGGTGTTCTTATCAATTTTCAAACAAGACATGGAGTTTGGTATAATTTTGCAGAATTCTTGTATTGGTATAGTTGATGACACTTCCGAATCATCATCCGAGTAACAGTCCGAGAGACTTTCGATAGACGACAAGCTGTCTCGACGCTTCAATCTGTAATTTTCATCATTGTAATAATTCAATACTATACAATTGGCTTGTATACTAATTTTCAAGTTACAATTCTTATTAAAATCTATGCCTGTTGTGATATAAACATTGCAACTTCTCAATCTGGAGCGCAACTCCATAAAAATACTTTTTATCAACATTTTCACTTTTATATAAAATCCTTTTTTTAATTTTATACCTTATTACACTACAATAAGTACTTTTACTTATCAATAAACTCTGTATTGTGCTTAATTCTCTGCACGTGACCGTTTGTTTCATAGATATTGAATATATTGTCCATCTCTCTTATGGTGAAAGGTAAAGAGGCTTTTTTGTAGTAATCACTCATCATTTCAATATTATCGATGACAGTGTCGAGTAAGTGTGACTTCTCTGCATAGATGCCGGGTGCTTCGTGTCTCAGATACGTGAAGTGTATGTGGAGATGGTAGAAAGACGGTTGGTAATGCAGATAAACGCGAAGCTGGCTGCCTGAAACGTTGTACTTCTCAAGTATTTTTTTCTGGAATTTAAAAACATTTTCATTTGGATAATTTGTGAAATCTGTTAATTTTAAAAATAATAAGCCATCACAGGCATTTATGAATGGGACTAACGCTGGCTCGGAAGGTCGCTTTCACTGAGAAGAGAGAGCAATAAACTGAGTAATAATTCTTTTCAAAATATGAATTTATCCATTAATGTGTCCTGCAAGAGCGAGTGCTACAACCAAACATTGTCGTCATTAAAATGATTGTTTATGTTGTTGATATAACTATCACCGGTGACCTGTACTACAGGTTCTTAAACCTATCTCAGGCACCAGTCTCTCACAAAACAGGTTTTCAGAATTTTTTGTAAGTTAGTTTTAGTTTAGTCGTAGATCATAAGAAACCTATTGCTAGAGAGAATAAATAAATATATTATTATTATAGATATTTATAAATAGAACTATGATAAAAATAAGTCAAGCTGTTTGGCAGATTTAGAATTGTTTTTTTTGCTGTCAATTACAGTACCATAAATCATTTAATAATGTGTAATAATATGGCCATATAAGTATGTTAGAGAAATAAAAACTTTATTATTTTAATAATAAAGGTGCATATTGATAAAATAAATTCATTGTATGATGATGCAATAAAACCTGTCATACAGAGCATTATAGATTTTAGTTTTATTAGTTTTTTGGACTAGTTAGTCGGCCTCTATTATTTACGTGAGGTCGAATAGGGCCTTCAGCAAAATCCCATCATCCAAATGTCACGTAGTTTTTAATTAAAAAAAATAATATAAAGGTAGTATGTAGATACGTCTAATGACCGTCATTCAAGATTACCAAATGACGTCATGTTTCCAAAAAAAAAAAAAATTATGCACAACAAATTTTTTTTTGAAGTGAAGTTTCTTTAGCGGCGTTGAGCACTTTTCTTGGGATGGGTATAAAATATTAAACTCGCGTCAGGACACGTGCCCTGATCGAAAAGTCGTAAGTCGGTAATATTTTTTACAACAACGTTAATATTCAAGTTTTCACTTCTGCCAGCACTCTCGGTGCAACCCATTGTTTTTTACAGATTAAAGTAATATTTCATACCTTTCCCTCGTCGCGTATCCTCTTCAGCAGAGGCAAATGGCTTCCATCCAAATCCCTCAGAGACTTAATCCCTTTCTGTCTAACAATTGCTAACAGATACAGAGTTTCTTTGGTAACACCATCCCACTTTAAGTCAGGTAACAGTACAAATCCCTCCTTCTCACACTTATTGTTGTGAACAACTCTGTCCTGCTCACTCTTACCCTCTAAGATGTTGTACACCCACTGGAATTCAAGTTCATAATAATTAGTAGAGTAGGTATTACAAACTTAATAGGAACTAATTAATTTATATTATAATTAAAAGGTATTGAGCAATACCCCATTCTAGTCTTTACCCCTTACTATGCAGGTTTGATTCCCAACCATACAGTTTCTATATCTAGATATTAATTTGAAATTGTCAACATTAGTTTTGTAAAGAATGATTCCTTTTCTACTATAACTAGCTGTCCCCCACGGTTTCACTTATATTCCTGAAGATGTTACTGTTTCCAAGGATAAAAGTAGCCTATATGTTGTTCTAGGACATACTCTAGCTATATGCCAAGCTTCGTCCAACCATTTGTTAGTTTTTTTATTTAAAGAGTAACAAAGATACATCCATACTCACAAACTTTCACATTTATAATTTTAGTAAGAAATAAGTAATACAAGCCCACATGGTACAGAGACTTAATGATAAAAGTATACTATGTCCATATCTTAGTACCATGATGCCCCTGTAACAATTCTTATCAGAAGCTGATTAATAATTTCAGTGAAAACACAAACCCGCAGATAGACTCTTTTATGAAACCCTATAATGGCGTCTAATGCCTCTATACTTTAAAGCACACATTTCCACATCAAGAAGTCAGTATGCTTAACAATTGACTTAACAAGCATATGAGAATCATATCTTGTTTCAGATGTAATGCTGGATGCATTTTTTTTTTGTTTTTTTTTTATATCCTGCTGAGCACAGCGATCTATTTCTCACATTTAGCTGCAAGTGTCGTTGACCCAGACTGGGTATGACATTTGGCAAGGAGGAGAATCTATTGACCTCACTCACTATATTATGAGGAATCGGTATTGGAAGGTTGGAACACTATATTATGTTAGCTATTGTAAGAAATATGAACTAACCTGTAAATTAAACTGATCCTTCAGTAGATGAGGCAGTGTCAGTTTCTCGTAGAGTTCAGGGGTCTCAAGCACAATATGGACTTGCTGATGGCAAAACTTGGCTATGTGCTTCTCTGTAGCAGGATATATTATTGTTGTCTTCACACCTGCGGGTAAAATGAAAGAGCAATCTTATTAAATGTTTGCTTTCAGAAGAATACCCAATCAATATGAGTCATTTTTATTGTATTAAGCACAAAGAGTTTCTGCGGCCCGACACAACATTTGCAGAGTTACGTAGAACGGTTGAAACCCTTTGATGACTAATCAGAATTGAATGAAAAGAATGGAAAATGAACCTTGAATTTGGAAAGTTACGTGCATAACATATGTAATTACCGCTCAATGACGATGGTGGGAAACACTCGTAGTTCCCGTAGATATCGTTCTGGAAGAAAGTACGAAGCTCGGTGTCTACTGAGAAGTAACCATTGCTGCCCAATTCATCGTCTTTGAAAGCATTCTTTTCCAAAATAACTAAAGCCACGCCACTTTTATCTATGAATTTACCCTGAACGCAAACTGTTTTCCTATTCGTATTGTTGCTTAATATCTTCTCAACGACGAAATCTATCAATCGTAACTGAATATCTTTCACTTTGTCTTCATTTCCGTTATTAAATTTTATTTTTTTACCACGGGGTTCATCTTTATCGTCTTTTTGGCGATTGTCTTCGGACATTTTGGTTTTTTTTTTCTAGAAATTGTGTCAGTGCTGCCGGTTTACTAATTCAATTTAAAGAGACTGTTTGGCGGAATCTACCAAATGTCGAGATTTTCGTTTTATTAAATTTAAATCGTGTAGTTTTGAGTTCATTTTCACATATTATCTCACTCAAATATCAATGGAATGCTGAATAACTCGATTTGCATGACAGAGATGAACCTGAAAACGTATTAAACATTTTACAGATTAATTGATACGGCTACAACATAAATATCCCTCGTTTAAAAATAAATGAGATAAGAACCAAACTCTGTAACAGAATAGATCATAATTCTCTTATGCAGATGATACTGCCATAGAGTTTACGGCTAAATCTTGGGGTGACGTTCGGGCGAAGGTACAGAGGGGCTTATCTATAGTTTCAAATGGCTTGACGACAATCTGCTAACGTTAAACATCTCAAAAACTAATTATATGTATCTGTTTCACTCCCAATATTGCCTCCCAGCCTGGAGATGGTTATTGCGTCAAAATTCATAGTTGCTCGTTTACAAAAGATGACTTGTACAAAATACCTAGGTATAATGGTAGACCAGAGACTATGCTGGCATTCTCATATTGAAGTAACTATGAACAGAATTAGGAAACTGAAATGGTTATTTAAGTCATTGAGGCACGTGATGGAGACCATTCTTTTAAATACATTTTGCTATGTTGCATTGCTATGCTTTGTTGCTATTGCACAATCAATTATTAACTATTAGATCACAGTGTGGGGAGGTGCGAACAAGACCAGTTTCCTAAACGTCGAACGAGCGCAAAGATCTCTCATTAAAGTCATTGATGTACTCAAAGCCCTATAGGTTTCCTACAGATTCCACATTGTTTGATTGTACAAGATCAGCGGCATTTTGTCAGTGAGAAAACTGTACATTATTAATTTAATACTCAGATATCATAAATTACTGCAGGTCGATCAGGCTAAGGCAAATAAGCGAAGAAAGGTCAATTTTGTAACATTGTATCCTATTCGCACTGCTTTTGATAGTCGTCAGTTTGATAACCAGTCCGCTTATCTTTACAATAAAATTAATAGTGTACATGATATCTATCCTATGCAACTAAACAAATGTAAAAAAGTTGTGCCTGTTTGCTTAAAATTAAAAACATATGAGGATGTTGAAAATCTACTTATTAGAATAACATGAACTGAATGGAAAGGTGTAATCGCACAAATACACAGCCCTAAATAGGCAATCACACATAAACATGCACCAAACCTACATATATAATATACACACACATCAACACACATGAAGACACGCACACTCTAACTAACCTTTAATAATCTTAATTTGTTCTATTATAGACTGTAAAATATATAATAATAAGTGAAATATTTGCGAGTCATTTCCAACACAAGTATCTCTGATTACTTACTGGGAAGTCTCGGCGTAAATCTTGTTAAAATGATTTCTGAAATAAAGCTATTTTTATTTAATTTTAATTAAAAGTACAGTGTCCCTGTCGAATATGAATAAACTTTATCATCGACTCGATTCTTTTAATATCACTCGAATCGCTTGAGTAAAAAGACTAGTGTAGAGGAACTCGATCGATACGGCCCATCACTCACCCCTTTTGTCGAAAATCTACAAGTAACGATCTCGCAGTGGAGTTTTTTGTCTCAATTAAATGTGATGGATTGTCTTTATAATATTGAATTGTACCAAAGCTTGTCGAAAACTGCAATATTGTGAAGGAGTGTACACATGGAAGGAATGAAATCGTTGAATTGAAAAGAATATCAAAATGGATCTAACCTATGATGTACGTTATATCTTTCTATCTTTTGCATGTATTTTTATTTATTAAAACAAGCTTATTCCGATTGCAATGTATTTAGACTTTTATTTATGTTTTTTAATTATGTTAAATAAATACTGTTTTGTTACCTACAACGTCTGTTATATCATCGGCGTCGGAAGGGCGTACCCAATAAATCAATAACGTAGGTACCTACAAAAGCTTCAGATAAGTGGTCAAAAAACTCAGGAAAACAATTAATTTACCTATATTACATAATGTTTTTCTGAAATAACTAATCATTTACGTTTTAGGTCATAATTTTAATGACTTACCTACCTTTAATAATGTTTTAAACCACCTGCGCTCCGCGGCGCCATATGCACCGGCATTTTTGTAAGGGGTGAAAAGTAGTACATCCGGATCATACATAATAATGCCTTTGCAAATATTCGCTTAGTTCTTACAATGTTCATCTATGTCAACCTAAACTAGTTATTAATTAATTAATCACTTAATTCATAAGCAATAAAGTGCATCTGAAAAATTGGATAGAACGGCAGCCATTTTGTTAAAATTCGGGTCCTGAATTGATTGGGATATCTTTGACAAAATTGCCGGAAATGTTAAAATATTTCTTCTGTTTGTGTGTATTTGAACTGAACTACTCTTAAACGGCTGGACAGATTAATATGAAATTTCGTGTGCGTTCGAGTCCGGGGATTAATTAAATTCATAATTGGACCCGGTAGGTGGCGCTGTGGTTAAGCTAATTTTAGCTCATAATACCAACTACCGGGCAGAACGACGTCTGCCGAGTTAGCTACTAACCCTTTGCAATACTATAATATATTTTTTTTCTAATTTAAACAACCCTACAAACCTTTACGCAGACATATGATCAAATATGTAGTACTAATACACAAGCCTCGCGTGAGCTTACGTTATGTTGTCACCGTGCTTTAAGTTACGGCTTCCTAGAAAAACGGTACATTGAGGCCGTAAAAACGCCCGACATATTTACAAGACGGCCGATGGATGCACGTGGATAGTTTCATACCGCTACCTACTATAGTGATTTATTTGCGTTATCAAAATTCATAGTTGCTCGTTTACAAAAGATGACTTGTACAAAATACCTAGGTATAATGGTAGACCAGAGACTATGCTGGCATTCTCATATTGAAGTAACTATGAACAGAATTAGGAAACTGAAATGGTTATTTAAGTCATTGAGGCACGTGATGGAGACCATTCTTTTAAATACATTTTGCTATGTTGCATTGCTATGCTTTGTTGCTATTGCACAATCAATTATTAACTATTAGATCACAGTGTGGGGAGGTGCGAACAAGACCAGTTTCCTAAACGTCGAACGAGCGCAAAGATCTCTCATTAAAGTCATTGATGTACTCAAAGCCCTATAGGTTTCCTACAGATTCCACATTGTTTGATTGTACAAGATCAGCGGCATTTTGTCAGTGAGAAAACTGTACATTATTAATTTAATACTCAGATATCATAAATTACTGCAGGTCGATCAGGCTAAGGCAAATAAGCGAAGAAAGGTCAATTTTGTAACATTGTATCCTATTCGCACTGCTTTTGATAGTCGTCAGTTTGATAACCAGTCCGCTTATCTTTACAATAAAATTAATAGTGTACATGATATCTATCCTATGCAACTAAACAAATGTAAAAAAGTTGTGCCTGTTTGCTTAAAATTAAAAACATATGAGGATGTTGAAAATCTACTTATTAGAATAACATGAACTGAATGGAAAGGTGTAATCGCACAAATACACAGCCCTAAATAGGCAATCACACATAAACATGCACCAAACCTACATATATAATATACACACACATCAACACACATGAAGACACGCACACTCTAACTAACCTTTAATAATCTTAATTTGTTCTATTATAGACTGTAAAATATATAATAATAAGTGAAATATTTGCGAGTCATTTCCAACACAAGTATCTCTGATTACTTACTGGGAAGTCTCGGCGTAAATCTTGTTAAAATGATTTCTGAAATAAAGCTATTTTTATTTAATTTTAATTAAAAGTACAGTGTCCCTGTCGAATATGAATAAACTTTATCATCGACTCGATTCTTTTAATATCACTCGAATCGCTTGAGTAAAAAGACTAGTGTAGAGGAACTCGATCGATACGGCCCATCACTCACCCCTTTTGTCGAAAATCTACAAGTAACGATCTCGCAGTGGAGTTTTTTGTCTCAATTAAATGTGATGGATTGTCTTTATAATATTGAATTGTACCAAAGCTTGTCGAAAACTGCAATATTGTGAAGGAGTGTACACATGGAAGGAATGAAATCGTTGAATTGAAAAGAATATCAAAATGGATCTAACCTATGATGTACGTTATATCTTTCTATCTTTTGCATGTATTTTTATTTATTAAAACAAGCTTATTCCGATTGCAATGTATTTAGACTTTTATTTATGTTTTTTAATTATGTTAAATAAATACTGTTTTGTTACCTACAACGTCTGTTATATCATCGGCGTCGGAAGGGCGTACCCAATAAATCAATAACGTAGGTACCTACAAAAGCTTCAGATAAGTGGTCAAAAAACTCAGGAAAACAATTAATTTACCTATATTACATAATGTTTTTCTGAAATAACTAATCATTTACGTTTTAGGTCATAATTTTAATGACTTACCTACCTTTAATAATGTTTTAAACCACCTGCGCTCCGCGGCGCCATATGCACCGGCATTTTTGTAAGGGGTGAAAAGTAGTACATCCGGATCATACATAATAATGCCTTTGCAAATATTCGCTTAGTTCTTACAATGTTCATCTATGTCAACCTAAACTAGTTATTAATTAATTAATCACTTAATTCATAAGCAATAAAGTGCATCTGAAAAATTGGATAGAACGGCAGCCATTTTGTTAAAATTCGGGTCCTGAATTGATTGGGATATCTTTGACAAAATTGCCGGAAATGTTAAAATATTTCTTCTGTTTGTGTGTATTTGAACTGAACTACTCTTAAACGGCTGGACAGATTAATATGAAATTTCGTGTGCGTTCGAGTCCGGGGATTAATTAAATTCATAATTGGACCCGGTAGGTGGCGCTGTGGTTAAGCTAATTTTAGCTCATAATACCAACTACCGGGCAGAACGACGTCTGCCGAGTTAGCTACTAACCCTTTGCAATACTATAATATATTTTTTTTCTAATTTAAACAACCCTACAAACCTTTACGCAGACATATGATCAAATATGTAGTACTAATACACAAGCCTCGCGTGAGCTTACGTTATGTTGTCACCGTGCTTTAAGTTACGGCTTCCTAGAAAAACGGTACATTGAGGCCGTAAAAACGCCCGACATATTTACAAGACGGCCGATGGATGCACGTGGATAGTTTCATACCGCTACCTACTATAGTGATTTATTTGCGTTATTAAAAAAAAACATTTGATTTTTTTTCGTTTTTCGTTTTTTAGTGAGTGCTTAATTTTAGTGTAGTGCATTAAGTGTTGTTGAATGGATCGCCTTATTAGTTTCCTAAAATTCCTGCAAGTGGACGCATGATGGATATCTGAACATATTTTGACAGAAAAAAACTATGTAAAAGTGTAGTAGTGGAAGTAGATACCAACAACAAATACAAAAATATGCAGCATAATTCTTCAGTGTAATAAATCGAAAACTTATAGAAACATTAAAAATTTAAATAACTTTGGTCCCATTCTTTTCACATAATATAAGTATATTGTTTCTATTTTTCTAGGTGCTGGTCCACGTATTTAAGTATTTAACAAAACTCGATAGACTGTCTGCAAGTGAAACATGTCATTTATGGCATGAAATTGCAAATAATGCATTTTTTCTAAAAAAAAAAGAAATCCTATTACATAACGTGATAATTAACCATTACACATTACCATCACCATTAGACACATTTGCGGAGTCGCCGCTTCCATACTCACAATATTACCTCTGTGATATAGAAATAACAGACGAGCTTAGAGACTTTTGGGACAAAAAGGGAGCTTCTGTCCGAAAATTGACTATAGAACGCTGTTATATAAATGAAGAGGACTTTTTGTACATGCTGCAGCAATGTAAAAAATTAGAATCAATACATATTGCGCAGGGCCATCTAGATTTAAATTGCGGTGGCCGCAAGCTTTTTACGGGACTAAAAGAGGGTGATTTACCTAATATGAAATCTATAGTTCTCTCATGCAATATGATATTGTCAGATTATATTTTTTCTAAATTTATGTATGCATCGCCTGCTTTGGAAGAACTAAACATATTTGCCAGCTTTAGTGACATCGTCTATCAAGATCATTACCCCAGGGGGAACTTTGATAATCCAGCACAAAACGTATTGACATTTAAGTACTTATTACATATGCTTAAAACTAGAGCAAACAAAATTAAATCAATAAAGCTTCCGAACACACTATTCAATACCGCAGCATTGCGTGCTTTCTCTGAAATCAAAGGCCTTAAACTAGAGATATTATGGTTGCGTTTTGCCACTGAGAGGATTAATTTAAAGCCACTTACTAAACATCAGGTTTGTTTAAAACAACTTACTCTAGCTGCTTCCTTGCATATTTATGACGAGACAATTATTGACATATGTAAAAATCTAGTCAATTTGGAGTTACTGAATATAAAAGGGTGTAACAAAGTCACCGATATTGGAATGTCAGCGCTACAGAACTTGAAGAAATTAAAAGCTGTAAACATCTCACGGTGTGACAGGATAACTATAGATGGCATCACTGCTGGAATTTGTGCTGCGGTCAATCCAGTTATGGAAGAGTTAAATACTGGATATTTAAATTTAGATCAACACGCAATTATAAAAATTGCAGAGAGGCTTCCAAACTTGCGAAAGTGGGGTTTGCAGGGATGCCGTAAAGGTGTTACTGACTTGTCTTTACAGTATGTTTTCAAATGTCAGGTTCTGCGTAACCTTAATCTTAGTTACTGTGTGGTGACCGATCATGGATTAACTGGCATGAAAATAGAACCTTGTGAAGATAATGAAGGTGGTGAAATCAATATGGACAATACCCATCAATCACCGAGGAGAATTAAATCTGATGACAAAGTTATATTTGTTGCTGAACATATTTTTGGCGTAATATATTGTGGAAAACAAGTACTGGATAGTGGCTCCTCTCTATCACATTTAAAGTGTCTCAGAGATATTAATCTATCTAATTGTGATAAAATAACAGATGTAAGCTTGGCTCATGCATTCCATCTTAAAGAACTAAACGAATTGAAATTAGACTATTGTGCGCGCTTAACACCAAAAGGATTAGAATGTCTTGCAAAAAATTGTCCATCTCTTGTAGATATCAGTGTGATTGACTGTAAGAATCTTTACGATAGCAAAATAAAAGAAGCTGTTAAATCCTTAAGGTTTCTTAAGCGACTAGAAGTGAGCAGTTTATATCTTGGGGTACGAGGACCCAACGAACTCTCTTTTGTTGAGTGCCCTTGAATTCATGTACTCCGTATTGTCTCAAGTTAATTACATTATTTGGGCTCGACCATTAATAAATGAAAGACCATAAAACATGTAAAATTTTAATTTAATTGATTTTGTAACAAATTAGATTTTTTCAGACCTTTCGGAAGTTGATTTTTAAGGTGACAAGGCGCTTCATTGTAAGCCGTCACTGCCGCCTATTAACGCTTGCAACACCGGGGCATGGATTACAAAATTTTCTAATGGTAGTTTGAAATGTTATTCTATACAACGTGTTACAAAATACCCCGCAAAAATATAATTCATTATCAAAGCCAACAACCCTAGTAAGCTGTCATGTCAGGGAACCAGATTATTTAACAAAAAGAACTACGTACCTATTTTACCTAATAATTATCTATTTTAATAGTTTTTCGGGTTATTTATTTTTTTGGGGTATGTTATACATGGTTACTACGGTTCTTAAATATTGTGAATGAACTCGTTATTAGGCCCCATTTAACCTCCTTTCGACTTTACGGGTAGTTTTGTAACACTCTGTATACATGCCACAAAATAAATTGTTGTATAACAATAAGTTAATATTAGTTTTTGGTTGATTGTCATTTTCACATTCACTGTTGAAGCCCAAATAAGTAAATGCTGTTAAAAAAAGATTATCATAGATTTCGTCGATACGAGCCAAGTTTATAATCTATATACATGTAATATATAATGTAATATTACCATCATAGGATAGTTCTCTGCGAAATATAATATTTGATATTCCTTTGTAATATGTAAAACTTGTATTTTTTTTCAAATAGCATGAGTTGAGTGACTCGTGGTGTTTCATAAGATTTCTCAATGGTTTATGTTTATTTCGATATAATAAAGGAATACCGTAACAGAGCAAGGTCTAGCTTTTTGTGTAGTAGCTCAGAGTAATCAAGTATAGATTGGGATCAAAAGATATGGGTAAAAAACCATCAAATGTCACAACTCATCCTATGTGAAAAGTTTGTATTAAACTTTGTTTGTATCACGTTGTTTTGCATAAATATTAAATCGGTTTGTGTACGCTTAGAAAACTCAAAAATTTGTGCAATCTACATCTTGTCAAGATGTAAGACAACCGATTTCAAATGTTGTCTTCATTTATACAATATTTTCTTCTAATCAATCAAACATCTAAACGACTGGACTGATTTTGATATTTTCTGTGTGTTTGAATGGGTCTGGATAGTTTAGTTCGATTTACAATTCGACCCCGTAGGTGACGCTGCGATCGATGGCTATGTTTTTTTTACGAATATGTACTTAATAGGTCTGGTTAGTTCTTAGCTATAGTTATAAAAAATTGTTTGGATCTAGGATCCGGTAGGTGGCGCTGTACTGTTATTTTCAGTTCCACCACCTAGTTTGAATAAAAATTTGAAAAATTAAGTGAAAACCAAAGAAGGTCCGAAGTTGAGCCAAGTCTGAATAAGGAATTTATTAAGCTGATATTAAGTCTTACTATTAAGTATTATACACGCGAATGTTTGTGAGGTTCATGTATATTTGCTACTCTAACACGCAAAAGCTAACGAATGATTTTACTGAAACTTGGCACATAGATCGAGCATGCCCAGGTATATCATATAGGATCTTTTTACCCCGTGAAATGTTTTTACAACGCCGGGGACAGTCCGTATTAAAATATTTCTTAATTAAGTAAAATATCAATTATTTGAGTACTTATTTATTAATATTTTGAAGTTAAACTTCTTTTGGCGCGTTAGGGAAAAAATTATGAGTGATTTTTTTAACAGCGTGCGCATTTGTGAATAAAAGTATTTTTATATTTTTTTTAAGTTTTTTTTTTGTTTCGTTAAGTTTAATTGAGGTATGTTTAATTTGTTGACTCATTATTGTTTATAAATATTTACTTTTTTTTTATAAATATACAATTTATTTTGATTATTTTTGATGTTAAAATTTTATTTTTCTTTGTACTTATTCATGCAAGTGGCGATTAAATATTTCTTAATTAAGTAAAATATCAATTATTTGAGTACTTATTTATTAATATTTTGAAGTTAAACTTCTTTTGGCGCGTTAGGGAAAAAATTATGAGTGATTTTTTTAACAGCGTGCGCATTTGTGAATAAAAGTATTTTTATATTTTTTTTAAGTTTTTTTTTTGTTTCGTTAAGTTTAATTGAGGTATGTTTAATTTGTTGACTCATTATTGTTTATAAATATTTACTTTTTTTTTATAAATATACAATTTATTTTGATTATTTTTGATGTTAAAATTTTATTTTTCTTTGTACTTATTCATGCAAGTGGCGATTTTTTGCTAAGCGTTTGCCATTTTATTTTTTTAAGTACATTTATAGCTGAAGCTAATTGCGTTATTTATTTTTAATTATTATTAGATATTATGTATATATACTAATTTTTTTTGGTTTTATTTTGTATACAGTATTAATTTTATACACTTGTTTATGTCACTATTGAGTGTTTATTATATTTTAACATTTAGTTTGTTGTTATAATTTATTTTATTTTATAAAAGTGACTTGATTTATTTTTGGTTTATTACACTAAAGAAATATTACTTATTACGTGCGGATACAAAGTACAAATACACGGTTTTTTTTTTACTTTTTAAGAAATATCACTTCTTACGTGCGTATAAAATATACAAATTCACGGTTTTTTTAACCTGTTTCTTATGTTAATCTACTGGAAATTATAAAACCATTCCAGTGATTTCCATTGCGATGTTAAAACCAAAACAATCATACATATCGTATCTCACGTCTCTACAACACTAATTCCACTCTACTACAAAAGTACAGATTGGATTTATATATAAAATAAAAAAAAACTAAAAAACACGCTTTTATAAAAAATCCAATCAAATTTATTTCTATTTTTAGTTGAATTTTCTATATAAAGCGTGTTTTTTAGTTTTTTTTAAACTATTGTTTATTTTGAATTTTTTTGTTAAACCGCTATACCTGATCATCCTAGTAAGGATAACGGGTTAAACTATTTAGAATATTGAATTGTCATCGGTCCTTTACAAGTATGCCAAATTTCGAGTTAATTCGACGTCTTGAAGGGGGTCAAAATCATGTTCAAAGATTCCGTTACATACTAACATACGTCTGAAGCTAATAAAAGCGTATTAAAAAACAAACGTAAGCTCACCCGAAGCGTCTTTAGAATACCCACGTGTACGTCTGCATATTTTTTTGAATTCTGATACATAACCAATTTACACGATACGATGTAAGATTATACAAACAAAATATCTAATCACTAATTCCGCTGGATCTGCTCTGTCAAGTCCCAAACAAGGAAACAAACAACAAATTTATTAAAATTTTCGTACGGTCCTCCCTGGCTAGAATGCCATCTCTAACATACATACATTTATTGTATTTATGTGCTATATAATGAAAATAATTTAGTTCTGTATATAGAACACTGTGCCACGCGACTTTCTCCCCGCGAATCAACATGAAAAATATAAAATATTTTTATTCAAATAGGCGTTTACAAGTACTTATGAATAGGCTGACTCTAATACCGGTTCGGAAGGTTGTTTTTTACTGAGAAGAGCCGGCAGTAAACTCAGTAATTACTCTTTTAAAAAACGAAATTAGATTTATGGAGGAGCGAGGTATGAGACTCTTCCATTTAAAAGGGAAGATCTTCCGCCAGGCTAGGTGATCATGCCTGGGGACCGTGGTACGACTTTGTTTTTTTTTTTTTTTTTTTTTTTTTTTTAAATGACGAAGGTGTTAGCCTCAGATGGCTCTGACACCCTTACGCGGACAATAACGGTGAGCGCTTAGGGCTCTCAACCGAAATACAAAAAGTTTTTAAGCAACAGCACACTGAGGGTGCCCCCTGTGGGGCTCGAACCTCGGGCTCAGAGCGTTGCGTGGGGGGCCTTTTTTAAATCAAAGACTTTACTTTATCTGATTATTAGTGGTTCTTTATTTCAAAACAATAAAACAAAAAACTCTACAATGAACTTATTAAGGAGAGCGCGGTTTCTTACGTCCACGCCGGCGAGGACGGTAGCGAGGCTCGACTATTGATGTTGGATGCTTGTATATATATCAAATCCTGAGAGAATCTTGATAGTGCGATGTAGGATTCTCGCTTGTTTCTACTCGTTCGTAGATGTCGCCCCATCACTGTAGTGCGGGCGGTGAAGTATTTGTAGGCGCGTTCATAGATGTCGCCACAGATTTATTACATAATTTATTTAGTCTCACTGACAATACCTGTGTGCTATCGCAAAAGTGAACAATCATATTATGAATGTCTAATTTAAAAATAAAAATACAAACCAACTAAAGCTGACCACAATTCCCCACAAGCAGCACCTGTTCACAAATATGACGCATGTGGCAGACGTCGACCTCCTCGCCATATTGTAGGGAAGTGAGCGACCCGCCACACGACATGCTCTCAGTATTCTTTCTAACTAAATAATAATATTATTTTCAATAGGTCAAACATAACAAACCTTATTAGTAGTCGCCTAGTGATCGAAATTCAACCTTAATACTCAATTTTTTTTTTAAGTTTAAACTTTTATATAGCCTCTATACCTGCCTGTATGTAAAAGTTCTCTATACTTATTATATATAGAACTTTTTTTACATTTTGTGTGTTGACATTGGCTGTTGTATGTACGTAAACTATATACGTTGTATAATATGTGTGTCAAACGCATGTCAGTGTGTGATGTTTTTTTTTATTAATATATGCATTTCTAATGCATTATTATATCAAAATATTAGCTTTCTGCTCCTCCATATAAACTTAAAATAAATATTGTGGGACATTCTTTACACAGAAAATACACACTTGTTCATGCAAACAAATGTTTGTTCAGGGTGGGAATCTAACCCGCGACCTGCGACATGGCAGTCAGGGTCCCTGACCACCAACCCAACTGGCCTGCCAATATAAACATAAATTTTGCCAAAATTTCATTCTCCACTGCCAGCCTGTACAAAGTCTTTGTTTCACTTAATATGATTAATTATTTAACTTTCCATACTCTGTCACTGAAACCGCCATCTATTAGCTGAATAGCAATTAATCCAAACGTTATTCCAGTTAAGTTCGTCCCATTTCAACTGTTGCATTTCTGAAACGACTGACTATCTCATCAGAGGTGATGGGCGTAAAGACATATTTAAATTTAAAACATAGTTAGGTCATAAAGACAGTTGACTGTTTCCAAGATTTTGCCAGAAACATAACGAGGTTTTCGTCTACTGTAGTAATGAAAGTACCAACAACACATACAGAATAAACTATATGTAAATAATAATACGAGTGAAACAAATCAATAACTTGATTGTCTTATTGATATAAGAAAAATATTAATAACTTGTATCGTATTCTTTTCGCATAATATATGTAACACAAGTGTTTCTATTTTTATAGGTGCTGGTCCGCATATTTAAGTATTTACCAAAATATGATAGAGTGTCTGCAAGTGAAACCTGCCGCTCTTGGTTTGAAGCTGCCAATGATTATTATTTTCGGAAAAATAAAGTGGTTAACTTTCACAGGAACGTATTAAATGATCAGACATTGTCACCGCTACAAGCATTTGAGGACACATATGTTCCATACGCAAACTATTATTTCCGTGATGTTGACATAACAGATGCATTTAATAATTTATGGAACAAAAAGGGAAGTGTTATCCGCTCGTTGCATCTAGAAAATTGTACAATACGTGGACCTGAACTCGTTTACATATTGCAGAAATGTCAAAATATAGAAAGTCTTAGTATCACATATGGCCCTATAGACTTTGATGATCCACAGCTTGGTGATAGCCTATTAGATAATAGTCTACCAGAATTAAAATCATTATGCTTCATGAGAGCTGTTGGTTTGTCGGACGGCCTGCTTGCTAGATTACTATCTGCAGCCACTAGATTGGTACATTTGGATTTTTCTGATTGCGATGTAACTAGTGATCGAAATTTTCTGAGGGCATATTATTACCCTATGGATCGTCCTCATACTCCATCATTCAGGACACTGACATATTATTACGTATTTCGATTAATTAAATCTAAAGCAAAGCATATAAATTCCTTAAAATTCGGGGATAAAAAACTTGGGAATTCAGATTTGGGGTATTTGATGTCGAATGAAGAGCTCAAATTAGTGAATCTGAACATATCACATTTATCAGACACGATTATGTTGAAGCCACCCACTATTGTTTATAACCATCTGATTTTGAGAGAGCTCGCTCTGAGTTATTGCTGCAATGTTAACGATAGATTACTCAATGCTATCAGTGGAAAGATAGTTAACTTGGAGCATTTAGATATTTCAGGATGCATGAATATAAGAGATTTGGGACTTATAGCGGTAGCAAACTTGAAGAAATTAAAATCACTCAATGTCAAATTCTGCAAACGTATAACTCAGGAAGGGCTCCTCAGGGGGATTTGTGCTCATCGTAACGTTACTTTGGAAGGTCTAGCTATTTCATGTATACGTATAGATGAAAATGGAGTGATCAAAATTTCGGACAGGCTTCCAAACTTGCGACATTTCATTTTGCACGGTTGTAATGCTGGTGTTACTGACGCCACTTTACCATTTATTATAAAAAATCAGCCACTCTTGGAAATACTTGATATTAGTTCCTGTGAAAGGGTGACCGATGTTGGATTAACTGGGGTGAAAATAGTGAAGCCAAGTGAATATTATGAAGATGATGATGATGATGATCGCAATATGTCCAATCTCTACCGGGCACCGAAACGAATAAAATTTGATAATAGAAAAATTTATGTTGGCGAAGACAAAATTGGTGTAACATTTTGTGCAAAACAAATATTGGTTAGTGGCTATACTTTGTCACATTTGAAGCATCTTACGAATCTAAATATCCGTAGTTGCGATATAACAGATTTAAGCCTGGCTCATGCGTTCCGTATGGTAGAACTACGGGTATTGAACATAAGCTGTCCAAAATTAACAAGAACAGGCTTACAATATCTAGTAGAAGGTTGTCCTTCTCTCGAATACTTAAGCGTTGCAAAATGTCAACAATTAATTGATAACGATGTCAAAGAAATTGTAAAAAGCTTGAAAAGACTAAAAGTACTAGAAACTTTTAGGACTTTTGTTACGGCTCGAGGACCAGACAATGAAATGACTTTTGTTAATGCCTTTGTTGCCACGACTCATCGCATGAGGAAATAAATATGGGCGCCAAAACCAAGAATAGAGTCGTTGTGCTCCCCAAGGGTAAAATACGAATATTAAGATTTGAGCCATATCGTACCCTATTATAAATATCGATAGCAAAGTAAAAAAGAGTGTGTCAGCGCCGACGCAAGACTGAAATATATTATTAATATAACATACATGTTTGCTTACATGCGTCAGGTATCGTGCATACCCTCTACACGTCGGCTGTACTCATCCAAAATTCAAGATGAACACATTTGAGCCCACGCTTGTATCGATTTTACTTTTTTTTATCTGTAAATCGATTCTTAGAGTGGCAACTTTCTACAAAATTTAAATAAGTAATTAAATCATTTTTTATGGTGATACTATTAGGTACACCATAGGTGAAAAGTTTTTAGTAAGAATGATGGAATTGTAACTACATTTTATATTTATTTCTCTAAACAAATTTCGAAAGAAGGTATTTTTGGATCGCCAATTACCTATTTTCAAAACTGCCCTTTGATCTCGATGTACCTGCTTCTTTGAGCAGTGTTTTTAGCCATCTTGCGAATGTAGCTGATTGTAATAAATTATAGAATTAGCGTTAAAGAATGTTACCAAATAAGGGTTTACGACCATTACAACAATTACCAAGTAAGGGAACACGGACAATACAGGGCCAAAACTCAAATATAATGAAATTATACCTATTTTAGACTCAACTTTTCTTCCATTTCTATTTTTATTTGTTTCTATAAATTTTAATATATTTTATATAATATATTTTTTTTATTTAATTAATTTTATTGTGTTTTAACACAATCAAAATGTAGAAATAAATTACTATGGCTCAACCATAATTATCGAAAAAGAACATAACATAAACTGGAACTTTGAGAAGATCTGATTTTCTTGAAACGTTAAAAATGAAAGTATCCTAATGTTGATAAAAATATTTAAATATTATTTAAACTGTAAATATATAAGGAATAAATTCCTTATTAATTTTTTTTTTCCAATATGGCAATTAACGCCAGTATCAAATGACGCCCAAATTAATAAAAATATATTATTTTCGAGACAGCCACGATACCGCTCACACACAAAGAATATTATCAGAAATCCCCCTAGCGCAAACAATATCACGCGAACCACCATCAGGTACTATATAAAACTGTCTCTACGAAATTGGAAGTAATACCTATATTCTGTGTAAAAATAAACTGTGTATTTGTAGTGTAATTTGATATTTCGCTAACATTAACAGTGCGATTTAATTAATTAAGTGAACAATATTTAGAATTTCAATAACGCCCAATGGAATAATAAACCCCAGTGAGATGATACTTGGGTACTATTATCTTTCGTGGGCGTTGTTGACCAACAATCAATTATTCTCATATAGGTACTTACTCTAGTGTCATAGTAATGAAGTTACTATGAATAAAAAGGTATTATAGTTTGTAAGTTCTATGCATTACGTTTACCTTATATTTAGGATCTCATAACTATTTAAATATAACTGTAATTTAAAGGCGTTTTTGTTCCACTACCAAAGCCCAATGTATGTTTGGATAAGTTTTATTCTATTTGGAAGAAAATAGCCTTTATACTGTTATTTCGAACTAATGTGTATTTGTAGTGTTACTTGATATTCGCTAACATTTACAAGGCGATTTAAGTAATTAAGTGATAATTTTAGAATTTCAATAACGCCCAAAGAATAATAAACCCCAGTAAGTTGATACTTGGGCACTATTATCCTTCGTGGGCGTTGTTGACCAACAATTAATAATTGTCATATACTTACCCTGATTACATAATAATGTAGTTTACTATTAAATAAAAACGTAGGTATTATAGTTCGTAAGTTCTATGCATTCCGATAATCTCATATTTAGGATCTCATAACTTAAATATAATGGTAACTTAAAGGCGTTTTTGTTATACTACCAAAGCCCAATGTATGTTTGGATAAGTCTTATTCTATTTGGAATAAAATAGCCTTTATACTGCTATTTCGAACTAATGTGTATTTGTAGTGTTACTTGATATTCGCTAACATTTACAAGGCGATTTAAGTAATTAAGTGATAATTTTAGAATTTCAATAACGCCCAAAGAATAACAAACCCCAGTAAGATGATACTTGGGCACTATTATCCTTCGTGGGCGTTGTTGACCAACAATCAATGATTGTCATATACTTACCCTGATTACATAATAATGTAGTATTACTATTAAATAAAAACGTAGGTATTATAGTTCGTAAGTTCTATGCATTCCGATAATCTCATATTTAGGATCTCATAACTTAAATATAATGGTAACTTAAAGGCGTTTTTGTTCCACTACCAAAGCCCAATGTATGTTTGGATAAGTCTTATTCTATTTGGAATAAAATAGCCTTTATACTGCTATTTCGAACTAATGTGTATTTGTAGTGTTACTTGATATTGGTTAACATTTACAAGGCGATTTAAGTAATTAAGTGACAATTTTAGAATTTCAATAACGCCTAATATAATAATAAACCCCAGTCAGATGATCGTTGGGCACTATTATCCTTCGTGGGCGTTGTTGACCAACAATCAATGATTGTCATATACTTACCCTGATTACATAATAATGTAGTATTACTATTAAATAAAAACGTAGGTATTATAGTTCGTAAGTTCTATGCATTCCGATAATCTCATATTTAGGATCTCATAACTTAAATATAATGGTAACTTAAAGGCGTTTTTGTTATACTACCAAAGCCCAATGTATGTTTGGATAAGTCTTATTCTATTTGGAATAAAATAGCCTTTATACTGCTATTTCGAACTATTGTGTATTTGTAGTGTTACTTGATATTCGCTAACATTTACAAGGCGATTTAAGTAATTAAGTGATAATTTTAGAATTTCAATAACGCCCAAAGAATAACAAACCCCAGTAAGATGATACTTGGGCACTATTATCCTTCGTGGGCGTTGTTGACCAACAATTAATGATTGTCATATACTTACCCTGATTACATAATAATGTAGTTTTACTATTAAATAAAAACGTAGGTATTATAGTACGTAAGTTCTATGCATTCCGTTAATCTCATATTTAGGATCTCATAACTTAAATATAATGGTAACTTAAAGGCGTTTTTGTTCCACTACCAAAGCCCAATGTATGTTTGGATAAGTCTTATTCTATTTGGAATAAAATAGCCTTTATACTGCTATTTCGAACTAATGTGTATTTGTAGTGTTACTTGATATTGGTTAACATTTACAAGGCGATTTAAGTAATTAAGTGACAATTTTAGAATTTCAATAACGCCTAATATAATAATAAACCCCAGTCAGATGATCGTTGGGCACTATTATCCTTCGTGGGCGTTGTTGACCAACAATTAATGATTGTCATATACTTACCCTGATTACATAATAATGTAGTTTTACTATTAAATAAAAACGTAGGTATTATAGTACGTAAGTTCTATGCATTCCGTTAATCTCATATTTAGGATCTCATAACTTAAATATAATGGTAACTTAAAGGCGTTTTTGTCATACTACCAAACCCCAATGTATGTTTGGATAAGTCTTATTCTATTTGGAAGAAAATAGCCTTAATGCTATTATTATGATCTAATATGTATTTATAGTGTAACTTGATATTCGCTAACATTTACAATGCGATTTAATTAATTTAGTGAACAATATTTAGAATTTCAATAATGCCCAAAGATAAATAAACCCCAGTAAGATGATACTTGGGCACTATTATCCTTCGTGGCCGTTATTGACCAACAATCAATGATTGTCATATACTTACTCTAGTGTCATAGTAATGTAGTTTTACTACTAAATAAAAAGGTATTATAGTTCGTAACTTCTATGCATTCCGTTTCCCTCATCTTTAGGATCTCATAACTTTTAAATATTACTGTAATTTAAAGGCGTTTTTGTTCCACTACCAAAGCCCAAGGTATGTTTGGACAAGTCTTATTCTATTTGGAAGAAAATAGCCTTTATACTGCTATTTCGAACTAATGTGTATTTCTAGTGTAAGTCGGTATTCGCTAACATTTACAATGTGATTTATGAAATTAAATTAAACTTTTAGAATTTCAATAACGCCCAAGGAATAATAAACCCCAGTAAGATGATAGTTGGGCACTATTATCCTTCGTGGGCGTTGTTGACCAACAATCAATGATTGTCATATACTTACCCTGATTACATAATAATGTAGTTTTACAATTAAATAAAAACGTAGGTATAATAGTTCATAAGGTCTATGCATTCCGTTTATGTCATATTTCAGATCTCATAACTATTTAAATATGACTGTAACTTAAAGGCGTTCTTTTTTCCACTGCCAAAGCCCAATGTATGTTTGGACAAGTCTTATTCGATTTGGAAGAAAAAAAGCCTTTATACTGCTATTTTGAATTAATGTGTATTTGTAGTGTTACTTGATATTCGCTAACATTTACAAGGCGATTTAAGTAATTAAGTGATAATTTTAGAATTTCAATAACGCCCAATATAATGATAAACCCCAGTCAGATGATCCTTGGTCAATATTATCATTCGTGGGCGTTGTTGACCAACAACCAATGATTGTCATATACAGTGGACCCCTGGTAATCAGACAAACGTTTGCAGGGCAGTGTCGGACTATCGAATTTGTCGAACTATAGAGTATTGTCTAAGTTCCCTAGTCGGGTTTTTTTTAAAACAGTACCTTTAAATCCGATAAATTACAGATCAAATTTATAACATTGTACCTGAACTACAAATCACATTAGTGAAAATTTGCCGAAGGAATGTTTGTGTACCCACATTCAACAATGATTGGCAAGTCGAATAACAGGGGGCGCCGGATTAGACAGGGGCTGGATGAGACAGGACCCAGATTACCGGGGGTCCACAGTACTTACTCTAGTGTCATAGTTATGTAGTTTATAAGTTCTATGCATTAGAATCTCATAATTATTAACCTTTACTATTATTGTGAACCAAACTTACGGCACACTATGATGGCCGTTTTGACGTTTAACAATGACAAAGAAAAATAACCTTAATTCCTTCTGTAATAAGATACATCTATTGATCCAACAGCTAATTGTATGATGATGGAAATCAACCTTATTCCAAAGCAAGTACAGTTTCTTTTCCTATGACAATCTGAAACGTCAAAACGGCCATCATAGCGTGCCGGTATTATAATATGCATTTGAGGTATCAAACACTATTGTCAAAAATCATTAGAATCAGTAGCTTGATAGTTTTTAATGTATTTTTAAATGATGATGTAACTTTCCTTATAACTAATTAAAATATAATACGTAAAACATATTACTTTTTCATTTATTCGAAACACTAATAATAATGTATTTTTTTCTGTCCAGCATTTGAATTAGCATTTAATGGAAGCCCAAATCAAAGCTTTGTAACATATGTCATGGAAGTCATAAATAAATATCCTGGGACATTCTTTTACACACGGCCATCTGCCATGCAATTCACAAACCAAACTCGCCGATTGATCGCTAAGGTGAACACGCGGATAGAGCCTCTCGTCTAATTGCGGAGTTGCGAGACAGACAGGGAATAGTCACTGCGTGAATTCATCGTCGAGTTTGATTGCAGAATATCATAGCTGGTCCCAAATTAAGCAGAGCTTGTACTATGGAAACCAGAAAACTGATTTACTAAATATACCTCTTTTTTTGGGTGAGGTGGACTTAATGCCATTTTATTTGTTCATAAGGAACACCCTACAATATACATCTGACGTGTACATAATATAATAAATTATCAGTAAGGTTCTGATATATACGAGTATGTCTCTAACAGGTGTACACAACATTCACAGAACTTGGGCTACATTTAAAATAGAAAATAATAACAATAAATTTATTAAAAAAAAATCTTATTACTATAAAACAAAAATAAAAACAATCTTATATAAATATGAGACCATAGAATATTTATTTGTGAACTGGCCGATGGCCGAGTGAGTCAGAAAACACATCAATTTTATTTAAAAGAACTTTGTGTGTGTTATTGTTCTAATGTAACAGACATATTACCCTTGATATATGTCAAAAAATTGACAATTTAGAGTGTCAAGGCAATCTAGACATTGCAGGATGCAATGTTGTTACAGATTTCGAAACAAGAGAACTAGCAAACTTGAAAAATTAGAGTCTGTAAACAGCGGATACTACACGAATAGCACAGGCTGGATTTATTCGTGAGATTTGTGCTGCTCAAAATGTTATTTCATAAGATATTGTTGCAGGCACAACTGTGATTTATTTTACGCAGGGAAATATTTATTTTCTGGAGATAAATATTTCCAGGAAATAAATAAATTTCCATCTATAGTTTAGATTCTTTACGTCACAATTGATATAGTTTATCGGTTCGTAAATAGCAATAATCATGGTAACATGTTTTCTTAACCATGAGCTTTTTTTACCCTTTGGTGTTCTGAGTGTTCATGGTGAGTACCCATTAATAAGTGCATGTGAAGGCCTATTTGAATAAAATATTTCATTTCATATTTGAAGTAATTTCAACGCCCTTCGAAATTAACACTAATCATACCAACACTTACTAGCTACCAATTTCTACCATAGCGGGCAAATGTGACATTATATTTCCTGCTTGTGTGTATGAAATATGGCTGTTAGGAAGGGAAATAAATAGTATTACTGTATATTAATTAGTAAGAAAAAGTCATGAAGTCAAATGTGCAAAAGCAATAAGATGATACGTGCATTTTCAATGCAAAGTTCAAAATGGGTCATTTGACCCGGTTATGGTATGTTTAGTGTTAAAAACAA
Organism: Habrosyne pyritoides; assembly: GCA_907165245.1. NCBI lineage: Eukaryota > Metazoa > Arthropoda > Insecta > Lepidoptera > Drepanidae > Habrosyne > Habrosyne pyritoides. The sequence continues at coordinate 7,496,831 of OU015610.1, read as the reverse complement.
CTGAAACTTACCAAACAAAATATTTTACTAGGTATCGTTGAAATTCCTTAAGTATACTATAAGCATAATATAAGTATATTGTTTCTATTTTTCTAGGTGCTGGTCCATATATTTAAGTATTTAACAAAGTTGGATAGAGTGTCTGCAATTGATGATTTAGAGTAGTAGAGCTCTTAGTGCAGAGTTCGTCCGGGGAAGTACTACCACCTTACCCATTTCCGCCGTGACACATCTTTATGTACAAAATCTTATTTTGAAAAGAGCGAGTGTCTGCAAGTGAGACTTGCCGCTCTTGGTATGAAGCTGCCAATGACAATTTTAATGACGACAATGCTTGGGTGTAGCGCTCGCTCCAGCAGGACACATCTTTATGTACAAAATCTTATTTTGAAAAGAGTAATTGCTGAGTTTATTGCCGGCTCTTCTCAGTAAAAGCAACCTTCCGAACCGGTGTTAGAGTCTGACCATTCATAAGTGCCTGTGAAGGCCTATTTGAATAAATATTTCATTTCATTTCAATGATATTTTCTTTCGGAAAAATAAAGAGGTCAAATTTTACAACGCCGTACATTCGAAGATAATTAATTTCTGTACTCTCACTATTTCTTCAGTGAAGTAGATATAACATACACGTTTAATAACTTTTGGAATAAGAAGGGAGATGCTATCCGGACTTTGACGCTAGAATATTGTGTCATACATGAACTCGAGTTGCTGTATATGTTGGAGGAATGTTCAAATTTAGAATCGCTGAATATTATATTTTGCAAAGGTATATTTGGCTCAAAAAAAGCACTTCGAAAAGCACCCCAAAGCCTTTTACAAAATAGTTTGAAGAAATTAAAACGTTTAAACTTAAAAGGTATCAGATTCTTGACGGATGCCCTGTTTGCTAGATTTATATATACAGCCCCAGCGTTGGAAGAATTTGATTTTACGGATTTCGACCCACAAATTGTGATAAACTATTACCCTGATGAGAAGAGCTTTCAAACTCCATCAGACTGTATATTGTCATTTGATTATATCTTACATGTAATTAAACTCAGAGCAAAGCATGTTAAGCGCCTTACGTTCATACATGATACATATCTTCTTTCATAACAAGCAATTTATCTCGCTGACAAAATCCGAAGACTTCAAATTAGAGAGTTTAAAGATCTCACTTTTTACCCTTGTAGTTGATAAATAATGACCATTCGCACCACACCAGGTTTCTTTAAGAGAACTTAATTTCTCTAATGGTAGCTTTTTAAAAGACGATTTGTTCATAGAGATTTGTAGAAATCTAGTAAATTTGGAAAGTTTATATATAGAAGGGTGCTATGTTACTGATTTGGGAATAAAAGAATTTCGAAACTTGAAGAAATTATTTAAATTTCTTCAAGTTTCGAAACTCTGAACATCGCAAAATGTGGTAATATTACTCAGAGTGGCTTTTCTGTTGGAGTTTGTGGTGAAGTCAATAATATATTAGAAGATCTAAATGTTGGGTGTTTAAAATTAAATGAAGATGGGATCGTCCTTATTTCAGAAAGACTTCCAAGCATGCGAAATTTGAATCTTAGTAGATGCAGTGATGGTGTAACTGATATGAGTGTACCATTTTATTTAAAAAAATCTACTGCTTTTGCAGACTCTTGATATTAGTAACTGTACTAAATTGACCGATGCTGGTTTCACTGGATTGAAAATAATGGAAGCAGGTGAAGATCATGAAGGAGTTGAGTTAATGGACTATAATAATCAAACATCCTCTTCGACAAGTACCGAACCTGAGAATGAAATATTTTATGTTGCCGAAAATAAGCTTGGTTATATGTACTGTTCAAATCGAATACTAACCATGAACCTTATTTCCCACTTTTGAAGAAACTCAAAGAACTCGATGTAAGTGAATGTAATGGGATAACAGATATCAGCCTGGCTCATGCGTTCGTCTTCAAAGGACTCAGTAAATTGACAATTTACAGATGTCACAACATAACTCAAAAAGGATTAGAATATCTTGTCATGAACTGTCCCAATATTGAATATCTATGTATTAAAGAATGTAAGCAAATAAATGATCTCAATGCTAAAGAAACTGCCAAAAACTTGAGGAGGCTTAAAGAATTGATTTTGGAAACACGGTATCTTCGGTTCAGAAGAGGGGACGATGAAATAACTTATGTTTGTATACCTACTTAAAATAATTACATAATTCTTTTTCTAAATATTTTTTTTGATGTAAATATATTAACAGGTAAGATTAGAAGAAGGAATTTGGCATAGACAAAGTTGGATTCTTCTATGAAGTATTGAAAAGTAACCTCAATGCGGATGCGATATTGCTGATGATCGCGCACGCATTCTAACCGGATTGTATCCGAATCCAGGCCCACCAGATGCGTTATTCCAATTCAGAATATTATTTTGTGTTTTCTATTATTTGGGATCGGCGCAAATAGCGCAATACGTACCTGTGCTGTTTGCCCATACGGTGCATTACGTAACACAAGAATATTGGTGGATTTTTTCAGGACGGCCACCTGCCTGATCCCAGTCCTCTTTCGAAATGCTTTTGTTGACCACTACGTGAAAGATGTATGTGCACGTGGTCATCGGTATTCTCTTAGTCGCCTCTTACGACACCCTAAAGGTGAGTTGGGCTGGTCGCATAAAATATCTTAATGGGTGGTTCCATAAAAGTTGGGCAACTTTGTGTTCCAGTGCTTTTTTATAAAAAAACATATTATTTCCCCAATATTCAAGTGCCTGGCACATAACGTAACAGGTTTTCATTTTTGTCACTCAATTTCGCAATCAAAATATTATAATTTATCAAAAAAAGTATTATTTTCTCTTCTTGGTATCAGTCCCTAGCCATGTCATATATCTAAAATACTATTTTCGTTCGTCCGGTTTTAATACACCTGGATGATATTTGAACTTTATTTAACGTAAACACACTTAAAAATTACGTTGTCCTATTTACGGAAAAGATTTAAAGAAAAATATTTATTTTTTTTCATATTTTTTATAAGAAAAATAGTGTCATCGATAATTAAAGTCAGGCCCTAGCCACTCAGTAAATTCAAAAATACGCGGCAATCAAACAAAACCAGCGTTTTAAAACTGTTGCGTTCTTAAGCAACGACGTGAAGTTAGCCATACGCGCGGGCTGTTCCGCGTCCGCGTTCTTGACATCAGTACGACCGGCGTCGGCGCTGAGGAAACACGTGCTGTGCCAGTCAAGGTGTCAGGCCCTCGGTGAGTTATTTTATACAAAGTTAATTAGATACTATTCTCTTTCGTTTATGTGATTGTGTGACTAGTTTGCTTTTATGTTCTAGCTATATATAAGTTTCGGTATTTCTTATTAAAAGTGAACCAAGAGTGATTTTGTTCTGATTTGTCAGTCCCTAGACCATCAGGCCCTGGTCGTAAGTGTGACTAGGGACTGATGCATCGGCTAGGGACTGATGATCATAAGAGTTGAAATCAATTTCGATATTGAAGCAAGTTGTGTTTGTTGTAGAATATGCCGCCTTGAAAGAAAATACCGTTGTCTAAAGAAGAAAAAGCAAAAAAAAAATCAGAACAGGCAAAAAAACGTCTAGAAAAAATTAAAAACGATCCAGTTTTATTAGCAGACTACAAAGAGAAAGAAAGATTAAAATACCTCAGAAAAAAGGAAAAAGGACAGAGAAAATGCGTTAAGGATATGACTCCTCGTGAGCATAGAAAAGTAAAAAAAATACTGGATCGCCTACTCGGCGGCTCATAGGCAAAATAACAAAATTTATACACAAGCTGATCAATACATGGGTGAAAATACGCCACCATTATCTGACCAAGAAAACGATCCTCAGGTCCCAGAAGAAATAAATCTCGAGCGACAACCAGATGGCATAAATGTTCCTCCTATTGCTGATCGAAGACAAGCTGAAGCAAGAAGAAGAATTATTTTACAGCGGAAGATAAGAAATATACAACTACAGAAGAAGAACCTTGTTATTACTGAACTAAAGAAAAAACTAGCTAACCAAAGACAGAAGTATAAAAGACTAAAACACACTATTAAGATATCCAGGAGGGCACTCACACCCAGAAGCAAAATTCAAGAAATAGCGAACGATCCTAATAAGAAAGCAGAATTGGTTAAAAAAGCACTATTTGGCGAAATCATTGAGACACAAATCTTAGAGAAAATAAAGGAAACAAAAACACATCAGGAGAAAAACAATTTAAAAAAGGCTCTCTCTGGTTCTATAGTAAAAAAATATAAAATATGAAGATCAGGAGGCAAAGCTATGACTTACAAAAATATGGGATTCAATCGTAGAAGGTCAACAAAGAAAGATAAGAAGAACAGAATGATGGCGATTATTCACAATTTTTATGAAGATGCCATTAATAGCCGGTGTGCAGCTGGGAAGAAAGAGTTTATAACTCGCAAAAACATAAAAAAACAGAAACGATTCTTGCTGGATTCCTTAAAAAATCTACACAAGAAATTCCTGACCACTAATTCAATGACAATTGGATATTCTTTATTCTGCCAGTTGCGTCCATTTTGGGTCGTCGAGCCTAAACTTACTGATCGTGACACTTGTGCTTGTATCACTCATCAAAACTTTAACCTGAAACTGGTTGCACTAAAAAACGCAAACATTTTAAGTTTTACAACCCATCAGAGTGCTCTTCAAACAGTTTGCTGTGATCGATACTCTGAAAAATGCTTGTCAAGAACTTGTGGAGGTTGTTCAATGAAAACTTTACCGTATAACGAATTCGATAACAGTGCTGAAATTCTAGTCCAGCAATGGAAGAACAGTAAAGAATTAATCGTGGATATAAAAACTAAAAAGGAGAGATATGTTACAAAATATAAAAAGGAGACACAAAAACTGAAACCTTATGATTTGATTAAACAACTTGAAGAGCGTGATCTACCAAAACTATTTCAACATGAACTGAACATAGTACACCAATACAATACTATCAAATCTCTCAAGGAGTCACTTACAGAGAAAGACGCAATAATTCATATGGATTTCTCCGAAAATTGGACAACAAAATGCAACCAGGAAATCCAATCCTACCATTTTGGTGGATCTCGCACGCAAATTTCGCTACATACTGTGGTAGTCTACACGAAAGATAAAACCACTTCGCATTGCACCGTGTCATTAAATTTAGCCCATGGTGCCGGAGCTATTTGGGCACATTTAGAACCAGTGCTTACAACGTTACCACCGACTGTAGAAAATTTGCACTTCTTAAGCGATGGACCCGTAACCCAATACAAAAACTATATTAAACAATTATATAAGATACACATGTGAGTTTATTGCACTAACGATGTAAGACGTCAGTCCCTGTCACAGCCTGTCAGTCCCTAGAATACATATTTAATAAAAACTCGAATTTCTCTTCAAATATCAAATAAAGTGACTGGCCCTTTTGCATACTCAAAGTAAACCATTATAATAACTGCACTTTACAAAAAAGGTTTTAATTAATACCTAATAACAGCAATGGCAAAATTTGTGTGAAATTTGCCCAACTTTTATGGAACCACCCTAATATTTAATAATTATATTCATATCTTTCTTAAATATGCTTGTTTTATTTTATCTTTTTTTTTCTAACATTGCCTGGTCTATCTGCTTAAAGTGATGACTTGTCTAAGGCCCATGTAGCCTGTAAGTGCCTATTAAAGATTTTATTAAAAGTAGTGCCAAATCCTTATTACGAAGGTTGACGCGGTATCCCCACTGAAACCCTTAAGACCTTTCCAGACTCCGGGCGGCAGGTCATTGCGAGGCCCTTTGTCCTTCGTGAAAAGTATGTGATGTGAAAGTAAGTGGTGGTTTGGTTTAAGTATTTGTCATGTTTGACAAGAAATGCTAAAGATACACAAATAAGTTTTGAAACCATTTTTTTTTTAATGTGCTTGGGTTGCGCAATGCCCCTGCAAGAGCGAGGCCCCGGGCTATTACCCCGTTCGCCACCCCCTAAGGCCGCTTCTGTTTCCAGACTGGAATTAACCTATGTAAATATATATAGAATATAACTATTATATATTTTATCTCGGCAACGTGAATATAGAAAAGCGAAACCACCATGTGGTTCTCCATTGTCAACTCGATTCGACTAACTTAGAATTCCTGTAACTCGCCTTAAACGAAAATTGCCTGGGACTTGTGGACGCCCACTTAACGATGCACTAGGATGACATCCTAAATTATATTTTTTTATTTAATGAGTGAAGACTGGTGTGGACAACTCCAGTGTTGCCAAATCAAGCAAAAAAAAAATTACACAATGTAATATTTATATTATATTCAATAGAGAATAGAAATGGGAAGATAGACCACCGGGTCACATAAGTTTTTGGCTCTGCAGGCATTTAGGCATGTGGTTACTAACTAACCACTACAGACGCATGTCTTTTGAAATATGATCTTAGTTCCAGATTTCGAAATACATTTACTTCATTAAGAAAGACAAGTCAAAATTTATAGCAGTTAATCAACGATGACTGTGTGCCGATGATTTTTCACTTTCTAATAGGTGCTCTAACTTATAGAAATGTTTATTTTTTAAATAAGCCGTGTCATGATCTATTAATAAGGAGAGTATATATGGGATGGTCACACCACAGGCCATAGGATCGATCCCCACGCAGGACAAACATTTGTATGTCTGTTTGTTCTGTGTCTGGGAGATCATAAGAATGTATTGATGAAAAAAACGAAGCTCTGCTTTGCTTAGGATCAGGTTTATCATCAACAGTATCAGTATAGAAAGTCACCGGATATTTTTGGAACGAAGTTCCCGTGGCTTTACGGGTAGTGCGACTTAGTAGAAATCGTCACGCAACGAAACACGCTGTATGTGTGTGTGTGTGTATTGTGCCTACTACCGAGCTGGCATAATACTCTCTCTCTCTTTTTTTTTTATACCACATTGACCGTCAGACAAGCATACATTTGCAACCAAGGGCATCGCCAATGCGTCGTCGACCCTGAGACGTGAATTTGGTAAATCGCATGTGCCTGTAATTTCACCGGCCCCTTTACCTTTATAACCAAAACACAGTAATACAGGTGCACTACTGCTTCACGGCGGAAATGGGTAAGGTGGTAGTACTTCCCCGGACGAACTCTGCACTAAGAGCTCTACTACTCTATCTCCTTGTCCCTGCCTCTTTATTATGTAACCTCAATACAGGGTCTTTTTTTTACAAATAGAATTAATCGAATTGGACACATATTTACATAATAAGCAGCCGGCTACCTGATGGTAAGTGATCACCACCGCCTATGGACATTTGCAACACTATGGAGATCATCTGCCTATTATTTCAATTTTTACCTTTTTAACTGAAACACAGTAATACAAGTGCACTACTGCTTCACGGCAGAAATGGGTAAGGTAGTACTTCCTCAGATGAACCATGCACTAAAAGCTGTACTTAAATAATAATATACTGCAAAAGGAACTTTGTTGCAGTCGAGTGTTCCACGACAATCATGCATAGTATTTTTTTTTTATAAAAAAGGGTCTATGGTGCAACACTATGGTTAATCGACTATGTTTCAAGAGTTGGCCTTCCGATATTCCCTTACGTGCGAATAAGGAACAACACAAATCAGACTCTAGCTTAAGCTAATGATGAATTCACGGAGTAACTTTCTGCTGTCACTCTCTGCAGACTAATCGAGTCCTGACATATTCGCCTGACTGATCAATCATTCGAATTTCGGTTTGTGAATAGGATAAATAATCTAGACCTATTTATAAACGCAATATTTTAGAAAAAAAATATCTTAACATACTATACACTGAAAGAAGTATGGTACAGAAGTTGATTCTTAAATAAAGGTAAAATTGGCGGTCTTATCGCTAAAAGCAATTTCTTCCAGACAACCATTGGCTGGAAAGAATACAAGAATATACTATTCAAATATTAATTCGATTGAAAATGTTTTTTTTTATTTCAGCAACATGCATATCAATACAGATAAGATATTAAAACATAGAAAATAATATTCATAATGCTGGAGGTTTCGTTCTTAGTGTGAGTTTATGACCTTCACACTAGGCAAAGCCTGTAACGCGAAGGCCGAAAGTGTAATTTGAACTGTCCTGGTGAAACCTCGGTACAAAAGAATACAATTTTAGAGAAAATAAAATTGACAAACAAAATAAAAAAATTACATTAAATCCAAAAAACACGGAATAAAAGAAAATTAAATTTAATTTGCCTAAAAATTACAATAAACAGTGAAAGAAATACAATTAAGAATAATAGTGGCCGGTTGTTAGGCTTCAATCTTAAGTCTATTTTCAGTATCCTCATATGTAAGGCCAGACAACCACTCACTAACCCCATATAAACAAACATAGTAACAAACTTACATTCAAACACGCATACACAACTCACTGACTCAATGAACACATACTGTTTTCTTTATTGTTGTAGCTCTTAGTTCTGTTTTTTTTTTGTATTCATACTTTACTATGATATCCTATAATTGGCTTTAGATATATAAGATAGAAAACTATGTAAAATTTATAAAAATGCTGTTGGTTATCCTAATAAATAAATAATGGCTCAAAACGCAGCGTATTCCACTGCAGTGTAAACTCGCTCTGAGTAAAAACACCTTAATAACTTTAAAACCTGCAGGGGTCTTGTAATATCGTAAATAATCGACTCGTTAGTGGCCTATTAACGCACGATACAATGATGTTTACTGAGTTGTAAACAAAATTAAGTTATATTTTATAGTTTGATAATCGTATTGGTACTAGGGCTTGCCTTTGAAAGATTTTATTTGCATGTCACATACGTTTTTGTTATAAAATTTTATTATTTTTTTGTGCTCCATTTTTATTATGTGTACTTAAACGTTTCTTTAAAAAACATTGTCCTCATTCTTTTTGTCGCATTTGACTATAAAATGAAATGCCACAATTATATTGTTATTTCGTAACATAATAATCCGAAATTTAGAATCGATTAATATCTTGAGTATTATCGTGTCCCACTAATACCTATAGAATCGGTATACAATTAACATTTGAATAGGATTCGACTTGGGATGTCTATTATAGTCGATTATAGTACCATGATTGGCTATTTTAATCCGTTTTTATTGAGATTAGAAGCTTCGATTGAATAATTATTATTAATTGTTGCATTTGAATTGAACTCTTAATTGAAATGTTTATTATGTCTTTCTTATTTTAGATTAAGCCTAGGTAGGTATGCGTACCTACTTAATATCTCGAAGGATTTAAATATAGGTTAAAACTTATCGGATCGTCAGCATATTAATGAAATTCGAAGTCTACTGAATAAGAAATAATTCAAAGTACCGAGGGATTAGAACAAGGACTACGAGGAAAATAAAACGGTCACCTGAAAAAAATCCTGGCCAAAAACCGGTGCAAAAAAAAAACGAATATAACGAAACAAAAAAAATATTGTTAAAAAAATTAGGTTACGCACGTCACTTATTTACGTGGCCGAAATGTTATGATTTATTATTCCTATACTTAGTACATATTATGTTAGGTGTATGCACTAATATTTAGCATGGTTAAAACACACTTAAATGTTTTCCTGAAACTTTTCTGTTCTAAGATGATTAATCTTTGCTCGAAGTAGAATTCTTTCTGGGACTAAATTAAAGGTGATATATTTAATTGACGGAGTACCGTAAGGTTTGGGGTACACTGCGATAAACATATTAAGGCACTGCCATGGTCAATGTCCACTGCTGAACATAGATCTACCACGAAGTTTCATATTACCTAGTAGTAAATACGGCTTTGCACCTTATTCATAAAAATATAACTGGATATAATTTTTTAAACAAAAAAATTGTTTAGTGGTACTAGTGTTGTGCCTACAGATGCTTTGTTAATTCGAATGTAAAATATTTATTATTACAATATGTATAATTTTGCGTGTGATGATCATTATATTTGAATAAAAACTTCGCATTTATAGGAATAATCTATCTTAGAATAAAAGTAAGTATATTTGTTTTTATCTCTCAGTGTATCCCGGGAATTTGGTGCAGTAATCATCTCACAGTCATGTAGCCCCAAGCGATGACACTATGACGATGACAGTTGCCAGTCGGATTCCCGCGCAGTTGCACGCGCATGCGTACGTCATTATTAAATTCTGCGTTCGTTCTATATTCAAAAGTTTTTTTTACGTGATGGTGTAAATAGTTTTTAGTGTTGTAAACAAAACGATTAAATAGTACGGATTTTAAAAAGAACTGAGGTGCTCCTTATAAAGTTTGCTTTTTTATATTTAACTAGCTGTGCCCTGCAGTTTCACCCGTGTTCCCGAGGATTGTAGTTTATTATATATTTAGTTAATTATCGTAAAACAGAAGGTTCTTTTTTAATTACTGATAATGCTATTCGGGGGGAGATAAATCCAACAAATGTAACACGATTTTGTTTTTATATATTATAGATGTATTATATTTTAAGTTTATTCTTTTAAAAAGTTAATAAATTAAGTAAACCTCCAATATAATTAACTATTATAAAATGCAATTTGTATTTCTTTTGTCATCATTCAGCTTTTGATTAAAGAATCACTGTACCATAAATCCTTTGCCTCGACGTTCTTGAAAAAAACATGAGCTCATCTAGAAAGTGACTTCCGGCCGAAATAAAAAAAAAACCGGCCTATAAATAAAAATACAAGGCTTGCTCTATGACAACGTTAATTAGTTCAATGTCTTAGCGATCATGAGAACGGTTCTGGGTTCAAATCTGTGTCAAAACAATATTAGCTTTGGAAATGATAGAATAGTACTTATGCAATATTTTTAATAAAACTTTGTAAATTTTTTGTCTAGTTCTCTTTTTAGGCTACTTATATATTTTTTTTAAATAAAAGTATAAAATAAAGTCACTTTTTCAGACTGTATGTTTGTGCGCTTAGTTCTTGTAAAATACTAAATCGATTTTGATGCAATTTTCACCATTATTTTAAGAATTTATTTAAAAAGTTTATGTGCCTACTATAATTATCTATCCTACTAAGGTGTAGCCGGGGCGGGTCTTTACTATTATCTATACTATTATATAAATCTGTAGGATCTGTCTGTATGCCCTTTTATAAATGAAGATGGATTTGATCGATCTTGATGAAAATTGTAATATAATTAGAACATGTCATTGCATGACAATATATGACGATAAACGCGGGTGAAACCGCGGGGGACAGCTAGTTATATAGATGGCCATATATACCTTATTCTAATCCACAATATTTTTCACAGCTATAATTCTGTAGTAGTATTTAAAAAGGTAAAATAAAAAAAAATGTCCAAGTTATTGTATATTGTGACGTTTATTTTTCTTAAAAATATTGTGACGTGTGAGAAACCATTTGTTAGCATACCAGTGACAGTGAAAACATATGAAAACGATACGGTGCTGCTGCCGTGCTATGTGGACGAATCAGGTAACTCATTAAAATGTTCCTATGGTTATTATTATTTACTGGTTGTTTCTTTTTTTAATCTTTTTTTTCTGCCACCTTGGCGACTTTGGTCACCGTTACCTATGGACATTTGCAACACCATTGCGACTGCGTTGTCGACCCCGAGGCGTGAAATTGTTACGTCTCATGCCTGTTATTTCCAAATTAATTGTTCCAGGATTGAGTTGTAGCGTCTTTGATTTGTGAGTTTTGGTCTGGAATTATACACAAATCTAAAAGAACAAAGCATCCTGAATTATTAAAATTTCCAATTTTTATTTCTTGACATTCTGAAGATTACCGTAAAAAAATATATTTTCCAAATCAGTTCAGCCGTTATCAAGTGATGAGGTTACCAACGAACATAATTTAAATTTTATTTTATTACTGAGATAACATTTTGTTAGTCTTGCGATTTTTAAAATAAGACCTTATTTCAAAACCAATAAAGGTCAAACTAAGGCTATTTTATCTTAAATACGCAACGAATCGATGTATTTTTTGCTCAGGGCTGGGTCATTATAGAGGTTCTTACCTCTACGCGGCAAAAAAATTACATCCGTTATTTAAAAGTGTGCAGGATTTTTTTATTTTTTTTTTATACCACATGGGCTGACAAGCACACGGTCCACCTGATGTTAAGTGGACACCGTCGCCTATGGACTTCTGCAACACCAGATATATCTAAAGCCTTGTCGACCCTGAGACGTGATGTGGTTAAGTCTCATGAACATGTAATTTCACCCGCCCCCTTACCATTCTAACCGAAACACAGTAATACAAGTACAGTTCTTCTCCACAGCGTAAATGAGTAAGGTAGTACTTCCGCGGACGAGCTCGACTACTCCTAAAATCCGGTTTTAGGGCCATTATTTCGTGCTGCTGGTTTAACCACGAATGCCCTTTTTACCCCTTTTAATACGGTTTTCATATCTTAATCTAATTGTGTCAATCAATCGTTTAGACAGACGTACTTAATAAATAAACTTTTTTATGATGCATTTGCATTTTAGACGATCATGGTGATCATTATGTTAGTCGAAATTCGTTCGCTTGTTCAAAGAATTATTAAGTAGTACTTAATCGTCAATTTTTTTTTATTATTTATTAATGATTATATGATAAATTATTGTAAGTTATTGTAAGAAAATGTGCCTGTAATTTCACCGGTCCCCTTGCCTTTCTAACTGAAACAATGTAATACAAGTGCACTACTTCTTCACAGCGGAAATGGGTACTTCCCCGGACGAATTCGAATTTTGCACTAATACAATAATAAACAAATATCCTGTTTTATTAAAGCCACATAAAATATTTTGTAAGAATACTACAAACATCAATAGTGCAAACAATTTTGACTAATTATTTATTTATTTTATTAAGAAATGATATGCCGGCCATGTACAAAATTTCATCAAAATCCATCCTTGTGGCGTAATACATAGTAATAATCACCGAAACATGTGCATAATAATATTTTCATCTCCCCATCTCGGAAATAGTATTTTTGATCTTCGATATCTGAGTGCAAAAGCCGTTTTTATCCGCTAGAGGATAAAGTAAATTGAATTTAGAACATCATTAACCTATTTACTTCTACCTCCATGGTGCCGAATTTAATATAGAACCTTTTTTAATTTGTTAAGAACTCGGACTCGGAACTTTCAAGATGTCCTTTTTTTTAATTTGCTTTGCGCGTGCCAATTCCTTTTTTTTGCATTGAGTCATTTCCTCGCTGAGGTGGGATGGAAACTTACAAAAAAATGCTGCACTCGAGTGCAAAGATTTTTTATCTCGTGCTCTTTTAATTCCCTCGCTAAAGCTGAGGGGCTCGATTCTGTAAGGAAAATGACACTAACTCGAGGATGTTTCGTCGCGGTCTCTATGCTCTGCCTCTGTCGCTAAAAAAGTCGTAAAAAAGAGTAACTTAATATTGTATTCGTTACAATATTAAGTTACTCTTTTTTACCAATGATAGGAGGATTTATTAACTATTAATAACTTAATAATTAAAAACTTATAATAATTAACCTATCCCTACTATCTAATATTTAAAATTCTCATGTCGCGGTGTTTGTCAACAAACTCCTTCGAAACGGCTGAACCGATTTGTATAAAATTGTGGGTGCGTAACGGGTAGGTCTGAGAATCGGGCAACATCTTTCATACCCTCAAATGATAGGGGTGACCCACCCCTAAATATTTATTTTTATTTTTTTGAAAACTTATTTTTTTTTATTATGATTTATCATTGACAAATACATAGTTCAACTTCAAATTTTCACCCTTCTACGATCAACCTCTGATTTTTAATCCTGATATTTATATTTTTCTGTTCCATCCACAGATTCGCAATAGGGTTGCTAGATGGCAATCGAATATAATAATTGTAGTACGATACATTTTCACGTATAGTTTATAATAAAGTAAATGTGGCAAAACAACGTTTGCCGCTATCAGCTAGCATAACTATATAATAATATTATAAATGTGAATTTTTGAAAAATTTGTTTGTTAGGCCTTCACGCAAAAACTACTTAACCGATCATCACGAAACTTTGTAGGCATATTCTTGGAGGTATTAGAAGTAACAAATGATACTTTTTGTGCCGGGAAAACTTTACATCCCTCGGGAACGCGGGTGAAACAGCGGGGGACAGCTAGTATATATTTTTTTTCTTATTTTTCGGCTCTGGCGGCCTCCTGGAATGCCACTGTTTTTTAATTGGTGAATTAAACTGATTAGGTATAGACATTAACAGGAACTTACCTATATCTAATTTTAATATCAAATGACACGTAATAATTATTATATTTTAATAATACAACGCAGATATGAATAATAAATTAATAAAAAATAATGTTTTTTTTTTTAAATACTTAAAAAAGAATTGAATATATAAAAAGACGAAAGCTACAAAGCAACATAAAGCTAATAGTTTCATCTTTAGAGTAGTCTAAGAGAGTTTAAAAAATAAGTGTTTACTTTGTCCATAACTTTTTTAATGTTTTTCGTTAAATAAAACTGAAAAAAAATCTACAAATATTTTTCACACTTTGACCGAAAAGAAATATAGTCACACTCATTCTTTATACACAATCATGTCTATGAATATTCATTAGATAGTGATCGACAAACAAACTGCCTATGTTTTTTTAAATATTAACAATGTAGAGTAATCATTGTAACACGGGTTCCGTGCCACAAATCATGAGAACCTATTTATCATACCGTAATTCTGTTATAATTTTATTGTAAAGGTTCTGACACACTGATGTCGGTGGCTGGGCTGACCAAGTAGTTAAAAAATATTATAGCTAAATGTTGTCATAAATAAGAGTAACTCCTATTCTGTTTATGTTTTTTTACTGCTGTTATGTGTGTAGGGCATCTTTTATTGTGATATGAGAAGAAATTAGGTATATTAAAACGATAATATTGAAAATGGATTATAGTACAGCTAGATTTAGTAATTGTTATTTTTTAAGCATATTTTTCATGCTGTGTCAAATTATATAGATAATAGCGATCTTTTGAATAAGTATTAACCTAAAAGAAATGTCAAATCGAAAGGTGCATTTGTAGGTTCAGTAACTTTAAATTTGACCTTCATAAGTGCCTTCCGAGGGCCTAAACTGAATAAATGGTTTTAAATTTTGATTTTTTTTTTAATTTTTATGAAAAACTATTCAACTGGGCAGGGGGTTAGTACATTAAAAAATAATACCGCCTAAAATCATCCCTAGAGTGTTTTACTAATGAGAGCGTTAACTTTACTCTTACAGAAGTATTCCTAAACAGGACTAGGTGTCAGGCAAGCGGGCGCTGGAAAATACTCCAAAATCTCTTGTAATATTTTCTTTTTATATTACATGGGCCGACAACCAGGCGGACGGTCCACCTGATGGTAAGTGGTCATCGCCGCCTATGGACATTTGTAACACTAGGGACATCGCCAATGCGTTGTCGTCCCTGAGACTTGAAGTTGTTAAGTCTCATGTGCCTGTAATTTCACCGGCCCCCTTACCTTTCTAACCGAAACACAGTAATACAAGTGCACTACTGCTTCACGGAAGAAATGGGTAAGGTGGTAGTATTTCCCCGGACGAACTCTGCACTAAGAGCTCTACTACTCGAATAATGCACCAAATCAAACATCAACTTGGGCTGACTCCAAGTAATTGGGAAAGTTGGTTGTAGCAACCCACGTTGGTATTTTTTTCTCTTAGATCACTCTAGTCTGTGAGCAGCTTTCATAAACTTATTATTAAGTTGTAAGAACCTGTGCGGGTCAAACAAAATTATGTTAAGTAGGCAACCATACTTAATCTGTAATTGAAGGAATCCATTATACGGTGGAGTTACCAACTCACAAAATTAGTTGCGGACATAAAAATGTAAAAATCTAAAGCTATTGGAGTATTAAGTTTAGACCCTAAAAGGTTACTTAGAAAGGTTAAACCTACTGAAGTTACCAACGGTTCGGAAGTCTCCTTTCAACTGAGAAGAACAGGTAAGGAACTCAGCAGGGGTACATTTTAAATAATCTAACTTTTTATATATTTTTCCACATTTAAAAAAAATCAACACCATTTATTCTGTTAAGGCCGCAGAGGGCACTTATGAAGGTCAAATTTAAAGTTACTATAGCTACTACTATTCCATCCACAAGTGAGTTTATTTGTTTGCTTATCGTCATAACGGAGAGACGAATCGATATGATTTTTGCTCAGGGATAGCTCAAGAGCTGGGTCATTATAGAAGTAAGAGCGGCAAAAATTTTACATCCGTTATTTAAAAGTGTGTAGGATGTTTTCAATTATTTATACCAAATAGGCCGAAAAACAAGTAGACGGTCCACCTTATGGTAAATGTTCACCTTCACCCATGTACCTATGCAACACCAGGGGATCACCTATGCGTTGTCGACTCTGAGACGTGAATTTGTTAAGTCTCATGTACCTGTAATTTCTACGGCCTTACCTTTCTAACCGAAACACAGGAAATGGGTAAGACAGTAGTACTACGGGCGAACTCTGCATTAAGAGCTCCACTTCTAAAATGTTGATTTATGTCCCCAATACATTTATTACCACAGTCAGACAAAGCCGTGGCTGGGAACTATTGATTTATTATAGAGGCCATAAAGTAAGCACTGTGGGTAGTACTTCCCCTGACGAACTCTGCACTAACAGCCCCCCTTATTCAGCTAATACAAACTTCGTCGGCGAGCCGCTTCACGGAGGCCTCGGAGATCTTATCTCTCACGTGATTAGTAGTATTAGCGTAGTTAGCGAAAGAGACAGAGCACGGAGGCCGCGACGAAACATCCTAGATTTAGTGTCATTTTCCTTACAGAATCGAGCCCCAGCTCTACTAAGTACTCAATCTGTAAATCTAAATCGGTAGTACGTAAATCTGTCACCGCTAACTAATATATAGATAATAGTTTATAAAAATGTTTATTTATCAGTATACTGATACGGATTTAAAAGAAACTTTAATAGATAGATAAATCATACATCTGGATGTACGGTAAAAACATTCGTCTAGGCTTCGGGAACGCGGGAGGATACATTACTAATGGCGACGTGTCACCCAACAAACCCTATTGTTTCTGGATAAGTGACCACTGACCTTAATGCGATCAAAACGTTATCCATCATAATAATCGCCTGCTTGTGTTGTTTGTCACCACTTCTGGGGTCCCCTTCTCTTACCTAATGGAGGAAGTTGGGTTTTCCCTATGTTACTCATCTTTTTGGCCGACAAACAAGCAGGCGTGATGAAGTCCGATTTAAATAAAAAGACCTTATTTCAAAAGCAATAAAGATCAAAAGGCCATTTTGTCAACTATGTCGACAAACAGACAGACGATCCACCTGATGGTAAGTGGTTTCAGACGCCTATGGACATTAGCAACACTAGGGGCATTGGACTCTGAGACGTGAAGTTGTTGAGTTTCATGTGCCTGTAATTTCATTCTATGTCCTATACATTTTTAGAGCCAAATAATGCCAGAGCTTGTACTATGAAAACCAGATAACAGACTGATGTTGGGCTTTGAAATTCAGATCCGCAACCTTTTTGTGTGACGAAAATAAATGAATGATTAACACAATAAATGCTATTCAAAAGTGATTGATGAATAATTTGTAGTACAAAAATGTCACTTCTATCGTGTCTCTTTACGACACACCCTGCTTTTTAAATAACTACACTGGTAGGTTTTTATATATTTAAACCCAGACACAAATTAATGGCATGTATATATCCTGAGTGGGAATCGAACGACCTGTATCGTGGCAGTCAGCGCCTCTTACCGCCAACCCAACTGTCGCGTCAAATAAATAATAATAAAAAATATCCTGGGACATTCTTTATACACGGTCATCCGATCCCAAACAAAGCAGAGCTTGTACTATGGAAACCAGACAACTGATATATTGCATATACTACTTTTTTAAATACAAATAGATATTTACATCCAGACACAGAACAAACAGACTTGTTCATGCACATATATTTGTCCTGGGTGGGAATCAAACCTGCGGCGTGGCAGTCGGGTCTCTAACCAACAAGCCAACAAATCAAGTTGAATGATTTATTGCTTAATACCTAGTTTTCAACGAACAAAACTCATACCGGCAGACAAGCCATCACCCTATACACCGCGCCACATAAATCACACTGTATTAACACAAAAGCGGTGCATTTTTGTGTTTTACACGTACAGAGGCCGAACAATACACAAAATACTTCACAGTCTGCCGTCCAGATCGCATCGAATAATACTCAAGCGAATAAATGATTTGGATGTGGTAATGCTAAAAACAGAAATATAGAATCTAGTTGTTCCTGTCTCATTCTCTCTCAGTCTAAATCCTATAAATGTATATGTTTGTCTCTTTTTAGTCGCCTTTTCATTTCGAGTTTCAAATAATAACGGTGCTAATGAAGAATTTACTTCATAAAACTTACGCAACAAAAACCTTTTTAGAGTAGTAGAGCTCTTAGTGCAGAATTCTTCCGGGGAAGTACTACCACCTTACCCATTTCTGCCGTGAAGCAGTAGTGCACTTGTATTACTGTGTTCCCTTTCGAAAGGTAAGGGGTCGGTGAAATTACAGGCACATAAGACTTAACAACTTCCAGCTTTATAGACTCCTTTGATGAAGATTAAAGCAGGAAGACAGTGGAAGGGTACTTCGTGATTACCAGCTATGCTGGCTAATACCCTTACCTCTGGTGTATATGGTATGATAACTGGTATCTGGTGCTAATGTCTTTTAGCGATGGTGACTAATAAACATCAGATGAACCATCTGACATTTACTCTTAATCAGCGGCGGCCTTACCCATTGCGAGGCTCCGGGCGGCAGGTCATTGCGAGTCCTTCGTGAAAAGTAGGTGCGAAAGTAAGTCTGGTTGTTTGGTTTAGGTATTTGTCATGTTTGATAAGAAATGCAATACTTATACATTTAAATAAAATCTGAAATCCATATGTTTTTTAATTTGCTTGGATTTAATTGCGCGAGGCTCCTTCAAGAGCGAAGCCCCGGGCGATTGCCCCGTTCGCCATCCCCTAAGGCCACCTCTGCTCTTAATATCCTACTAATATTAGAAATGCGAAACTTTTTGAGGATTGATGGATGTATATCTTTCACGCAAAAACTACTTAACGTAATGTAACATCCCTTGTGAACGCGGGTGAATACACGGGGGACAGCTAAATTAACGCTAAAAGCTAACCATAAATAAAGTTAGTTTACGAAGTAGGTACCTCTCAGTAGGTATATCTCAAAAACTACTAATGCGATTTAAAAAATTGTTTCACTTATAGAAAACTACTTTAATTCCCAATGTTACAGGCTAAGCTTTTACCCCGGGAAAGCATTATATCTCCCGGGAAACTGCGGTAAGGTACGCGGCAGTTAGTACACAACAAAACTGCCTCCTCCAAACCAGACTGTGCTCGCCGAGTTAACACATGTAAGCCCGCAGCCGCCGCTTGTAACTGGCAGGAAGGGAACCGTAGATTCGTATCTTTGTGTTCCAATTGTACCCATTAGTAACTATTGATATGTACGGACCCCTCGATCTTTTGTGAGTTTCGTTTGGCTTCTTTGATTGACCTTTACACCCGGCGTCTGAGGACCAAAAGGAACAGAATTGATTAATACAGTGAAAGGAATAGAGTTTAAAATAGCCTACGTTTGAGGTTTTAGGTTCATTTCTTAGCATCAATGAGATAAGATGTTTATAGATACTGTATTCCTAACTTTAATTTGATATTATGAATGCTAAAGTTGATTACGCGATCTCGATCTTGATGATATTTGGGGCTTGCGTTGCCTTTGTATCTATTTTAGTGCGAGTGAAACCGTGGGTAACAGGTTGTATTATTAAAAAGTCAATTGAGCTTTGTAAGTTTGAATGTAGAAGGTAAAGCCGGAAACGACTAATCGAATTTCAAAATTATTTAATTGATAGAACTACACCGTTACGGAGTGATTTATCGAGTGAATTATTGTTTTCATCCCGGGAAAAAATTAAAATCTCTCGCGGGTAAACAGTTGTAAGGTGTAAGCAGCTAATCTAACTTTTCTTACCTTTAATTAGGTATTTTCCGGCGAGCGCTGGGGGCTCTCAGCCGAAAATACATTTAGATTTTAAGCAACAAGCCTCGAGTAGTTAGAGCTCTTAGTGCATAGTTCGTCCGCGGAAGTACTACCACCTTACCCATTTCTGCCGTGAAGCAGTAGTGCACTTGTGTTACTGTGTTTCGGTTAGAAAGGTAAGGGGGCCGGTGAAATTACAGGCACATGAGACTTTACAACTTCACGTCTCAGGGTCGACAACGCATTGGCCGATGCCCCTAGCGTTGCAAATGTCTATAGGCGGCGGTGACCACTTACCATCAGGTGAACCGTCCGCTTGTAAAAACAAGCATACTGAGGGTGCCCCCTGTGGGGCTCGGACCTCGGGCTCAGGGCATTGCGTGGGGTTAAAAGACTTTACATTATCTGATCTATTATTATGGTTCTTTATTTCAAACAAAACAAAAAACAACAACAATGAATTATTACAGATTGAACATCGTGACGTCGATTGATGTGACGAGAGTCATGTGTTCGAAACCCTACATTGCACTTGAACTTTCTGTAATGGAAAACATGGTGAGGATATGATTTCCTCAAGGCTAGGTTACCTGGGTAACTCCCTCAGGTTGATGATCTGTTCCGATAACTGCACTTGCATGAGCGCCAGTTTCCTTCCAAGCTTCACATCTTTAACTACCACGTTGAGATTGTCAACACAATCTTATACAGTGAAAGAGAAGAGAAGATGAAAGAGAGAAGAGATCAGCGCAGGCTAAAAACCAGCATCATGTTGAGTTGGAACCATTTTATGGCAATCGTAATATTTTCATTTTTTAGTTATTTTATTTTATACTTGCTGTCCCCAGCGGTTTTACCCGCGTTCCCGTTGGATGCGACATGTATAATACATAAAAACCTTCATCTTTAATCACTCTATCTATTAAAAAAACCGCATCAAAATCCGTTGCGTAGTTTTAAAGATTGAATTTTTTAATAGCATAGATTGTGTTTATCATTCATTTATTTTTCGTTACTCAAAAAGGTTGCTGATCGGAATGTCGAAGCCTTCCTATTAAGAAGTTTCACTTTAAAAAAAAATGCCCTCAGGTGGACCGACTGCCTTTTTACGCATTATTAATTCATAGCCTACTTGAAATATCCAAACTGGATTGCGGTAACTACGAGCTACTGCCAACCGAGTGGAGTAACATGCCCCTTTCAGCTGGAGTTCTTAGTGCAGAGTTCATCCGGGGAAGTAGTACCAACTTACCCATTCGACAGGCCAATCGGCATGGTGGTTAGCGACCCTGACTGCCAAGTTGAGGGTCGCGGGTTCGATTCCTACCCAGGACAAGCATTTGTGCGCATGAACATGTCTGTTTGTTCTATATTATAAGTATGTATTTAGAAAAATATAAAAGTAGTGTATGTAGTATATCAGTTATCTGGTTTCCATAGTACAAGCTCTGCTTGGTTTGGGATCATATGGCCGTGTGTAAAAGAATGTCCCAGGATATTTATTTATTGCCGCCGTGAAGCAGTAGTGCACTTGTATTACTGTGTTTCGGTTAGGAAGGTAAGGCCGGTGAAATTACCGGCACATGAGACTTAACAACTTCACGTCTCAGGGTGGAGAACGCATTGGCGATGCTCTGGTGTTGTCAATGTCCATAGGCGGTGACCACTTACCTAAAGGTGGACCGTCTGCTTGTTTGTCGGTTTATGTGGTACAAAAAATAAACAAAAAGCTCTTTCAGTTTTTATTTTTATTTTTTTTCTCAGAGCCCAAGCTTCGCGTCCGCTGGTACAAAGACAAGGCTGTCGTAGGGGACAGTGAGGACGCTAATCCTCTCCCGGCGAGGGTACGAATGCACGCCAACTACAGCCTGCAGGTCGACTCCTTGGTGTCCCAGGATACTGCTGATTACACCTGTGAGGTAATAATAATAAATTTATTTAATCTGCCAGGTACAAATATAAAATGCATAAGATGTGAAATTAAAATGAGACCGGCTATACATTATATGTTCTAAATCGATTTGCCTTTGACTCTCAAATTAGGTGGAAACCTGTATTTTGAGTCACCAGGTAAGTAAGTTTTTTTTTTAGGTTTCCGTAGACGTAGGACCCCTACCGTAGGGGTACTAAGAATTCGCTGTCCGTCTGCCTGTCGGTCTGTCTGTCTGTCTGACCGCCTGTCACCAGGCTGTATCTCATGAGCCGTGATAGTTAGACAGTTAAAATTTTCACAGATGATGCATTTCGTTGGCCGCTATAACAACAAAAACAGAATAAAATATATATTTAAGGCGTCTCCCATACAACAGACATGATTTTTTTTGCCGTTTTTATAGATATGGTACCTACGGGACCCTTTGTTCGCGAGTCCAACTTGCACTTGACCGGTTTAAAATCCTTAAATCAAATAGTTCTTTAAACCAGCATGACTTCAATTTTACTACCTATTGTCAATCCCTTTATTTTTTATTTTTTATTTTATTTTATTTATTAAAGAAACAAACAGCTATTATTTCACATATAAAAACAATAAACTAAAGTAATACAATTGCCAAAACAGTTTCTACAGCTAGGTAATAACATTGCTTTTTATCTTATGAATAGACAGGTGCAAAAATAAAGAAATTACTATAACTAAATTATGTACTTAACTTAAACTAATTATAAAAAGATTAATCATATTTTTAAGCGGAAACATCACGCAGCCCATCGCTGTCAACTGACTTTAAACGGCTGCGGAAGGCGCCCATCCTCTCGTGAAATATATCGATGTGACTATAAGAATGGTTGTAACTATTACTGGCTCTCACTATAAATCGGTTTTTAGTATAGTTAGAACAACAAATAGGTGTAAAGAAAATATGTCTTTTGCGTGCACGAAGCTTGGAACACTCAAAACCTATTTTATTTAAAAGATACGGCGAATCAACAAAGTTGTTTATTATTTTGTGTAGAAAAATTTGGTCCCTATGTTCACGTCGCCTTTCTAATGATACAATCTGATTCATGCGAACATCAGATTTACGAACCTCGTTCGTAAATCTGTACTTTAAACGCTTAATAAATTTATTTTGTATTCCTTCTAATTGTTTTATATATTTATCATACACAGGATTCCAGACTATGGAAGCGTATTCCAGTTGCGACCTTACAAAAGCGTTGTAAAGCAAAATTAACGTGTTCATGTCTTTAAAATCAGTACTTTGACGAAATACAAAGCCAAGCATCTTATAGGCCTTAGCCGTGACTTTACAGATGTGTTTGTCAAAGTGTAATCCACTATCCAGGTGAATCCCAAGGTCTCTCACCTCATCTACCCTCATAAGTCCTTTATTATAAAGTTTATAATGATACTCAATCTTTTTTTTTTTTCTTGTAAATGTTATTGTGTAGCATTTTTCTACATTTAAGTACAATTTATTAACTGAACAATACTCACTTAACCTATCTAAGTCATTTTGCAAAGCTTCACAATCACTTATAGACTGAATAACAGAAAATATTTTTGTGTCATCCGCATATAGTAATGATTTTGAGTGTTTAAAGCATCCTACCATATTGTTAATAAAAATATTAAAAAGCAGCGGCCCGAGGTGGGAGCCTTGCGGAACACCGGATGTGATTGGAATAAAACTAGAAGTAAAACCCTTGACTGTAACTGCCTGTGTCCTGTTTCTTAAATATGAAACTAGCCATCTGTGTAGATCACCGTGTATACCGATGGCTCCAAGCTTCAAAATTAACCGTGAATGGGAAATTTTATCGAAGGCTTTAGAGTAATCGGTGTACACGGCGTCAACCTGGAATCCTCTACCCATTGCTTCCAGCACGACATCAAGGAATTCACATAAATTTGTTTCGGTTGAGCGCTTTGCAAAAAATCCGTGTTGATGGATAGTAAGCAGAGGGCTAATAGCTGGACAAACAGAGTCATATACAATTTTTTCAAAAACTTTAGGAAGTATTGACAATTTGGATATACCTCTATAATTACGGACGTTATGTTTGTCGCCAGTCTTATGAATCGGAACAACAAAAGATCTTTTCCAAACATTAGGCATTATACCACTAGATAAAGACAATCTAAATATAAAAGCTACCGGTGCAGCTAACTCTTTACAACAACGTTTTAAAAATATTGGATGTAAGCCATCAGGGCCACTACCCTTTGAAGTATTAATTCTTGAGAGGTACTTTTCTACAATTTCCTGATTCATATCTACATTACTAATGATAGAAGAGTCAGATTCACAAATACAAGAAGTGTCAATATTGTCACCTGAATCCTTTTCGAAAACAGACTGAAAAAATGTATTAAACATGTCAGCAATGACTCGTCCATCGGTGCTTACATCATTGTCAAGTTGAACTGTGTCCGGAATGCTATTAACATTTTTTTTTGACTTAATAAATGACCAAAAATGTTTTGAACAGTACCTTATATTAGTCTCAGATCGAGAAATAAATAAGGAATAGCAAGACGACTCCAATCTTTTTACCGACCGCCTTAGATTTGAGTAATCATCATAATCAGATATTCTACCGTAAGTTTTCCATTTTTTATGTAGTTTTCTTTTTTTATTAATCATTTTTATTAAAGCTAAAGAAAACCAAACCGGGTACGTGTTATTTACTTTCTGCAGTTTAGAAGGAACGTGCTTTTCAATTACGTCATTTAAAATAGAATAAAATATTTCTAAAGTAGTCTCAATATGAAGTTCTGATAGATGTAATTCCCAATCTATTGTACTTAGTTCAGCTTTGATTACTTCGTAATCTGCTGCATGGAAGCGTCGTACAACACGAGGTGGTTGCCGAAGGGAAGCATTACTCGTTCCTACATCTATCGCTATGGACAAAGACGGATGATGGCTATCTTCGGGTTCGGATAAAGGCTCTGTACGAGTTACTTTACAAGCTAAGCTGGAAAAAATTAGGTCAAGGAATCGGTTATTATGATTAAGAATTCCATTGTATTGAAACCAGCCCGTAAAGCACATAAAAGTAAATACCTGAGAGGTTATTATATCAACCGAAGGGTTAGAAATCATATATGTATTTGTAACCGAATGATTTGCCGTCCACAATGCATTCCTAATATTAAAATCACCTACTATCAAAAATTCATCGTCAGAACAATCAACACTAAATTCGGATAGGGACTCAAAAAACAATAGCTCTGAGGAAACCTGGTCTTTAGATTCTGGAAAATAACAACAATACAAATGCAACCGCTTAGATGTCGGCCCGCGGGTGAGCAATATATCTAGGCAGCTTATATCTGCATCAGGAAATGCTGGCAGTATACTGGCGCAGTAAGAGTTCACTACCAGTTCACGACGGACTGCGATCAAAGTGCCACCACACTTTGTCATTCCGCGTCTATCATAGTCACGGTCATTACGATAAACATTATAACGTGGATCAAACAACTCAGCATCAAAAATACCGGGCAATAACCAAGTTTCGCTAAGACAGATTATATCATAATTGCAATTAATAAGGTTCTTATAAAATATTTTAGTTTTAGTCCGGAGACCACGGACGTTTTGGTAAAAACAATTTAAAGACATAAAAATTTTACTTTAAAAATTTTATAGTATTTATGTGCCCCACCAAGAACGTACTCAATAAATAAATAAATAACCGCAACAAATCTAATCATTATGGAACGGAAATCATCTATTACAAAAAACATTTGAGTTATTTGATAGACATCACAACCATACCCCATATAAAAATAAACTATAATCATTAAAAATAGAACTGTAAATCTCGTAATAACAAAAATCATAACCACAAGGTAATTTAAAATAAAAAAGTAACTCAGAACCAAATCCATCAAGTACTTATTCAAACGTTTTATAATTACCTCCGAATGTATAATAAACACCACACATCTCATATTGCAATAAGTAAACAGATCTACTAGTTTACAGTTTAAAACCATGAACGCGTCAAGTCCCAAGTACATTGCCTTCTCATAATAACTGTCCGTTAAACGCAGGCGGTCAGACAAAGCAATGGTTATTTTCTGTGACGATACGATCCGCATTCCATAGCTGTTATAGTGTAAGTATGCAAACAAAAGCAATGTGAACATTGCTATCAAAAGGGCCCGAGTTCTCAAACTTTTGCACGAAGACACAATAATAATAATTTGATAATTAAAGTCACATCCACATAAATAATTACAGTTATTAGCATATTTTAAACTAAGCAAATACAAATTTTTGTTAATACTTATAAGATTTTTTTTAACGAATCCTCCGAAGTGATATGCAAAACTGGCGACTTTTCGGATTGACGAACCATGACAGTACAATTACGAACCCAGCAGTATGTATAGTTTTTTTCTTTTGCCTTCAGCTTTGCCTGTTGTAGGAGATATCTATTATATGAAGAGAGGTGATCATTACAATAAATTCGGCTGTTCATCCCAGGGAAGCCTATGTCACTCGCTTTCATATCTTTTAATTTCCGGACCAACGCTAGAAAGTCATCTTTTTTATATCTTGACTGCAGTTTTACTATAATTGGCTTAGGTTTTTTATTATCGATATCATTTTTAACTGCGACTCTCGTCACAAAATCAATATCGCTATTTAGGTTAAGGTAAAAACCACTTCGAACCGCAATGCTCTCGACGATCTTCAACAGGTTTTCACCAGCCTTTTGAGGAACACCATTAATCTGAATATTGGAACGTCGCACCCATTGGTCATTCTTGTAACTGTCCTCCTTCATTCCTTTTAACTGTGCCTTCAACTCATCAATTTCACTTTTAACGTCTTCCACCGCTGAAACTCTTGATTCGACATCATTAATTCGAGATGTCAGTTGTTCCAAACCAGAACTGACAGTTGTTTTAAGATCTGCGATAACATTTTTCACATGTCTTATATCCTCCTGTATTGAATTAATAGTTTCTAACTGCACCTGCATATCTGATATCTTGGATGATATATCATTCAACAGGACCAAAAATGGTTTGTCATCAATAGGCGCCACCTTAGGTGTAGGGGAGGTGGATAGACCCTGGAGTATAGGCAGACCAGATGAAAATTTTGGAGTTCCATGCGCAATAATTGTAGGAGATACAATTTCTGGATCAACCCCCTTAGAGACATCCAATTTTGATTGTGATGCACTTCCATCTCTGCAGCTTGGGCATGCCCACGAATTCCTACCAGTACCGAGTCTACTAAAACCACGCTCGGTGATGCCTCCACATTTAAAGTGATATTTCTCCTTACACATCGAACAATCGGGACCATGCCCCACAGTTTCACTGCAACTGGCACACTTCGTTGTAAACATGTTTGAGAAACTCTGATATTATATTCGCACCAAGAATAAGCGTGTCTATTCAATGATCGCTCACACACGACACTTTATTCAACTTTAACTGTATTAATTACATTTCAAACTCCAATTGCGAAACAAAACAATAAAAAATAACAGTTAATTGAAGTAAACACGCCCGCGCCACCCTTCGATCTCAACTAGCGTTTATTTTGGTTCTAGTGATGCGACTTAACCAATTTGGGTGTGTATCGATACAAATAAACCGATCACTTTTACCGCTTATAACTTGGGTATTAATAATAAAAATCTAATGGGAGAAATCTAGTTAAACAATATGATTTTAATTTGATATCATATACATAGTCATACAACATGATAGTGTAAGAAAATATCCTCACAATCAAAAATATATATATACTATTACATTTATAATATTAGGTACTTGTTTTAACTCTACGTATTGGAGGAATCACATTTGTTAATGCGGAAAAAAATATCTTGGTCTAAGCCATAACTTATTATTTGCATGTACCAAGTCATACTAATCCACTGAGCCAATTCAGTAAGCTAATACCTGCAAAATTCCTTAAAATATTTGTATCAAAACTCACATTGAACATGTTTTACATTGACCAACTTTATTAAATCATCAGTGTGTTATCGATATGCGAACAAAAAGTTTTATCGTTGCTATGGAACACTATTCGAGTAGAGCGCTTTAATTACCTCAAGAATGCCCAATTATGCAATTAATCAATTTATCTGAACTCTTTCGTTAGGAACATCGTCTATTGTGTACACATGAAGCAGCATTCTGCTACAAGACATCAGTTTTATTTCATAACATCGTGCGATTGCAGATATCAATAAATAGACTAAGCTTAGATGGTATTAATATCCTTATTTTTATTGTAATTAATGCAATTTTGGTACCTACCTATTTTCTTTAATTTAAAAGTGTAGGGCCCCCTTCAGCTAGATGGAGCGATGATATATGGAAGTGACTGGCAGCGGTTGGAAACAAAGATATGAAGATCGAGCTCAGTAGGTGAGGCCTTTGTCCAGCAGTGGACGGAGATAGGCTGATGATGATGAAAATAAAAAGTTATTCATACGTTTATCCTATAAGTTGTCAGATGAAAATAAAAATCTATATCAATTTCCTGGTTTCGGGAAGTTAGTCCGCCATTTTATATTAAAATTGATTCAGTAGTTTAGTCGTGAAAAACATATACACATTAAATAAATAAATAATAATAATAAATAAATATCCCGGGACATTCTTTACACACGGTCATTCGATCCCAAACTAAGCAGAGCTTGTACTATGGAAACCAGATAACTGATATACTACTTGAAACTATTTTTTTTATTGGTTAGGATTTTATTATTATTAAGAATCTCTCAATAGATACTGAATTAATAGACTCCAACTAAATCAAATATAACACTTCTGAGGTCATTATTTGACGGGCTAGTTGGCTTGAAGGATAGATACTCCGTCTGCCACGCCGCAGGTCTTGAGTTTGATTCCCACCCAGGACAGACATTTATTTCTGTGTTCTATGTTTTGTTGTTAATATCAATATAAATATGTATTATGTAGAAAAAAGTGTTATATATGTGTTGTATCAGTTATCTGGTTTCCATAGTACAAGCTCTGCGTACTTTGGGACCAGATGGCCGTGTAAAGAATGTCCCGGGATATTGTTTAGTTTCATTCTCCACTCCTGGTGCCAGTTGGCTTGGTGGTTAGCGTCCTGACTGCCACGCCGCAGGTCGTAGGTTCGATCCCAAGAGAAATAACTGTTTCTGGTTGGAAATATTAAAAGTAGTATATAAGTTATCTGGTTTCCAGAGTACAAGCTCTGCGTTATTAAGGATCAGATGGTCCTGTAAAGAATGTCCCAGGATATTTAATTTCATTCTCCGTTCATATCTTTGGTTAACGGAAGCCCTTAGTTAGCAAAACCGTCCATTATTTAGGCCCAGTTTAGGGCCCAATTAAGTTAATTACCGACCACCCCATCGCAATGCTAATTAGCGAGGCATGTCCGTCCGTCTGTCACTTGATATTGAATTGATAGCGTTCAATTGATCGTTCCATTGCTTTTCGGTAACTTTTGATGTGGGATTCTTTTTAAATTTTTTAGGATGATCGAGTCTTATCATCGGCTTTCTCGTAAATATTGTAATAATAAATTATATATAGTGAATACTACTAGTATTATTATTATTATTATCTTTCTTTCCTTTTTTTTTTCTCGGTTTCTTACTACGGAAAACCGGTAATTTACAATATCTACGGGCTATCAGCCAAGTAAATATTGCGTTGTAGTCAATCTATGTGATAATATCGTCCGATTGCAGAAATTTTCGAACGATACGGCATGTATTTAGTATTGCAGCTTTCTGTAAAGTAATATATAAAGTTTCTTTAAGATCTAGTAATTTTAAGCTGTGGTGTAAATGCTTTGGTATAATGCCAGTAGTGGACAATACCACGGGCACAATATAAACTTTATTTTGTTTCCATATTCTAGTTACTTCATCTTTCAATTCTGTGTATTTGTGAATTTTTTCAGTTATAGTTTTGCTTATATTGTGAGTATTAGGTACGGCGATATCTATTAAATATGTAATTTTATTGGTTTTATCAATTAATATAATATCAGGTCTATTGTAATGTATCGTTCTATCAGTGAGAACTGCGCGATCATAATAGAGTTTAAACGAGTTGTTTTCTATTATTGGGCTAGGTTTGTATTTATAGTATGGTGTATGCGTATCCTGTATGAGTTTGTTTTTGAGTGCAAGCTTCTGGTGTATGATGCTTGCTATTTGGTTATGTCTATGGGTATAATCAGTCTGTGTGAGGTGCGGGCATGCTCCTGTGATGTGCTGGATGGTTTCAGAGTGAACGTGACATTTGCGACATTTATCATCTCGAACAGTGTTATCCTTAATTATGTGTTTCCTATAGTTTTTTGTATTAATTACTTGGTCTTGAATAGCGATTATAAAGCCCTCAGTTTCTGGAAAAAGTGAACCAATTTGAAGCCACTTGTTAGAAGCTTCAGCGTCTATATGCGGTTGTTCTAAGTCATGCGGATGGCGTCCATGAAGAACCTTCTTCTTCCATTCTTCGATTTTCAGATTCTCTTCTTCTCTGCTACTGGGGGTTCGTTCGTCAGACTGTTTTGCTAAATTTAATGCCGTAAATCCTATATCATTCTGTGTAACTGCTCTATGTATCTTACTCGTTTGTGCTTTACGTTTGAAAAATGTATTTAAATTATGAATCTGCTTTTTCCATAAAATATGAATATTTATAAGGCCCCGTCCACCATTTTGTCTTTTGATTACAAGTCTTTCTACTGCTGACTTAGGATGTAGATTATTATACCTAGTAAGGGTAGTGCTAGTTTGACGCTCTAAATTGACAATATCCGTTTTAGTCCACTTTACAATACCAAATGAATATGTAAGAATTGGGATAGCATACGTGTTTATTGCTTTTATGAGGTGTTTTCCAGTGAGTTGTGTTTTACATAAACTAGTAAGTCTTTTCTTGTATTCATTGGTAAGTTGATGTTTGATGGTGGTATGGTCTAAGCCCTTCAATTGGTGGTATCCTAGATATTTGTATAAGTCGTTTGGATCCATCGATGCTATGTTTCCTGTCTCACCCACTGCGTAGTCGCCAGGGCGTACTTTCCCTTTAACTATATGTAAAGTTTTACATTTTTCTAGGCCAAATTCCATATTAATATCCTTACTAAATTCTGCGGTAGTATCAATAAGTTTTTTCATTTCCTTTTCGGTTTTTGCATATAATTTAATATCATCCATATAAACTAAGTGAGATATTGTTGATTCATTATCAGTGTGTTTAAGACGGTATCCGGCCTGACACCTATTCAGGAGGTGAGACAAGGGATTCAGAGCGAGACAAAACCACATAGGACTAAAGGAATCTCCCTGATAAATACCATTTTTTATTGCAATTTGTCTAGTAGTCACCATATCTAGTTTATTACGTAGGTAAAGTTTGGTTTTCCAGAGTGGCATCGTATGTTTGAAAAATCTGACTATCATTGGGTCA
Source organism: Habrosyne pyritoides (assembly GCA_907165245.1). Classification (NCBI taxonomy): domain Eukaryota; kingdom Metazoa; phylum Arthropoda; class Insecta; order Lepidoptera; family Drepanidae; genus Habrosyne; species Habrosyne pyritoides. The sequence goes on along the minus strand of OU015610.1, from coordinate 7,465,281 downwards.
ATTTTATAAATTTCTAATATTCTAATCAGCCAGGTATGAGGAATACTGTCAAAGGCTTTCTTGTAATCAATGTAAGTGCAATGTAAATTTCTATGTTTTGATGTTGCTTGTTTGTGAATAGTAGAGTCAATAACGAGCTGTTCCTTACATCCCATGTGGCCCGGCCTACAGCCTTTTTGCTCTTCCGCTATTATATTGTTTTGCTCTATGTGTGAATTTATTTTCAGTTTTAATGCGGACGTAATAATTTTAAATATGGTTGGTAAACACGTGATTGGTCTGTATTTTGATGGGTCTGTTGTATATTTTCCCTTTGGTATCATGTAAGTTATTCCCTTTGTGACGAATGATGGTAAGTCTTGTTTTCTGTGTAAAATATTTGTGATACTATGAGCTAATGCATTATGTAATGTGTAAAAGTGTTTGTACCAAAAATTATGTATGCTATCTATCCCTGGTGATTTCCAGTTATGCAGCTTACTAGTAATATTTTTCAAGTCTATTTCCGATATACTCTCAAACGTTATTATTATTATTATTATTATTATTATTTACTACTTACTTTATTTACTATTGCTAAGTAAATAATAAAAAAATACTAAAGCTTATGGTAACTTCGACAGGCCAGTTGGCTTGGTGGTTAACGCTCTGACTGCCAAACCTAAGGTCGCGGGTTCGATTCCCACCCAGGACAAACATTTGTGTGCATGAACATGTCTGTTTGTTCTGTGTCTGTGTGTAAATATCTATATAAGTATGTATTTAGAAAAAAAAGTTGTATATGTAGTATATCAGTTATCTAGTTTCCATAGTACAAGCTCTGCTTAGTTTGGGACCAGATGGCCGTGTGTAAATGAATGTCCCAGGATATTTATTATTATTATAAATTAATTAATTTATAAGTTTCTTTGTTCTGAGTGATTGGACTGTTGGACTAGGCAATATTAAATTAGAAGAGAATAGAAATTATTTTCTAAGCACTCTTAAATCTCAAATAGCTAATCCTGTAGGCCCCGTAAGTAGGGCTATTTTTAAAACTATTATAAAAACACGCTTTAATTGAATACTATAAAAATAAAAAAATAAATGTAATTAATATATGTATGTTAATGATAAGTATTAACAAAAAAAAATTATTGTGGGAAAGCGTAGGGCCTTTTGAAGATATTTTCATGTCTCTACTTTTACCAATATCTGTCAATAACATATTTATAACAACTGATATCAAGCACGCCTCGCTTTTTTACAATAAAATGCTTTTTTAATCTACTTTTAATTTTGGTTTTTACTCCAGGAAGCTTAATGTACGTAACAATCGTGGCTAACAGATTTGACATTGGGATTATTTGGTGTAGCCTCGGACCGATTTATCAGTTCTTATTGTAGTACCTAAGTGTTTCCAGTTTTATAAACTAGTGGTGCGCTGATTCATACGCCTTCAGGAAAATACTGGCATGTTACGATGAAATCTTTTTTTTGTGTCAATTAATTGTCAATTTTCTTAAAATTATTTTTTACTAGCTGTCCCCCGTGGTATCACCCGCGTTCCCGAGAGATGTGACATTTTCCAGGAATAAAAAGTAGCCTACATGTTATTCCAATCTATGCTCTATCTATGTGCCAATTTTCATCCAAATCCGTTGTGTAGTTTTTGTGTGAAAGAGGAACAAACATCCATACCTATATCAATACATACAAACTTTAATATTAGGAGGATAGCGGTCACCAATTCGACCGTAATTCTTTAAGTTTTAACTTTATTAACACTAATCATACCAACACTTACTAGGTACCTATTTCTACCATAGCGGGTTAAATGTGACTTTATGTTTCCTGCTTGAATGTATGAAATATGGTTGTTAGGAAGGGAAATAAATAGTATAACTGTATATTAATCAGTAAGAAAAAGTAATGAAGTCAAATGTGCAAAAGCAATAAGATGATACGGGCATTTTCAATGCAAAGTTCAAAATGGGTCATTTGACCCGGTTATGGTATGTTTAGTGTTAAGGTTATTTGACAGTTACAACCTCTATAATCATTGTATAGAACAAATATCATAAACTCCCGTCCGCGTAATTTTCTTAAAAAAAACGTATTAACATTAAAATTCTGTTCGAATATATTATTATTTACTCTGTTTAGGTATGTTACATTGAATTCGCAGCGTATAGATAATAGATTGCAAATAGGCAGTTGAATAATAATAGTTTATTTTGACTCAAAAAAGTAGTAAAATTTTACATGTTTGCTCTTATTCAGTATACATAAGTTAGTAGCACATTTTGACCATTGATGCCTAAACTAGGTGTACAAAGCAACTGTTCTATAGACATCAATATCCCATACCTTTTATGATAACTATGTACCTGTTATATGATTTATAAATCAGTGGTCTTTGTGTACCTGTTCAATTAGATTTAAGGTTAACTAGGTTATTTTCTAACGATATAATGAGTGCGAGTGTAAGATGTGTACCTAAGCGTAATGTAACTGTTGAGTGTAGTGAGTGTATGTTTCGTTAAGTGTGTGTAGTGTGTGTGTAGTGTGTGTATAGTGTGTTTAACAAGATATGATCTTTAAGCAGGTATTAAGCTCTCAGTTTGGTCATAGTTGAGTTTTTGAAAATGATTATTGTAAAAAACTAAAATGATTTTTTTTTCAGGTGATACGCCCTGAACCATGGGGACCTATCAGGCAGACGCATTCCATAGAAGTTCAATGTAAGTTCTTAGAGACATTTGATTAGCTCCAAATATAAGTCGAGTAAAACACTGTGTAAATAATTGTATATAGAGGTATTTTTTTTACTTTGGATGTAGGTGATAATCCGTAACTAGTTTTATGATTTTAAAAAAGTAATTCTCTGATAATATGCCACATTGTTCCCTCGAGCCATATGGGCCAAGTTTTTACATCGGGAAAACATGAATTTTCTTGGGAATGAGGGTTAGATTCCCACCCAGGACCAGCTGCCTTATTCAGCTAATACAAACTTCGTCGGCGAGCCGCTTCACGGAGGCCTCGGAGAGCTTACCTCTAGTAGGTATTAGCGACAGAGACAGAGCACGGAGGCCGCGACGAAACATCCTCGAGCTAGTGTAATTTTCCTTACAGAATCGAGCCCCAGCATTCGTGTGCATGAACATTGAACATGGCTGTTTGTCCTGTGTGTGGTTATATGACTACTATAGTACAAGCACTACAGTCTGCTTAGTTTAGAATCATTTAACATAATAATGTCCCGGAATAGAAATTGGCGAATTTAGAAACTGTCTAATGAGTAAACTGGTGAATTAGTAAAAATGAGTAAGGAAACTGGCTAGTGGGACGCTTCCTCATGTTTTTTTGTCTGAAATAGTTCAATAAATAGCCAAATTCGCAACCGAGTTTTATTTATACCGTCTTTAAATTATTTATTCAGATGTGGGGAATTTTAATTTAATCTCGTCGCGACATCTTGTTACTGACCAAGGCCAGGCCTTAGTACTCCTGGGCTAGGGTTGCCATCCGCCCGGCTTTGTCTTAGTTTAGAGGGTGTTCGAGGAGCGTCCGGGTGGGGTTTTCAAAAGGAGTCCGGCTAAAACTCGGACACTTTTTGTGTCAGGGGAATCTCAATTAATTTGTAGACGAGCAGTTTAAAGGGGATTAAACAGCATCCAATTCAAATGTAAACAATAAGTGTTAAACATTTTTTTTAGGCATGTCCGGGAAAAATCCCAGTTTTACCTAAATGTCCGGGGTTTTCTAAGATTTGTCCGGCGTTAGCAATTTAGGTGATGACAGCCCTACTCCTGGCTGCAATGTAGATAAATATTGCAGTAACATAACACTCAATTAATCAAAACGAGCTCACGTTTCACAAAACCGCTTTTTTCCAGATTAATATCTTTTTTACGGTTTATTTAAAAAAATATTGTGGTAGCAGTCAAATGCAGTGGCTAAGGTATGGATATGTATCCAAAAATGAGCTCGAAGTTTTGGTGAATGAAAATATGATGAAAAACAAACAAACAATGCCGTTCCAATTTCTAATATTTATATGACCGGTAAAGTTAACATTGTTATTAAAGAAAAATTATTTAGTGCCGTTTTAATGGATTTGAAACAACGAAACGAAAAAGCTACACTAAAAGGAGATAAACATATACATTTATGTGATTTAGTCTGCGAGATAATGAGACAGGTAGTTTACTGAAGGTTTTGTTTCTACCGTGCGTGAATTGGTTGTTTTTTTTTTAAGATGTTGAATTTGATGATTCCAGACTCACCGACAGTAAAAACGATACCTGAAGATGGATTCTTGGAGGTTAGGAAGGGAGAATACGTGGATATTGGCTGTGAGACTACCGGAACACCGCCCCCTATAGTGGATTGGAGGAAAAATGTATGTAGTAAACTTCAAGATATGCCCTTATTTTAAGTATTTGAAAAGTATTGGTTAAGGCACAACCGAAATCTTAACATACACGATTTGATGAAAATAAAATAAACGCGCAACATTTCTTTGAAAGTTCCCATCAAAGCAGTCATAGTATATTAAAGATCTCGCCAAAAATTACGACCTTCACGAGGTTTTGGCGGGAGCTTGAAAAGTGGTACACTCATTAATTTCTTAGCACTTTACAGGCCAGTTAGAGTATTGCATCTTTAAAATTACAATTTATTTAAAAATAAAACGTGAACGCAACTTAGCTTTAAAAGTTCCAGCAATTCTTTTTGGACGTAAACCTTTACCTTTTTTTAATCTTTTTTAACATAGTGTTAGCAAAACTCCTTGGTGACAAAATTTTATATATCTATATAACATTGATGTAATTTAATTCCAGGGCGAGGCCATGGCCCTCCTGGAACACCGGCCTCGAATCAAGTTCAGGGCTGAACATCGGTTACTTGCGGGCGTCTACGAGTGCATAGCTTACAACGGCGTGGGTGACCCTGTGAAGGCTGCGATTAGAGTTGTCATACATGGTCAGTAGGGTTGACACAACTTAAAATCTTATATAGATTCTTGTTAAATTTTGTTTTAATATTTGCTTGTCTCTTAGCTCAGTTAGTACCCCTGTAGCTAATGTTTGATATGTCCTTCTGTTTAACTGTCCAACCAAACACGGTTACATGAAGAAAATGATCATAGTTGCAGCAGCATTATTAAGTAGGTAAAGTTACAGTTATTTTTAATGTTGGTTGTGCCAAATAAATTCTACAAAATAAAACTACAAAATTATTATAGTTAAATCCCTTTTATTATCGACTCTTCCAGTGTACTCAACATTAAATTTATTTTAAACAGACCGCGTAGATAAAAATAAACAGATATTTAAACTTTTTAATGTTATTTATAATTTTATTCATTTGTTATTTGACACTGACTCGTGTATACACGAACTTGGTATTCGTTCGATGGTCCGTGCGAGTAACGTGCCGGTGCGTGTGTGTGTACAGACGCGCCCGTGGTGTCGGCGGAGCGCAGCTTCGTGCACGCGGCGCCGGGGCTGCGCGCGGCGCTGGCGGCGCGCGTGGAGTTCGCGGCGCCGCCCGCCCGCGCGCTGTGGTACAGGGATGGGATACCGGTGCGGACCGATGACCGGTAAGTACTTATATATTTTACTTAGATATATATATTTAATATGCACCTTGTACCTACTTAAATTCCAGTTCATAACTATCATAACTTCAGAACTATATACTGCCCTTTTAGTGCCTACATACTGTTACCAGCCAATATTATAATTTTAGTTTTATATTCAATTTCTTTTGAGAAGTAAAGTTATCTTAAACCCGATATATTTATTTGTTTAGGTTTAGATTATTTATGAATTAATTAATTTTATATTTTTAAAATTATTTTATGTGTTATGATTTAGCCCAAAATGTCTACATAATATTTTGTTAAATAGTTTACAGTAAAAAAGAATGCGGAAATAAAAATGATGTTAAATGCCAATCCAGAGCAAATTTAATTGAAATCCCATCAATTATAAAATTAATCTGAACAAATCGTCTAGAACACATAAACAAACTTTCGTATTTTAATATTAGAAAAGCAGGCGTCATTTACTGTTGTGTTTTTTACCGGGAATATCATGGTGAATAATGGCAAAGCCTCATTGCTATAATAATTTGAAAAAAAAAATTGATACTTCCGCATAAATATGACAAACTTTGAATTAAATGTGCATAATGATCATTTTTTCTGATATTTTAGGGTAGTAGTAATGGTCCTAGACAACGTCCACCAGCTGATCTTCCGCTCGGTGCGCACGACCGACTTCGGAAACTACACATTCAGAGCCGAAAATAAGCTGGGCATGGCCGATGTCTCCTTCAAACTGACTGGTAAACTATTTAAAAAAAGGGTTGACACATTGACCCACTGTTTCACAGTGACAGTTTAAGTGGGAAGCTATATTCGTGTGATTTTTAAACACGTATGTGGTCTAATTTTGTGCAAATTAAACATTTTTTCAATTAGTATGGTATAAATATTTATTTTAAAGTAGTTTTCATTTAGATGTAATTCAAAAAGCCGTCTGAATTTGTTAATAGTTAAGCAGAACTTTATACCAATATTTCTACAAATGGTCATAAATATTAAATATATAAATAAGTGATTTGTGATCGACTGATCCTAGCAAAATAGGTAAAGTTGATTATAAAAAGATTTTTAATTCAAATGGTATAAAAATAACAAAATTGATTATCCAGGTGTGCCGAACGCAGCATCATTCAAAGTGGACCCAAGCTTAAACAAAGCTACTTCATATAGTTATACACTCCTGTGGGAAGTGGATTCCTACTCCACAATTATTGGTAAGATCCAAATTTATCATATATTTTTAACCCTGAATATGCTCGACAACATTAATAGCCCGGGAAGAACAGCAGCCGTAACACCAGTAGGTGCCTTGCAAAAATGCCTTGGGTGGCAGCTAGGGCTGTTGATATTTTTAAAAATATCGTATTTTCGATATATCGATATCTTTTAATATATCAATATAATATATAAATGATTGATTGTAGAAGCAACTCGTTCAGATGCTACAGATGTATCAGAAGAAATCAAATATTTAACATGTATTTCTAATAACACGGGAGTAAAGTGCCTACTATCAATCCAAAATTTCAGTGCATTTCAAGACCTTTAAATATTTGGCTGATCTAAATACTGCATACTACCTTAATTCAGCAGGTATTGTACCAAAACTCAAAATTATACGTGGATTTTTTTTAAAAATTAAATAATTATTAATTAATAAACAAAACAGAAATTGTTGAGTGTCGGCTAAATTAATTTTCATAAATAAAATACGGTAGATTAAGTTTGTCACCTTTTTTGAAGAATATGACAAAAGGTGACAAACTTAATCGCTGACTGGCAGCGGCTGGAAACAAAGAGCTGAAGATCGAGCTCAGTGGCGTGCCATAGGTGAGGCCTATGTCCAGCAGTGGACGGAGATAGGCTGATGATGATGAGATTGAGTTTACGATGATTTTGTAAATTAAATGAATTACGAAAAAAAATAATTATTTAAAAAAAATATTGACCAGCGATATCGACACTTCAATATCGAACTATCGATATATCGTCCAAAAAGTATTATTAATAAATATCGATATTTCGATATTTTATCAACAGTCCTAGTGGCATCTAGCTTAAGTAGTATACAGTACCCAAATACCATGCTAGTTGCTTTAAGATAACCCACGAACTTTATCGCAGTAACATGTCCTATCGTGGTAGTATATTGAATTTTATTTTTGATTACCCTGGCTAAGATATGTCCAAGGGCTTTTGAGAGAATCTATTGCTTTACGCTTTTTCAAGCAAGAACTAGAATATCATAATAATTATATTTTTAGAATACAACCTGTGGCTGCGTCCATACTACGGCCGCTTGGTGACTCCAGAACCTGACGCGTTCACCACCGAGGCTCCTGTCAACAGGTGGAGCAACATCGTGGTACCCGGTGACTCTAGTGACGGTAAATACTTTTAGGACCTCAGTTTCAAAATTCACCTTTTGCCAGTATGAGTTCCTTGATCACGCTATGATTCGAGTATAAATTTAAAACTAATAATTTCATGTGAATATTCACAGCTGATACAAACTCATGGATAACAAAAACCCAGATAACATAATAGGTTGTAAAAAACCACACACAAATAGAACAGTCACGGTTTATAACCTAAACCTACTTTTTTCTTTTTTGATTATAGGGCCCATTCATAGTGCAATTTACACGGTTCGCGGATTAGCACCCTCTTCGGTGTATGAAGCGATAGTCACATCGCGTAACAGGTATAATTTACATTAATATAGCTTAAACTAGCATCTATCTTGTAAATTGTATCTGAATAAACGGTTATCATATTTATTTCGTTACAGGTTTGGTTGGAGTAAACCATCTGCCATTTTACATTTTGCAACAGAGCCTGGAGGTAAGTTTAAAAAATGAGAACAGTAAGCTACGAAAATATTACAGCCAAAGAAAAAAAAAACAGGTTGTGTCGTAAAGACAAGCGAAAGAAGTGAAGCTTTTGTATTACAGGGAAACATTTGAATTATTCATCAATCACTTTTAAATAGCATAGATATGTTTATCATTCATTTATTTTTCGTCACTCAAAAAGGCTGCGGATCAGAATTTTAAGGCCCTCTTATAAGAAGTTTCACTTTGAAAAAAACCAAGGAGCTGAAAAGGAAAATATATTTTAAACCATGTTACTAAATGATGAAATATATTTTTCTATCGGTAGCTGGACGAAACAAGCCATCGACTGCGGACTACACTGACATAACACCGGTTTTGGAAGAAACTGAACCGGAACATCCCTATAACATTTCACAGGCACAGATTTTCGAAAGTTTGGATCTGTCATCGGGAACGCGGGAAACGCCGCAATTCCAACTTGTTACCTCCATTTTAGTAGTATTGATATTATTTTATATCAGCTGATTTGATTGAATGGTGAAAAAATTAAACCTAAAGATATCTTCAATTCCCTATGTAGGTTTCTAAGACAAGAAAATGTGTTTGTGTTAAACACAGAACAGCCTAGGTAATAAATCTGTATACTCACATGCCTAAATAATATGTATTTTGTTTCTACTCGAGTTAGGAATTAGTCGATTAGAAATTAGTTCTAACAGAAAATAACATATTTATTTTTTTGAACTGTATTCTTTTGTCTCATTGTGTTTCTCTTAGTTAGGTACAATAACTATGTCTGTAAATAACTAAGTTAAGAAGAATGTATTTCAAATATATTTATTTATTTTTGTCTGGGTATTTCTAATGCTCAACAATACAAAATATTTTTTATGTAATTTGTTTTATTTGTTCCCAAAATATTCGATTCTTATAAGCCACAGACATGATTTGATTATTGTAGGCAAACTTAGAGGTGTCTTTTAATTTGGAGTAAAAGTATATTTTTGATGTTACTTACCTTTGCACCTGTCAGGTGCAAAGAGTTTGGACACTACAATTTCACGACAGAATCGTAAAAAATGCGTTTAGTGCTTCTCACCTATAATTTCGCGTATAACTTCTTACGTGCGTACATAAGTACACACACGTCACACAAGATTTTTTAATTCAAACAGGCAGTCACAAGTTCGACTACCTATCGAATAACAGCCGACAATAACATATCTCACGCCCATTTTCCATGAAGGGATAAGCAGAGGTTCACAAATGAGACACACATTCCAACAAAGATATTTTAAGTGCCAACATGACATGACCATTGTGGCCGTTTCTCAGGCACTTTGCTAATATCAGATCATTTCTAAACAAAGAAACATTAATATAACCTTGACTGACTCGGGAATCCAACCCAGGACAGCCAGATGTCAATCTGGTGTGGCATTTCCTGGCAGGGCCACCATCACGGATTTGAATTCCAAGTCTGTCGCTATTTTGTCCTCGAATATCAGATTTTGTCGCGCCCTGGTTCAAAAGTTATAAGGGTTTTTAGGTGGCCCTGCCAGGAATCATGCTAGCAAGCATTTGAGGACAAATTAGGGACAAAATAGCGACAGACTTGGAAGCCAGGAAGTGCCACACCTCAATCTGAGCTTTATACCTCTCGACCACCTCGGCGACTCGCTGATATTTGCGCGTGGCTACCAAAGTTGTGATGAGCTAATAGGTCCGTTTTAACATTTAATAGTGTTATTGAAAACTGTACCCTACGGCGCTACTATAGGGCTCATCACCATCATGATACAATTAACCATGGATCAACAGATGGTCCTACTAACTAAACTTGCGGCACGCTATGATGGCCGTTTTGACGTTTAACAATGACAAAGAAAAATAACGTTTATTCCTTCAGACATAAGGTGCATCTATTGATCCAACAGCTAATTGTATGACGTGCCGGTATAGTTTAACGAAAATTTTAGAATGGTATTCAACACTCGGCGACTCTCCCCAGGTTGACGCACTCGATGCTTTCCCGTAGATGATCACCTCTCGAGAACCTTTCTTCCCCCTAGCTAGAAGCAGGAAATCTATGGGACATATGTTCTGCAGTGGACATCTCTAGGCTGATATGAATGAACATTCAACCAGTAGTTGCTATTAGATGAACTAAGTTGACTTTCTGGCGTGAGTTCAATCCCACCCAGGGCAAAAATTTGTGTATGAACATGTCTGTTGTTGTTCAGTGTTGGGGTTAAGGTCTACATTAGCATAGAAAAAAGTAATATTATGTAGCACATTAGTTTTCTGGTTTCCACAGTACAAACTCTACTTAGGGAACGTACCCATAGTACGTGACCCATTCTTTTACAATTTTTACCCCCCTCCCCCCTTGGTGACCACGCGTAGTATATGCCAAGACTAATTTGTACATAGTAATTTATAAATACGGCTTTCAACGCTATTTCGCAATAGAATGACAAAAAATATTGCTAATAAGGCACGCCATATTTGAATAAAGCTAAAAGGGGCGAGATGTCCATACAGGTTATTGACTACATGACTCCCCTGAGACTAAGCGTGGTATTCTGAAGACCTCCCTCCTCCTCCCTGAATGGGTCACGTAGTAATGGGTACGTTCCCTTAGTTTGGGATCAGAGGCCTTATCACGAACTTTTATCGTAAGCGTATCGTGCGCTAAAAACCAGTGCAATGGAAATTAGAACATCACGGTATGCAATTAAAATACAAACTAGTTTTTTAGCGCTCTCGATTCGATGACGCTATGCTTGCGATACAAGTTCATGCTAGGGGCACAATATGGGCGTCATAATCTGTAAAACTAAAATGAGACAAAACATATTAAAACTATGTTTGCTGTTCTTCATGCAATGCTTGGGTCTAGCACTCGCTCCAGCAGAACACATCTTTATGTACAAAATCTTATTTTGAAAAGAGTAATTGCAGAGTTTATTGTCGGCTCTTCTCAGTAAAAGCAACCTTCCGAACCGGTGTTAGAGTCTGATCATTCATAAGTGCCTGTGAAGGGCTATTTGAATAAATATTTCATTTCATTTCAATTTGGTATACAAGTAGCTTCAGTAACTTTAAATTTGACCTTCATAAGTGCCTTCCGAGGGCCTAAACTGAATAAATGGTTTTGAATTTAGAATTTTTTTTTTGAATGACTTTCTCGGGAACTCCTGAAACCGCGTCGCATATGTTAAGTAAAAGATTAATAAAATTTATGTACGATTATTTATTTCATATGTCAATACATTTATCATTTTAAACAACCATATCAGGTGATACGCGACGGCGTACCCCTTTACCCAGTTTAACGTTTTCAACTTTGGTTTAAAATTTTCTGTTGTGCTTACAGGATAAATAATTTAACACTAGACATATATATTTTAATTTTAATACTTAAATAGAATTAAATTTACTACAGTAAATATTAAAGTCTCTTTATATATAACTATTCTCTTTCTGTATGGAAACATAATATTTTTCATAGTAGCATGATGTTTGATTTTATACTAAAAACAGTTAAAATACACATTTTTTTCTTAAACTGTAAGATAATTAAACACTTAACATACTTACTTAAGAATATTAAATACAATATTAATTTTCATTCATGTTAATGCGGAGTAACAATTTAATTTAACGAAAAAGGTTTAGTACTGTGGAGGAAATCTTGCCACTTGGTTTTTTTTTGTTTATGGTTTACTATTTTTATTTTTTAAGCGATCCTGTATATCGCAATAGTGATTTGACTGCAGAAGTCAGATCACGTTCGCAATGCAACATAAAATCGTCCAGAGTTTTCGTAAGTGAGCCCTTGATCTTATGAAAACTGGGAAGATTTTATATCTACCATCTAATACCGAAGCTATTATTCAGGTTTTTTTGTATGTAATACATGTAACGAGACCTCCATGTACCCAAGCGTTACCTAAACCGTTTTCGTTACAATCTTATTTATAAATATACAAAACACTTGGTCATTTTTTTTTGTTTCGAATGTAACAAAAATTAAATAATGAGATACAATGGGGGAAAATCATTCATGAAGACTAGAAATCTTAGCTTCGTACGGAAAATGGTGGAAAAATGTTTTAAACTATTAGAATATTCTTTTAATTTAACATTAATTAATAATACACTTAACTATCAAATGTTAAATTTTCACTTGAACATTCATAGTATGTAACTTTTTGTAATTATTTTTTATTATACCTCTTTTAAACCGATAAATGTTAAACTTTACTTTTAAACACTAATAAGTAATAATAAATATGATTTTTTGTTTGAAAGTGACATTACGAATTTTTTTTTTAATTTATTCACTCACATATATTTATACTTTTGACAATAAAAGAATTATTGCAAAATATGAAAAAAATACATTATGACGTCATCTAGGTAACGTTTTACCCGTATTACAAAAATAAACCTAATTAGAAAAAGAATAGCGTACATTTTAGTAATAAGAATTCTAGCTAAAATCAATTTAATTTCAAATTTTAAGGTACTTTAAAAAAGCGTGAAAAATTTAAAATACATAACAATTATTATGAGATATGTTAAATTTTGTATATTATATAAATTATTCATGTTTACATTGGATTAGAATTCATGAAGAAATAACTAATGCGATTAATCTATATTATTAAAACAGAAATAATAATTCAATAAATTAAATAAGAAACTAACGACACTGAAGCAAATGTCTAAGTCATGGAAGACTCCTCAGAAACATTTCGTTATTATTATAAAGAAACGTTTAAATATGGCACGATATATTTTGAATGTTGGGTGTAACGAATATCATCTTGATTATTATATAATCGATAATAATCAAGATGTATGCCCAACACTAACTACCGTACGTTGTACGGGACCATGGCGAATTATATTCATATTCAAAGTTCACGGCGAATATTAAACACCGATTATTTAATTATAAAAAATCAGTGGCAAAATACACTGCTTTATATTAAAATTAAGCAAAAAAAAAATTGTTGCCTTTATGCCACTACGAGTCTTGTGCGCGCGATTCACATTTCAAAGCGTTCCATCACATTATAACCGTCCGTTCAGTGTTGCCGTAGCGGAAAATTGTTTTAATTTTCACAACACTGTCCACAAACACACTTTTAAAGCATTACAGGCTGAGATATCGAGGTATTTCGGTGGAATATTACTTGTTTCGCTTAAAAATTATTTTAACAGCCTATAAACGTCACGATACACACATTCTTTTGATAAAAAAACAGCACGACATTCAATTAAATAATTTTAAATACATCTTTAATCTGATATACGGTGAATCTACTCACACCTCCTCTCGCGTCCATACTATTTTATTTTCTACTTGATGAATATGTTTCTTACCGTTAAAACTATTTTGAATCTCAATATTGTATTACATTTACGGTTTCGCTTTTATTTTTGTCGAGGCGAAATTCGCTCCGTCGATCGCTACTTTCAACCGCCCTCTCGCTTCCGTTTCGCGGACGACCCGGAGCCGGCGAACGATATCTACACACGACCGACGACATCGATACGTCCCCGAGGGGCGTCATTTGTCTCGCGATCGCATCTCCTCATCTAGCCTCATCGAGGCTATCGCTCCACCTCGCCCGTTCACCAACGGCGAGGTTTTCTCATCGCTACCCGACTTTCTCGGTGGCACTCGATCGCAGTTCTCTCGCTGCTCAACTGTACATACCCACCGCCATCCCATGGCCTGACCAACCTTGCGGTCATACAAGCCGAATCGTGGGGGTCGCAAGTCGCACATGACGGTACGACAGGCTTTACCCCTACACCGTGTGGAATCGCCTGCGAACAGGCTTTAACCACACGCTGTCCCCTGCTAACACCCCGAATGGAGGTGCGCGAATCGGATCTTTTTGATCTGCTCAACTGTACAGTCCGCAACGTGAGCTGGCGGCGGCGGTGGCGGCGGTGGCGGCGGTGGCGGCGGCTAGTGCGCGGGCGCGGGCGCGGGCGCGTGCAGGCCGCCGGCGAGGCGGGCGCGGCGCGCGGCGCGGTGTGCGCAGCGCAGCGGCAGGTAGCAGCACAGGCACGGCACCACCAGCGACAGCAGCGTTATGCCCACCCATCTGCCAACAAGTAAGCAACACTGTACTGGGAGTGGGGACCTATCCTGTATACGATGTAAATTATCCTCCAACCGGTGTATTGATAATGATAACGTTTTATAATAAATACAATTTTTAAGAATCGATGTAACCACAAAAAGTATGTATTTTGATGCTGTACAATTATGACGTCACAACTTGCTATTTCATACAATACATATGTTTTGACATTTAATATTTTTATTAAATATACCAAAAATCAGCAACTTTTGTTGCCAAATTGACATATCATCACACACCCTATCATGGTGTCATCACAATGTACAAAAACATTTAGTGTGTACATATTTTAAAAATCATTGCGTGGCTCGTTTTCAACTTGAACCGAAAAGTAACTCAGTATGAACATGTTACTATTTTTTATAATCACATATTAAGTTATCCCCTAAAAATAAAGACTGCAAAACAAAAGCCATTCGGATCCTTGACCTAATTCACAGATGTATCAAATAATAGGTTTGTAATGGCATTAAAATGACTTCCAAAAATATTTAAAGATTTATGGCTTTCCAAATTTAGTTAATTGACTAAATGAAAAATGTTTTTAATAGTATTCCAGAATATTTGAATTATTGATAAGTAACTTGTTAATAATATCTTTTTAACTTGACATTTGGTAATTTGTAGTAAAGTTTGTTTATTGATTTTAATTTCTATTTTAACTGTGATTTTTTGTTTATGTTAAAATTTAACCAATATTCACTATTTTTATAAACATATTCGTTAATTTAAAATATTATGGAATGTAAATTTCTTGTTTGGACGGCAGTTTTTTAAATGTAACATTTTTATGTAATCCAAATTTAAACAATATTATTATATTTATATATTATATTTGTGTAGGATAGTGGGTAGTAGAGTAGTACCTCTTAGCGCAGTCGGGCCCCGTGGGGGTGCAGGCACAGGGCCGTGCGGCGAACTCGCCCTCCGCGTCCGACATGCAGTGGTACGTCATACACTGTAACGCAACACATCACACATGTTAATAAATCTGTAGACATTTGTAACACCAGGGGCATCGCCAATAAGTTTCATGTGCCTGTAATTACACCGGCCCCCTCACCTTTATTTCCAAACAGTAATACAAGTGCACTACTGTTTCACTGCAGAAACCGGTGGTACTTCCCCGGACGCATTCTGTACTAAGAGCTCTTCTAGTTCAAATATACTATGTAGAAATATTCAAAATTTTTATAGGCTTTCACAAGCCTTATAAATCATCTTCAATCATCGACAGGCCAGTTGGCTTTGCGGTTAACGCTCTGACTGCCAAAACGACGGTCGCGGGTTCGATTCCCACCCAGGACAAACATTTCTGTGCGTGAACATGTCTGTTTGTTCTGTGTCTGGGTGTAAATATCTATATTAGTATGTATTTAGAAAAAAAAACAGTAGTATATGTAGTATATCAGTTATCTGGTTTCCATAGTACAAGCTCTGCTTAGTTTGGGACCAGATGGCCGTGTGTAAAAAATGTCCCAGGATATTTATTATTATTATTTATCTTCATCAATTTTTTTTTATAATCAATACAATCAGACAATACTATAATAATTAAAAAAATTAACAATAAAAAAATGTTAGTTAATTAAATGGATTATCAGACAAGCAATTAATAGTTTTAAACTTATTTCTAAGCTCTCTTTAACTTGAGTTCTAAAGAAGAGTTGTACATTGGAGATGGTCAAAGTGATGTTGAAAAGCAAATCAGTTTTTGGTGGATGGAGTATTTGTACTTATTATTGTAGACTAGCTGACCCGACAGACGTTGTCCTGTCTTAACTATGAATATTGAATTCGAATCTCCTGATTGAATCGACTGTAAAATGTGCACTTAATTATATAGAAATTCGGAATTATATTGTTGTATAATTCCGACCCATGCCTCTATTTAAAACGATATTTGCAACGCGGATTCTGTCAATCGCGCCAACTGTCAAACGACTGACAATAATATCAAAAAGGTTACATTAAAAAAGTTTAAATTGTCAAATGTGTTAGTAAAGTAGTTGTTTTCTTAAATTTTCCGCGCAACTTTCTTAATTTTTTCATTCATAAGAACCTTCTACTGACAATAACAAACAACAAAAAAAGAATTAGCGAAATCGGTCCAGCCGTCCATGCGTGATGCCGTGACCAAGGGAAATAGGGATTCATTTATATATATATAGATAGATATTGTATTTGACAGGTACCTGTGCTGACTTGATGCAGGTGACGGCATCGATGCAGGACTTGAAGCAATCCGGCGCGAACTCGCACGCGCCCGCTCGGTTGGCGCTCTCCAGGTACCACTCGTGGCAGTGCCTGCAACACCATGAGAACAACAACATGTAAACACCATAAGTATACATACCAGAAGAATAGGTAACTATACTCCATTCAACATAAGTAATTAACAATAACAATTGGGATGTGTCCTGTATTAAAGATAAATGATCAAACACTAACCAGTGTAATACAATGGGTATTGAACATCCAAAAATATACGAAAACATTAAATATGATCATAATTAAATGATTAATGTGATTTTTCAGTACCGATCTAATCATAAAGAGTATGTTATTTGATGCTGTACAACTATGACGTCACAACTTGCTATATCATACAAAACTCCATTCATTCGATCGTTTTGACATTTCATAAAGCATTGCTGATTTGTCAGAACACATCCCTATTCATAATCTTTCACTTCTATGATAGCACACAGGTATTGTCAGTGACACTAAATAAATTTTATGTAATAAATGTAAGGTTGTTTTTAAAAAGTTTGAGTTTATTGCCGGCTCTTGTTAGTAAATATATAGAAAACCAAACTAAAAAATGAAAATAATTTTTAATAAATATTAATTAAGAATAATGTAATTTTTTTTTAATAAATATAAGTTATTAATAGTTTGAATAAGAAAACAAATGTTTTATTTTAAAAAAAGCGGGGGTGCATGGTGTCAATAGTTATAAATATTTAATTGACAGATATGAGAAGGATTATCATTTCGATAATATCTTGAAAAGCACCCCCGCTATTTTTAAAATATAACATTTGTTTTCTTATTCAAACTATTAATAACTTATATTTATTAAAAAAAAATACATTATTCTTAATTACTATTTATTAAAATTTATTTTCTGTTTTTTAGTTTGGTTTTCTATATAAAGCGTGTTTTTTTTAGTTCTTTTTAACTATTATTTATTTTTCATTTTTTAATTACATTTTTTTGAGTGCCCGAAAGAGTAAGCCTGGAACTGCACGCATGCGTAGTTCGCACACTAGCTCTATCTCTCTTACTCGCATGCAAAGGATGCGGAAAGAAATTAATTAATCCTGGCGAATCTAATTAGGATAATCGGATGCTTTGATCGGATTATTGCATTGTCATCGGTCTTTGACAGGTGTGCAAAGTTTGAATTAAATCTGATCATTCAAAGTAGGACAAAATCAAGCTCAACGGGGTCGGTTACATACATACATACAGGTGAAGCTAATATAAAGCGTGTAAAAAACAACCTTCTGAACCGTTATTAGAGTCGAGACTATTCATAAGTGCTTGTATTTGTGTATTGTATAATAGCTATCAGAAATAAATAAATATTATAACGCATAGAGTACATACAAACATTTATTTAATAAACAAAGTTAGATACGATTTTAATGTACCAGTCTAACCACAAATAGTAGATCTTTTGGTACTATACAAACATGACGTCAACTTGCTGTTTCATACAACACTCCATACAAACAATCGTTTTGACGTTTAATAAAAGTAACTGATTTGACATTTATTTTAGATGAATATGCATAATAAATTATAAATATTTTAATTTAATACACAATTAAAATGCAACCCAACAAGTTCCTCATGGATTAATAAATAAATATCCCAGGACATTCTTCACACATGGTTACCTGATCACAAATTAAGCAGAGTGTACTGCTTGTTCTATGGCTATCAGGTAACTGATATACTACTGTTTAAATATATATTTTATTAAGAGATTTCCATATAAGAGAGACTCATGATTCTTCTGGTGATAACTCCACCATCTTTGTAATAAAAGTGCCCTTCTTGGACCGAAACTGAATGATAGCTTAGACGTTTGCTTAGCGCCTTCAAGTCACTAACCATGGTATGATGGTGGTCATATTTTAGTTAACTCATATTATTGATCCTTATACAGGCCAATTGGCAGGACAAAAATTTGTGTGCATGAACATGTCTGTTTGTTCTGTGTCTGGGTGTAAATATCTATATACAGGAATATTTTTTAAGCAATACACAAAAAATGGTGGTTCAGTATCAGTAACAGAACACATTTCCATTATTTATTTAATTTTATTGTATTTTTTTTTCAACTTTAACACTAAACATACCAGAACCGGGTCAAATGACCCATTTTAAAATTTGCTTTGAAAATGCACGTATCATCTTATTGCTTTTGCACATTTGACTTCATGACTTTTTCTTACTAATTAATATACAGTTATACTATTTAGTTCCCTTCCTAACAACCATATTTCATACATTCAAGCAGGAAACATAATGTCACATTTGACCCGCTATGGTAGAAATAGCTACCTAGTAAGTGTTGGTATGATTAGTGTTAAAATCAACAAACAATGGACACTATCTATTCATAATAATATCAAAAGGCGCGCGCTTGTGCGCCGCACGCGGCGGTAGAGCTGTTGCCGAGGCCGCGGCCGGGGTGGGCGCCCTACAGACAGTCGTACAGTAGCCATAATATCAATTTTAAAGTCTATATCTTTCGTCAACTATAACTTTATTTTTTTGTACTAAAACTTATCAAAATAAAAATTAGGTATTTAATAAAACTCATTTAAGTTTAATTTGTCAAAGTTTGCGCACTGAATAAAAAATATTCCTGTATGTATGTATTTAGAAAAATAAAAAGTAGTATATGTAGTATATCAGTTATTAGGTTTCCATAGTACAAGCGCTGCTTAGTTTGAGATCAGATGGCCGTGTGTAAAAGAATGTCCCAGGATATTTATAGACCTTTAAAAGCACAACCAATGGCCTATAACCTAGTTCCACAGACCACTTTAAAAAATTAGCTGGTTCCGGTGGACACCCTGCAGCTACATCAAAATTCAAAATTCAAAAAAATTCAAAATTCAAAACCATTTATTCAGTTTAGGCCTTCGGAGGGCACTTATGAAGGTCAAATTTAAAGTTACTGAAGCTACAACCGGTTCGGAAGTCAGCCTTCAACTGAGAAGAACCGGCAAGAAACTCAGCAAGGTTACATTTTTTTTTTATTTGTTATATAATTTAATAATAAATAATAATAATTTAATGTTTAAGTTTTTTTATCTATTCTGACTTTTTGGCTATTTTATAATTTCAATTTTACATAATTTTATATTTAACAATTACAAGATACTTATTATAGGTAACATTAATAAAAACAAAACAAAAAAAATATGACAAGACTACAAAATAGAAAATAACAATAATTAGGTACTTACAACTTAAACAAGAGATTTAGAGGTGCACTGTGCAGAGAGCAGCTATTTCCATACATTTTTATCTTCAATATAATGAACTACCTTGTAATACGCTTTTTCTTTCAAAACTTTCCTAATATAATTTTTAAATTTATGATCAGACATTTTGGTTATTGAAAGCGGTATCTTATTATAAAATCGAACACAATTACCAAGAAATGACTTGTTAACTTTAGTTAGTCTAAAGTATGGAACAACTAACTTCTCCCTTTGTCTTGTATTTATACTATGAATATCTAATTTTGCCTCAAACATTCCTATGTTTCTACGTATAAACATTATATTTTCATAAATATATAGTGAAGGTAATGTCATTATATTTATTTCCCTAAATAAATCTCTTAATGATTCACGGGGACCCATACTGTAAATTGCACGAATTGCTCTTTTTTGTATAATAAATATTGATTCTATATCCGCTGCTGCTCCCCAAAACAAAATACCATAGGACAAGAGGCTATGAAAATATGCAAAATAAACTAATTTGGCCGTCTCAACATTCGTCAATTGTTTAATTTTCCTAACAGCAAAAGCAGCCGAACTTAATTTAGCAGCTAGAGTATCAACCTGAGGTCCCCATTGCAATTTATTGTCTAATGTAAGACCCAAAAATACCGTTTTATTTACAAGATCAATATGGCTCCCATCTATTATTATTTGGCTATCTACTTGTGCTACATTTGGTAAAGAAAACCTTAAGCATTTAGTTTTCTTTGAATTTAGTAATAGATTATTTGTAGCAAACCACCCACAGACAATTGACATAGTATGATTAACTTTAGTTAGATCTTTGTCTTTTCTATTAACTTTAAAAATTAATGATGTATCATCAGCAAACAAGACAATATCTGTGAGGTCATTTACAACATATGGCAAATCATTTATATATACTAAAAACAAAAATGGACCTAAAATTGAACCCTGGGGTACCCCCATTTCGACTAAAGAGCCCTTGGATGTTGTGCCGGTAATCCCTACCTTTTGCTGGCGATTTGATAAATAAGATAAAACAAGATCATGAGCAGTTCCACGAATTCCGTAGAAGTCAAGTTTTAGTAGTAGCGTACGGTGGTCAACGCAATCGAATGCCTTGGACAGATCACAAAAAATGCCAATCGCATCCTGTGAATCCTCCCATGCGCCATAAATGTGCCTCAGCAATGTTGCTGCCGCATCGGATGTAGATCTTCCCTTCGTGAAACCGAACTGATGACCATGCAATACCTTATGCTTAGTAAAGTGACTTGACATTTGATTAAGCAGCAATTTTTCAAAGATTTTACTAAGTGCTGGCAGAACGGAAACTGGTCTGTAATCAGATGGATTCTCCCTACAACCGGACTTGAAAATAGGTACTATTTTACTATATTTCATTAAATCAGGAAAACAACCCTGATCAATGCATTCATTAAAAATATTTGACAAAACAGGTGCAATCACTGTTATTATTGATTTTACGATTGTTACTGATAAGCCCCATAAATCTTCAGTACTTTTCATATTGAGAGAATTAAAAGTTATTATGATATCGCTAGCATTAATATGGTCAAATTTAAAACTTGGAAATGTATTATGAATATGCTGCTTGAGTAAAGATTCCGCTGCTATAGGACATGATTTAAGGCTTTTAGTAGTTTTACCAGGTATACTCGTGAAGAAGTTTTCAAAAGCACAGGCTATATCTTCAGGTTATTTGTTAGAATTTTATCATTAATTTTAAGAGTTACCTGTTCATTATTATTTCTAATTTTACCAGTTTCCGTATTAATAACATTCCAGACTGTCTTTATTTTGTTATTAGCATTACCTATTTTATTACATATAAAGTAAGATTTAGCTTGATTACACACTAACTTGAAAGTCTTTGAAAATTTTCTAACATATTTATGAAATTCTTCGTTCTGAGTTAGAGATTTTAAATGATAAAGTTCATACAACCTATCCCTGCTCTTACGAATACCTTTTGTAGCCCAGTCACTAAATCCCATTTTACTATTTACCTTCACTATTTTAGTAGGACAGGCTCTATTAAAATTATCGCAAATCCCAGACAATAAACCTTTATACAAGACATCGGGCTCATCACTATGATATATTGTATTACAGAGTTTCAGCTCTAAATTATTCTTAAAGGTGTCATCTGTAACATATTCCTAAAACTCGACAAAAATGTGAAGACTTTAGGAAATAAGGACCTAGAACGGATAGGGGATCCTTGAAATCCTTTGATTATCGAGAACGCAGTAAAACCACGCAAGCTAGGTCTAAACGATATAATTTACCTGCACTTAAGACGGCCATGAAATGACTCAGCCGGCTTCTTATCTGGCAACGGTGGTGGCTCGCTGTACCCGCACTTCTTTATTGAGCCTGCAATGTTATTATAATAATAAGAAACTAGCTGTCCCCTGCAGCTTTACCCGCGTTCGTGGGATGGCACATGTATTGTACATATTATATATTTGACAGGCCAGTTGGCTTGGTGGTTAGCGACTCTGACTGCCAAGCCGAAGGTCGCGGGTTCGATTCCCACCCAGGACAAACACATGTACATGAACATGTCTGTTTGTTCTGTGTCTGGGTGTAAATATCTATATAAGTATGTATTTAGAAAAAAAGTAGTTCATGTAGTATATCAATTATCTGGTTTCCATAGTACAAGCTCTGCTTAGTTTGGGATCAGATGGCCGTGTGTAAAGAATGTCCCGGGATATTTATTTATTTATATTTGGTGTAATAAAAAATCATAGTACCTGAGTCTCTTTTGAGCAGCGGCGGTTTGGTGTTTGGCGACGACTTCTCTGAACTAATAACGCCGCCCGGACCCACCTGCGGGTACGTATAGTCGTGCACCTGGAATTTTAAAGAGTATATATTTTTTTTTTTTTTGGAAGGGACAAAGGTGTTAGCCTCAGATGGCTCCTTCACCCTTACGCGGACAATCTAAAGAATATAGTGAATAATAAACAAAGAACAATCAACATGTGAAAATATACTGTGATTAGTAACAGCGGCGGCCTTACCCATTGCGAGGGTCCGGGCGGCAGGTCATTGCGAGGCCCTTTGTCCTTTGTGAAGAGTATGTGATGCGAAAGTAAGTCTGGTCATTTAGTTTAGGTATTTGTCATGTTTGACAAGAAATGCTAAAGTTATACAAATAACTTAAACTTGAAATCCATTATTTTTTTTTTTGCTTGGCATGCGCCATACTCCTGCAAGAGCGAGGCCCCGGACGATTGCCCCGTTAGCCACCCCCTAAGGCCGCCTCTGAGTAACAGTTTTTTTATATTTAATCTCTGGGAATCTAAAAATTCGTATCGTAACACGTTACTATTGTTTCCTCACGTTTTCCTTCACCGAAATACAAGATCAGTGTAGGATTTGAACCCACGTCTCGTCACGGCTTCGCTGTCACTACCAACTGAGATATCATCGCATTAAATTAAAGTTAAATAGTCATACAAGCGAAGCAAATAAAAATATGTTAACATTTTACTGTGTACTAGCTGTCACCCACGTCCCAGAGGCACTTTACATTTCTCCGGGATAAAAAGCAGCCCTAGTTATCTGCCAGTGTAAGTCCCGTAAAATGGTCCGGAATTTTCGGAGATTAACCGTAACAACCAGCAAGACAGGCAAACAATTTCTAAATTTTTTTTTGTTAATTACCGCAGTTTTTAAAAAGCTGTTGTTTTGATATTACAGACACTTCCATTTTATTGATTTATATGTATACTAGCTGTGTCCCGCAGTTTCACCCCCGTTCCCGAGCACTGTAGTTTCCGAACTCAAAGATAGCGTTGAAAACGAAAATTTTTTGAGAAAACCAGTTTTCGTAATTTCAAAAATTCAAAATTCAAAACCATTTATTCAGTTTAGGCCTTCGGAGGGCACTTATAAAGGTTTGGAAGGTTAGGAAGGAACAAATTTAAAGTTACTGAAGCTACTTTTAATTACTTTTTCTGGTATTCGGGACGGAGATAAATCAAAGATCATTGAAACTAGTCGTTCTTGAGTTATAAATGGTGTAACTAACACGACCTGGTTTTATATAATATAAATATGTATGTAGGGTGTGTATCCGAATTACGTAAGAGTGAAAGGGACGATAGGAAGGTGTATGAGGGAGAGGGGATGAATGGCGAAAGAGTGAACCAGATTGTGTCAGAAAAAAAAAGTTAACACTTTATTTCGGCTTGTTTATTGGGTACGTCCGTATATATGTTAAGCTTAAAAAACGTAAGATATATCTACTTACAGCTGAGAGGTGAACGTAAGGACATCTGTCTGGATCTGAGTCGTCCACGCCGAGTTTGTCGTCGTACTGCACTTCGTACTGCTTCAGGGAATCTGGAACGTTAAGAATAATAATAATAATAATAATAAATTTATTTATTTCTTGCCACAAAACAAACATAAACCAAATATAGTCTTAAATCTATTTACTATATTTATTTATTTATAAGGTAGCTTCAGTAACTTTAAATTTGACCTTCATAAGTGCCCTCCGAAGGCCTAAACTGAATAAATGGTTTTGAATTTTGAATTTTGACAGCCAACAAAACATACACTAAAGAATATAATACAATGGTCACAAACAATACTTAAAGCTAAGTGCTGCTTTAATTACAGGCTATCACAACATGGTAAAAGACAAAAAGACATGTAAATATTATAAATTTGAGGTTTGTTAAGACTTAATTAAATCAAATATATAAAAATAAAAATGATAATAAAACAAAAAAAGGCTTAAAAACTAGCATATAGTTACCCACAGACGTGATCATTTGGCTAAGATTAACTAAATTTAAATTAATTTCAATGGCTAAATACACAAGACAATGAGTCAGACTCAAACCAGAGTAATCTGTATTATGAGAGTCAGCAAACATTCAGGTGTTATTATTAATTAAGTATTGACGAGCCGGAGCAAGGCAGTGACAGAGTGGTATCAAAAGAAATCGGGGAAGGAAGCACATCCGTTGGGAGGAATATGTAAAGCTGACAGCAGGTCCAAACTGGAGGAGGGTACCTCGCGACAGACGACAATGGAAATTGTTAGAGGAGGCCTATGCCATGAGGCACACCGAAATTCGAGACATTTTGTGATTTTTGTTTTAACCATTATTGTACGTGTAATTGTCTGGTTTTGGAATAAAAGGCTTTATTATTTTCCCGCGGTTTTACCCGCGTTCCCGTGGGATGTCACATGTATTACACATAAAAACCTTCCTCTTCAATCACTCTATCTATTAAAAACGCATCAAAATCCGTTGCGTAGTTTTAAAGATTTAAGCATACATAGGGATATAGGGACAGAGAAAGCGACTTTGTTTTATACTATGTAGTGATTATAGACAAGCCAGGTGGCTTGTTAGTTAGAGACTGCCACGCCGCAGTCGTTGGGTCCAGGACAAACATTTGTCTGCAAAGTTCGTCTAGGTTAGTACTACCACCTTACCCATTTCCTCCGTGAAGCCGTAGTGCACTTGTATAACTGTTTCGGTTAGAAAGGTAAGGTCGGTGAAATTACAGGTACATGAGTCTTAACAACTTAACATCCAATCGCATCACGTAACTTTCCCTCTCAAGTTGTTTCTAACTAAACTGAAGATTGACCAGCTGTGCCGTTTATAAGCTGGTTTAAATCTCATGTGCCATTAATTTAATTAATCAATAATTTAATTTAATTAATGTTTTAATAAATAATTAATTTAAATTTTCTCGGAAGAACCATAAGATTTTGAAACTTCAGGCATATGAGACTTAACAACTTCACGTCTCAGGGTCGACAATTTGAGGAGTAGATCTTCTAGTGCATAGTTTGTCTGGGGAAGTACTACTACCTTACCCATTTCCACCGTGAACTGGTGAACCGCATGTTTGTCGGCCAATGTTAATTTAAAATAAAAATCGACGCCCTATAGGCGACTGTGACCATTTACCATCAGCTATGACTATAAAATGAAATAATTGAGTTGTATCAAGTGAATTTGAAAATTCTTGAATCACATACACATGAGACTTAACATAACGTCTCAGGGTCGACAACGTCGCAATGCCGGTGTTGCAAAGGTCCATAAGCGGTGAACACTTCCCATCAAGTTTGGTTATGGTAATTACCAATGTGTGTCAGGCCTTACCCAGCATCTGGTGGGGGTGGTGCGGGTGGTGCGGGTGGTGCGGGTGGTGCGGGTGGTGGTGCGGCAGCGTGATGGCGGCGAGGATGGGCGTGGCGTCGGCGTCGGCGCCGCGCGCGCGCCGCGAGCCCGACGACGTCTCCGACGACGAGCGGGACTCCACCGGCAGGTTCAGGCACTGCCGACCACAATATTACATGTACTCACTAGCCCCACACAAACTAAGGGGTCTGATTTTTTTTTGTAACTTAAAGAAAAACATTATCAAACTTTACTTTTCTATCAACGAATAAAATTACTAAAAAAATGTATATTTAACATTAAAATAAAAATAAATTACTTTACTTTTCCTATCAACGAATAAATTAACTAAAAATAATGTTTGCGTTCTGCCCAGTAGGTGACGCAATAACCTAAATGTAACTTAGCTTCAAAGCTATTTGTCTATAACTCGATCCCAGCGCCGCTAATCGGTCAAGCATATCATCAAAATCGGTCCAGCCATTTAGGAATTAACTCAGATATACACGGACAGAAGGACAATAATTCATTATGATTTTTTCAATATTAATACTTATAGATAAATCAACCATCGTCAATGACAAGATAATACTAGAGTAGTTAGCTTCGCGCACGGTTTTTGTAAATTATTTTTTTAAGGATTTTCGAACATTTGTTCATGTCAGCCCAATGCTGTGGTAAGTCTATGAATTAAATTCAACAAAATATTTATAAGCACATATATGTGTATCCTTCACTAACCAAACAACTTTTTGACTTCATGTTCATGCTAGGTTAAGCAAATTTTTGTAGACGTCTTATGTCTAGATAATTAGGTTTAAGGCAGTTTTTTTCCTGTTTAGTTTTTAACACATTCTGCCAAAACATGATACATTTCTTTGGATAAAAAATATAATACTATTTTTTTTTTTAATAAACACTAGCTGCCCGCCCCGGCTTCGCACGGATGCAACGCTGATACTACTATATTACAGAATATTTGAATGCGGACCTTTTTGTAGACCTTTTAAGGTGTACAATACTGTACTACATTATTTTGATCTATCTCGTAGGGTGCAGCCAGCATTGGCATTCTAAGCGCAAAAATTGCGTTTATTTACGACATCACATTAGAAACCTCTAAAATTATCAGTTTCTCTACTATATTATACTCTATACCGCATCAAAATCCGTTGCGTAGTTTTAAAGATCTAAGCATACACAGGGACAGACAGACAGCGGGAAGCGACTTTATTTTATACTATGTAGTGAAGTTGAAAGCGGTGAATGTTTGAATTTTCAAATTGTTGTAGAAAAATAAGCCCTATTGCTTATCCATCATCATATAATTAATAATTAGAACAATAGATGTACTCTATTTCAAAGGCAATTAAGTTTATTTTAGTATACCCTTATAATTAGGCTAAAATAATTCTCACCTCGAATATATTCTGTTCCTCGTCGTCCTCTTTTGGCGCTGGATTGTGTTTTTTGTACGCGTGAAGTGATGGCCACGCCCCACCCAGTCCTGATGGTGAATGTAAATTAGACCATATTAATATTGATATAAAACATGATTCTGCTTGTCTCATTAAACAGAAAATATCGCGCCATTGTGATGTAGGTTGTATTTTATGGGCGTTAACTTTCAATTTTAAATACAGAATCGACATATAGAGTAATAGAGTAAATTTCAAAGACTATTAATTATATTTAGTAAATGCTTAAATTGGTACAGATAGGGTCTAATCTAAAATATATTTTTTTATTTTTTTGCGGTGCTTTTTGCTTTATATTAAATATGTCATTAGATTTAGCTTTTTTTGAATATTGCAAATATAAAACTAAATATTATTTTATTCAGACAACAAGGAAAGGCAAATATTAAGATTGAGTTCTATATAATATTTGTAACACCTTGTATATACAACGTGTTACAAAATACACCGTAAAAAATAATTAATTATCAAAACCAACAACCCTAGTAAGCTGCCTATTTTACCTAACAATAGTCTACTTTAATAGTATTTCGATTTTTTATTCATAAAAATCCGTTTAATTATTTTTTTGGGGTATGCTATACAGCGTCACTACGGTTCTTAAATATTGTGAATGGACTCCTTATAAGGTCCCATTTAACCTCCTTTCGGCTTTACGGGTAGTTTTGTAACATTGTATATCCAAATTGATAGAAATAAATATTTTTATTTCTGGAGAATGAATGACATTCTATCAGTGATTTTTTTATAGGAAGAGAAGTTCCGAACATTTCCTCTTTATAATATTGATATTAATGTAACTTGTGTATGACGGGCAAGGTTCCACCTAATACGCCTAGAAATTCTCATTAATTGATGTTGTGGCCACAGTACTCTCTACTTAGTCTTGTAAAGAATGTCTCAGGATATTTATATTCCTGATATAGATACAGTGTTATACAAAGACAGGTTATCGTAAAGACACGATAATTGTGAAACTTTAGTATTACAGGAAAACAGTTTAATTATTCATCAATCAGTTTTGAATAGCATAGTGTTTATCATTGATTTAATTTTCGTCAAACAAAAAGGTTGCGGATCGAAATTTGACATCTCTCGCGTAAGAAATTTCAAATCAAAATAATGTGTGCATTTCACACGCAGTAGAAGCGAAACATACAGAATCGTTATATTTATCTCAATTTTAATCAATAATATTAATATAGGCCGTTTGAGATCGAAACTAGTCGAAACAATTACGGGTACAATTCACCATTTTCCTATATCCTCAGAAGGTACAATGATATACTTCACAGGTGTGAATTGGATATTTTTGGAGATAGTTTGGGCTCATTTAAAAATGCCACATTTCATACAATATAACAATTTATTTTCTTACATTCATTTTCTTTCATAGTGTTTTCCAAGCAAATAAATCTCTGAGTTATAGTATCTATACCTATCAACTGTTTAATGTATAAGTTCGTACTTTAACAAAAAATCAATGCTGTGCTTTCCTGTAATTTAGATGCATGCGAGAAAAGTAACTGTAATAGTATTATAAGATAATGTTAAGTGTGTATTTAGTTGGTAAGCCAATAATTAAATAAATAATATAATAGATGTACGTGTATGTGTTTGTTTCTATTTAGTTGCTTATCAGAATTTCAAAACGCACCCGTCAAGTTTTACTTCAAAAATGAGTCCCATCAAACACGTTATGCAGTGTTAACTTACCGTGTAGAAATCCAGTATACGGTAACGGGGAGGCAAAAAACAAGTACATTAGATAAATTAGTTCACATACATAAGTTTTCAGTACATAATAACACATTTTACATAAATAGAAATGACAGGGGAGGGGTTACAATGACAGATAATAGGGGAGGAGTTACAATGACAAATAATATTTAAGATAAATGATCAAACACTAACCAGTGTATTTAACATTAAAAAATACACGGTACATCAAAGGTGATCTAAATTATATAATAAATAGCTGTCCCCCGCGGTTTTACCCGCGTTCCCGAGGGATATCACATTTTCCCGTGATAAAATATAACCTATATGTTATTCCAGGATATGCTCTAT
Source organism: Habrosyne pyritoides (assembly GCA_907165245.1). Taxonomy (NCBI): domain Eukaryota; kingdom Metazoa; phylum Arthropoda; class Insecta; order Lepidoptera; family Drepanidae; genus Habrosyne; species Habrosyne pyritoides. The sequence goes on along the minus strand of OU015610.1, from coordinate 7,435,435 downwards.
CTATGTGCCAAGTTTCATCCACAAAAATGTGAGTTTTTGACTTATCAACCTACTGCTCTATTCTATCTATACCTATTAGCCTCCTGGTACGGAATAGATGTCTAATCACTTGGAACCACAACGGATAACGTCTTACCGTCTAACAGCTCTTCGATAGCAATCCTGACCCCCTTGTCGAAGGCCCTGGCATCAGCAGCCGTCTGGAACGTGAGTCCGAACCGCTTCTCATCAGTAACCCAATGGTGGAAGGTAGGCATCACCTTGTTGTACTGGAAATCTTTCTTTATAGTGCACTCTAACACCACCTGCAAAATATAATATAGATCAATTTTATCACTACGGCAGTCGATTGGTATAAAGGTGTCGCTTATTCAGCTAATACAAATTTGTTTGGCGAGCCGAGGTCTCTGAGACCGGACCTCTCGCGTGATTGCGTACTTAGAGAAAGAGACAGCACCGCCGCGGCGAAACATCCTTGAGTTAGTGTAATTTTACTTTACAGAATCAGCCTGGTCAAGGAAATATTAACGATCCATTGTTTAGAATTTGGATGTAATTATCGATACAATCAATAAAAATAACAGCAGAAGATAGAGCTCAGTGGCGTGCCATAGGTGAGGCCTTTATCCAGCAGTGGTCTCTGATCTGATGTCTATATTTGACCACAATCCTACCTCGGTAAGTGATAACGTGGCCGAAGGTGAAGTAATAAATGTTAGAAGTAAACTGAAACTTAAGTGCAGCTGCGGGAACACCCAGCAGTCACCGATGGGAAATTAGAGACGGATTTTCCACTTGGAGATGCTAGCGAACAAGCCATGCGGGTGATATTCAAAATTTAAAAAAATCCAACGCAATTTATTCTGTTTAGACCACTCATGAAGGTTAAATTTAAAGTTACTGAAGCCACCACCGATACTATATAGTGCCTTACCACATAAATAAATATCCCGGGACATTCTTTTGACGGCCAGATGGTCCCAAACTAAGCAGAGCTTGTACTATGGAAACTAGATAGCTGATATACTACAAATAATACATTTTTTTTCTAAATGCATTACTTATTTACACCCAGACAAAAAAACAGATATGTTCAGGCACACAAATGTTTGTTCTGGGTGGGAATCGAATCCGCGACCTTTGGCTTGGCAGTTAGAGTTGTTCTTTTGAATATAATATTGAAACTAGAAGTACTAGAGCTAGAGAGTAGACCACTGTATCCATTTCACCACCAAATTATACCCATTTTTAAAGGTTTTTCAGACAACACATTTTTATTTTTTACGGCTTGTAATGACCACAATCTCACCAAGAAGTATAAAGAAGATGGTAATCAAATAAGTATTTTAAATATGATAGCAAATAAGGTGGATTGTCCTCTGATGTGGAAACTCAAACAGAGGACGAAAACAAATACTGTCTTTGTAACTAACATAGTTTAAGATCTTACTATCAATATTGGGTTTCTATGTTGCCTGAATAAATAAATTTTATTATTTATTATTATTATAAGGCCTAAAAGTAAATTGGCAGTCAAGTGCACGATTTGCGACTTGAAAGGGTTAGTCAACCAGGGGCGTATTCTCACGATGTTTTTCTTCACGGATACAGTAAATTGGAGCTAGTTTCCTGTAGGATAGGAACCTGCTACCAACCACAAGCACTCACCATGCTGTCGCTAATCCGCTTCCCGTGTATGTAGTACTCGTGCGTCGGTACGTGCGCAGTCGATGTCGCTTCGGCGTTATTGCTGTCACCACCGCCTGTATAACAATTACCAATATTAAAAAAGAATAAAAAAAACTGAAATTTTCCTTGATGGTAAGTAATTTCCAGCACTGAGAACCAGCCCCCTATGGAACCCTATTAAATAAAAGATCGATGGTTCAGCGCTAGCAGGGTGGGAACAACACTCGTAGCTACGTCAATGTACTGTTTAAATTGACTGCAACGACGATGCCAACAGCATTACACAATAACCCTGCAGTTTATTTTGATTACTTTAGTACATTAAAGCTGGAAATACCTAATACCTATACACTTTCGGTCTCACAAGGCCAAAGGTCAATAATCAGCTATTGCCAAAATTCATGCCTCAAAGATTTATTAAACCTTAACCAAATGTCAAATGTGGAATACATTTGACATTTGTGGGAAAAAATAATAAAATAATGATTTTATAAAAGAGTATGTTGATTACATATAAAGAAATTAGCGAGATGATTAAAATTATCCAGCAACTTTTCAAGCTGGCATTCGTAACAGTTCGTACAACTTCGACTTCGACTATAAGATTTGGTTCGACACTAACAGACTAGTGTTTGACCAAATCTCACCGTAAGAGATGCAGTTGAAGTTGGAGCACATGAAGCATCAGGACACTGGCTTTCCAGAGCAGCTGTTGGAGCACACCCAGAGGTGTTTTGCGAATGATTTTTAGCTTCAGAGAGGCAGCGTGCCTATCAGCCTGCTTATGGTTTCTTCACGGTATTTTCCTTCACCAAAATCTCAAGTATTCCATTACCACTGCAACTGAGCTATGCCCCTAAGCCTAGTATTTTATGTACAGGTACTGCCAAGTACCCCTTCAAATCTGCTATGGTTTCCATTCAGCATGGTGGAAGCATTCGACGTCACTACTAGTAGTACAGCCGGTTAGAAAGGTAAGGGACCCGGTGAAATTACAGGCACATGAGACTTAACAACTTCATGTCTCAGGGTCGACAGCGTGTAAGCGATGCTCTGGTATTGCAAATGTCCGTAGGCAGCGGTGACCACTTACCATCAGGTGGAACTTGTGCTTGTTTGTCGGGTCACGTGGGATAAAAAAAAGTATTGCAGAAACAGGCTATTTCGAACAGGGACGTATATATGATGCCTAATAGTACCTACCAAATGAGCTTAGATTTTTGAGCAAGTATGGTAACATGTTTTGGAACAAGGTACTTACAGGATGGCCGGTGGGGGGGCAGAGGGCGAGCTCGTTTGCCCACCATGACGTCGGCGAGCCCACCCCCGCCAAGCGCCACCCACCCCCCCGTTCCCTCGTCGCGACTCATCACCTGCGCCCGCACCCGCACCAAGTAGGCACTGAAATGCAACGTGATGGATGAAAATATTATGATCACTAGCTTTCCCCAGAGAGGAATGTATAATTTTCCACGTATAAAAACCAATCTATACTTATATTATGAGAAGTGTATGTAAGTATGTTTGTAACTCTTTCACGCATAAACTACTAAACGGATATGGATGAAACTTGGCACATAGATAGAGCATATCCTCTCATATATTAAATGTGATATTCCTGGGGAACGCGGGTAATAACATACATCCTCACAAAACTAGCAATTCCCCTCGGTTTCGGCTACGTTCCCGAGAGAAGTCACCATCTTTAGTAAACAATGTGCCAAGTTTCATTCGAATCTGCATTGAATGTTTTATTGTATGAGTAACTAAGATTTATTAATTTATTCATTCATTTATACTGTTACGTATTAAACTGTCAGTAGTAAAACCTATGATACTCTTTCTTTTTCATAAGAGTGAGGGAGATATTGAGTACTCTACTAAACTAATGGCACGCTACAATGGCCGTTTTGACATTTAAGAATTACATAGAAGAATTAACCTAATACCTATACCTCAAGGTTTTATCTGCATCATCAGATAGTTAACTATTAGATCAAAAGATGCACCTAATAAGCGAAGGAATAAAGTTCATTTTTGTATGACATTATGAAACTTCAAAACGGCCATTGCAGAGTGACGCTGGTTTAAGCCGGGTTACTACATACGATCCCGATCGAAAATCCATGGATTGATGAACCTGATAAAATTACTGTTAACAGTAATTTTAATACACGTAATGTCAAAATTCTACTTCAATCTTGTGATTTTAGATCGGGATCGTATATAGTAACCCGGCATTAGTTCAACAAAATTATTCATTGCACTTGTCGTGACAGAAACACAATGGCAAAAGTCAGTTTGACAGAACATTCTTTCTCTTTCTATCTTATTCAAATAGAGAGAGGTGTACATAGATTGAATCACGATTGTTATACCAATATATGAAACATCTTTTGTTGTTCAAGAACGTCATTTAAAAAACGACTTTAACCTTTTCAAATAAGGTTCTATTTATCCAATTGTTAATTGTATGATGATTTAAATGGACCTTATTATAAATCAACATGATTGATTTTTCTATAGCATTCTCAACCACCAAAAGGAGTTTCTTATATTGAATAAACAATAACTAATTTGATCTGTATGTAATGTCATCTACAGTTCTAAATTCCACAAAACTTGTGAATTATAACAAACTAGCTGTCCCCCGCGGTTTTACCCGCGTTCCCGAGGGATGTCACATTTTCCCACAATAGAAAGTAGCCTATATGTTATTCCAGTATATGATCTATCTATGTGCTGAGTTTCATCCAAATCTGTCTGGTAGTTTTTACATACAAACATTTGCATTTATAATATTATTAGGACTATCAAATATATGGAAATATAAAGTGAACATGGTATTTAAATATATTTACTAAAACTATTAAATTTCTACATTACAGTGTATGTTTAGTGTTATTCAGTTACTTATTTTGTTGACTGTACTTAAAATCTTTATAGATATTAAAAAAAATATGTTTTAAAGATGACAGGCTTTGTTTTATTTTCTTTTAATCAGTTTCTGAAATAATCATAACAATATCTTGGGACATTCTTTACACGGCCATCTGATCCCAAACCAAGAAGATCTAAGGAAACCAGATAACTGATACTAGATTCTTACTTTAAAAATACATACTAAAATAGATATTTACATCCTGACACGGAACAAACAGTTCTTGCTGTAATATTCAGACTTCTTCATTAGGAAAACCGTTTGCAATAATCTGTGAGCTTGGAAAAGCTTCCAAACTACTTTTGGAAGTTGGAGGACCGATTTGTGGCAATTGTGTACCTTGTTTCTATTTGTAAATTTTTTTCATGTGTTATTTTTTCCCCTTGTCACAAATAAATTTGTTTCTTTCTTTTTTTCTTTTGCTTATATTGTTTGTTTAATACCTAGGTCTAAATATCTATGCAAGTATGTATTTAGATAAATGTATATCAGGTATCTGGTTCTATGGAAGCTATTGGCCGGTTATTTTATTTATTTGGCACAAAAAACAGAACACAATCAAATTATGATTATGAGGTTACAGAAACAAAGGCTTTGTACAGGATCAGATGGCAGTGTGTATTGGCCAACTTGGGACAAACATTTGTGTGCATGAACATGTCTGTTTCGTCTATTTCTAGGTATATGTAAGTATGTATTTGAAAAGTAAAAGGTAGTTTTTGTAGTATATCAGTTATTAGTTCCCATAGTGCAAATAAAATTTACAAAATAGTTCAGACATTCATCACATTCACATAGATGTGATTTGCTTACTAAGAAACAGCATTTAATTTTATACAAATGTAGATAGTTATAGATGGGGAGTTATTATTATTAAAGCTTTATTATTCCACTTAACAATTCTTATAAGAGTAATATTATATATATATTTAAAATATAAGTTATTTGCTTTGTTATGTAGCCCCCCTAAGGGTAAAAGCCTCCTCCATTTTTTTCCACCTTTCTCTGTCTATGGCCATATGCATCCAGCTTTTTCCAGCTGTATTTATTAAATCATCTATAGAGTTTTTATTATATATTATTTTAATTATTTTTTAGTTCATCTTAATTTAATCTAATAAGTTAAATTTGATCTTAATTTAAACTTCTGTAAGAGAATCACACCCTACAATGGAATAAGCAAATTATATACACCTTTTAACATAAAAAAGAAACAAAAATTTGGGAATTCTTGAGATATATAGGGCAGATGGTATTACAAATTGCAAAACATTAATACAACATAATGTTTAATATAGTAATTTCATGAAAGACAAGAAAAAAGGTGATTTAGGTGTACATAAAAACATTAACAGTTCTTTATACTGTAAATAATCAGTATTTATTAGCAGTAATAAGCAAATTTATTATAAAACTCCATGGACAAGTTACAGAATGAGTTTAAAGGAGTGCTTCTGTAATCTAACAGTTAAAAGGGCTAATTAGAGAGTTAAATTAAAAGCAATTTAACTGGCAGTTTCAAAACTACAACATTGTACACTACATATAAACTGATGTCACAGTAGACACAGTTTATCCAATAAAATTGTAGATTAATTAATGAATCACCTAATTAGAAATTGTACATTGTTAAATGTATGTAACATCTTGCCTACATTCACGTCAAGTAGTTTCAATTCGGGAAATAAACCTCAGACATGTAGTGACATTACATTCCTTGAACAATTATTCATTGAGTAAAACAGCTCGCATGAATTGATATAGCTTCAAATGACCCCGAAAGGAGTTACTTACTTTATTGTGAATGAACGACTACTCATTGATTATACATATACAGACAGACAGGACATAGGGTTGACCTAAGGGCGGCGGTCGAAACCACTATGTATGCTTCGCAACGTTATTATAAGCTTGTAAATGTTAAATGTACCGGACGTAAGGCTCACAGGGAACGTTTAAGGCTCGGGAAAACACCATAAATCACATTACACATCCCGTGGGCTATGGAAAATGGCCGGGGTAAGGTCCTACCTAGCCAAAATAGGGCGAAGCACGAGTCACAAAAACTGAGTTATAGAGACACCACTTACTTTTCAGATGCCTCGGTCATGATTCGACACGTCGAATATCCTAATTTCTACTCGCCACTTCACAGATTTCACCATTTTTATGACATAAATACATCAGATTCACTTACGAACCGTTCTTATTTCGGCCCTTTGTTGGGCCTCAGTGCGCTTGCGTCAATAAAACAGTCCGGGCGGGTTATTCAATGAACGCAGTGTGATCGTGCGACAGGTGGCGTGTCAGTCGCGCACAACTACGAAACCTCGGAACGCTATTGGCTCGTTTGACTCGCTACCGCGTTTCCACCAATGACGTCACTCGCCCTTCGAGTTCGACCAATGAGAGAGCAGTACAGACAATACAGAACTTAACGCGGGGTATTTTAAAATATCACAAAGCCGGCAGAATTTACTTTGTACCCTCACGGTGGTGAGCCTAAATTCGGATTCAGCGATACTTATTTAAGAATATAATTTAATTAAGCACTGAGAAATCGTTTCAAACCCTATTTTTATGGTGAATATCGTGATATTCTGCAACCGTAACCGGATAGCGGAAGTAGGTCACGCCGACCTCGAGGGTTCGACTGTTACTGAATGAAGCAAGGCTCGCAATGGGCCCATCCCCGTTCATGCACCAACCCATTGAAAAATAAATAGGTCAAATCATTGCAACGTGCCCTAGATGCAGGTTGCTTGCACCATTCATAGGCGGCGCTTGCATACGGGCCCCCTCCAGTCTATTTATAGCTGCTCTATATTTGGGCAGGTCATTCGCAGCAGACGCAAGTGCAAGCCTCTGTAAAGTAGGTTACCTGATTTTCTTTGTTAGAGCCGGCACAGTGACGTAGTTCGGGCTCGTCGTGACGTAAGCGGTGACATTACATTCGAAATTCAAAGTATGATTTTTATTTCTATTAACATTTTTTTTTTTGGTGCGATTGATCGATACCATTGGAATTGTTCGTGTTTTGGATGGAACATTTAATTGATTGTAGAGAAGAACTTAAATTTCTAAGTTTTATCAATGGCAAATTGAAACTTAATAGAGTTAATCAATATATGAATTAGTTTGAGTTGGAAAAAATCTTTTGTTGTTTAAGTGTAGATAATTTTATTGTTAGTTCAAAACCATGTGAATATTAATTAGAATATTGAGAAATTCAATACAGATGACCTATTTTATCTGACCTCGGTAGCTAGATACGTAACTTCTTTGTTTAAATTTGTTTTTTTTTTTCTAAAACTTGAAGAGATGCTGTCTTATTTTTTTTTTAAAGGTACATCACGATAACGTTCTAACATTTTTGGCTACTTATTACTACTTAGTTAGTACGTAAAGCCTGTTTTAGGTAGGTACTCGGGTGGATTTCTGTGCTCTGCTCTATTATAATCTAGTGTGCAGGCTTCTACTGTGCGTTATTTAACATACCCCTTCTCTTAAATTCGAAGTTAAGTAGGTATCTCGTTTTAGCAGTAGGTTAGCGAATACATTAGGCTTCATGGATGTAGCTAATTTCTGGGTATATAAGTTAAGTGCATTGACCTAATTATTATTAAACATAACTTAGGTAGTATAAATTACGTAGGCTAATTAAAATCTTAAATTCCCTATTTTAGCCTTTTAGGGATTAAATTTAGGATAATCGTTAATTGATATACCTGCGTCTATTCTTGCTTATTTCTATTTCTGCTGCTCATTCTACTTATAGGAGACAATCTGCCACTCGAAATACCTATATTAGTTGTTTGTAGATTACAGTGCCATTGCATTTGTGTTATGCAAGATTAGGTAGGTATTTCCGCACAGCGACAAGACTGAAATACTGACCTACCCCAATGTTGGTTACAAACATTGAAGGATTTACTCATTTTCTAAGTAAAGATTGGACCTACAAAGTTTGCTTTGTCTTTACCTCAATCAGATCTACTTGTTAAGTAAAACTTCTTATTGGGAGGGCTTTGAAATTCTGATCTGCAACCTCTTTTTGTGATGTAAGTGGTGGGGGTAAACAACTTTTAATACAATAGTTTCACTTCTAGCATGTCTTTACGACACGCCCTGTTTTTTGTTTAATATTAGTGCTTCTAATTTGCTGCGATATGAATTTGAAAAACAAATTTGTAATTCCAACAAAAATACATATATTGATAGAATTGACTTGAAATACTTAATATACTATTAGGGTAAATGATTTTTTAAAGTGAATCTTCTTAAAAAATAAATAAATTATGATCATAATCTATGCTATTCTAAAGTGTATTCATTATTTATGAATAATGAAAATGAGTGCCTTTAATACAAAAGTTTCGCTTCTATCGTGTTTTTACGACACACCCTTTTTCAATAATAACTATATGTTTTTTTTTTGGTTGGTTTCTAACACATACAGAAAGATAAAGTGTTGAAAGATACATTAGGCGCAGGGGAATTTAAACCAGCCCCCCGGAGTACTGGCTTACTGTGTAGATTTGGACCACCTACAATAATTATATTAAGCTCGTAATAGTTCCTTAAGTCAAAATGTATTTTATTACGTCCACAAAGAATTTTAATTTGGCTTGGGGATAAGGATTTGGATTTCTATTGCTAGATTAAAAAAAACCTTTCTTTTTATATTTTTATTTATTTTATTTAACTTTTTATACAAAAATCATTAATATTGTAGAAATAAGTATCAATGCTTTAATATATGGCGCATAGCCATTAAAAATAAGACACGGGTAAAAACTAATTTAGAATTTATATATTTATTTAACATTTTCAATTTTTTTTTTTAAAACTAGTTTAAAAGTTCCTTGGTATATAATAATAATAATATTGTCATTTATGCACATTCGTTAGTCTTTCATGTTTAATTTTATGAGAATTAATATGTCGCTAGTCTGGACGTAGAGCAGATTTGCATTGGAAATTAAAAACTTTTTAGGGAATAAAACAACGGAAAAAAAAAAGTTTCATTCACCAGTGACATCAGTTGGTGAGTGGGAAATAAATCGCATTTACATAAAATCTCATTTAAATAGGGTATTGAAAATAAAATATTAAACACTTAGGTACTAGTTTATAAAAAAGCCAAAAATTAATGTCAAAATCAATTAAGTATAAAAACATAGGTTTGTAATGATTTTTAATTACCAATATAATCAAAATGAGTAGATATTTTGATGCTAAATAATTATGACGTCACAGCTATCCATTTCAAAAAAGGCACCATTTGATTAATCATTCGACACTTGGTAAAGAATTGCCATTGAAATAAACGAAGAACATAATTTATTTACTTTCATAATATTTTTAGATTGATGCGTCTTTTATAAATAACAATTCATCACCTATTTATTATATATAATAAATACATATTTAAATACATTAATTAACAAGTTTCAATAAAAAATCTGTTTCAACAATATACAATATTTTTATGATTCTTAATACATATAAATGAAATCAAAAAGGTTAAGTACGCTTATTATTATTTTACAAATTATCAAATTCAGGCGGCGGACTCTTGGTTGCTTGGGCCATGGCTGCCTTGGGTAGATCATCACCTTGGTTCATCACCGAATTCAACAGTCTCTGTAAATAAAACAAAAAACGTTTTTAGTTCAACTATTATACAATTTTTTTTTATACCACATGGGCCGACAAACAAGCAGACGGTCCACCTGATGGGAAGTGGTCACCGCAGCCTATAGATACACATCTGCAACACCAATGGCCAATGAGTTGTCGACCCTGAGACGCTTAGTTTGTAAGTCTCTTGTGCCTGTAATTTCACCGGCGCCCTTACCTTTCTAACCGAAACACAATACATGTGCACTACTGCTTCACGGCGGAAATGGGTAAGGTAGTAGTACTTCCCCGGACGAACTCTGCACTAAGAGCTCTACTACTCAATTACTAATTGACTCAGGCGTGACCTTGCGGAAATCCATTGTAAGATTATACAAAAACAAATATCTTGTCATTAATTTCGCTGGATCTACTGAGTCGACTCAGTGACAGCGGGTCTAATACGTCCTGAAGATGCTTCGTGAAGAAGCGAAACACGTGTCGATTTCTTGTTGAGTTTCCTTGTTTGGAACTTGACAGAGAAGGAAATCCAGCGGTATCTTATTAGTTACTAGATATTTGTTTTTGTATAATCTTATTATACAAATATCATGGGACATTCTTCACATACGGTTGTTTGAACCCAAATTAAAATCTACGGCTACCAGATCCTTTTTACATTAGTAATTATGTCTTACTATCAAATAATTGTATATAATAATTTTAGGGTAGTAGAGCTCTTAGTGCAGAGTTCGTCCGGGGAAGTACTACCACCTTACCCATTTCCGCCGTGAAGCAGTAGTGCAATTGTATTACTGTGTTTCGGTTAAAAAGGTAAGGGGGCCGGTGAAATAACAGGCGCATGAGATTTAACAACTTCACGTCTCAGGGTCGACAACGCATTGGCGATGCTCCTAGTGTTGCAAATGTCCATAGGCGGCGGTGACCACTTACCATCAGGTGGACCGTCTGCTTGTTTGTCGGCCCAAGTGGCATAAAAAAAAAAGAAAAAAAAAAGTTTATAACATCCTATGTTTTGAAGAGCATGCTCTATGTATTTCTTTCAGTTTCAACCAAATCTGTCCGGTAGTTTTTTAGTGTAAGGGTAACAAAGAACCATACATCTATCCTCACATTTATACGTAGACTTCTGTATTTGGTATACATATAAATATTTAATATTTACATAACTGTGCCCTGCGGCTTCACCTGTCATTTTGGTCAAGCTCGGCTCTTATGGATCGTAGCGTGACGTTACATTGCCCATTACTTTCATTTTAAATTAATAATATCCTGGGACATTCTTTACACACGGCCATCTGATCCCAAACTAAGCAGAGCTTGTACTATGGAAACCAGATAACTGATATACCATATATATTACGTTTTTTTTTTCTTTTCTAAATACATACTTATATAGATATTTACACCCAGACACAGAACAAACAGACATGTTCAAGCACACAAATGTCTGTCCTGGGTGGGAATCGAACCCGCGGCCTTCGGTTTGGCAGTCAGAGCGTTAACCACCAAGCCAACTGGCCTGTCAATTGAGTGAACAAATCATTTAAATGTTCTGAAATTCAGTCACGAATTTTACGATGAACTCCACTATATTGTTTTTACGCTCTTTTGCTCTTTTTTTCTGTTGTAAATGTTGTGTACACCTATAATAGGTGCGCATATCTGTATATTATGATAAGTACTGTCATAATCACTGTAAAGAATACTGTATATTTACTAAGTGTACTATTGGTGTATGTAAACTTAATAAATAAAATAAATCACAGTCTGTAGTGCCTTTCTACAAATAAATCTAAATTTAAATCCGATTGTAACTTAAGTGATAAACGCGTTCAAACAAAAATTAATCTTACAATATGCTCAAGTCCATCGCTCGTAGGCCTGCTCTGCGAGTACACGAGGCTGTGCTTAGTGGTCTGCACCGCGACGGGACTTTTGCTTGCTATGTCCTCTGCTACAGTTAACACGTGTTGGATGGCACTGGAATGAAAAAGTAATTAAAATAGAAGAGAAGCCTTCAAAAAACTATCTATTTCTTTCTGTTGCAGACAAAATCCTATAGATTATAAAGTGGAAAGATTTGTATGTAAGTATGATTGTTACTCTTTCACGCAAAAAATAATAAACGGATGTGGATGAACCTTGACACATAGATAGAGCATATCCTGGAATAACATATAGGCTACTATTTATCCCGGGATAATGTGATATCCCTCTGTAACACGGGTAAAGCCGCGGGGGACAGCTATATATTATATACTAGCTGTCCCCGCGCGCAAAAAGGCTAATTGGTGATCCAGGCTTGGTTAAGTCCAATCTGCAAAGTCTTGAGCAGAGGCGTAGGGTAGCCAGCCTTTCGGTATTCTACAGGTTGCATTTTGGAGAGTGTGCGCGGGAATTGCATGACTTGATTCCGCCATCACCTTTCCACCATCGGACATCCCGTCGTACGGCGAGTATCCACCCCTAAATTGTAGAAACTCCTACGGTCCGGACTAAGCGTTTCGCCTCGTCGTTTATACCGCGTACATCGAGGGACTGGAATAACTTGCCTGCTGCGGTCTTCCCGAGCAATTATAATTTGGGTGTCTTCAAGGCTAGAGTGAATAGGCTCTTAATAAACTAGTGCGCCTCAACATCCATGATTGCATCACTGCTTACCATCAGGTGGGATGGCAGTCAAGCACTAGTTTATATTATTTAAAAAAAAGTTTTTGCGTGATAGTAACAAACATTCACATTTATAATATTAGTAGGATGTATAATCAAACATGGTAACACTGAAACACTGTTTGAAAATGATAAACTGAGGCTCGATTCTGTTAGGAAAATGACACTAACTCGAGGATGTTTCGTCGCGGCCTCTATGCTCTGTCTCTGTCGCTGACTACGCTAATACTACTAATCACGTGAGAGGTAAGCACTCCGAGGCCTCCGTGAAGCGGCTCGCCGACGAAGTTTGTATTAGCTGAATAAAGGGGCTGTATACCCGATATTGATAATGAAATGAACAATATATTTCTTTACTAAGACTTATGCCTACCTCTTCCGGGACAATGGGCGTGAAAATAGGCTATAGAATTTTAAGCGATGATGACTCAGTTGGTGATGACGTCGAATGCAGTGACCAGTCTCGTGACTTCGAATTCTTTAATTAATTTTATGCCATGCACGACCCGGGAATCGAACCCTCGACTAGGTCTTCTGGCTTTATACTACTATACCTGAGAGAATACTAAGTTATGGTAAACCTTACGTGTCTTTGTTAGGGAACACTTTGCTGACAAGGCCTATCTTCTCAGCTTCTTTAGCGTCGAATCTCCTCCCGGTGAAGCACAGCTCTCTCGCTATTGATGTGTTTCCTATTATCTGATGACAACATTATTACAAAGTTAAAATAGTAGTACTTAGTGCAGAGTTCGTCCGGGGAAGTACTACTACCTTACCAATTTCCGCCGTGAAGCAGTAGTGCACTTATATTACTGTGTTTCGGTTAGAAAGGTATGGTCGGTGAAATTACAGGCACATGAGACTTAACAACGTCTTAGGGTCGACAACGCATTGGCGATGCCCCTAGTGCTGCAAATGTCAATAGGCGGCGGTGACCACTTACCATCAGATGGACCGTCTGCTTGTTTGTCGACCCATGTGGTATAAAAACTAACATACATTGTTTTTACATGTTATGTTCGTTCAGGTCATATCTTGCAAACTGAGTTATATCTACTTTTATTCTATGAATTGAAATAATATTTGACTTTGGTTCAGTTTCGAATACAACGCATTTTTATGGTATGCATGACCCGATAATGAAAGACTGCTCTGCTTACGTCTTAGGCTTAATGGGCGTGAAGATATGAGTCATGGACATTTTTAACACAATATGATAATTAGAACGTTGAAGTAGTAGCTTCAGTAACTTTAAATTTGACCTTCGAAAGTGCTTTCCGAGGGCCTGAACTGAATAAATGTTTCGAATTTTGAAATTAAAAAAAAACTAAGAAAGAAGGTACAGTTAACAGACCTTAGGAAACCGTTGCAGGGTCCCCACATCAGCTGCTAATCCTACTTCTACCTCCTTAATTTGGAACCATGCATCTTCTGTGCAGTATCTGAAATATTTATAATACATTTTCATAAATTATTAATTCACATACGCTATATTTTCAAATAGCCTTTTTTTCTGATAGGTACATTACAAAATCAATATTATATTTTAAACTTTAATTTTTACATGCAGCACGTATATACTTAATGTCAACTTTAGTGAATTTATTGTTTACTAGCTGTCCCCTGCGGTTTTACCCGCGTTCCCGTGGGATGTCACATGTATTATACACGAAAACCTTCCTCTTTAATCACTCTATCTATAAAAAAAACCGCATCAAAATCCGTTGCGTAGTTTTAAAGATTTAAGCATACATAGGGATATAGGGACAGATAAAGAAAGCGACTTTGTTTTATACTATGTACTGATTAATATACTACTATAATAATATTTATTAACCGGAAAATTACATCCCTCGGGAACGCGGGTGAAACCGCGGGGAAACACCAGTATATCAATAATTCCCTTTTATCAATAGTGTCATCTCAAATTAAATTTAACTGAAGTACGTCAACAATATTAATAGCTACTTATGATGTAAATTAAAACGAAAATTTATAATGTAATTGATTTCATGGACTGTCAATAAATCTTTTCCATACAAAATTATATTATACGGAGAGAGAGAAAGAGCGAATTTTGGTGAGTTTGTATGTATCGTATGCTGATGGTAATTTTTGGAACCATGCAGCCTATTTGAAAATTCTTTCCCCATTTGAAAAGTACATCATTCCGAATGGACATACACTATGTTTTTTGTTCTATATATTGTTATTCTAATTATAATGGAACACGGATGAAACCGCGGCATCATCATCATCATCATCATCATCATCAGCCTATCTCCGTCCACTGCTGGACATAGGCCTCACTTATGGCACGCCTCTGAGCTCGATCCTCAGCTGTTTGTTTCCAACCGCTGCCAGCCAGCTTGCGTATATCATCGCTCCATCTAGCTGGAGGGCGCCCTACACTAAAACCGCGGCATAGAAATATAGTATTAAATGTAAATTGTAAAGTTCTTCGGATTTTGTATTATTTATAAAATAAAAAATAAATAAGATATACCTCATATCAGAAGCGGTGATCAGATCCACCCCAGCACCAACGCAAGCACTGTGTATCACCGTCAGAACTGGCTTTATACATTCCTCTAATGCTGTTATACCGTCCTGGAAGTAAATATTTTATCATATTACCTACTTGGTGTAAATCTATAATAAATATTTCATTCTTTTTACTTTTTTTTTCTTTTTTCATATGACATTCTTTTACACACGGCCATCTGATCCCAAACTAAGCAGAGCTTGTACTATGGAAACCAGATAACTGATAATACACTTTTTATTTTTTTTCTAAATACATACATATATAGATATTTACACCCAGACACAGAACAAACAGACATGTTCGTGTATACAAATGTTTGTCCTGGGTGGGAATCGAAACCGTGACCTTCGACTTGGCAGTCAGGGTCGCTAACCACCAAGGCAATTGGCCTGCCAAAATCTATACTAGTATTAAGGGATTTTTCAAAAAATCTTTCTCAGATAGTAAACTACACTATTCCCAAGTGACAGAGGCTAAGGCATATTATAATACTGGGACCCAAAGCAAACAAGACAAATCTTGTGATGTATGAGGTGGTCCAGTGTGGTAGTGGTGACGAATACCACCACACCAACTCAACTCCAGAGACTAAATAACAATACCTACTGAAATAAATTGAAATTATTTAAAACTAACAGTACCCTGCCACGCTTCACTGTGACACATTGTGATTGAATGGTTGAGAAATGAGAAACAAAACAAAGACGGTCGCGGATATGTGACTGATGCAAAAAATATATAAAAACAATCCACGATGTAGATTATATATCATGCTAAAATATCAGCTCGATCGGTGCAGAACTTTTTGAGTTTTTGAAGCGTACACAAACTAAGTCATGGCATTAGACGCCACTGTCTCTGAGTATGATGAAATTCAGTGTAGGCCTAGGAGCTAATGATGGTCTAAGTCACTAAAGTTACCAATTCGGAAGTCAGTCTTCAACTTCCAAGAACTGGCAAGAAACTAAGCAAAGTAAAATATCTTTTTTTATATATTTCAACTTTCTATTCTTTAACTTAAACCTGCTTGTGTATTAATAATAATATTTCCAAAAGCATACTAGCAGTCTAGTCTCCCAATGACCTTTGTCTTAATACTTTGTGAAATTTAATAGAAGTAAAATATACCTGTGCAAACCTTATGAAGTAGTAATGGAACCTGGCTTTCCGTGCTGCATCGGGCAAGTCATCAGCATCACCGGCCAGCTCCATCAGGCTGTTCAGTTCTATACCTGGAAGATATTCATTATTGTTCATGAACTTTTTACTTAATTAATACCCAGAACTAAGACATATTTGTTCATACAAAATGTTGTGGGTGGGTATTGAACCCACAACCTGCGGCTTGGCAGTCAGGGGCTATAATCACAAAAATCCAAAATAAAATAGCATTATTATTTATTAATACAGTTTGATTATTAATTTATTTCTATTTGCACAAATAAAAGTTTAACACAGGACTTGTAACACAATTCTTGTGATAAAATGTTATTTCGAGAAGCATAGGCATCCTTTAACATGTTACACAATAGAAACATGGCCTAATTGTTCTCAGTATCAAATTGTGACTTGCTCGATAAAATGACTTGTGAATTGTGATCTACTTTGCCTTAACCTTATGTAGGGTTTGTATATAGGCTATTCATTTATCATCATACAAATACAATACAAATCGTCGTTGCGCGTGCAAAAGTCGCTATGTGTTTTTTACACACTTTACAGGAGACGCAAAAAACTGATTTTCTCGAAAAATACCTAGAGTATTCAAATAATTTATTTTTACATTTATACATATAATAAATTTAGATAGTTTTAGATTACTTTTGGATAGATAACATTATTGATAATGTGAAAATTAAACATTATAGGCAAATTTGACACATAGAGTTATTTATTTGAGTCGTAAATACAAGCTATGTGCATTTAGAGCACATAACTACTTTATAATTCTATGGACCCTAAAAAAAATTGGCTGAACGATGACACATAGCTATTTTTTTAGAAAGTTATAAGGAATAAGAAGTAAATAAAAATCCAATAAATTTTATATTCAAATGGCATAATCACTTTATTAAATCAAACAAAATCAATAATAATAAGATCAAAATGTGGAACATTATTAATGGTTCAAATTATCGTAGAATAGGTGGTAATCGCGGTGCATGTATTGCTTTAGACTTTGTAAGTGACTAAATTTGGTAGAATCAATTTTTAGTGGGCCATCATAAAGGCTTATAGGTTCCCTTATGGTTGCCATGTTTGTCCTCCTCTGCGGCAAATTGTTCCACTCATCTGTGTGGCGTAGTTTGTATTTTACATCACTGTTGAAATAAAGAAGTCCTCTAATGTCTGTAACCGTTGCATCGCCGGTTTTTCTGCCAGGTCTTATGCTTGAAAACCCACCGGGTACATCCTCATAATTCTTAAAAAATGTGTACTCTAGGTGATGGACAATGTAAGGTTGTGATGGTCTGGCACCTCTCATCCGCGATATATAGTCAGATGGAGAGCAAATGGGGCCTTTAAGCTTTTTTTCTAAAGTTGAATGTACGCTGTCCACCTCCATCATTGTGTGCCCTTTTTCTAGGATAATTTGCTCGATCATAATGCCCTTTGCAGTGCTTAGATTAGATAATGAATTGCAAAGTGTTTTATTTTTATTTTGGTACGCACATCCGTCGGATATCAAAATAACTTTTTTGTATTGACAACAATATTTGTCAATGAAATCAATTATACAACTAGTGACATTGTTTGCGGTTACTCCTCCATCGCCTTCATGCCACACATATAAATATACGTTTTTGTTATTTTTAACATGAAAAGTAAAATTATGTAGCCCTAGTTTCATTTTATAGTACTGCTCTGAAACATGTAGCCTAGGACATAGTAAAACACTTTGCATATCCATTGATACTACAATCACATCGTCTGAAATTTGGTTGATAGCTTCTGTTTTTGCTGCTCGAGCTTCATCTTTTTTTATAATATGAAGCTGATATACGTCGTCAGAAATGTTCCCTTGTTTGTGGCCAACACAAATGTCACACTGATCTTTGCGCGGCTTAAAAATTTTCTTCTCTTTTAAAATCTCCTGGAACTTTTTTCTCTTCACTGCATCCACATTATTAGTGTGGCACCAAGAAGTATACTCAGAATGCATGTGGCTAAAAGATTCAAAAGACTCTTCAACATATATCCTGGAACTGTTTGCTCGGCAGTAGTGGCTTGGAACTTTCGGTACACATTCAAGCCACTTATGAACAGAATCAGATTTGAGTGACCTAGTAGATGTTCCTGATGTGTTAGGGACCTTATCAATTCTTCGAACAGGGATACCTTCACTACTCTCTGAAACAGTTATATTGGATCTAATCCAAAGCTGCAACATATCTTTTTTCAAATCAAACGTTGCCAGAAACAATTCCTTGCAAACACGAACCTTGTCACCGTTAACGCCTGGTAAATAGCAATCATACCCAAAAGATTTTCTTTGTAGATCTGTAGAAGTTTTTCGTCGCCGTAATATCATTCTTGCCTGAACCAGTCCGTTTATGTATGATTTTTTAGCGTCCCATGTTGGTAGTTGCCAAAAATATTCGAAACAATCTTTTCTGATTTCGTCACTTATTGCAGCACACGAATAACTCCTGTCTGATTTCTTTTCTGCCCCGTGAGTACAAGGCTGTTCTCTTAGATGCCTGGCGCTTTTCGAAATTTCTTCTAATTTAGTAACGCTATCAGCTTTGTTGACCTTATGCCCCATATAATATTTTCCCAAAAGCCTCAACCTCTGATTTTTCTTCCTCTTTCTTGTCTTACTTGTAGTCTCTTCTTCAGGAATATTACAAGAAATATTCTCTTTTTCGAGAACTATAGGCTCTAAGCAACCAGTTTGATCATTTAACTGATATGATACTTCTTTCGAATTACCTGGACTTTGGATTCTATTGCTGGGTATTTCAGAATCGTTTTGGGTTATCAAGCAGGGGTTAACAATCTCAATAATATCAACTGCTGTCGGAGTTATTATAAATTGGGCAGTACCTGTGTTAACTGCAGTAATTTCCACTCCAGCTATTGAAATATTATTTGGATGTTCAGTATGCACACTAGTAATGTCCATTGTATCTTGGTCCTCACTGTTAGATGGCAATATTTCGAATGGTTGAAACAGTAAAGCTGATTCTCTTTGGATTCTATTGCTGGGTATTTCAGAATCGTTTTGGGTTATCAAGCAGGGGCTAGCAATCTCACAAATATCAACTGCTGTTGTAGTTATTATAGATTGGGTAGTACATGTGTTAACTGCAGTAATTTCCACTCCAGCCTTTGAAATATTATTTGGATGTAAACTAGTAATATCCATTGTATCTTGTTCCTCACTGTTGTATGGTAATGTTTTAGATGGTTGAAACAGAAAAGCTGATTCTCTTTCGAGCTCTCCGGCCAGCCGATTAATAGATTCCTGTCGTTCATCTTCTCTACATAAAGATATAAGTTTTTTGCTTCTATAAAATCTTGACATTTAGAAATTTATCTGAAAACGATAGCAAATAAATATAAAGCGTTAGTAGACACCACATAACCCAGGTAAATAAATGCAACTAAAGCAAAATGCTCTTTAGAAATATGTGTGTTGCCGCACAGAGTAATATCAAACACAAATCATCAATTTACTTCATAATAATTTAACTATTATGTTACACTTAGGAGATTAGCACACAATACATATTTAAAAAGTGTTAAAAAAAGAAACCAAAATATAATGTGTTAGTATACTCTCGTAACATAATTATATTAACATTATAAAATATTAATAATTACAAACAATATTAACGGTATTATTATTATTAACAACAACATACCGGACGAAACAAAAACTTAAAACTTGCAAAGCAATTTATGCAATAAGTCTATTAGTGTAGCTGTTTGATTTCTTTTTTAATAAATTGTTCGTTAGTTAGAAAAACAAAACTTTTACTTAGTACATTTACTTACATTATTTCGGTTTAAAACTGCGATAAATACACAATCACTTTACACAATTACAAACAAGCTTTTTATATATGACTATTAATGACGATTTTACGACTAATTAATATAGCGTAAACAATTTTTAATGCGTTCTCCTTCGCTGCTAGAATTGTAATGAATAAGCAATTACATCAACAAAACTATCTATGTGACGCTCGACGTGTGCGTTTCGTGATCGAGCGAGTCTGAACTTGACCAAAAATCTCGATATGTGCAGTAAAGCACATATCGGGCGCAATTTTTGCTTCCGCTGTAGTAAACTTATTTAAGCTATGTGAATTATAACACTTAGCGTGTTTAAATGGAACTTTCGATGTATGAATGTCACATAGCTACATTCCATAACTCTTTAAATATTGCATTTATCACATAGCTGTTTTTACAGTATGTGTGTATTGAAAAAACAATTAAAACTGCATAAAAATCCGAAAATGACTAAAAAACACATAGCGACTTTTGCAAGCGCAACGACGAAATATGATTTATTGTTCATACCACATGCAAAGAAAATTAAAAAATAAGTATTTTACAAACATTATAAGTGCAAAATATTTTGTTGGTGCATCATAATGAGAACTAATTTCATTATGTCTATTCCGTCATTCTTCCTCTAGAATAGCCTATGGTGATCTATCTACAGTTATGCCCAGAACACATGGTGAAATGCAACTGCAATGAAACTGCAACTTCTAGTCATTTTTGAGATACATTTGAATTAGTAATTGTGCAAAGCGTTTCAAACCGGTCATGTGCGGTCTCTCAAAGGAGTTGATGGCATAAACTCAAATGAAACTTTAAAGTAACTAGAAGTTGCAATTGTGTGTCACTGTGTATTCTGGGCCTTAGTTGCTTAGATTATGTGACTATTAAGTTTCATATAATATGAAGAGGTTTGATGTTACTTTATTAAAAGTCTTTAGTAGGTATGCCTTGGATTGGAGCATATGTTTGAAACTGCAGAAATTGTCAATTATCCTTGAAATAGGCTTAAAATTATGGGGCAAAGATCCAGTTAGAATATTTATTTATGTAGGTATCTATTAATTAGGTTTTTTTTATACCTCCAGTGAAATGTTTTCCCTGTCCAGACAGTACAATCACTCTGCATTCGGGGTTATTGCTCAATGACGAGAAGCATTCTTTAAGCTCTCTGAAATGGTGAGGAAATATTATTTGAATAGAATAGAAATATTGTTATTTCATAGGCTTCACAGGCTCTTATAAATTGTCTTTAAATGTTTTTTTTTAATATTCCACACAATGATATTAAATGATAATAACTTTGCAGAATAAATACATATTTATATTAATTTTACTCTGACCCAATTCTGCTTCGCTTAAAGTGGGAAAATAAGAAAGGATCATACACATAAATATTTCAATAAAGAATGCACCAAAATGTATAATTAAAAAGAATAAGTGGACAAACAGTTAGGAAGATATTGACATTGTTTTATATATATTTAGAATTAAACATGAATGGATAAGATAATGAATTGAGAATATCTATGCTAAATGGCGATTATATTAATAAGTTAGTTTGTGATAAGTTTAAAAAAAGTCATGAATATATTTAGTTTAAAAAGTTTAAAAGCCTACAAACCTCCACATAGCTTTGTTGAAAGTATTAACTTTTTTCGGTCTATTCAACTCTACGTGAAAAACATTTTTTTTCGGCACAGATACGGCCAGTGTTTCAAACTGTGGTACTTCAGTGCTTGAAGAAAGAGCTCTGAAAAATAAGTCTGCAAAAACCAAAGGAGGATTATTTCAATAGGTTACATACTGGCACTAAATATTTGTTGTATGAAAAAGGTCAAACTTACTTGTTGCTGCTTTCCTTGATTGACTGAAAGTAATTGTTTTTATCAGGGAAGACATGATTGTTTTAATTGAGCGCTGCAGCAGTCATTAATTGCCTTATTTTAAATAGAGAAGTAATAAAACAAAATGAAAATAAATGACCAAAGTCCAAATTCGAAAAAAAATATTGCTCTTGATGTCACTGTCAGTCAACTGTTAACTGTTTCTGCTGTCATTGTCAGATCAAGCAACAAGGGAAATGTCAAAATAAATCGTTACGTTCAGAAACGTAGCTTCAAATTGTTAATAACATGATATAAGTACCAATTATATAAACATTACTGAAAGCTTTCTTTTCAGCTAAATAAAGTTGCATTTTATTTCACTGTGTATGAGCTTGTGTTTGACCACAATATGACTATTGTAACTAATGATTTGACCAAAGGTGGCAAGGACACAAAGTCTAGAAAGGAGCTGGCTTTCAAGTGCAGCTACTGTAACACACCTAGGTAGGTTCTTGACAACAGATTTTCCACTTGACCCCGAGATCCAGCCAGCCACGCGGGTACTACAAAGTACCCTACCACCGAGCTATGGTTTCCTCACAATGTTTTCCTTGACCGAAACCTTAACCATTGTAAAATTCCAACCTACGACTTTCGTCATGGCATACGACGTCAATACTAACTGAGCTATCATCGCCTTACAGTACATCCAAGTTTAAAACTTCTAACAGATTAGTGTAAGTGTAAAAAAAGAAGAAAGGATTTCAACAGCTATAAAGATTATCTAAAAAAAAACGTACCGCCACCAATTAATAAAATTCACGGCCAGGAAATCAAAATACTACCTATAACTTTATGATGGAATTCAAAAAGCTATATATCCGCGAACGTGTTAGCAAGTTTAATGATGGACAATTTCCTATCCTTGCGTCCATAATTTGTAATTCATATTTCGGCGCCTAATTGTTAATGTGTCCACGTACACATATGGGACATCGTACCTACTGGAATTGGACGTGTGCGTTAAAAATATCTAAACGTATGACTCAGGGCTATGTACCTTTAAAGTGTGTATGTATTATGTATTTTTAGGACAATTTAATGGTAACTTTGTCACGTGAAATTAATCCCATGTTGTATGAAACTTCTAGCATTAATTACCAATTTTTTTTTTTTTTTTGGATTTACGAATGTAACCTCTGATGGCACTTACAACCACAGACAATTCCGCCGAACGCAGAGGGCTCTCAGCCAACATTTTTTTGTTTTAAGCAACAGCTCACTAAGGGTGCCCCCTGTGGGGCTCGGACCTCGCGCTCAGGGCGTTTCGTTAATTATCTGATCATCACAGATCTTAATGTTATTTTCTAACCTTAATACACCTACCTTGTTCCCCAGTCGTGGAAACGGGGGGAGGTAATTGCTGGGAGGGAGACATCAAATTACACTTATACCATTTTTTGGATGACAGCACCCAAAAATTGCTTTCCTGCCCCAAGTGAAATTATCTACCGCTTTAAGTTAAACCTTAACATCATAATTACAATGACACTTCAATAAAAAATAAAACTTAAAATACAGGTGTGTCGTAAAGACACCATAGAAGTGAAACTTTTGTATTACAGGGTAACATTATAATTATTCATCAATCACTTTTGAATAGCATAGATTGTCAATTATCATTCATTTGTTTTTCGTCACACAAAAAACTTGCGGATTAAAATTTCAAAGCCCATAAAAAGTTTCTCTTTAAAAATAATGGTTGCCCTAACAGTTCTGACTACTAAAAAGTATGTTAACTGAAGGCTAACAATGACACATCTATCGCCACTACTTTCTTAGACATCAAAGTCGGTCTAAGTCTAGACAGACTAAAAAAGTAAGCAGCCTTATTTGAAAACCTCCATTGAGATATGGTCTTGACTTGTGAGGTCCATAATTTATTTAACGACATTTTTCATCTATTCAGGACTTTCTTGGAATAATATAATAATAGTCCTACCTAAATTCTGAGATAAATAAATATCCCGGGACATTATTTACACATGGCCATCAGGGCTTCGACTCTCGCGGTCTTTATGCTCTATGTCTTTAGCTAACTACACAATCACGTGAGAGGTAAGCTCTCCAAGGCCTCGTGTAGCCTTTGACCCGACAAAATTTGTATTACCTGAATAGGGGGGCTGATCCCAAACTAAGCAGAGCTTGTAATTGATTTAGGTACCTACTAATTTTTTTTCTGCATACTTATATAGATATTAACAACCAGACGTCCCAGACACAGAACATACAGACAAGTTCATGCCTACAAATGTTTGTCCTGTGTGGAAATCGAACCCCCGACCTGCAGCGTGGGGTTTAGGGTCTATAACCACCAAGCCAACTGGCCCATCATAAATATCAAACTCATTATTTGAAACTTAAAGTTACAATACATATAGTTATAAATTACTAGCTTCCGTTCGACGATTTGACCCGTGTTTCCAAGATAAGTGCCATATCTTATTGTACCATCTAAAGCAGGGTTCATCCGTGCGAGTAATAGTAACAAGCAATATGCACTTGCTGGCACATTTAAATTATTACTAGTTTACGCCCCGTGGCTTTCCTTAACATACGTTAAATCTTAATCATCACTACATAGTATAAAACAAAGTCGCTTTCTCTGTCCCTATATCCCTATGTCCCTATGTATGCTTAAATCTTTAAAACTACGCAACGGATATTGATGCAGTTTGTTTAATAGATAGAGTGATTAAAGAGGAAGGTTTTCATGTATAATACATGTGACATCTCACGGGAACGCGGGTAAAACCGCGGGGGACAGCTAGTAGAAAATAAATTTGAATAAAGAATAGTGTAAATAAGAAAAAAAAATATGTAAAAAAAGCGTCTTTTTAGTTTTTTTAATTGTTGTAGTGTAAAGCAATGTGATGGCATAAGACGGGCGTCTATTTGCCATTCAGTGCTGAGCACGAACATCTATCGTAAGAGTATCGTCATCGTACCGAGTGCGTCAAAAACCACTGCAATGGGAAATTAAACATCGCGCACACCCATGACGTTGAGCGATGTTCAATTTCCCATACAAACTAGCTTTTTGGCGCACTCGATACGATGACGATACGTTTGCAATAGATGATCGTGCTTAGGCGTCTGGTCTTATTTTTATCTAATGTTTGCGCAGTGCTTCATGATGATAGAGTTTGTTCCAGTTAATTTGACTAAAGTCATTACAAACTCACAGGCTAATAAAAAATTAAGCCTATTGTTTTATGGTAAGACTAGGTATACCCGCGGTTTGACCTGCGTTCCAAGATAAAACGTAGCCTATAACCCCTCCACACTAGTCTTCGTGTATGCCAATTTTCCGCAAGGTCCATCGAGTGTCTGAAGGCGTAACAAGCAAACCCATTGGATCAATATATGGACCTTACTTCGCAATGAAGTATATTCTATGATTACGGTATAGGTATATAGCTATCATAACGGGTCTATTAGGTTTTGCTGACTTCCGATATTATCAGTTATGCAGGACAATATGTCTTAGAAGTATTAGAGCTCTTAGTGCAGAGTTCGTCCGGCAAAGTACTGCCACCTTACCCATTCATTTTACCATCAGATGGACAGTCTGCCTCTTTATCGGGTAACTTACCATAAACAAGAAAATGTGCATTTAGAGCATGCACCTACTCCACGCGGGTCTAAATTCTGAAATCCGCACGTAAATCTGCAGAAGGCCCGTAAATTCACTCACGAAATAGAGCTGTGATAATGACCACAGTGAAACAAGGATATCCAGCTTTCTACACACACCAATTTTGGCACCTCAAAGGTATCACACGACATATTAAGCAGCTTCATTGTTTGGCAAGTGTCGTAAATCAATCGTATTACATTATTAGCACGTGCGTGATAAATTTTGCATACATATAGCTCTGTTTATTGTATACTAGCTGTGTCCCGGTTTCACCCGGATTTCCGAAGGATGTTATATTTTTAGGGATATGAAAAAAATGGAATAGACCTTTACAAGAGCTTATGAATAGTCTGACTCTAATACCGGTTCGGTCTGTTGATTTTAACTGAGAAAAGCCGGCAAAAAACTCAGACTTACACAAACTTAAAAATGAACTTATTAAATATGATTTATGTACTCTCACTGATAATACCTGTGTGTTATCGAAAAAGTGAAGATAAAAATACAGTCTAAGTCACTCTTTGAAACATCAGCTATCTCCAAATGAAAGACCCTTAATATGTGTCCAGAAGATCCAATAATTATCCGGAAGACATCACGACAAATTTAATAATAGATTATGACGTCACAACTTGCTATTTCATATAAAACTCCATACATTCGATTGTTTTGACATTTCATAAAGAATTGCTGATTTGACATGTCAGGACACATCTCTATTCAGCCAATACAAACTTCGTCGGCGAGCCAGCGCTGCGAGATCTTGGAGGTAGTTAGGGAAAGAGACGCAGCATAGAGGCCGTGACGATACATCATTGAGCTTGTCATTTTCCTTATAGAATCGAAGCCCAGGTAAGGTAGTCTATGAGGATTCTAAGAAAAGAAGAGGCACAAGAAGAGACACATCCAATACAAAGATAGTTCCGAGTATATTCTACTATTTCTATGATTTAAATCTGGAAAGTGCGAGTTAAACATGTTCCGTTATGTATAATAATAGTAAAACGCGGAGAGGGTGGGTCCCGGTGTTAAAGGGGCCGAAGTATCGGTATGCTAATTCTATCATTAAATTGACTTTGTTTTACTATTCATCGGGTAGAGCGTACTGTGTTTAGTCTCTCTATCATCGTAACGACATTTCGCAAAATTTTGAGTTAAGCCCTTATTGTACTGAGGGTGCGGTATGTCAACAACGAAGTACTTTCAACTATATATAGCCAACTAGATATCCCCCGCATTCACAAGGGATATTACAGTTTCCCGGGATAAAAAGTATTCTATGTGGTAATCCAGGTTATAAGCAATCTATTTGCCAAGTTTCGTCCTAATCCGATTAGTAGTTTTTGCGTGAAAGAATCACAAACATCCATATATCCATCTTCTCAAACATTCGCATTTATAATATTAGTAGGTTAATATATTTAAACTTGCGGCACGCTATGATGACCGTTTTGACGTTTAACAAAGACAAAAAAAAATAACCTTTATTCCTTCAGACATAAGGTGCATCTATTGATCCAACAGCTAATTGTATGATGATGGAAATCAACCTTATTCCAAAGCAATACAGTTTCTTTTCCAATGACAATCTCAAACGTCAAACGGCCATCATGTCGGTAGTATAGTTATCAGTTTAAAGGTTTCTTTTTACTATTAGTACGGGACCCTAAATAGGAGGGTTTCTAAGGGACGGCACTGAAAACGAATAGCCGTAGTTGAATTGTGTAACTCTATCGGTTTGAAAGCAGAAGCCGTTTCCATAATAGATTAATTCGGTGCGGAGAGAGACAGCAGTATGGTGGCGCGCCAATGTATTAAACCAGGGCCGTCCAAACCAAATTCCTGGAGTAATGTAATAGTCAGTGGTGGATTTATACTAGGGGCAGTCGGGGCTAGTGCCCAGGGCGGCAAATTTTCTAGGGCGGCAAAATTTGGAAAGTGAGATAAAATTTTCTAGACAATATATAATTAACTAATTCTTTTAAATAAACATTTTATCTTTCAAGAAATATAATTCAAGTATTATGTATCGAAAAACGCGTTAAAAATTACTTACGTTCTACAATAGGTGCAAATAGACTCAATAGCTTAGCTATTCTATGCATAGAATCAGATGTGCTTCAACGTTTATATTGTGAAGATTTAATCGACCAGTTTGCAATTCTAAAAGTTAGGCAAGTTTGCCCGTGAAAAAAATTATGCAATACTAATATAAGTCGTTCTTAGTGCAAATCTTATAATTCTAAGAAAAATACAAATATTTTATTATATTACTATAGTATATAATAAATAATATATGAATAAATAAAGAATAAATATAAATAAAACATAATGTATAATAAATGCTATATAATACATAATAAATTTCCTGCAATCAATTAGTTATTCTAATTCTTAAAAATAAGATATCAAAACTATTAAAATAAAATTTAAGTCATAGGGCGGCATTTTCTTCAGTGCCCCAGGGCGGCACAAATTTAAATCCGGCCCTGGTAATAGTAATTAATAAGTAGATTAGCAGGCCGGAAAAATAAATACTCCATAAGTTTAAAAAATAAACAAAGCTGGGGTGTCATTAGTATATTAGTATATTATAGTATTATATATTAGTTGTTGATAGAGGCAGTACGTGTACATAAAAAAACTACGTATTATTTATATAGTAGGTATATACTTAGATCAAAAATAGATACCGCCGCACTATACAAGCCGTGACGTTGTTTCGACAGCCCTGAATTAAACAATCGACTTATCAACTACTAACTAATCAACGCCGTATCCGAGAGCTCTATACAATCACCCTGCTGTTCTACCACCTATTACAATAATTACATAGCGACATACACACAATTATCGCCTGATTGTCTATTGGCGAGTGCGTTATCACATCGCGTCTGTTCCGTAGGCGATTGACGGCCGGTGCCTTGACAGAGGGGTTATAAGAGTCAATGTTAATTAGGGCACTGTTGTTTAGAACAACTCCAGTGTAATGGTGTGCATCTTATATTGTGCAATGATAACTGAAGGCACGAATGAATGAGTTAAGAAAAACAAGATTAGTGAATGTAATGTGAATATGGTCTAAAAGTGGATAAGTTTTTTTGTGAATATGGCCTAAAAGGGGACGGGGCTTTTAGTGAATGTAATGTGAGTATGGTCTAAAATGGGATGAGGCTTTTTGTGAATGTAATGTAAATGGAGTCTAAAAGTGGATAGGATTTTTGTGTATGTAATGTATAGTCCAAAAGCGGATAGGTTTTTTGTTAATGTGGTAAAAGGGGATAGGCTTTTTGTAAATGTAATGTTAATGAGGTAAAAGGGCATAGGTTTTTTGTGAATGCAATGTGTATATGGTCTAAAAGCGGATAGGTTTTTATGAATGTAATGTTAATGTGGTAAAAGGGGTTAGGTTTTTTGTGAATGCAATGTTAATATGGTCTAAAAGGGGATAGGTTTTTATGAATGTAATGTGAATATGGTCTAAAAGGGGACGGGGCTTTTAGTGAATATAATGTAAGTGTGGTCTAAAAGCGGATAGGTTTTTTGTGAATGTAATGTGAATATGGTCTAAAAGGGGACGGGGCTTTTAATGAATATAATGTGAGTGTGGTCCATAAGCGGATAGGTTTTTTGTGAATGTAATCGAAATGAAGTCTAGAAGCGGATGCACCGTGATAAGGGATGATATAAGCACACAAAACCTACAAGGAAACTGGCTCTCAAGTGCAACTACAGGGACACACTGTAAGGTACATATTGACAGGTTTTAAACTGGAAGATTTCAACAAAAGTACAAGTTGTTTCGAGCTTATAGCCATAGTCACTGCCACAAATAAATAAATAATTAATATTTGGTCAGTTTTTATAGCTGTACTAGCTGTCCCCCGGGGTATCACC
Organism: Habrosyne pyritoides; assembly: GCA_907165245.1. Lineage (NCBI taxonomy): Eukaryota > Metazoa > Arthropoda > Insecta > Lepidoptera > Drepanidae > Habrosyne > Habrosyne pyritoides. Next base: position 7,405,499 of record OU015610.1, on the reverse strand, counting down.
CGCGTTCCATAGGGATGTAACATTTCCTCCAAGAATATGAGCACAAAGTCTCCTGATGATCGGTTAAGTAGTTTTTGCGTGAAAGCGTAACAAACAAACACACATTCACATTTATAATATAGGGATAGTAGGGATTTACATAGTATGTTTTTTTATTATCATAGTTATATATTAACTGCAATAGTCTTACATAAACCACGTTAGGTACCAGGTTAGGTAGAGATGCTCCCGAAGGTGTACAAAATGAAAGAAAATAAATAAACGCAATTTTTTTAATTAAAACAAAACACGGGAAAATGTAGATAGACCAGGGTCGATAATTTATGAAACAAAAAAAAATTACAGTAGGATGAAACCCATTAGAAAAGGAGGGGAATATGATAAAAATTAAAGGAAAAATAAATTACGGTCGATCCGAGTTCGGGAAGTGGGTGGGGGTGAGTTTTTAAGGGTAAAAAATGGTTTATCTTCATTTCCGGCAAAACTACAAGTCCTATGAAAAAAAGTTAAATGGCAAAGTTGTAGGTAATAAAAAGATCTATAACTTTTGTATTTTCAATTTTTTCACATAATCTCAAAATTTAGGTGAAAAATTCAAATAACCAAGTTTTTGGATTTTTATTTATATCGTTTCCAAAATTTTAATTTTTTCTACGAAATTTGGTGAAAACTTACCTTAGTATGTCCCAAATACACTGTAATTTATTTGATTTAAAATATTTATTTTTTCGCCTTATTTTAATTTTATATATAAAAAGCACCCTAATTTTCAATCGAAAATTCTGATGTCAAAATATCAGCTTTTTCCAAAAAGTCTGTGGTCTTTTTGTTCGTTGAAATATTTACTTTCTGATGGTGTAAAAAAAAACATTACTACAGGAAATGTTCCCAAAAAATGAAAAAAATTTAAAGTCAAATTTGACATTTTTTTTAATCATTATTTACAATTTTGAGGTATTTATTAAAATTTATTTACCTGAGTGACTTTCGGTAAATTTTAGCCCTTTTCATGAAATCTTACTAGTTTTTTGAGTAATTAAAGTGTAAATTTTAATAAATACCTCAATTATATATAATGATTAAAAAAAATTTTCGAATATGAGTACCAATTTTTTGCATTTTTTGATAACATAGTAATGTATATATTTTTTTACACAATCAGAAAGTAGATATTTCAACGAACAAAAAGGCCACAGACTTTTTGGAAAAAGCTGATATTTTGACGTCAGAATTTTCGATTGAAAATAAGGGTGCTTTTTTGATATTAAGTTAAAATAAGGCGAAAAAATAAATATTTTAAAACAAATAAATTACAGTGCATTTGGGACATAAAAAGGTAAGTTTTCACCAAATTTCGTAGAAAAAATATTTTTTTTGAAAAAGATATAAACAAAAATCCAAAAACTTGGTTATTTGAAATTTTCACCTAAATTTTGAGGTTATGTGAAAAAATTGCAAATACAAAAGTTGTAGATCTTTTTATTACCTACAACTTTGCCATTTAACTTTTTTCCATAGGACGTGTAGTTTTGCCGTAAATCAAGATAAACCATTTTTTACCCTTAAGAACTCACCCCCACCCACTTCCCGAACTCGGATCGACCGTAATTTATTTTTCCTTTCATTTTTATCATATTCCACTCCTTTTCTAATGGGTTTCATCCTACTATATTTTTTTTTCATTTTTTACCATTTTTGAAGGCTTTGGCCCTGGTCTAAGACGAAATATTACGAAAAAAGGATAGCATAGATTTTGAGTAGCCCTTGGTGAATACAAAACTTAATTATGAATATAAACAGGCCAGTTGGCTTGGTGGTTAACGCTCTGACTGCCAAACCTAAGGTCGCGGGTTCGATTCCCACCCAGGACAAACATTTGTGTGCATGAACATGTCTGTTTGTTCTGTGTCTGGGTGTTTATATCTATATAAGTATGTATTTAGAAAAAAAAAGTAGTATATGTAGTATATCAGTTATCTGGTTTCCATAGTACAAGCTCTGCTTAGTTTGGGACCAGATGGCCGTGTGTAAAGAATGTCCCAGGGTCCCAGGGTATTTTTTATTTAAATATTTATAGTAGTAGAGCTCTTAGTGCAGAGTTCGTCCGGGGAAGTACTACCACCTTACCCATTTCCGCCGTGAAGCAGTAGTGCACTTGTATTACTGTGTTTCGGTTAGAAAGGTAAGGGGGCCGGTGAAATTACAGGCACATGAGACTTAGCAACTTCACGTCTCAGGGTCGACAACGTATTTGCGATACCCATGGTGTTGCAAATGTCCATATGCGGCGACCGCTTACCATCAGGTTTGTATGCTTGTTTGTCGGCCCAAGTCGTATAAAAAAAAAACTTTATGTCAAAACCTGACCGTTGTTAATGGGTTAAATGTTTATATTTTTCAAAGGGTCAACGCCCGCAGTTAATTAAAAAATACCAATATAAAATAACTTATTGTTCACAAATAAAAAAGACACGATGGAAGTGAAACTTTTGTATTACAGGGAAACATTATAATTATTCATTAATGACTATTAAATACCATAGATTATGTTTATTTTTCTTATTATAAATTACATAAAATTATAAGTCACGATACAACAGATCGACCTCTGGTCTAGGAAGGGCGATGCGAAGGGGAGGAATGTGGCGACTATGTACACGCCTACAATCTTTCTACGCCCGCACTACAGTTATGTGGCGACATCTATGAACGAGTAGAAACGCGCGAGAATCCTACATCGCACTATCAAGATTCTCTCAAGATTTGATATATATACAAGCATCCAACATCAACAATTGGACCGTGGTCCCCAGGCATGATCACCTAGTCTGGCGGAAGATCTTCCCTTTTAAATGGAGGAGTCTCATACCTCGCTCCTCCATTCAACTGATATAGTTTATGGCAACTGGTACCTAAATAGTTGTATCAAAAAAATTCAAAAGAATGGAAAAAAAATGACGCGTCGCATACTCAGATGATGATGACAGTAAGGATATCCTCAGTTCGGATTACAAAATGCATTTGAAACAATACCTTATCCACCTAATAAGTAGGTATATTCATTGCTCGACAACGTCAGTTAATTACCTAAAGGTCACTGGCGATAACATTACAACAATTAAAAGGAAATTAGGTCTCATTTTACAACGCCAGTTGAATTGAACATGACATATGAATGTTATGTGTTTATTTACAGGGAAATAAAATAGGGTGTATTGTAAAGACACACGATAAAAGTGAAAGTGAGTGAATACATTTTTGTTTTGTTTATTTTGCAAATAAAGAACCACTATTAATCAGATAAAGTAAAGACTTTTATACTCCTCTACGCAACGCCCTGAGCCTGAGGTCCGAGCCTTACATGGGGCACCCTCAGTGGCGTAGCAACCGGAGGGCTAAATGGGGCAGTGCCCCAGGGCCCCCAAGCTCAGGGGGCCTCTCGAACTCTGACTTACAAACAGTGGCGAAGCTACCGGAGGGCTAGACGGGGCAGTGCCCGGGGCCCCAAGCTTCGGCTGGGGGACAAACGATTTTAAGTAGTTTAGTTGGGGCCCTTCTTATTTTTTGCCCATGGGCCTTTGGTTACCTAGCTACGCCACTGGGCACCCTCAGTGAGCTTGTTGCTTAAATCTAAAGTATTTTCGGCTGATAGCCCTCTGCGCTCGCCGGAATTGTCCGTGTAAGAGCTATCAGAGGCTAATACCTTCGTCCCTTCAAAAACAAAAAAAAGGGAAGCATTTTAATTATTCATCAATTACTTTTGAATTGCATAGATTGTGTTGGTCATTCATTTATTTTTCGTCACAAAAAAGGTTGCAATTCAGAATGTCAAAGCACTCCCATAAGAAGTTTCACTTAAAAAAAATGTGTTTATTTCTTAATATCTGTTCCCGCTATTATTTTATTTAATCTTTTTTAGATAAAATCGAGGGCACGCGCTCATTTCTTCAAAATTACATTGTAATCGGATGAATGGTATAGGAATGTTTTGAAGGAGAGAATGTGGTCAATGCAGGCCGTCTAGGTTTAAAAAGCTGGCTGTAAATAGACATGATTCTAAATTCAAAATTGACCACCAACTGGCAGTTTGTGTTTTTTTTGCCTACCTGGGTTTGGTTTATATTTAATTTGAAGAATGATGTAATTTTACCTATTAAATAATATAAACAATGACAAATATGAGAATCATCATGCAATTTTCATAAATACTGTATGATAGCGACGAATACTGCCACCAAACCTAACGGATGGTCCATCTGCCATAAAAGAAAACTGCCAATCTCTAATACGTAATGCGCCTAGCAGCTGTTTCAGCATCTGTAGGCTATAAGCGATCTTGGCCCTTAGGGAAGCTTTTACGCATATAGTGGATTGGTATGAGTATTCCCTGGGCTTTGACTGATGAAATGATGTCTGATTTCTGGGGTAAATTTAGAAATAGCTCTTAATGTAGGTATTTCTTAGTTGGATAGCAAAACAAAATTGTTGACGCTGTTTTAACAGCCAAAGAGGCCAAAAGCCATTTTGGCCCCAAAATATGAAAATTGCGACGCAAAAGATGAGTTAAAAAATACCATGTAGTTAATTTCAAGGTTCGATTTTTAATCTACCCGTTGTTTAAATACGAAAAAAAGACAAAGCCCGGGATAAAGACAGATATTTGGATACTGTTTAACCTGAACGCATCTAAAACCGCCGGCCCCAGCTAGTTTGATACAACAATCTGTTGAGTGCAAAACACTGAACTGTCAATGTCAAAAGTGACATAGCATTTCATTGATTACATTTTGACATTTATGATGTAACGTCATAGCATTATCAACGTTTGAACCCAGGCGCAACAATGCTTTATAAACAAGATGTGAATGAGCATTGCAATAAGCAGTTTATTATTAGGTATTTTGTAACTACATGACTGCATCTGACCACGCAGGGTAGATAACGTACCAAAGACTCAGATTTATTCTGGACTGCGTCTTTGTTTTTGCCAGTAGACTTTGATTCAATCAATATATTTAATAATTACGTCATAGTATTATATCATTGAGGAATAATAGCTCAATTATTTAAGAGACAATACTTATCAGTACCGTTGAGTTGTTTAACTAACACACGGTTATCTGTACAAATCGGAAAATAGGTGGTTTAGAATAATATTGCAATCGATTGAAATAGTTTTTTTATTATTTTTTTTTATATTTAAGTTCATGGGGGCTAGCGAAGAATGCGCAGGTGCCTTTCGCGGATAATTATCTGAACGCTCTTCATTAAAAAAAAATCATAACTATGATTTACTCTGCACAAACCTATATGTACCCGGTCCTGATCAATTGAATAATTTAGACAGTAGTTTTTTTTAATAAAGACATTTTCATTAGTGAATGACGTCATTTTGAATTCAATATGGCGATTATGACCAGATGGTACAGTATTATTTTTAAGGACATGGGTATCAAGTGAAAGGGTTTATCTAGTCGAATGCGTGACATAATAAAAAGCTTTAAAAAAAAAATGTTTTTCTGGAATGATTTATGCATTGAGTACTTATGTTGCAGCCTTGTATAGCCAATTTCATAATAAAACTCTATAACTTTTAATAAAAGTCATAGAATGTAAGTTGATAGTGACATCAAATGCCCTGAAAAGTGCCCCCTTATTCCAACTAATACAAACTTCGTCGGCGAGCCGCTTCACGGAGGCCTCGGAGAGCTTACCTCTCACGTGATTAGTAGCGTAGTAAACGACAGAGACAGAGCATAGAGGCCGCGACGAAACATCCTCGAGTTAGTGTCATTTTCCTTACAGAATAGAGCCTGTGGCTCGTCGAGCCGTGGGCTCGAATCAGCTTTGGTTTTCGGCACAGAAAAATTAAGCAGCGATATAAATCATAGGATGGAGGCAGGGTAATATTTAGCAAATTTAACAAATAAAAAGAAAAATGAAAATATTTTTATTCGAATAGGCCTTTACAAGCACTTATGAATAGTCTGATTTCTAGTGTGTTTTCGACTCGAGTGATATCTTCTGTCCAGGTTCTGTGTATTTCCTTCGACCACATCACCACTAGCTGTGAGGTTTTGGTCAAACTATAATCAAATTGCTTTATTAAAGTTTACCAGCATCATTATACAGATAACCTATAAAATCAATCATTACCAAATTTAATTTTTTAATACCTTTTAATTATATTTTTAAACGTCAAAACTGACTTATCGAACAGACTAAAAATAATGAATGAGTGAATGATGCATTTTGACCGCAGAAGTGTGGTTTTTCTGTCACAGACGTTAGTGCATCGATATACTTTGAATGAGTCAACATTTAGGTCACTATTTCTTTAATACAGGTCACCTTTACTGAAATAAAACGTTATATTTGTTATTGCGTAGTTCTTAGATCATTTTGTTGTCATCCATGCATGTTTGCATGACATGACACTAACTGGATGAAATGAAATATTTTATTCAAATAGGCCTTCACAGGCACTTATGAAAGGTCAGACTCTACCACCGGTTCGGAAGGTTGCTTTTACTGAGAAGAGCCGGCAATAAACTCAGCAATTACTCTTTTCAAAATAAGATTTTGTACATAAAGATGTGTCTTGCTGGAGCGAGCGCTACACCCAAGCATTGTCGTCATTAAAATAATCATTTGTGTTGTAGAAAGCCTTTTGTACTAAAACAGTCTTAATTCTTTCCTTAAATTTTTGTAAAGGCAAATTTAAAATTTCAGTAGGGATTTTATTATAGATGCGTGCACTAAGTCCTAAAAATGAGCCTTGCACTTTTTGCAGTCTATATGCAGAAGTGACAAGTTTATCCTTATTTCTAGTATTGATGGAGTGCATATCACTCTTTTTGACATAAAGACTAATATTTTGATGTACAAATATTATGTTTGCATAAATATACTGCGATGCAACTGTGAGGATATCAATTTGTTTAAACTTTTCTCTGAGGGAAGCTCGAGAACTCAAATTATAAATGGCTCGAACAGCTCTTTTTTGCAATATAAAAATGGTTTCTATATCAGCAGCTTTACCCCAAAGCAAAATGCCGTAGGTCATAACACTATGAAAGTAGCTAAAATAAACTAATCTAGCCGTATCGACATCTGTAATCTGCCTGATTTTTCTAACTGCGTAAGCTGCTGAACTAAGTTTTCCCGCAAGACATGATATTTGTGTCCCCCATTGAAGTTTTGAGTCTAAAGTAATTCCTAAGAAAACTGTTGACTCAACAAGGCTAAGAGCTTCGTTGTCTAACATTATACTACAGCCTAGTTTTTTAACATTGGGTAATGCAAATTTAATACATTTAGTTTTTCTTGCATTTAAAACAAGATTATTAACAGTAAACCAATTTAATACCTGGGCTAATGCACCGTTTACATCGTCATAATTGTATTTCAGTCTATCAACACCAAAAATCAGTGAGGTATCGTCAGCAAACAGTACAATTCCACAGGTATTTCTTACGTAAAATGGTAGGTCATTGATGTATACTAAAAATAGAAAAGGCCCTAGAATAGAGCCTTGGGGTACACCCATATGCACAGGAGAACCAGATGATTTAACTCCATTCACATTAACACTTTGAGTTCTCTCACTAAGGTACGATTTCATCAAATTAAGTGCTGCACCCTTAACTCCACAATAGTCTAATTTACGCGTAAGTGTCTGATGGTCAACACAATCAAAAGCTTTAGATAAATCACAGAACACTCTAATAACATTCTGCGACTTTTCCCAAGCGTTGAAAATTTGTTTTAAGAGTGCTACCCCGGCATCAATAGTGGAGCGACCTTTAGTAAAACTTTGTATTGCTAGCTGTCCCCCGCGGCTTTACCCGTGTTCCCGTGGGATGTCACATGTATTATATATAAAAACCTTCCTCTTTAATAACTTTATCTATTAAAAAAGCCGCATCAAAATCCGTTACGTAATTTTAAAGATTTAAGCATACATAAAGACTTAAGCATACATAGGGATATAGGGACAGAGAAAGCGACTTTGTTTTATACTATGTAGTGATAGTGATTTTTAGAAGTAGTACGATCTGTTTCGGATTCCCAAAACGTCACCGTGCGTAGAAAAGGGGAGGCTTCCTCTGAATGCCCAGAGTCTGAAATAAAAGAGCTAACGGCTGTGATCACTCGCTTAACGGGTGAATTCTCTTCATTAAAAACAAAATTAGAGGATGTTACACACTCGCTTTCTCACTGCCATGAAAGGATGGATGAACTTGTGCGCAATCTGGCTGCTAATGAGTCCCGTATAATAAACCTAGAAAAGCGGGATCACGAAATTACAAATCTACGGGCAACGGTGGCACATTTGCAAAGTGAGCAGAATGTGCAAGCGTAGCTAAATCTGCGCAATGAGATCGAAATTGTCGGAATCCCGGAAAACAGTAGTGAAAATTTGGAGCACATTGTGAAGGTTGCTGTCCAGAAGGTTGGAGTGCAGTTGAGAGATGAAGACGTGGACTGGATTACCAGAGTCGGACCTCGACGACCACCTGTGACGAACAGTCTCCCTGAAGGACCGGGCAGGTTGCCCCGTCCAGTCGTTGTGCGTTTACTTCGCCGTATTAAACGCGATCAGATTCTTAAGGCTTCCAGGTCAAGAAGAAATCTTTCAAGTGTGGGTCTTGAAATAACTGGGGAGCCGGTCAGAGTATTTTTTAATGAAAGGCTTACTAAGGAAAATAGAATCTTATTTCGTGAGACCCGAAATAGGGCCAAGACCCAGGGATACGCATTCTGCTGGTCCAGCCAAGGTGCAATCTACTTCAGGCAGCGGGAGGGAAAACCTGCCTTGCTCATACGATCGCAGCATGACTTGGGCCGCATTCTTCCTTGCCCAACAATGGATAACAAAAATAGTTCGTAGTTCTCAGCTCTGCAGGTATTTCTTTGTTGTCGTTACGCACTTGTTACATAGTGGTGTTGAATTAGTTAAACTTATTTATATTTTGTTTCCTATCAAAAGCATGTACTTGCTTGTTGTAATGTTTGTAATTTTAATTATAACTTGCGCTATTGTGGAGACAAGGCAAGATTTTTGTATATTTTTAAACCTCAAAAATGGACTTGGGAATGTTTGGGAATTATTTCACAATACAGTTTCTTATTTTATTTTTATATGTATCCAAAATATGAATTTTGTAATTGTCAATTATTTAATATTTTTATTCATGCATCAGTTAAGCAAATACACTCTGCCGTCATATTTATGTGTATTTTCTATTATTTTGGCATTTGATGACAAAGTAAACCCTAAAAATAGCCCCACCTACCAGTACCTAGCAGTGTTGTGGTCATGTGGGTTATGGATAACTCGTGTTAACAAAGATGTTCCATCCTAACGAATTAGAGAGTGAGTTAGACTCGTTAAGGATAAACTGTTTCGTTGAAAAGGAAATCGAGAAGTGTAAAGATAGGCTCACACAAAACCACAATTTTAAATTATTTACCCTTAACATAAGAAGTATACAGAAGAACTTCGATACTTTTCTGGTTGCACTTAATCTTTCAAGACAGAGAAAACCAGCAATCAAAATGGTGGTGTCGTAGTGTATGTGAGGGATATCTGGAATGCGACGAATACAGAGCCCACTGTCGAGGATGTTGACTGTTTGATCATTCAACTTCACAATATGATCACTATTCTTGCCATTTACCGCTCACCATCTTGTAGAAACATAGAACATTTTCTCTCATCCATTGAATCAGATGTAAGTAATTCTAATGGGCTTCCATTGGTGCTGGTCGGTGATATTAACGTTAACATAATGGGCACAAGCAGTACATCATCTTTGGAATATCAATGCTTTATGGCGGAAAATGGTCTGGTGCTAGTTATAACGGAATGTACTAGAGGCTCCTCATGTCTGGATCATATTTTCATTACAAGCTCACAGGCCAATCGCTCGCCAGTAGGCATTGTTTGTCAGGTTGATATTACTGACCACTATCCAACTATGATAGGCTTAAATCTGAATAAAACTAAGGCAAACCGACCCAGCCGGGTCACACTAAAAAGAGATTATGATGCAATAAAAAATGATCTTATAGATATGGACTGGACTACTGTTACTGATAATGGTGATGTAAATGGTGCGACTACAACATTTTCAAAACTTCTGACAGACATTATAGCGAAACATACGCGTGAAGTCCGAATTAGTAGAACTCAATACAATCTTAAGCCCTGGATTACCCCGGGGCTAATGAAATGCATGAGACATCGTGATCGACTACACCAACGTGCTAAACTTAAACCCAAAAATAAAATTTGACAGGTATCGTATTCTAGGTATCAGAACTTTTTTGTTAGTCTTTTACGTAAACTAAAATTTGAGTATGAAAACAAGGTACTCAAAGAAAATAGGAGCAACCCTCGCAAACTTTGGAAATCCATTAAAACCTTGTGTAACCTAACCAAAAATAAAAGTGAACCCACTGAGCTGTTATCCGTGGTAAACACAGAAAGCACCCGGCACCCTCTGGACTTTTGTAATGATTACTTTTCTACTGTGGGACCACGGTTAGCAAGTGAAATACTCACCAAAATGGACCTTACACAATCCTATCTTGCCAGTTTATTGAGAGCAAAGACTATTCCATCAGACTCGTTTTTTATGACTCCCACGGACTGCGAAGAAGTGAAAATATTAATCATGGGTTTACAAAATGATAAGGCTCCTGGATTTGATGGCTTAAGTAACTCTTTGATTAAGCATATTAAAGATGCAATTGTTGTGCCCCTCACTCATCTGTTCAATCAAAGCCTTGCCACTGGAATTTTTCCTCATGTCTGGAAATTGGCTTGTGTTAGTCCAATTCATAAGGGTGGTCTCAAAAGCTGTATTGAAAACTACAGACCCATTTCACTTCTCGGAGCTTTTTCAAAAATACTTGAAAAGCTTGTCAATAAAAGACTAACAAACTACTTGGAATCACGAAATATACTATCCTCAAGGCAATTTGGCTTTCGAAAAGGAAAGAGTACTGAAGACGCGGTAACACTCTTGACTTCTGCAGTGTCATCAAGGCTTGATAGCAATCAGAGGTGTGTTGGAGTTTTTTTAGATCTGGCCAAGGCATTTGACACGGTCTCCGTTCCTATATTATTAAATAAATTGAATAATATGGGTGTTAGAGGCGTTGCCTCAAACTGGTTTAAGAGTTACCTTACGGAGCGCAGACAATGTGTAAGGATTGGTCAGATGCTAAGTGGTCCACAGGATATAGATTTTGGGGTTCCGCAGGGAAGCATACTCGGGCCAACGTTATTCACGTTGTATATTAACGATATCCACGACTTGCAAATCGAAAATGCTGAAATTGTATGTTATGCCGATGATACCGCTATTATCTTTCATGGGTCATCGTGGGAGGAAGCTCGGTTATACGCTGAGCTGGGTATAAATCATGTTTCCAGCTAAATAATCTACTAACATTAAATACCAAAAAGACTGTATACGTATGTTTTCACAAAACGACTGCCTCAGCTCCGAAACAGCAAACTGAAATTAAAATTCACCAAACGTTGTGCGAGAGTAAGCCTTGTCACTGCGAGCCACTAATTAAAACCGACGCTGTAAAATACCTCGGTGTTATAATAGACGAAAATCTTACGTTTAAAAATCATATTACGGCACTCTCGGCTCGGGTAAGGAGAACTATTGGCATTGTTAAAAAAATACGCAATGTGGCCTGTATAGAGACGCTAAAGTCTGTTTATTTTGCTTTATGTCAATCCCTAATCACGTACTGTATCACTTGCTGGGGCAGTGCAGCAAAAACGATTCTTATTCAAGTTGAGAGAGCGCAACGTTCGGTCTTAAAAGTGATGCTTAACAAACCTTTTAGGTATCCAACCAGAGAGATTTACAGGAACAGCGGTGTATTAAGTGTAAGGCAGCTTTTTATATTGAAGACATCACTCTCTGTACATGAATCCGTCCTAAACTCTGTTGAATTCGAAACTTTGTCAAGGCGAAGAGTTTTCCGTTTGCCTAGTCCAACCGTGAACACTACTTTTGCACAACGTTTCGGACAGTTTATTCGGGTTCATGTCTACAATTGTGTAGTTAAACATTGTTCGATAAAAGAGAAATCGATCTACGAATCTAAAAAGATAATAACTGGTTATCGACTTTAACATACGACGACACTGAAAACCTATTTAATATGACTTCATAAATCTCCATCTGCTCATGTATTCAAGCATTTATTCATATTTATATTAGTTATACCTATGTATACTTATAGTATCTTATATATAATTATTGTATGTGAATTTAATTTGTGATTGTTTGAAATGTTATTCCCACATATTTCCCTCCATATAAAAGTTGCAGTTCATCGTAGTCTGTGTATCATTTTAAGGACATTATTTTGTAAAAATAAAGATTTAAAATCAGACTAAAATGTCAATATATATAAATGTTATAGTTAATCGTAAATTGGTCCTCGCGATACAGGCATGTTGCCTAGTGTGAAGGCCATAGATAAAATTTTAATGTAAAATTCTACCAGTGATTAGTATGGTTTTGGAAACAATGTAATGTATAAGATTATTCTTCTGTTAAAATGATAATCGCTGCAAATAAATCTTTTTCATTTTCATTTTCAGCTCCTTGTGCAGTTTCGGGGATGAACTTCCTTACCCATTACTGCCGTGAAACAGTAGTGCACTTGTATTATTGTGTTTCGGTTAGAAAGGTAAGATGAGATTACAGGCACATGAGACTTAACAGAAACGACTGAGGGTCGACAACACATTGGCAATACTCCTGCTTCTTCTTCTCCGGCCTTTTTCGCATAAAACAAATATATATTGTACTAGCCCTCCCCCGCGGTTTCACCCGCGTTACCGAGAGATGTAACATATACCCGGAATAAAAAGAAGGCAATCCCCTATTCCAGACAATAATCTCTTTATAATATATTAACCGTTTACGCAGCGCACGCAACGGAAGCTCTCAAAAGGAAAGAAAAAACCCCCGAAAAAATCTTCATTGGTGCTCCGCTCCTCTTGGTCTTAGTCGTGATGATATATAACTTATAGCCTTCCTCGATAAATGGGCTATCTAACACTGAAAATATTTTTCAATTCCAACCAGTAGTTCCTGAGATTAGCGCGTTCAAGCTAACAAATAAACTCTTCAGCTTTATCACTACATAGTATAAAACAAAGTCGCTTTCTCTGTCCCTATATCCCTATGTATGCTTAAATCTTTAAAACTACGCAACGGATTTTGATGCGGTTTTTTTTAATAGATAGAGTGATTGAAGAGGAAGGTTTATATGTATTAGTATCTACATTGCACCTGAGCGAAGCCGGGGCGGGTCGCTAGTATATTATATTAGTAAGTATAGGATATGCCCTAGGGTTTTTTTTGTTACCATTTCTGCCAGTCGGTTTGTGTTTGTTTTCTTAGCTGTCAAACTGACAACAACTTTAATGGTATGATACATATTTTCTGTATCAAACACAAAGAGTCAGTGAAGCTTTGGCAAGATGTTATGCTAAAAGAAGTCATAAATACATATGTGCGAGAATAATATTTGCATTGATGACAAAACTAGTGGGACTTCCAAGAATAATCTTGAAATAATGATCTACTTTTAGAAAATTGTACCTTCTTATTCCTTGGTTGCACTCGATTTATGTAACTCTCTTGATTGAACGGTGAAGACAAATTTTATAATAGATTGCTGGTTGGCGCCCGAGCAGTGTCGGCCTACAGTTGTACCGCCGTCAATGTACTTTAAAATTGACTGCGACGACGAAACCGAGACCATTACAGAATTGCTGGTCGATTATTTTTAAAATGAAACTTTTTGCACTATGATGGCCGTTTTGACGTTTAACAATGACAAAAAAAACTAACCTTTATTCTTTTAGACATAAGGTGCATCTATTGATCAAACAGCTAATTGTATGATGATGGAAATCAACCTTGTTCCAAAGCAATACAGTTTCAGTTCCTATGACAATCTGAAACGTCAAAACGGCCATAGCGTGCCGTTAGTATAGCTGTAGTTATTTTTTTCGATGCATTTTGTTTGTTATTTGACCGCAATGTAACTATATTAAGCAATGATGTGGCTGAAGTATGGTTCCCAACCATACTGTTAAAAACAGTACTATACTGTTTCCCGTTAGTTAATACTTTTTACTGTTCTTTAAAAAAAAGCTTATGAATATTTTAAAAATTATAATAAATTGATAAATTGTGCAAGTAGCTCTTAAAAATATTTTTATTAAACGTCAAATAAAATATTTTGTAAATAAAATGAAAAATACTGTCCATTTATTTCTCCGTTCTCAATCTACCTATTCTTTTTATCGTACATATAGTTGGGAACCCTTGGCTGAAGATATAAATCTAGAAGGTAACTGGATTCGATATACCTAGTCCTTAAAAATATATTTTATTAAACTTTTAAATCAGTGGTCAGGCGGATTAAAATGTTATTGAACATTATTAAAATATAATAATAGATCTTTATTGTGACTACTGAGGCCCACTTGTTAGTATTACAATATATTCTTAAAATCTATGTTAGTAACTAATAAAATAAGGTGAGTAAAATGACTTATTATCTATTTACAATTTCCACACACAATCAGGCCTATAGCACGCTTTAACAATGGCGTCAAATTCAATGTCAAATTTACTCGATAAAGTCTTCAGGACACTGTTGGAACTAGACCGCATCCTTGTTATTATAGAAGCGCTTTTTTTACGGATGGTCGCGCAGAAGTCAGGTTCCAGCCTGAGCGAACATATTGGAGGCACTACAATATCTTGGTAGTCCCAACAGAATCCTGAAGCCATTATTATATTGAACTCTCAGGGCACTGAGCGCCTTCAGCGTATAATTGGTCCACAGGCCACTCGTGTAGAAGGTTTGACAGTATGCTTATGATTATTGTAAAGGAATAGATTTTTCTTTTCAATGAGATTCTTTAACGTTAAACACTCAAAGAAGTAGTTACTAGGACTCTTAGTACAGAGTTTGTCTAGGGAAGAACTACCACCATACCCATATTTTTGTCGGCTTAGATGCGAGCAATTTTTAGGCTCCCCTACCTAAAGGATGCCACTGTAATTTCCATTCGTCCGTCTGTCACAGGGCTGTAACTTTTGGACCGTAATAAGTTGAAATTTTCACAGAGTGTATATTACTTCGACCATTATAAGAACATATAATAAAAATAAAAAAAAAAATAAAATAAATAAAAGGGTGGTGATATTATCGGTATTTTGTTATTTGTGCGAGTCCGATTCGCAGTTGTCCGCTTTTTTTTAATTTAAAGCAACTGTGTATTTCGATACTTTTTTTATGCTTTGGTGGCCGACAAAGACACAGATCACCAGATGGTAGGTGGTCACCGCCATCTATGAACATTTGCAATACCTGAGGCATTGCTAATGTGTTGTCGACCCTGAGCCGTGAAGTTGTTAAATCTTATGTGTAATTTCAACGGCCTTACGTTTCTAACCGAAACACAGTAATACGTGCACTATTGTGGGCACTATAAGGGGCCTTCTCTTCCATTGGGCACTCTGGGTAAGTGCTCAGGGCCCCGCGATCCATGGGGCCCCCTAGTTCTTGTCACAATACCAATCGATAACCGATATTATGGAAGGAATGGAAGCCGTTGGACGGCCAGAGGTTACACAGAACGTATGCAATCTGTATCGGATCAGTTTGTCGCGGTCTTAGTGCTCTCATAGTCTTAGGGGCCCCATTATATTATACTGCCCAGGGCCTCCAATAGTTTAAAAACGGCCCTGACTATTGCTTCACGGTGAAAATGGGTCGGTAGTACTTCTCCGGACAAACTCTGCACAAAGATCGCTATTACATCCAGATTTGTTGTCTATGTAGATCAAATAGGTCAGAAACATAGACTAAATTGTAAAATCTAGAACACAACTCCAAATTCAATAAATAAATCCTTGACAACAAATCAAACAATACTCCATTACAACAAAGCCGCCCGACTATGGGGATCTATAGATCCTATCGATCAATATGCAAGGTCCGTAGATCGTGATCGATAAAGCTGTCAATCTTTTATTCATCGCTTTCCAATTAGGATAGTGACATAGGCCTATGGGCGAGGATGATGAGTCACCGTAACTCTGTGATGTGGAACCATCATTTTATTTTCTTTTTATTGTTTTTTAATATAGTTATGTAGCGTTACGTTAGCTGTGACCACTATTTATATGGTTCCGTACCCAAAGGATAAAACGGGATCCTATTATAGACTCCGCTTTCCGTCCGTCTGTCACCAGGCTGTATCTCATGAACCGTGATTGTTAGACAGTTGAAATTTTCACAGATGATATATTTCTGTTGGCTCTATAACAACAAATACAATAAGCAATATAATATAATAAATAATATAGAATACAATAAGTATTTAAGGGGGTTCCCATACAACAGATATGTTTGTTTGCCATTTTTATAGATGATACGGAACCCGGCCAGTTTTTAATAGAGTTACGTAGCGTTACTTTACCTCTGACCACATTTTTTTTTAAGAGGTTCACCGTTCCATGTAGGAATTAATATCCTGGAACATTTATATCAGTTCTTTAATTATAGAGATGATATTTTAATATTAAATAATTACAGTTCAATAATGTACGTCACGTGACTATTAATTCTTTCCGTCATACGTAATACCAATATTTTAGTAATGACTGTATGACCGATATGCGGAGAAATGTAGTACTCAGTGTTTGTCAAAGAAGATGTGTATTATCGTGTAAGTGCAACCAACAACCGTAAGAAAGCGCTGCTTTTTAATTAAAATCATCAGGAAAAGGTTGAGAACTGAAAGAGTTAAAAGATAAATAGAAAATAAACTATAAATTTAGTATCACCCTAAAATCCGAACTACGTAATGTTTAAATTTCGATATGATCTTTTACAACACTAGCATTGAAATTAAGTAATGGAAATTATACTTCAACGTCAAGGGTTTAAGGTTCAAAATTATTTGTTTCACGTAAAAGCTCAAAGCTACATCGCTGACTGCGGCAGTATCGTCTATTAAAAGGTGTGCGTAATATTTAGTAGTGTGAGTAATTTGGGATATAGTGTTACGGCATTACAGTGTAGTGTTGGGCCATGGGCTTATCGATGCTAAATATCGACTTTTTTAACCTTGGAACTAATTTTGCCAATCTTGATCATTTGTCAGTATTTTGGAATTAGAATAAAATTGGGGTGCATATTTAAAAAAAATCTTTTCTTTATTAACTATTCCCTCATCCTTATGCGGAAAATTATTTAGCTATAATTGGAATATCAGTTCAATGTCTTAAATAAATGAATATCCTAGGCCAGCCGTTATACTCGGCCATCTAATCCCATACTAAGCAGAGTTTGTACTATGGGAACAGATAACTAATAAACTACTTTTTTTCATAAAACTTTTATGAAAAAAATATTCAGGCACAGAACAAACGGATATGAAGCATAACATTTTTTGTCCGGAGTGGGAAGTGAACCCAAGGCTTGTGTTGTGATGTCAGTATCTGAACACCGTAAATGACGAGATTTCAAAAATGATTTAAGGAATGATTAAGGTAAAAAGTGACATTAATTTAACTGGCTCGATCTTAATAGAACCATATTCTTATAAAACAGTGAGTATAAAAATGATCGTCGATGTGTTTCATCGTCTTTGAAATTAAACCTACTAATATTATAAATGCCAACGTTTGTGTGGATGTATGTACGAATGTTTGTTACTCTTTCACGCCAAAACTACCTAACGGTTTTAACCAAGTTTCATACTTGGCATGGAGATAGTTTCTAACCTGTATTAAAGAATACTTTTTTTATATATTTAATGTGGGTGAAACCGGGGGGGTAACTAGTAAAATGATGTAACGTTTGCATAATGGAATTTTGTAAGTTTGGAGGTAAATGGGGGAGTTCGATTTATTTTTCCTTGGTATATAAATTACACTAATCCAAAGGGATGTAAAGATAAGTTGGTATAGCCGTATTTTTTTAGCATTATACCAACCTCTCTAACAGCGTACTAAGGTTAGGATATTTTCTGAACTCATATTAATTTAATAATTTTTTAAAGGTTATAATAGATATCGTTATGAAATAGCTCACATAATTATCGACACTTCCCCTCACTACATACCACACACACAGACAGAAAAACGAGCAATACAACGCGCGAAGCTGGAGGATTCTACAGCAGGGCGTCTGTATTCGTTCGGAAAGCGAAGCGTTGGAAATTAAAAGTTCGAAAGCGCCCAGTCAAGTCAGTATAGTTTGCGAGCGCGGCAGTATAGTCGCGTCGAACGATCGCTCGGTACGTTTGAAAATCCGTTTTTAAATATTCTTTAATTTTCAAAACTAATTACGAATGCGTTCCGTTTTATTTAAATAAGTCACATTGTGTTGTTTTTTTAAGTGTCAATTTAGGAATTAATTTATTGTGTTGACGTGAAAAGTGCGAAAAAAATAAAAAAAAGTTTTTTATCTGTGCATCTTGTGTTTCGGAAGGAGGTTTTATTTATAAGATTTTCATTGCACGCGTCTTCATTTAAGCGTTTTGTGTCTCTGCTTATTTATAATAGGGTATGCAAAAATAACTGTGGAGCGGGTAAGGGATTTATTTTAGACATGCTGGCTGCATTCAGTCGGACGTGAATTTCTCTTTAATGCGTGTAGAGCGGCATAGGTTTTGTTATTTTATTTGCTATCATATAAGTACGTACTACACGAATAATTTAAGTTTGACATCGTAATTTATGAACAGCCTTCAAGACTTATAAATAGGTAACAATTAGGCAATCTTCAGGGTATTGATAATATTTATAAGCAAGCAATATTATACCACTTACCAGTTAGTGGATATTGGACACAGGTTTTTTTTATTTATTGAAAGCTATCTATTTGACTGAAGGACTTTGTTGTATAATTTTCTATTGTCTAAATAGTTTACTGCTAGATAGTCATCAAGAGAAGGTAAATTTATTAAAAATAACTATGTACTTACGGTATTTAAAGAGATAGTATGTGAGGAGACGCTTTTGAATGAATTTGTAATTGACACTAATTTGAATATATCTTATTATAATAAGTAATAAATAAAGTTCAACGAAGTAAGGATGTCTAACTTCGCATCGTAGTTAGATTAATATTATCATGAAGTCGAAACCCTACTAGAAAGGGTTTCAAAGTCAAGAAAAGCGACTTTGGTTTTATGAACTTTTTTTACGTACTCTACAATTTAAGACGTGACTTGACATTGGAATAACTTTAACATCTTTTTTTTTTTAATTTTATGATAAATTATTGTATAATTTTTTTTTGGATTAACACCTTTTTAAAACATATTCATTTCATGATAGAGCAGACTAGATACCAGGAAAATGGAATAGAAGTCAATGTTCTCATGAGGAACAGCTATGACTAATATAAACCTGTTATTTTTCACATGTTTTTTTTTTCAATTCGTCTTTTCGCGGCCGCACGTATGTCGTCGACCGATCTGGTAAGCGGCGACCTACTTTTAGTTATTACAATAGAGTTTTACATGTTCCACATGTCCCTTGCCGGTTTAAACAAAATAGAGAACAATAGGCTTTTGAAAAAAGAATCGCGGATAACCGAGAAAACAAAAACATATAGGTACATTAAACACAAATACATATAGTTTTTTTTAAGTTGAAAGAATGTAGTAATGTGGTAGAATTGTTTATCGATATTTTGTATTTCGATATTAAGTATTGTTAATTGAGGTACAGTAGGTATTTGTACGCCGGAAAGAACAAAAGTTTAGAAAAATACGTCGTGTTATCCCACACTTTCCTTCTATAGATAAACACTTTAAAACAATAATAAAAATCGATCAATTGTTTTTTAAATTAAGAATCTAAAATAGAAAGATGGCGTTTAGGAATGCACATAAATTGTTAATATTATGTAAAGTTGTTTAATTGATACAATATAAGAAAAATCGTAAATAATGTAACCTTGACATTACATTATTATTTTTGTGATCTTTACAATCAATTTAATAAGAACAAGATTTCTTGAAAAACAATCTCTTTTCTACGAATAAACGACATTCAACCAACAGGAACAAAAGCACAAGTATCTCAAGAACCCATACATTTTATTAGGTATTTCACCAACATTCTTATAAATACCTATTACATGGCAACCTACGCAATTGGAGAGCATAAAATACCTTTTATTTAATCGAACATAGCTGTTTTTCGCGGTTCCACCCGCGTTTCCAAGATTTGTAACGTTTTCCCGAAATAAAAATCCATATGTACTTATTCCAGACTATAATCTATCTCTGAGTCAAGTTTCATTCAGATTCAGCCGTTCTGGCGTGATTGAGTCACATACACCCATCCATCCAAACTGTCGCATTTATAAATCCTACTAGTATTATAAATGCGAAAGTTTGTATAAAATACCAGAGCGATATGGATAAAACTTGGCACATATATAGAAAATGCCCTGGAATAACACATATAATACTTTTTGTGCATGTCAAATGTTACATTCCTCGGGAACGCGGGTGAAACCGCGGAAGACATCGAGTATAACATAATTCCAATTTCTCGCATTATTTTACTATCATAGAAATCATCGGCATAAATGGGTAAATGACCTGTTGCAACAAATTCTGTCTCGTTATTTAAACTCAGTATTCGCGACCTCAAAATAACGTTATCTGTGCTACGATTGTGTAACTTATCTGTAAAGATAGTGGCTATACTGATATCGATAGGGTGACAACACTAGTAACCTACCTATGATAAAATAAGTAGGTAAATCACAATTCCCTTCTCTTCTTGCTTTTTTTTTTGGATTGGGCTAAGGCTCTTGTGGCTCTTAAATCCTTACGCGAACAATCTTCTTACTTATTTCATGAAATAGATTTATTACTGGCCAGGTATATTTTGATTTTTTATTAGGTACTTGTTCATTTGGAACATTTATCATTCATAAATCCAGTAAGGAGTTTCACTATACATTATATCAGCTAATTTGATAATATTTCGCATAAATAAGTACCGTATAACGCATAAAATTACTGAATCCTTTTGACAAATCATATTAGTGAAAGATAATGCTCATTCCTTTATTTATTATCCATTCAAATGTTAAAAAAGTAGCCCTTTTAAATACCGGTTTGGAATTCAAGGTCCATGGTGTGGATAGGTGCCCTTTTAATAAAATTTTAACACCTTTATGCGTTCTCATGTTGCACCTATTCTTTTGTCTCTTCCCCTATGTTTGCTAAATGTTTTTTTTTACAGATTCAAGGTTACCAACCGCTAAATATCCCACGGTTCGTCAGCTGTGAATTTTACTAGTCACTGGGAAAATATAAAATTGGTTTTAAAATCATTTATAAAAGGATCCGAATTTTTTTTTTGATATAATAATTGTTGATTTTTTGTAATATATTTTTTTTAAGTTTGGTCAATAAATTTGGGTAGTAGTAACTGTCGATTCTTCAAGGCTAAATAATGTTATAAGTATTATACTATATATCTAAATCAGCGTTAAAAATATATTAACATTTTTTAGCCATGTGGGTCATTTTAAACATAAAGTTATAACTTAAATAAGTTTTGAACGTTGTATATACCTAAAACTTCATTATTTCACTAGCTAAACTCACATCATATATATCTTATAGAAAACCTCATCAGAAATATACAGAAATTTAAGCAATCAAATTTCTTAAAAACTTGAAAATTGTATTAAAACAAAAAAAAACTCAAATATTTCAAAGACGGTGCAACTTTCGCAAGGCCCTTGTTTACTTTTTATAGTACTATGAGTATACTATCAGCTGTCATAGAGTTTTCTTTGGACTATAATATTAAGGACACATTGTATATACTCTATTTCACATTACATAGACACTGTGTTACGTCTCGACGCAATTTAGTTTAAATAAAAAGCAAATTCGCGGTATATTTTATTATTTTTAATGACAATACAAGTGTATTATTGTTATCAACCGTGGGCATAATAAATACTTCATATTGACAATAAATAACGTGATACTAAACATGTGTTATTATTATCTATGTACTCCACAGACCTACGTAACCACAGATTATTTATTTGTTATAAATATAAAGGACCGGTCGAGGTGGTAATCTATGGGATAACATTTATTTGTTCAACAGTGGATATCCCTGGCTTGATAAAAAAACATTTAATTACGTATTTTTTACATATTCTATTTCCCAAAAAAATCATATTTTTTTTTATCTAGTTATCACATATAGCCATTGAAAGTTTGGAGAAATTTGATTACTATCAATCAATCGATGATCGATGAAATGATTAATTTATTACGTACCTATTTCATTAATAATAATAATAATGACATTGAATCGATATGATAAAAATGGATGATGATTTATAAAATATCTAACTCATATGTAGTGATTTTTTATTTTATTTTATTGCAATGGAAATAAACAGGTATTTTCTATTTAATCAGTTGCAAATAGAATACCTGCCACCTTTATAATTGAAGCCATAACTGTCAGAATAAAAGTTTATCGATAATTTCCTCATCGATAAGTGGACAACATTAAGTCATACATAAGTGGAGTGACAATAAATTCTTTTGCACCACCTCATTGTTTTAAAAACTACACAATACAATCAATTTGTGTTTGAAAAAGTTGTTTGCATTAATAAACTGACCTTGATAAGAATTAAATAAGTACCTTAATTGTATTAAAATGCTAAGAAAATCAGAAACAAAAACGTGACACGGAAAGACACTAATTACGGTCCAGTCCAAAATAAAATGTCTTTTTCACCAATGAAAAATGTTAATCGATCGATTACACTGGCACTTTAATCGAGAATGGAAATGGAAACATACAATCGAGATAAATAGCCAGACAATATGGCGGAGCGGGTTTGCCGCGCAGTTATTCAAGCGTATAAATACAACAGACTTTACAAAAACAAGACGAGGTCAAGTCATGTTTTTGCGACATGCATTTTCTTTCATACATACGCAGTTTACCTATCTATGTAAATATTCGTGCATCATATCATAGTAACGCATAGCATTGGTACCTATTCTTGTGTTGGAATACATATATATTTTTTGTATTATAATTTTTTTCATAACTAAAGTGGCGAGCATAAAATTGTTTTCTTAAATATAAAACTGTAAGTCTCTTCCCATTTTGGTGTCGGTAAAAATAGAACATCTTAAGAATCGCTTAAAAACCATACTTAAAATCAGTTTTGTAAAATCGAATGCTTATAATACACCCCTGATTACTGGTGTAATCATAGGTACGTTTCTTCTAAAATGCTATAAAAAAAAGAGCATTATTTTCATGAAATTGGTGCCTGCGGTAATACTTCGATCGAGTCATTACAAAAAAAGATTGTAGACTGGTTATGTTAATAGTCTTTCCATTCACTCAGTATTCATCACTATGGACATTGAATGACAAACAAAACGAACGGTTCAAGGAAATATTTTTTATGCGTTTCGGATTTACCGCGGGAATTTATAAATAAATTTTCTTTATGGTAACATTTAAAATTTATATTTATTTTTTAAAGAATACAATCGCCGAGTCTACGACCTTGTAAAGTGTTGTTATCTTTAGATATAGGTTCATATATTGCTTGACAAATATTATGCGTTATAGAATCATACAGATATTGACTATTGGAGATGATAATTATTATAGTTATCGTTGATTTGCCTTCAGTTTACTTTCGCGGTCACTCATCTCTGTGGTAAATACCTATAAATTATAGTCTTCAGCATATTTATTTATTATGCCTATTGCCTTTTTTTTACAATTTTCCAATGATATGGTATTATATTATCAGAATATTATTATAGTTATCTAATTCCGAGAAATAAATATACCTTCAGAACCATCGGCCGACCCTGTTCGTAATCCTAAGGATTGACGTATTTTGTATCTATGCTATCTGTGTAATCGGTGCATTAAATAATTATTACAAGAGATAGCTATAGTAGATTTTTGGCAACTAGGTGCAAGGTGAAAAGTGTACGGTAGACATTTATAGCAAGTAGTCCAGCATACGCAGATGGCCCACCTGATGGTAAGTGATTACCGCCGTCTTTCGACATTTGCAACACCAGGGCTATCCAATGCGTTGTCGTCCCTGAGACGTGACTTTGTTAAGTCTCATGTGCCTGTAATTTCACCGGCCTCCTTACCACTCTAACCGAAGCATAGTAATAATACTTCCCTGGGTTCCGACCATCACTCTGTATTAAGAGCTCTACTACTTCTAAACTTAGACGCTTTAGATAGTGATAGGTGAAGTTGGGATGGTGGGATTCGACGACCTAAGTAATCCAGTACCATAAAATTCCAATCAGAGTAAAAAATTACTAGCATAGCATATAATGAATGGTCTGTAAGTCAAGGGAATGTGCCAATGCCTTATCAATACCTCCGTGCGAGCTACATTGACGTGGAACATGATAAGCTATCGATTTACAATGATGGCTTGCTATCGACCTAGCTAGTGGCCATTCAACACAACTGGATGTTTATAGTTTACCTAATATTAGGTCCTGGTTTTAACTAGCTAGACGCTTTGTTGATAAAGAAATAGGTTTTTGGAGGGTTTCAGAATTTTACCTGCATTGCGGAGCTAATATCTCCTGGTAGTGTCTGCACCCAATTATGCACATGGCAGCCCGATTGATCTGACGTCTTCAATTTTTTCAAACCTATAAATATAATTTATTTCATTCATTAATTCACTCTTTTGTTTAATAAAGTATATGCAACCAAGAAGAACTGTCACATACATTCACTTATTTACATGGCTCCAGATGTCAGAATCTTTTTGAATTTATTCATATACGATAAAATATCGTTTTAGAAGTAGTAGAGCTCTAGTGCAGTTTATCCGGGGGAGTACTACCACCTTACCTATTTCCGCCGTGAAGCAGTGGTACACTGGCATTACTAGTATTTCGGTTAGTAACGTAAGGGAGCCGGTAAAATTACAAGCACATGAGACTTAACAACTTCACGACTCAGGTCGACAACGCATTGGCGATGCCTCTGGTGCTGCAAATGCCCATAGATGGCGGTGACCACTTACCATCACTTTGTCATTGAAAAAAAAAAAGCTTATGTCATTGATAAAGTGTTTTGGTCAAATTGTATCAGTTTACTTATTTTATGTCAAAGGGTCATAGAACTTATATATCATCATCAGATAACTTCAACAATAGTTATATTATTCCTTATAAATATAAATTGACCTACATCTAGTTAAGCAGTAAACCTACATTCATTTAACGCTGTTTCTTTAACAGCCGTTGTACTCGACTAATGTAGATAAGTATCGATTCCAATAAATCTTGTTGAAAGACCCTTTATCAACAAGAAAGTCGCTCCAGTAACCTTTGGGACTCTATATTTCATAATTATGTACTTGCGTGTACATTAGCCGCATTAATGTTAATTGAAATAGGTGCGGCTACTGAAGTCCAACCGGGAGATAGGTATTTATGCCAAAAGTTTGGCAAGTAGACAGACGATGTAAGTAAAGGTAATAATTTAATAGGCTCGTTTTGACATCCAATAATGTGATAGAAAAATGCACTTTATTGCTATCAAAATAAATATCTTCTATTAAACCGTTAGTTAATAGCAAGATGATGTAGTTGAACCCTCTCTTATTTGCAATAGGGTTATTTTTTGTATGGTATTGTTAGCTGTCGAAACGAGTGTATTAGATTTGTCGACCTTTCATGGCTTTTTAAACAATGTTACCAACCTTGAAAACGGATTTTTTAAAAACAATGCGTCATAATTCTTCTTAACTGTAGGATCATAATATATTGTGAGGAAATTAGTTTGTATTATAGTAAACCTTAAGATTTAGATTCCTGCATTCTCACCTTGATTATAAACGGTCAACATTCCATGTATTAACCATAAAATTATCCTCAACGATATCTTTGATACTCAGGGTTCTGTAAATATAGAATAAAATATTGTTCTTTCAAAATGGCCTCCGAAAATGAATTTTATTGCTCTTCTGTAACATGATAGCTGACGAAATTTTACGACAAATAAAAATAGAATAATTGCTTTACTAATTGGTATTTGTGAGCTATTTAATTACAGAGAATTTAAAGCTTTTAGAGATGAAGAACATTAATTAATTTAATCAAACATATTATTTACTTAAATAAGGTTATTAAAAATTTTCGTCATTAAAATTTTCGTCAAAAAAAAAGCGCCAGCTGTTCTTCATACAAGACAAAGACACCCATAAAGCTTCAGTATTTATCCAGATTTGTAGCAACTAATGTCTGTGGCAATAATATTTATAATGCCATTTCTTGGGCATTATTAATAGATTTTAGAAAAATATTCCATTCTGTCATCTGTCAAATATGACAACTCGCTTAATACACACACACGTCACATACACATACAACAACAGCCTTGTGGTACAAAACGCGTACAATTCAAACAAATACATGCCAGTAGAGTACTAAACCACGTTAACCAAACACCGACAGGGACAAATAGACAAACAAACTCAATGTCACGTTCGCTTTCAATATTAAGAAAGGGATAGAAGATTAATCGTGACCGACTGTCGTGACTGTCTCAGTGATCAGAAGGAAAAAATCTATTGCTTCATTTCGTAAAAAAAACAAAATCGTGTCTATAAAAATGTAGTGAATATCTAACTTAATAAGCATGTAACCTGTTTACTTCATAATCGTTTTTAAAAGCACGAGTATTGGTTTTTTTTTTACAGGAAATAGGTATCTATCCTATATTCAAGATAAATGATTAAACACTAACCAGTGCATTGAACATCCAAAAATACACAGTTACAATCAAATGTGATCTAAATTTCATAATTAATATGATTTTGAAGTACCGATCTAACCACAAAGAGTAGCTTTTTTGATGCTGTACAATTATGACGTTACAACTTCCTATTTCATACATAACTCCATAGAAGGATCGTCTTGA
This sequence comes from Habrosyne pyritoides, assembly GCA_907165245.1. Lineage (NCBI taxonomy): Eukaryota > Metazoa > Arthropoda > Insecta > Lepidoptera > Drepanidae > Habrosyne > Habrosyne pyritoides. Next base: position 7,378,413 of record OU015610.1, on the reverse strand, counting down.
CATTTAATAAAAAGTTGCTGATTTGACATATCAGTCAACATCCCTATTATAAAAAATATCTTAAAGACACTTTTATACCTCATCAGCTTCTATCCCAATTGCTGGGGAAAAGAACTCAGCACAAGCATACAGTACAAACAGATATCTTCATGCTCAATAATGTTTGAACCTACGACTTGTGGTAATAGGGATGTGTTGACATGTCAAATCAGCAATTCTTTATGAAATGTCAAAACGATTGAATGTATGGAGTTTTGTATGAAATAGCAAGTTGTGACGTCATAATTGTACAGCATCAAATAACATACTCTTTGTGATTAGATCGGTATATAAAAGTGACATTAATGATTTATGTTTTCGTATATTTTTGGATGTTCAATCCACTGGTTAGTGTTTGACCATATATCTTTACAGCCCCCGTATTCAGCTAATACAAACTTCGTCGGCGAACCGCTTCACGGGGGCCTCGGAGAGCTTACCTCTCAAGTGATTAGTAGTATTAGCGTAGTAAGCGACAGAGACAGAGCATAGAGGGTGCGACGAAACATCCTCGAGTTAGAGCCATTTTCCTTACAGAATCGAGCCCCAGGACAGTTCTCTATTGCATTATAACCAATCCATATTCCAGAGGAGTCTGTCACTCGGTCCATTGGATACCAATGTCAATGACGATGTTAATGCTGCGCTGACGGTGTCATCTCATTGTCTCCTTACAGGATATCATGGTTGACTGCGTTTGCCATTGAATCATTAAATTTATTGGGCTGGAATCTAGATCTGTTAAATGGGTGGGGATTCTAGGCTATTGGATTTATGTGTCAATTAACTTTAGACTGTATCTTTTTTAGAATAGGGTTTTATGTACCACATGACCCGACAAACAAGCACACGCTCCACCTGATGGTATGTGGTCACCGCCGTTGATATTTGCAACACCAGAGCATCGCCAATGCGTGGTCGACCCTGAGACGTGAAGTTGATAAGTCTCATGTGCCTGTTATTTCACCGGCCCCCTTACCTTTCTAACTGAAACACAGTAATACAAGTGCACTAATGCTTCACGGCGGAAATAGTGGTACTACTTCCCCGGAACTCTACACAAAGAGCTCTACTACTCAAGAATTTTTGGGTTTGTAAAGCATCATACAACAGGTCACTCTACGATAGAGTTGAGCTCTCCCGGGAGGTTACGGACATTATTGAATAACTAGATTAGTTACATTTTACCGGGATTTAAATTAGCTATTTTTTAAATAATAATATCCGGGGACATTCTTTACACACGGCCATCTGATCCGAAACTAAGCAGAGCTTGTACTATGGGAACCAGATAACTGATATACTACTTTTTGTCTAAATACTTACTTAGATGATATTAATAACCAGACATAGAACAAACAGACATGTTGTTGTACACAAATTTTTGTCCTGGGTGGGAATCGACTTGGCAGACAGGACAGGTTTAATTGTTTGTGACAAACGTACCATATACAGTAATCCCTACTAATATTATAAATGTGAAAATAAGTTTATTTGTTACGCTTTCACGCAAAAACTACTTAACCGATCATCATGAAAATTTGAACACATATGGAGGTATTAGAAGTAACATAGGATACTTTTTGTGCCGGGAAAATGTTACATCCCTTGGGAACGCGGGCAAAACCGCGGGGGACAGTTGGTAGTTAATACAGAGTGCCTATTCGGATGTTAAGTTAATGAATCGACCTACGAAAGTATTTTTTTAAAATGGATAGCTCAATTAACTAAAATAACTGTTTCCGACAATTTTAAACTGATCAAACGATTATTATGATTAAATGTTGCTCTTAATAAAAATTAGTGCGGCATAATTTTAGTCTGTGGTTTGAGTTGAAAGATACTGCGAGGTTATATACTTTACTCAAGCATGAAGGACGTTTTATAATATGTACATACATTCAAATGATTTCTTTAAAATGTACTCGATGAGGATGAGATGGTAAAGAAAATGAAAATAAAATGTGTTTCTCAAAACTGATTTGCTTTTTTTGTATATTTACCATACTTTTTAGATGTTCTCGAAATAACTGGCTGAAAATAATGATTAGGTATTTGTAACTTATACTGACTCATAAAAAATGAAAATAAGTGATGTTTCTCAAAACTGAATATTGTACGATTTTGATTTTTGTCAATTTACGATACTTTTTAGATGTTGTAGAAATAATAGCTGGCTAAAAAAAAATGATTATTTGTAATTTGTCCTAACTTAAAAAAGAAAATTACTCGCTCAACCTCTCAATTTGTACCAAATATAAATATTTATGAAATCGGAATGTTAACAAGATACGCAAGAATCGCTTCTAAATAATTAAAATCTTATGGGAAAACGTTAACATAAATACCGGTTCAGCGAAGAGTTGTTCGTCAGAAACGCATCTGCAATTTACAGCTCGTTAAATCACTATGCCCTAAACTTACATTAATAATAGCCACTCTAAATAATATACTATTTTCTATAATTAAATTATAATTTGGTACCTATTTTAGAGAACTTTCTGGCAACACAGATATTTTTTTTCACTAAAAAAATAGCACATTCTTACGACACTGTGTCCATTGCGTCTAATCTTGTCACGGTATGTCAGCACTGCAACTGTTTATGTATATCTGTCTCACTTCATATCGTGTGGAAGGAGCCATATCTAACCTTGTTAGTTGTTGCGTATGTACGGAGATCAAAGGGAATGTATCCGCGGAAGGAAGCGCCTAAACTAATAAATCGTTGTCTATTTTTAAGATACAACCAGTGCTTCCACATAAGTAGGCACTTCCCGTATCGGCGGGTTATTATTAATGTACTTGTAACATTTATTTGTGTTCTACATTAGCTATACATTACGTGGAATAAAATTATGCTGTGATGACTGAATCAATTTTTTAAATATGTTTTAAATAACAGAGCTAAAAACATTGCAAGTTTCTGATATTATATCGATCGGTTTCACTCGCCATCCCAGGGAATGTTACTTTTCCCCGGAATAAAAGTATCCTATATGTTAATACAGGTTATAAACTAACTTTGTCTCATCTTTCATTATTTGTTATTATATATTATCTCATTTTATATATATATATATATATATATTAATCCAGGTTATAAACAAAAATCAATTTTTTTTTTCAAAATTAAAAATTTTCAAAAAAAACTGTACATATCTCACTTTTCATTCAAATCCGAAAATTAGTTTTTGTGTTAAAGAGTAACAAACATCCATAACCCCATCCTTACAAACATTCGCTATTATAATATTTGTATATTATCATATATACAGGATGTTACAAAACTACCCATATAGTCGAAAGGAGGTTAAATGGGGCCTTATAACGAGTCCCTTCACAATATTTAAGAACCGTAGTAACGCTGTATAACATACCGCAAAAAAATAAAAAAAACATTTTTTTATGGATGAATATTAGAAAAACTATTAAAATAGACAACTATTAGGTAAAATAGGTACGTAGACCTTTCTGTTAAATAATCTGGTTCACTGACATGACAGCTTACTAGGCTTGTTGGCTTTGATAAATTAATTATATTTTTACGGGTTATTTTGTAACACGCTGTATATCCAATAGGTATACATTGCCACTCATTCATGTACATTCGTAACGCCTGTATTGGACTGAATAAAATTTACATTCATAAATATGAAGAGACACAGGTCAAGGCCTTTTTTCGAAGTCGAGCGAAAAAATTCATTCATAAAATAAATAAATTCCACGCAACATAAAACGTGACTTAAAATTCTAAACCGATTTAATGAATTGCGTTTTTTAAGTGGCCATTTGAAGAAAATATAAAAGAAAACCACATTTTAGTCTCGTCACGTTCCAAAGATAAGAAATGTCCTATTCTGGTAAAACATCAATATATATACTTTCAAGAAACTCCTATAAATTATTCTTTAATTTTTTTACTTTGTCTTTCATGGTACAAAACCCTTCGTGTGGCCAGCTCGCCTTTCTCTTGGCCGCTTTTTGTAATACTTATTACACAAAATGCAAATCTGTCGCTTTGGTAGAAAATACAAACAAAACTTTCTCTTGGAGACAAACCCTTTATGGAAAAAAAATATCGGAAAAAACCATTTCATATAAAACACTGTTTTATTCAAATTTTTACAGCATTTAGCTAGCTCCCCTATATAAAGCATACTGCCACCTTTGACCACATCTTACCAGTGTGATCCAAATCCACCAAGCAAAAGGCAATAGCGAAGTTAGTGAAAGGTTAAGCAAAAACAAATACGGGTCAAATGGAAATTAAGTCAGTTGGCTGGCCATACTTCCGCTCTTGATTACCGATGCATTATTTATTTATTTTTCCGTACATTCATCGGTATTTGCGGTCGCTTCACTATCGTTTTTTTTAATTGGCTTTGACCTTCACATAGCGCATTTAATCTAATTAAAGGCTTAAACGGTTCAATTAAACGTTAATACGTTGTTGTTATCTGCTTATAGCATTTATTACGTTATTATTATATTTGGCTTGAAACGGCATTGAATTTCCATGCAACTTGAAACTTAACAGTCTGACAGCCCGCCATCTTTTTATTCATAAAAAATATCGTAAAAAATCCGCCGACGATGCTTCCTGAATTATATCGCCTGAGAATAATGATCTTTGTAATAAAGTACATTTTATAGCAGACAAAAAACATTACATCTTGATTTAGCAGTTTTGTAATAATTTTGTGTATAAAAGAGACATAGAGAACTTAGTTTGTAAGATATTTTTTTATGCGCGACGTGGGCCTAAACAAAAAAAAATGTATTTTATATTTGGTTTTTGTTTGTGTTCAAATGAAATTTATTGTCAAAGGTTTTGGCGAAGCTATGGAGTACTATTATTGCTACTGATTTTTGTTAAGTAGATGTATAAAATTGATACAATTGTTCGTTTCAAAATGGCGTCTATATAAAAATTTCCCGGTCCACAGTTAAATACCACAAACAAAATGCACAGATAAATAAAAAATAAACGGAACGCATTTAATTTAAGCATGTCTCAAATAGATTAATAATTCACATACTCTGTGGCTAATTATACTTTATTGTTTTCAGATATCCGAATGAAAAGTGCCTAATCGAAGAAATAGGGATGTGCCTTCAGTGAAAGTGATAACCAGTGATTTTTATAATAAATATTTTTCAACATTTACTAGTAAAATCTGTGCGTTAATTCCTGCAGTGTTAATTTATTCTAAGTGATAGAACAAACGTTATTATAACACGATGGAATTAAGAAGGTTGGCAGTTTTGATGGCGTTCGCCGTGGTCGCAGTGTCTCAATGCACAGGTATGTTATGAACACCTCTTTAATTTAGCTTGATACTAATGGCATAGTATTAAGATACCAATCAACATTCAACAGTAATCACAATAGAATAAAGTCGTTTTTTTTTCATAAACTAATATATAAACGAATAATTTGGTGTCACTGAATTTTGTTCTGACTGTCCAATGTGGTATAAGGTTTAAACTACAGTAATATTTTACGGTATTGAGATGAGGGACTAAGAGGTGCTAACCTGCTTATCTAATGACTTGTCTTTTGGGATACTGAACCTAAAACCAAGCTTATGGAAACATCACTAAAAATCATAAATAATTTCAACTCTAGGCATGAAGTTTTTTTTATAGTCAACTAACTGCGTTCCCGAGGGATGTTATATTTCCCCGAAATAAAAAGTATCGTATATGTTTTTCTAGGGCATTTTCTATCTACGTGCCAAGTTTCAACTAAATCAGTTTAGTAGTTTTTGCGCGAAAGAGCAACAAACATCCGTACATCCTCACAAACTTTCCCGTTTGAAATATTTTTAGGATTAGTATGAAAACAAAACGCCAGGAAGTCTAGAAAAAAAGAGATGACTAACTTTAGATGCTGTATTTTTAGGCTGGATTCTAGGCCAGCTCGCTGCGCGGGATAATGTGCGAAGTGTCATGGCGGACGGAAAAAAAACAACACTACAATTCAAGGCTATTTTTTCATGATAACGTGAATAGCTCATAATGTCAGTTGAGTGTTCTAGTTACAACTACTTTAAAACATTAGGTATTGTTACTTTTAGTACTATAAAGTAGTAAGAATAACCCATTGTTTTAATAAGATACTTGTAATTATCTTTAATGAGGATTAAATGCATATTTAGAAATGAAAAAGCTCTTATTGGGGAAATACTACCTCCTTATCCATTTCCGCCGTGAAGTAGAGCACTTGTATTCCCGCGTTTCAGTTAGGAAGGTAAGTAGGCCAGACATTACAGGCACATGAGACTTAACAACTTCACGTCTCAGGGTCGACAACCCATTGGCGATGCCCCTAGTGTTGCATATGTCCATAGGCGGCGGTGACCACTTTCCATCAGGTGGGCCGTCCGCTTGTATGTCGGACCATGTGATATATAAAAAAAAGTAGGCCGATGAAATTACAGCACCTGAGACTAAACAATTTCTCGTCCCAGGGTCGAAAATGCAGTAGCGATGCCCCTGATGTTGCAAATGTCCATAGGCGGCGGTGACCAGTTTGGATCATACGAACAACGATCAACATACAAAGAAAAACGATGACTTTTTCAGTACATAGAAGGCAAGAGTTCCTATTTATGATGGAAACGCGAGTGACACTAGTATAAAATTGGAGTGAGCTTCAAAGGCACTCAATTCTCCTGTAACTAATAAAGCTGGACACGTGACGAATCTCTGCTCTACATTCAATGAAGCTCAAATAAAACTAGTTTTTAATTTGGGTCCACGCCTACATCAAAAATAACGTGAATTAGATAAAAAAAATATAATGTAGTTTAAAAGATTATTATTAGACAGAGTTCGTTGTGCTTCTTAAAAAACAGCCGTGGAGTGGCCGTGAGAGAATAAACTGTTTTTAGTGTCTTAATAATTGTCAATCATTTTGTATAAAAATAAGCGTTGTTCAGAAATAGCAGTTAAAAAATTGAACGTTGAAAAATAAAAAGCAGTTATGTGTTTTCAAAATAACATCATGCTTAATGTTATTTTGAAAACACAACGCTACTTTTAAAGCTAACCAATGTGAAAACGATGCTTGAAAACGAAATAAATCTGCTTTTATAACTTAACAGCAATTTTATCAATTAAAAGGTAGTTATTTAAACTTGTATCATCTTATTACCATCAAGTGTAATACTAGATCGAAACATCAGATCCCGTAACGTCTCTAATTGCCGGTTTCACTGACAATACCTGTCAAAACGCACGTCAAAGCCGGCTGTCAACATGACAGCTGTCAATGTGCATAGTGCGCGGGCTTTAAACCCATGTTGTACCGTTAGATTCTTAACATAGTGGTTTTTGAATATTTATTAGGTAAGTATCGATTTTTTTTTTTTATAATCTGATGCGCATACAATAAGGTTGTAGTTATTTACGTTTATTAGATACAATAAACTTTCCTTTTAATGCAATTTTGTAGTTCTGTTTAAATTCTGTTCTTAATGGTTTTAAAAATAGGGAGTCGACAATAATACTTTATGGTGTTTGTATTAAGGATATTATATTTTTTTAAAGTATTTTTTTTATTAATATATTTTTTGTTTTGGTTTAACCGATCATATATATTACGATAATGTCAGCAAATAAATTACAAAAAACAGTAAATAAAGGAATTGTAAGACATTTTAAAACAAAATTCCCTGGAATTTAAGATACATTTTAGTACAATTCTATATGAAAAAATGTATTAGAATAAAAATAATGTGTGTATATTATGTAATAGGATAAATTGCTTTTATATACAGCTTATATATATTTTATATAAACATCAACATTCGGCTTAAACCTCAATTGAAATGGTTTCCATATTGCTTAGTTTAAATGCCAAAATTTATGTAAATTCTTATTCCCGTACAATACGGGTCTGGTCACGCCCCAAAACTCCGAGCTTTATAATGGGTTCAAAGAACCCATCCAATTAATTACTGTGCATTATCATACTCAGTAAATTTGTTAAAAGTTGCTGTCATGTAGTAAAATGTGGTGTTCTGGAGGTGACATTTTGTTTAGTTGCATTATATTTATGGTTACAAATAATAGTAATAGTCTGTCAAAGCTGTGATCTACTAATGCTGAAAAATAAAAGGTCAAAGACATATTTTATTATCTATGGTGCTTACGAATTTAAAAATAAAATAACCTATATAATCTGTCAGAACTGTAATTTAAAAAGAAAATATAAAACTCAATTTTATAATCTATAGATGCAGTCTTCCGGAACAATCAGTATTTCCAGATACCTAATTATAAATCACTAATTAGTATATGATTAATTATAATAATTGGTTGTTTATGCACCACAATCGATACCATATTTTTCGTTTAAATAATGTTTTATATTAGTATCGATATTTACTACCCTTTTTTCTTTTTACTCGCAAATGTATTCTTGGAATAATATCTTATTAGCTGTCCCCCGCAGTTTCACTCGCGTTCCCGAGGAATATAACATTTTCCCGGCACAAAAAGTATCCTATGTTACTTCTAACACCTTCAAGAATATGTGTTAAAAGTTTCATGATGATCGGTTGAGTAGTTTTCGTGAAAGCGTAACAAACAAACATACATTCACATTTATAATATTAGTAGGGATGTGTCATACATAACATATTTTGTCTGTGTGCTTAATTCCATCCAAATCCGTTGAGCCGTTTATAATATTAGTGGAATTATTATTAATAGATACTTACTATAAAATACAGTAATTTTAATCATGATTCTATATTTTATTAACAGTTCCAGTATTTTTTTTATTTAATTTAACTTTAAAATTATATTTTACAGTAAATTTCAAAATCATAAAACTACGAAATTAATCCCTCGAGTCTGCTCAAAATCTGGTCCTCTATTAATAAAATTAGTTCAAAATACAAACATACATACGGCCCCCGCGTGTGCTCAGATATCTTATCCATTTCAAGACTACTTTTACACCTTCACGTAATAAACAGGTGAAGTAAATGTTTATCAAACACGCACGTGGAACGAAACGTTTCTTAATGTAGATAATAAAAGCTGATTAAAGGGAAATTCACTTGTGTTTCGTTTAATACTTGTTAGGTGGAAAAAAGGAGTGTTTTACCTCGGTTATAGGGATAAGGAACGTTATTTTATCGATAATAGAATTTAAATTTGCCTGTTTTCGTATTAATGATCGAATTAGATTGAACATTTTGAAATTACAAGTAATTACAGGTAAATGATACTTTGTAAATTCACGTTTCAGGGTCGACAGCGCATTGCTGATACCCTTGGTGTTGCCAATGTCCATAGGCGGAGGTGGCCACTCACCATCAGGTGGACCGTCCGCTTGTTTGTCAGCCCATGTGGTATAAAAACAATATTAGAGAAAGTGAAAACGATTTTTTTTCTTTTATGCCAGGCTATGTTGCTTAATTTCATTTTATTCTGTGTTTTGACTTTCTGAAGTGCTCAAAAGATTATCAGAAATTGTATTTAAAAATATATGAATCACTAGCTGTCTTTCGGATATGCTCTATGTATGTGCCAAGTTTCATCCAAATCTGTCCAGTAGTTTTTCCGTGAAAGAGTAATAAACATACATACTCACAAACTTTTGCATTTATAATTAGTAGGATTTGTAAAGTCTGCATTTTTCAGTAATAAATGAGCACACTTACCTCTCAATGGATTGATCTCTTAATTTAGACAACAATAGCTTTTGTTACTTTAAAATACGATTTATATTAGATAATCAAAAGATTGATGAAACGCAATCAATATAACTACTTACAAATGAACTACTAAATTATTCATAATGTAAATTACACAATATTACAAACAATGGTTTCATTACAATACAATACAATGTCTTATTCCGGATTTAATACGATCGATCAGCTGATCGTTTGGGTTGATAATGTATTGAATCTGATGTTAATGCTCGTGCGACTATCGTGCAATCGGTTGCCAAATGTCAAGTAACTCGTGTAATAAATAGTTGATGAGTGCACGGGAGTCTATAATATTGTAAACTAGCTGTCCCCCGCGGTTTTACCCGCGTTCCCGTGGGATGTCACATGTATTATACATAAAAACCTTCCTCTTCAATCACTCTATCTATTAAAAAAAACCGCACCAGAATCCGTTGTGTAGTTTTAAAGATACATAGGGATATAGGGACAGAGAAAGCGACTTTGTTTTATACTATGTAGTGATGCTAAAGTTTGTAAGTGTGCGGATGTTTGCTTCTCTTGCTGAGTTTCTTGGCGGTTCTTCTCAGTTGAATGGTGACTACGAGTATACAGTGGTAACTTCAATCTTGAAGTAAATAATTTCAATGGTAGCATATTTTTTATCTCGGGAAAATGTTAAATCCTTTGGAAAGGCGGGTGAAACCGTAGAGTGAACTCTATTTTAATATTTCGGTTTTAAGCCGTATTTTATTTATTATATTTATATACAGGCCAGTTTGGTCAGGCCAGGCTTGGTGGTTACCGACTCTGACTGCCAAGCCGAAGGTCGCGGGTTCGATTCCCACCCAGGACAAACATTTTTGTGGATGAACATGTCTGTTTGTTCTGTGTCTGGGTGTAAATATGTATATAAGTATGTATTTAGAACAATAAAGTAGTATATGTAGTATACCAGTTATCTGGTTTCCATAGTACAAGCTCTGCTTAGTTTGGGAACAGATGGCCGTGTGTAAAGAACCAGGATATTTATTATAATATTATTATTTACTTTTATTTGTTATTGTATTTTTGTGAATTTGTCTAGAGAAGTGAGAGTAGTAAATTTCATGGAAATAAATAAGATAAATGTTCTCTTAAAGGCGCAGGATGGCGCGTGCCACCTATATATCGGAAACTGATATAAAATTAAATAAATAAATAATATTAATTTATAACCGACATTTTTGCGATAACCTTTTTTCAAGACATTTGTAAAATCAATATTTTTATTTAAACTTCCACAGTATTCTCTATGGAACATTAATTAAGTTAACGATTATGTCATTTACAATAGTCTCGCGTTTTGCGAACATATACTAAACTTCAGGATAAACTAGCATTCTATTGGTGAAAGAATTATTTAAACTGATTTTAAGGTATAGAAGTTTGTGTGTATTAATAAAAAAAATACAGACCTTTTCTCTTAATAATGTTAGTACGTTTACAACATGTCTTCACGCCCATTATCCCTGAAGGGGTAAACATAAGTCTCATTAATAAGAGGAGATTCACATTCCACACCACCGAATATATTTTTAGCCCACACGTGATATATGGTGTGCTATGACGCCGTCCCTCAGGCCCTTTGCTAAACAAAGAAACATAAGTACTACCTTAACCGACTCTAGAATCGAACCTAGGACCACAAGACCAATTAGCAAATTTCCTATTAATATTTTTTTTTTGTAATTTTTTTTAATGTCGGCGCACGTGATGGTACGTGATCACCACCGCCTACAGACATTTGCAACACCAGGACCATAGCCAATGCGTTGTCGACCCTGAGACGTGAAGTTGTTAAGTCTCATGTGCCTGTAATTTCACCGGCCTTACCTTTCTAACCGAAACACAGTAATACAAGTGCAATACTGCTTCACGGCGGAAATGGGTAAGGTAGTACTTCCCCGGACGAACTCTGCACTAAGAGCTCTATTACTTCTTATTATCTTAATTCCTAACATCTATAAGATCAATGTTAACTGAACAAGAGTGACTCAACCGCATTCGAATATTCTACGTTTCGTAACATCACTAAACACAACTGGTTGACATTTGTGGAATGTCGTCAAACAACTTTAATTGCAAAATACGTGATAAAGGTTCTTGTTGTTTATTTGGTGGAATCTATCTTTTAAATAAGTATATGCAAGGAAAATAGGGTTCCTTTGACGCACCATCATAATCATCATCATCAGCCTATCTCCGTCCACTGCTGGACATAGGCCTCACTTATGGCACGCCACTGAGCTCGATCTTCAGCTCTTTGTTTCCAACCGCTGCCAGCCAACTTGCGTATATCATCGTTCCATCTAGCTGGAGGGCGCCCTACACTACGTTTACCGAGCCGAGGTCTCCACTCTAGAAAACGTCTACCCCAACGGTTATCGGTTCTGCGACAGATGTGACCAGCCCACTGCCATTTCAGCTTGCTAATCCTTTGAGCTATGTCGACAACTTTTGTTCTCTGACGGATGACTTCATTTCGAATTTGATCCTTCAGAGAGAGTCCGAGCATAGCTCTCTCTAAAGCTCGCTGAGCGACTTTGATTTGGTAAACCAGTCGCACCGTCAGTGTCCACGTCTTTGACGCACCATCACCTCAAAACTAATGAACATATCGGGATTGGGACTGCTACCATTCGACGCGCCATGTTTCGTAGATGATAACATGATATTCGTATTCGTATATGATAACGATAAACGCGGGTAAAATCGCGGGGGACAGCTAGTGCATTTATAAACCTAATTCTTTTATTTATGGAAACTTATGGTATTATTGATTTTATTTGTTACAAGCTTTTTACTTTTTTTTTTACTTGTCCTGTAGGAAGGTTGTAAACCTAATAATCTTGAAAATGTTGTTGCAGTCAAATTTGTATTACAATGACGGGGTTACGACTGTTTTATCAAATTACGCGCGGGCCAAACCATCAATCGATAATGAAAACGTTATATGCTAAATTAAATAAATAAATTAATATCCTGGGACATTCTTTACACACGGCCATCTGGTCCCAAACTAAGCAGAGCTTGTACTATGGAAACCAGATAACTGATATACTACATATACTACCTTTTTTTGTTTTCTAAATACATACTTATATAGATATTTACACCCAGACACAGAACAAACAGACATGTTTATGCACACAAATGTTTGTCCTGGGTGGGAATCGAACCCGCCACCTTATCATTCAGATTCGGCTTGTCATTCGACCTACATCCCTGTTTCCGATTGAGCTGAAATTTGCACATATTAGTTTTGGTGACGCGTGATTAGCTAGTGACGTTAATCTCAATCCAATATGGGGGACGTAACAAAAAAGTAATTTATTGATCCACTAGCTGTCCCCCGCAGTTCCATCTGCATTCACAAAAGAAGGTTACATTTTCTGGGGTAAAATTCTATGGTATTTCTGACTAAAGAACTCTGGGTTAATTTGTAAAAGGATTTTTAATTGATTTATTATTGTACTCATCTTACCTCTAATAGATTTTAGAATAGGTTCCAAAACTCATAGAGTAAAAGACAGCAATTCCACGTCAGAAAAAAAAAGTCAATAATTTTTTTTTCTCTTTCCTTATCGAGTAAAGCGGAACGAGGTTTCATCTCATCAATCAAATCAATCTAGACCGAAATCAAACCTTAATATCTGCAGTTTAAGATATATTTTCACCAAAAGTAAAGTACCAAACAAGCATAAAAAAACCAAGTTATCTGTTTGTTCAGATTTCATGAGAAAGTTGATTGCGAGACATGCTGGGTTGTTATCAGTCATACCTTATCAGTAGAATGCTTACCAACATCTTATGTAAGGTGAAATTCTTATGTAGGTATGTCACTACTCACATTCATAAAAAAGGGCTCTTTTAAAATCTATATACTCGTATATAAAAATGAATCCCTATTTCCCTTGGGCACGGCATCACGCATGGACGGCTGGACCGATTTCGCTAATTCTTTTTTTGTTGTGTTTGTTACTGTCAGGAGAAGGTTCTTATGAAAGAAAAACAAAAGAATGCTACGTGAAAAATTAGAAAATTTAAGAAAACTTAACGACTTTACTACTTTTGACAATACGTATAAACTTTTTTAAGTAACGTGTTTGACATTATTGTCAGTCGTTTGACAGTTAGCGCGATTGAAGACAGGACAATGTCTGTCGGGTCAGCTAGTAAATAAATTATAATTAGCTTTATTTCAGATATAATTTCAACAAAATTTACCCCGTGACTTCCCAGTAAGTAATCAGAGATACTTGTGTTGGGAATGACTCGCTACTTCCCAATTGGATTACAAAGATTTCACTTATTATTATATATTTTATAGTTTATTAAATAACAAAGTAAGATTAAAGGTTAGTTAGAGTGTGTGCGTGCCTTCATGTGTGTTTTTGTGTGTGTGAATATATCGCACCCTCAGTACGATAAGGGCTTAACTTAAAATTTTGAGAAATGGAGTCACGATCATAGAGAGACTAAACAAAGTACGCTCTATCCGATGAATAGTAAAACATAGTCAATTTAATGATAGAATAAGCATACCGATACTTCAGCCTCTTTAACACCGGAACCCACCCTCCCCGCTCAGTGCAAAAGTGACCCAATTAGAGAAGTGCCAAAAGTGATATTTTCAGTTAAGCCCCTATCGTTCTGAGGGTGCGATATGTAGGTTTGGTGTATGTGTATGTGTGATTGCCTATTTAGGACTGTGTATTTTAAATAATTATTATTATTATATTACATTTTTATTTTCCATTACTGATCCCTTCTGTCAACCGTTGCTAGAAAAACTACACATTCTTTCTTTTCTCGTAACTCGAGTAAGCCGACAAAGAAACAAATGGTCCACCAGATAGTAAGTGGTCACTTGTTGCACCACCAGGGGCATCGCAATGCGTTTTCGACCCTGAGAGGCGAAGTTATTAAGTCTCATGTGCCTGTAAGTTCACCGGCCCCCGTGAAAGAAGTGTACTACTTCGCGGCGTAAATGGGAATGGTGGTAGTACTTCCCCGGACAAACTCTGTAGTAAGAACTCTACTAGTTCTCTAACTAATGGCTCTGACAAAACAAAAAAACAATTTAAACAACTAATAACCATATTCGGTCTACGAACGTACAAAAAAAAAACGAATCAGTTGAGAATCGTTTTCAATGATGCAATAGATTGTAAAAGAGTCTAGTTTCACGGAGTATCTATTTCACCCAGAAATAGTGAGTGCCTCTCTAATCTAAATCTAAGCCAAGTATTTGATGATATCTAAAGCTCAGAAAGAGGAAGACAACAGATTAAAAATACTATCTTATCTGCAAGATTTTGTAATACATGCGTTTACTACTGATAATAACGCTACCATGAAATGTAATGAAAGTGAATTTAAATAGAGAAATTATACTCTTTCAAAACTATTTGTTTAATAACAACATAAATGGCAAAAAATAAATTGATACCTTATTACCTAATTATAAGGTTTCTTTTCCGTTAAGGAAAAGTTTCTTGCGGGAATGCCACAAGGTTCTCTTTTAGGGCCAATTTTACAACTTTTTTTTGTTTTAATATAGCTTCAGTTACTTTAAATTTGACCTTCATGAGTGCCTTCCGCGGGCCCAAACTGAATAAATGGTTTTTAATATTTTTGAATTCTGATTCATTAGTAATAGTATTATTAATTTACACAGCTTCTTTGTCAACAGAGAATAAAAGAGTTGTTCATAAGACATTACATTTCCGACTACTAATACCTATACTAAGGCTCCCACAGGGCTGAATTTTAGTTCCATAATTCTTCATCGTTTACAATAACGAACTATGTCGTCGCTCCTTTCCAACCTTGCTTCATGATCCCAACTAACTCACCCGTAACTCACGTTTCGAAACCTTAGTAAGAGGCATGATTACGCCAATTATGTACGAGTACACTTGGCGTTAAAACGTAAACATTGCATCAGAGTAAAGTCATGACGACATTCTTGGCAAAGAAATTTTGGTGAAAATTGTACTTGCTTTATTGACTCACTGATATCGTTGTTTTATGGTTCATTTTAGTTACGTCAGCTCAAATCTTTTTGGTACAGCTCATGATGCGTACCTGCGTTTATTCGCTACTAGTTGGCTAGTTTGACAGTGTTGTTGGTGCAGCGGACACGAAAGCAGAGCAAATAGCTGAGCTATCCGCCATAAATTGACCTACCACTGTCACACACTGAGAACCTAATGATTGGGCTAGACCGCGAGATTGGTCAGGTCATGGGAGACGTAAGAGATGTACCAAAGTTGAATGTTCTCGAAAATCTTGTACAAATCGAAAATAATTTCGACGGCTTCTTACAAACTTCGCCATTTTTAAATTGCAAAATAATGAAGTACTAATCAATATAGAATAATAATTAATTGTAAATTAATGCATAACTTAGTTAACATTGAGTATGCAGCTAACAATGTGTGTATT
This sequence comes from Habrosyne pyritoides, assembly GCA_907165245.1. Lineage (NCBI taxonomy): Eukaryota > Metazoa > Arthropoda > Insecta > Lepidoptera > Drepanidae > Habrosyne > Habrosyne pyritoides. The sequence continues at coordinate 7,362,187 of OU015610.1, read as the reverse complement.
GTAATTAAAGCCAAAGGTGATTTTGGTGGAGACGGTCAAGTTACGAAATGTTTTTGAATCATTTGTAAAAGTAATACTGAAAACTTCCAATAAGCCTATACAAATTGTATTTGAAAAAGGATTTGGAGCTAATTAGATTAAGGAATGCATGAATTAATTATACTAGCTATGTCCCCAGCTATGCCACCCGCGTTTCTGCGGCTCGATTCTGTAAGGAAAATGACACTGCTCTGTCTCTGTCGCTTACTACGCTAATACTACTAATTATGTGAGAGGTAAGCTCTCCGAGGCCTCCGTGAAGCGGCTCACCGACGAAGCTTGTATTAGCTGAATAAGGGGGAATTTGTTATTCTCCACCCCATAAAATATCTGCAAATCACGATCATATTTTGCTGCGTGAAAGATGGACAAACTAACACTTTTGAATTTACGCACATGTCTGTTTATTCTGTATCTGTGTGTATATATCTATAAATGTTTATATTTAAAAAATATATTGTATATGTAGCATGCCAATTACCTGGTTTCCATAGTAAATTCTCTGCTTAGTTTTGTTTAAGCCAATATCAATTTTCCATATAAACCAGCTTTTTGGCGCACTCTATACGCTTAGGATAATTGTTCTCGCTCAGGGAAAAGAAGGCCGGGTGTAAAAAAAATATACATATATAAAACTAACCTCAGGTATATTTGTCAGTGACCTAATTAATAAATTAGGTACTTATTTTCAGCCACAGATAAAAAAAGGAAATAGTACTCAAAGATTTATGATATCCAAAGCTATTAAGTTCGTGGTGCAGTGCAGTAATTAGCACCGTCCGTCAGTGCGACGCCATTTTGTTTTTACGATTTCAACTTCAGAAACACCCATTATCTTTATTGCAAAATTTATGATTGGAATAGGAAGTATCCTAGTTTTATTCGATCCTCAGTTTAAAATAAAATATAGCAAGGGTTAATAAAACTTGTCTCATAAACCCTGAATTTGATTCCCTGGTTGGGTAAGGTAATAATAATGTTTTTTATAGAAATTATAATCTGTATCCCTAGAAACGACTCACCTCATGCCTCTTTAGCTTTTAAAATATGTTTGGTGAAACGTTGGTCTTATTATAAAGTCGTCTGCCTGCGTGTTAGGCGATAAAAGGAAGATATGGGCGGTGATATATTTTTTTTACAAAATGACAGTTTATTTAAAAGAAAGTATAAAGATATCTTGCAGACATAACTATACTACCGGCACGCTATGATGGCCGTTTTGACGTTTCAGATTGTCATAGGAAAAGAAACTGTATTGCTTTGGAATAAGGTTGATTTACATCATGATTCAATTAGCTGTTAGATCTATAGATGCACCTTACGTCTGAAGGAATAAAGGTTATTTTTCATTGTCATTGTTTAACTTCAATACGGCCATCAAAGCGTGGCGCAAGTTAAAGTACCTACCAGCTAAACTGCGCACTTGAAAATTTAAAAAATGAACGTAACGTCATTAAAAAATGAAAAAGGAAATTTGGTTTCGCTTGCATGTGGACGTGCAATCTTCACAATGCGATATAAATCTTTATTACGAATGACATAAACGTCAAAATCCATTAGTCCGCCGAGGGAGTGATTTGCGCAACGCATATGCGTTCTTTTGTTTTCATTTGAAGTTCAGTGTTTTAAATATAGAAGGATGCATTTACACGGTAGGTTCACTTTGAATCCTGAATATTCAGGTAATACAAACTTCGTCGGCGAGCCGCTTCACGGAGGCCTCGGAGGGCTTATCTCTCACGTGATTAGCGTAATAAGCGACAGAGTACAGAGGCCGCAATGAAACATCAGAATCGAGCCCTTGATTGCATTAGAAAATATAATATGGTCATAAAGCTTTCATAAATTTTCTAACATTACGAGCAAACTTTCTTAATTTTTTCTCTCTTAAAAACCTTCCTCAGACTTAATCAAACACAACAAAAAAGAAATCAGCCAAATCGGTAGAGCCGTTCTCGAGTTTTGCGCATAGCAACAAATTTAGTGATTCATTTTTATTTGTATATAAGATGATGAGAGAAATAAAGCGTTAATTAGGAATTCCTATGATCACTATAAACTAAAAGGAGCCAAAAACAATGGGTTTATCATGTATAGTTTAGTATTAGGTTGCCATTTATATACAATAGATTGGTAATTAAAAAAAAATTAAAATCAATTTTATATAACTCGTAAAAATATAGTAATACTTTGATAACATTGTGATTTAGGTCAACATTTGGTATGTAACATAATAAGCCATCTGTTTTATTGGAAATTGAATATGATCGATTAAAAGTGGGTGTACTATATATCACTACATAGTATAAAACAAAGTCGCTTCCCGCTGTCTGTCTGTCCGTATATATGCTTAGATCTTTAAAACTACGCAATGGATTTTGATGCGGTTGAATAAGGAAGGTAAAGGAAAGCTTTCATGTACGAGTATAATACATATAATTGAGAAAATGGGAGAATTTAAAAGAAATACAACTTAACTGCGCGCGTTTGACAGTTCGCGTATTACAGATCTCCGGAACGCGGGTGAATCCGTGGAGGACAGCTAGTTTCAATATATAATACTAATACATCAATAATTTATTTCAAACCGGAGATATTTTAAAATACGAACAACATCGGCGAGCTGGTTGCGAAGCCACTGTCTCTCATCATTGCGTAGATTACGAAAGAGAAAGGGTCTTAGTGCTGTTTGGCAACGCGCGATTCCCCTGGTGTTGCAAGCTTTAATAGGCTGAGGTGACCATTTACCATCAGACGACCCGTCAGTTTGTTACCTTAGTAGTATAAAAAGACATACAGCATTGAGAAGCTAATCATACACGCGTAAACATGGAGAACTGTCAGAATTACGCCCTAGGGCTTTGATTCTGCATGGCAATGACACTAGCTCAACGATGTTCTGTCATACCTCTATTCTGTCTCTTTCACTAACTATGCGATTACGTGAGAAGTCCGCTCTCGGAGGCCCTCTGGCTCGTTGACTAAGCTTATATTAACTGATTAGTGGGGGAGAAACGATAAATGGCTGCAAATGTTGCCAACTCAAAAAATAATTTAAAAGCAATGGTTTAACGGTGTGACTGAAACTTTACTTTTTCACACCATGAATACTCGACTAGCTGCGTTCACGGACAAAGACGGAATATCTTTAGCCATGACTCACTGACGTGTTAACTTACTTAAAGGGAGACTTATTGATCGTATGTCAATACTTCAAGTATTGTTGAAGTAAAATGCATTTGGCCTTTAAATTCTGATCCGCAACCTTATTGAGTGACGAAAAATAAATAAATGATAAACACAATGTACTACTCAAAAGTGATTGATGAATAATTAAAATGTTTCCCTGTGTCCCTGTCCTGTCTAAAGTTTCACTTCTAACGTGTGTCTTCTTAATACACCCTGTTTTTTGAGTTAAAGCAACAATTTTTGGGTGGTTTCTTGAAATTAGGTTAAAACAGAAACCCTTTTGGAAGTAATAAAAGAAAATAACTTCTGCCGCGGTTTACCCCTCTTCTCGAAGCATATAATGTATCCCGGGCTAATAACATAGGCTATCTTACCTCTAGATAGAGTAGCTCATAATTATTAAAATCACTCCAATAGTTTTTGGGTTAATTCATTACAAACAAAAGTACAAATCTTCTCTCCTTCAAATGACAATTTGCAAATAATATACATTGACAGGCCACTTGGCTTGGTGGTTAACGCTCTGACTGCCAAACCGAAGGTCGCGGGTTCGATTCCCACCCAGGACAAACATTTGTGTGCATGAACATGTCTGTTTGTTCTGTGTCTGGGTGTAAATATCCATATAAGTATGTATTAAAAAAAAAAAAAGTAGTATATGTAGTATATCAGTTATCTGGTTTCCATAGTACAAGCTCTGCTTAGTTTGGGATCAGATGGCCGCTTGTAAAAGGTCCCAGGATAATTATTTTTATTATACTTCGACAAAGGGGGTAAAATCACGGCATGGTAGCTTAGCTAGTAATAGGTAAAGGTAAGACAAGATTGAAAGAGAATATCCTTATTGTAAACCCGAAAGTGTCTGTCTGTCTGTTAGTTTCGTTTTAACACCGTACCAGCAGTGAGCCTTAGGATGGTAGCTAGTATATTATACAGAATACTATCTTCTATTTAAAATCGTAAATAAAGGTAAAAATATTAAAAAAAAGCAGATTAAAAACCAATGTATAGAATTCTTATGTATTATCGGCACAAAATAAAAAAAAAAGAGTTAAAAATAATCACGCCTCACAAAAAGTAACAAAAAACACCCCCAACAGTGCAGCTGTAAGTAGCAGACTAAACAATATTACAGTCAAAATGAGTAATAACCGGCTAAAAAGTAAATTATGCGTGCGTAATATAAACAACATGGTTGAACAACGCTCGCCAGTTTATGATGACCTTTGGAATGTAAATAAATATTAAAATTTTATAGTAACATTGTATAATTTGGTAAAAAAAAAATTGATTTCGTAACAATTCATAATTTTTACATCTAAAGGTAATTTAATTAAAGTATTTGTGCATTATTAAAAGCTATTGTCTTCAAATATAAAGAAATATAATTAAAATGGGTATTTTACTTCAAAACATAATATTCATTGACTGCTAAAATCATAAACCTACCTTTTTCGAAAACATAAATAAATAATAAAAATTCTACGCTGATTTGAGTAATTTTCTATTTTATTTATTTTTAATAGTTACATAACAATACAGACATCTGTCAAACGGAGGTGTATTTTTTTTATTTAAATAAAGAGTACTGCTTGCTTTGTTTTTGAATAACCTAAATGGCAAATAATATATTACAGACTGCTTTTGTCCGTGTAAGCAAAGTCCTTAACAATACAAAACCAGCTAACACCTTCATGTCAATTGAAGCAATACCAACAGGTCTTGTTAAATTGGTGACATATTTACCAACGAGGGGTGACTCTGTGGCACACCATCACCACACCATGGAAGATTGATTCTAAATTCTCCACACTCATGATTTATGCTTGCTTAAAACGTAATTTATAGATTAGACAATGATATTAGGGTTTTGGAAGGTTGGGCTTATAGGATAATGAATTGTTGATTTGACGTATTTTTATAACATATATCTTCACACCCATTGTCCCCAAAGAGGCATTCAGAGGTTCCAAGACTGTTTCAAGATTTAAAATATATTTTAAGTCGCTATTTTTTTTCTACAAAATCACTTTCATTTAGGAGACAGCAATCTATAATAATAGTTGCTAAAACAATAAAATCTCTTAATAAATGTTATCCGGGCAAAATACCAATCTAACTACAATTACTTTTAAATGATCTCTTCCTTCTACAAAACAATCAAACTTCTTTAAAAAAAATATTGTGGTACTTTTCCCTACACTATTGGACCCCATCAATTCTTTAAAAAAAATGATAAAATTTATCTGCATTCTATATGTATTTTTTACTCATAACAATGATATTATTCCGTGGGAAACGACTCGATCGCTTGATACAGAACACATCAATGAATAAAATAATTGGTAACATTGCATACAAACTGAATTCAAATGCGCACCGCAACATCAAATGAATGAAACGAAGAATTGAATTTAATCAGTATAAATGAAGTTGCATGGTATATTGATGTTCGCTTCATTTGGAAGGTCAGTGTCAATCATAATTAATAAAGATCGCCAAGGTTGCGTCGCCATTTTATTTAAAATGCATTTTTTTTATTAATTGGCCGTATCAGCATTTCGCCATCACATTTTATGGAAAGTAAATTGTTTGTTATTTATGTTATAGCAGTAACATTGAATTATGTTCGCTGAGGTAGAATTAATTTCTAAATTAAGTAGGTATTATTTTAAGTAAGTTTTATTTAAAATTATTATGTCTAGTATCTAAAATATATTATATTGACTATGTTAGCTGTTATTGGCATGCGATGTAATAAATATTGTTTTGTATCTTTTTTTTAAATAAGACACTATCGCAAGGGTGCGTAAAACATTTTACAAAAAGTAAGATCGCATAGAAGACAAACAAACAAACAAAAGTTCATGTATACACATCAAGAGTTTATCTATATCTATACTAATACTAATAATATTATAAAGAGGAAAGATTTGTATGTAAGTATGTTTGTTACTCTTTCACGCAAAAACTACTAAACGGATATGGATGAAACTACTACAACAAACAGCTACGTTTTATCCCGGGAAAATGTTATATCCCTCGGGAACGCGGGTAATATTATATATAAAAAGAGAAGCTGACTAACATATTAACGCAGGGCCTAAATTAAGGGTTAGTCACTAGGTTAGTAATTCTCCCCCTAAGGGGGTAAAATATGGGTGCAAAGTATGGAACATAGTGTTTTCTTGGTCTGATCAACATCGAGCTAAACACGGGTGAAACCGCGGGGGACAGCTAGCATAACATATAAAACAACCGATTTATACTTCATGCTGTGCCACCAGACTTTTAGCATTCTCTCCAATGAAAAATACAAACTCAATATTAATTACAAATTTCACGCAATATTATACATTACAAATTACAAAGAAAATCGTAATTACCACATTAAACCTCATAAAATCGAATAATAAAATAAACAAGCCGTTAAAACATCATTCTTCACATAATACTCGGTACCCCTCGTATTGAAGCGAGCTGTCAGCAGAGGGTTAAATACCCTTTTCTGGCTTTGGTACAAGATAGCAAGGGATTGTGGTGAATATAAATATCTTAGAAAAGGGTTCATTTAAATTTTAATGAATGAGTGTCTTGTTAGAAAAGGTCATAAAAATGGTACTGTACCAAATTTTTGTCCTAAATACGCAATTTTTTTAAGTGAAACGTCTTTTGAATCAGTGTGAATTGGACTTTATGGAACGAAAAAGAGACAGCTATATTTGGATTTATAGGGCTTAGGCTGCGAGTGAATGAGATGAAACGTGGTTTCTTTATCTTCTAGCGCGTGTTAGTAACACAGGCGACAGAATTGTCAATGAACTCAAGTAGTTTTGTAAAATACAATTTGTTTTTTAAGTTATGTCATATATTTATTGAAGTTATACTTCTTTTGGCGCGATAGGGGAAAATGAAGAAAGTAAATTTTTAAGATGCGCGCGCGCACCGTCCGCGTCACCCTGAAGTTAGCTGATAACGGTCTCTCCGGAACATCGCACAAATCGCAACTATCAGTGTCAATGAGTGAGTAATGATATTAATGTCATTAATAACCTCACAACGTCAAAAATTGTTAACCGTAGCTACAGACAGGTGCAGAGTTTGGACACTACAAAATCTATTTCACGACTAAATATATTAGTAAAGACAAATGCTTTTAGTGCAGTTTTTGTCAACAATAATTTCGAGTATAACTTCTTACGTGCATACATAAGTACACACACACGTTTTTTGTAAAGAATTTAGTAATGCAGTGTCAATTTCAATCCTAATTTAATAATTGTCTTATTACACACGCTTCAGCTCGTATTTTAGACCACACATTTATCATAAAATAATTTCCAACTCATCTCCCACCTCTAGTTATGTCAAGGTTGATAAAAAAGAGCTGTCAACTTAGTGTTAACGGTTGATGATTGAGGTAATTACTGTAAAGAGTTGAGATTGGAGTACGGAAATAGCGTTGATGAATATCGGAAACAGTGAACTCTTTGGATTATTATAGTATTTTTTTTGTTTTAACTGCTTTAATAAATACTTATTGATCTTCTGAAACACTACTGAACTTCTCGGATTACTATTAAAATATTTTTTTTTCGTTTTTCGCTTTTTAAGACATTCTTGACACACGGCTAAGATCTACGCAGAATAACTAAGCAGAGCTTGTGTTATGGTAACTAGCTGACTGATATACTAAGTACAACTGGCTGTCCCCCGCGGGTTTATTATTTATCGACATCATATATAGCCTGTCACCATCTGGAAAAAAATCCGCGTTGAATTGTACCAGTCCCATCCCGATATGTTCAGTAGTTTTGTGGTGATGGTGCGTTATTATAGATAGATTATTTCTCTAAATTGATATTTTACTCCAGACTTTGGAACATAACCTCTTTGTATCATAGAAAAATATTCTTTATTGTTCACACCATATAGATAAAATATAAAAGATAATTAAAAAAAAGAATACTTCAAAGAATTTAGGCGGCTTTATTGATGATGCAATTTCTCCCAAGCAACTTAGGGTAATCCCTACTATAATGTTATAAATGTGAATGTAAGTTTGTTTGTTACGCTTTCACTCAATACTACTAAACCGATCATCATGAAACTATGTACACATATTCTTGGAGGTATTAGAAGTAACATAGGATACTTTATGTGCCGGAAAAATGTTACATGCCTCGGGAACACGGGTGAAACCGCGGGGGACAGCTAGTAGGAAATAAATATAACATAGCTGGTACAGCGGAATACTTACATATCTATAAATTATCGATATAGAATACATATATATAGATATAAAATTAATAAACTACTAAAACATATTGATATGACAAGCGGTAAGAGTTTCAAAGGCGTAAAGGCACGAGGTTTCAAATTTTGAATTTTCTGTCAATATATTTCATCCAGTACTTGGAATACAAATAACAACAAAATAAAAATAATATTTGGCACCCTCCATCACCGAAATAACAAACTTGAAAGCTTCCGAGAACCATAACGAAAGCTTCCAAAGGCAAACGACCACTGTCAATTTGTAGCGATAAAATATAGCAGGAAAATATATTATGTTAAAAGAAAAAGCAGTATGCAGGGCCTTTAAACTATTGGAGACCCTGAGCACTAGGATATTGGGGCCCCTAAGACCATAGTCTTAGCATAGTCATAGCATACTATGAGAGGTCGAAAAACACGACACGACGATCCGATCTGACGACACGATCTGTTCTCTGTAACCACTGGCCGTCCAACGTCATCCAATCCTTCTGAACTAGGGAGCCCCATGGATAGCAGGGCTAAATGGAAGGCCCTGACAGTATGCATACCACAAGGTCCGACAAGCAGACAGACGGTCCACCAGATGGTAAGTCGTCGCCGTCGTTTAAGGACATTTGCAACGCCAGGGGCATCGCAAATGCGTTGTCGAACCTGAGACGCGAAGTTCCTGAGTTTTATGTGCCGACCCTTTTAATGGCGTTGCTGTTGGTGCTTAATTGTTCCAGATTTTTACAAAAAATCTAGTTATACATAATACACATTTCAATAGTCTGTACCTACGCTGTCAATATAAAGTTTTCACCACCTCAATCATCTGGTAAATTGTTTACACACCAAAACAGTTACACCAGATATATAGAAACCAGAAAATATATGTTCTACAAATTATTATCTTTACATACATACCCAGAAAACTATTATATTAGAACACAAATTAAATAACTTGCTAATTGTATAACCATATTTTCTATTAGATAACAAAATTGTAGTATCATACTATAGTATACTATAATATAGCTACTATACTCATAGTATAGCTAGAGTTATCTCCGTTATAGTAAAGCATTAACATTGGATGAATACACAAACTTTTTTTGATCATTTCTCCGTTGAATCATAATCAAAGAATGCATGTCGAATTACAGCCGTGACTTTCCGAAGGGGGCCGATACACACGTAATGGTTTTTAATGCTATTATTATGTAGATGAATACAGCGTATAGAATATTAAGTTACTTTGAGACTGAGGAAAACAAAGATTTTACTATTATTCTTAGAATTCTGTTACTGCATAATATTGTACCACCACTGATTATTCACCGCGGTAAAGTTTTGGTCAACAAGAGCCTTATTGCAATGGGAAAAAAGTGATGGGTTCTTAAGAGGGGTGGTGGATCTATCCATGATCACAAAGATGCTGTGTTAGTCTCAAATAGGCTAGAGTAGTTAAAAAGTCATGTCCATTGCGCCAGTAGGTCCACATGGTGGACAATGTCCTAAGTCTTCTTGTTACAAGTCCTTCTCTTCTTTTCAGTAAATGCAATCTTCTCAACCGGGATCAGGGTTCACAATACATAAGTACACGTAAAGGCTCATTTGAATAAATACAATAAATTTCATTCAATAAGTACCTATCTGTTACCACAATGTTTTTTATTTGACATAAAAAGTAACCAAATGGACAACCAATAAATACAACCTCAAAATGGTAACATTCAAGTCAGAGCAAATCAATGTTACTAAAACCGCGGACAACTATGCGCCTTTGGGCAAAAAGTAAGTGATTACTCCACACTGTAGTTAGTGTTTCGTAATGTCAGTAAATATAGTCGTAGTTAATGATATATAAACTATAGATTCGTTGTCCGTGCTCAGAAATGGCAACATAAAATTATGGCAATTGACCTAATTCCATTTAGTCACGATCAATCTTAACGTAAATGTGTATTCTTCTCTCTTACAACGGGTTCAATTAGGTGGCATTAATTTTTTCCCTTTCGCGCGTATAAGATATCTAGTATTTACGATGTTTTTGTGAGCCGTGTATTGGTGAATGGAGTGTCTATATTATAAAATGTCATTGGTACATTGGTTGCGGTTAAGAAGCAATATTTGTTTTGCCATGCGAGGGCTAATCCATCAAATTATGGGCAGTCATTATACTAATAACAGGAGAACTGTTCGAAGTAACAACATGGTCATTGGACGTTTCGAAAATTGACTTATTCTGTGATTTTACTTTTGCGTTTTATACTCAATAATAAATTAATTAATATCCTGGGACATTCTTTACACACGGCCATCTGATCCCAAACTAGTTTGTACTATGGAAACCAGATAACTGATTTACATTTATTTTCTAAATACATACATCTTATATAGATATTTACACCCAGCCACAGAACAAACAGACATGTTCATGCACACAAATGTTTGCCCTGGGTGGGAATCGAACCCGTGACCTTCGGTTTTGTAGTCAGAGTCGCTAACTACCAAGCCAACTGGCCTGTAAAATTTCTTTATCATTAGTTAAGTTATAAATACAATGTACAGAAGAAAGAAAGGTTTGAATGGGCAAATCATCTGTATAAAAATCGCTCCATGTGTCAAATAATCAATAATGAATTTTATTTTTTACTTGGCAATAATGTAGCGGTTGTAAATTTTTTAATGTATTTTTTTTGTGTGTTATTAACAATTTTGGTCCTTGCCCCCCCAAATTATTTCGGAATTCCAATGAAATCGATTAGAATGGCTTCAATAAGCCAACACCTTTAACCTGGATTCATTCAGGATTAGAGTGAACAGGCATTTTCTGGGTAAGGGTGCAGCATCCTCGGTCTCGTCATGACTCCTTCTGGGGTCAGTCGAAGGCCAAAGGCAGGCCCATTCTTTATAAAAAAAAAACATTCAAGTAGGTCACTGTAAAAGTCCTGTATGTACCTATATTTAATCTACTAATAAAAAAATATTTATAAAATTAATTTTTTGCTACGAAACAGTCGTAGCGCAATATTGTTTAACTTTTACAATTTTGTTACCAACTTATACATTTAATATTCCCCCTAGAGTAAGTACCTGCTTTAAGTATGGCAACATTCATAAGACAATTTTCAGAATAATTACAATATTTAATTAAAAATACCAAAGCTATTAGCAATAAACTAGATATTAAACCCAATAAAGTTTAATAACATCAACTTTCAACATCTCGAGTGCAGCATCCGGTTTAAGTGTGCACAAGATAAGTATGTTTGTCATACGCGATTTTCTCAGAAACCTTGCTTCTTAGATAGTGTTGTTTGCATTAAAATGTTACATGAGATGATTCATAGTGTCTTATTGCATTTCATTATAATTGTAATGTGAGTAAAAAAAAGAACATAAATTAAGTTTCTATACATACCTAAAAAAAAACATTATTTATGGTCTTGAGCTTCTGTGGAATTACATCGATGGTATTAATCGAAACGTGACAAAATGATTTTATATATGTCCAGTAGGTATTTAATATCATTCTTATAATTATCTAAACTTATATTATACAGAGAGAAGAAGTGCAGAGTTCGTCCGGGGAAGTACTACAAAGAGAGAGGAGAAGTTAGTTGTTCCATACTTTAGACTAACTAAAGTAAACAAGTCATTTCTTGGTAATTGTGTTCGATTTTATAATAAGATACCGCTGTCAGTAACCAAAATGTCTGATCATAAATTTAAAAATTATATTAGGAAAGTTTTGAAAGAAAAAGCGTATTACAAGGTAGTTCATTATATTGAAGATAAAAATGTATGGAAATAGCTACTCTCTGCACAGTGCACCTCTAATTTTCTTGTTTGAGTTGTAAGTAATTATTGTCATTTTCTATTTTGTAGTCTTGTTATTTCTTTTTTTGTTTTTGAATGTTACCTTTATTAAGTATTTTGTAATTGTTAAATATAAAAATATGTAAAATTGATATTATAAAATAGCTAAAAAGTCAGAATAGATAAAAGTTATTTAATAATAATAAAAAAAGAATGTAACCTTGCTGAGTTTCTTGCCCGTTCTTCTCAGTTGAAGGCTGACTTCCGAACCGTTAGTAGCTTCAATAACTGTAAAATTTGACCTTCATTAGTGCCTTCCGAGGGCCTAAACTGAATAAATGGTTTTGAATTTTGAATTTTTTTGAACTACCACCTTACCCATCCACCGAGAAGCAGTAGTGCACTTGTATTATTGTTTGAGTTCGAAATGTAAAGCCGGTAATGACTTAACAACTTCACGTCTCAGTGTCGACAACGCATTGGCGATGCTCCTAGTGTTGCAAATATCCACAGCGGTGACCACTTACCATTTGGTAGACCGTATACTTCTATACGTATATAGTCGATCCATGCGGATTAAAAACAATCTAGTACAAGTATTTTACCCTTCAAATATATCGCAACACACTATTCCCTTCAATAACGTACACAGCTTTCGGCATAACATTGATACAGCTTTGTTAATTGACTCATATATCCGGTGATACAACCAAATTGTTAAGATAAGCTTACCACTTCAGCTTAACACTCAAACGGTCATTACAGACCGGTCAAGTGTGAGTCGCGATAATATAATGCGGGTCCCGTAGGTGCTTGATAAAGCTTACTTTCGCTACCCAGTTTTAACTTCGAAGTATGAATGCTATGTTCGTAAGTTCTTGTGCAGTTTATCTAATATGATTGATTATTGAATTTGAGGAATTGATGTATTTCAGGCCTTTGCCAATGTGTGGTTTCCCCAGTCTATCACACCGCAGGACTATGTGTAGTGTGCTTGATGTGTCTGGATGTAAATATCTATACCAGAATTAAGCGCAAATAATAATAGGAATAGTGATTATGTTCTTTATATTTACAATGCCAAGAAGGTTGTCATCAGGTAGACGGTCCACCTGATGGTAAGTGGTCACTGTCGTTTATAGAGATTTGCAACAGGGACATTGTCAATGCGTTGTCGACCCTGAGACTTGAAGTCTCATGTGCCTGGAATTTCACCGGCCTTACCTTTCTAACCGAAACAAAGTAATACAAGTGCACTGCTTCACGGCGGAAATAGGAATGTTTTAGAGATAATAATGGAACTCTGAAATGTTAGGTGCTCTAAGACCATTTATACATATTTATAAATATTTCAATCATCGTTACAATTCAAGGAACCCTAAAAAAAATCTTCATAATATAAACAAAGGAGCGTAATAAATATCGCTAGTTGGTCTTTCCCACGCAACTTTACACACGTTCCGTCTCTCTCACACTTATTGCAAGCGCAAGGGACAGATGAAAATGGTTTCGTAAGTCATTCGTACTAATTTAGAATGTTCAACTCGTTTTTATCATTGAATCATGCGGGTTATTTGGCCTGCTTAGAATATTTTAGGGTGACAAACAAACACCTTTTCTGTATTATTATTGTATTTAAATTGACCAGAGACAATTATAGAGGCTATTCTACAATATATAAATTAGTGGTGGTAGTTATAAACCATAGACAAACACCCTCATCTATCTCCATAGACTATACAAGATATGATAATAAAAACAATCTAATCAATACATTGTCAATGCCCTTTCTTCCCTACATCGCACCAATCGATGGCAATACATATAAAGATATCACCCCTGGACACAGTCAGTCAATTAGTTAGACAACCCTAGGTTGTTTAGACAGGGGTGCATTTTTCTACACAGAATATAAATGTTACTGTCATTTTTAATCGGACATTTAGACAAATGTCTAAATGCCATAAGACGTGTGTCTAAGTATGATAATTAATTATGTTATTTTTATTTTGTTTTTTTTTCTTTATCTGACGCATTGATTGATGTGTATGTTTTACTTTGTTTCGCAGTAAAAGTAGTTTGTATTTGTTTTTTTTTAGTTGTTATTTTTCCATTTCTTAAAGACTAGAGAATACTTTTGAAACTAGTAATTTATTGAGAAAGGGAATTAAATAAAATTTAATAATAATAACAAAATACAAAAACATAAAATTAGATAAAATATTTGAAAGATTCAAATTAAAATTAATTAATTTTACAAATATTAAAAGCGATGTTTGTGAGAATGGATGGATAAATTATTGTTACTTCACCCAAAATCGGAGGGATTTTAATGAAACTGGGCACATTGTTAGAAACATGCCCTGAAATAAGACAGTAAAATAATGGAATATAAAATGTAATATCCCTTAGAAACGCGAGAGACAGCTGTTAATTACAAAATTACATAAAAAAAAAATTTATAAAAAAAAAACAAGAAAACTAAAAATAACACCGTAACTACCAACGCTACGCATTGTGTTAATATTTTATACTAGTTGTCCGCGACTTCAACTGCGTTCCCGAGGGATGTAACATTTTTCCAGCACAAAAAGTATCCTATGTTACTTTTTATGAAATTGAATGAATGAAATTACAGGCACATGAGACTTAACAACTTCACGTCTCAGGGTCGACAACGCATTGGCGATGCTCCTAGTGTTGCAAATGTCCACAGGCGGTGACCACTTACCATCAGGTGGACCGTCTGCTTGTTTGTCGGCCCAAGTGGCATAAAAAAATATCTATATATATAATCTATAATATAAGTAGTTTTCGCGTGAAAGCGTAACAAACAAACTTACATTCAGATTTATAATATTAATAGGGATATTATATTTTAATAGTCATACAGTAAATACATATTTTATCACGTTTATTTACATTTATATTTACTGAGTATCGTCGGAAATGTATAAGTGGACACTTGTGTGAAGGAGTTCATAATGATGTCGCAACAGCACTACTCAATCTTTGAAGCTAAATATTTAACTATAATTGCTTTTTATATATGTTTTTAATTGAGCAGTTTTAATTAAATATTAAATACAAATACTTACAGGGTTTTTTTTAATTAGTTTTATTTATTAATTAATTCTAATATTTGTTGTTGGGTTAAGCGATACCTTCAATACTTGAGATGCTATTTTTTATTTTGATTAGTTTTGTAATTATTTTTTTTATTATTTTTTTTAACTCCACCAGTTCCCCTGACGGACAAATAATTTGCACAAAAAAAATTACTTGGCTAAATGTGTCATTCTAAATCCAATATGGCGGACGTGACAACGAGAATCTTTCCTTAGTTAAGAGTCTTCTGCACTCGAATTGTCCGAGTAAGTGTGCAAAAGCCATCAAACTATCTGCCATTAAAAAAAATCCTGTAATCGAGTTTCAAATCACAACAGTACTAAAGAAGTTTGCACTTCAAAAAGCTTTTTATCGACTTCTTGTATACATATTTTATTTAACCTTTACGACGGAGGAATCCACAGACTATAGCTAGTTGTTCATAGTTATCGTTCAACAAGCGTGAGTCCTCTCGACATCTTGACCTCGGCACACTCGGCACTCCAAACTAACAAACTACCGCTATAACGGTCCGATAGCGTTTGCCTATTTTTACTTATTTACCAACATGACTGCCACACGGGCTTTTGAATTTGATATATTTTATACTAGATATTTGTTTTTGTATAATCTTAAGGTTTAAATTGGTTATCTTCTTTCTAAATAGGATATAATATCCTTAAAAATAGGAATACGTAAGTCTTAATAAATTCTGCACCAAATGAGCTAAATGTGCAGCTATTAAAAGTAATGCCCCACAATTCTACTTAAATTGCGACAATAACCAAATAGAGTTGTACCAAATGTCCGTTTTGTGACTCCCACTCCCCTACACACTATTAATTCAAAGTTTTAGCATTGTAAATTACTACTAAATGTATATAGGGTGCACTGAGAAGTGTACATCCTTACTAATATAATAAAAATATATTTGATGGCTTATACTAGAGCAAAATCGAGCCCGACAGAGTCGGTTCCATACAAATATACGTGTAATGCTAATGAAAATTAAAGTTTGTATAAATAAAAGGAAGTTGGTTTGTTACGCCTTCACGGTTAACGACTGATCCGATTTTCGTGAAATTTTGCACACACATAGCCTATAGTATGGAGAGGGACATAGACTATATTATCCCGGGAACGCGAGTGAAACTGCGAGGGATAGCTAACTTTAGATATGTTATACATACAAACATTTTCAAAATTGTGTGTCTGTTGGATAGCTAAACCGATTTTGTTGAAATTTGGTACCTAGTCTCAGGCATGGAAAACATTGGAAACATTGTGACAGTCAAGAATTTGACAAGAAATTAAATATAAATCAAACAATTTTCAGATATTATTCGAGGTATATAAATTTATCGTGAGAGCAATTTGAATAAACTCTACTTTCGTAACAAAACTAGATTTTCCCATAAATGGAAGGTTTAAACCTGTATACGTGATAATATCTCTTACGGACTGCTTTAGGAGTGAAAATGGCAGATAAGTGTACTTGTATACCTTAATTTTGTTTATTGTACCATAAATTATATTTATTGTACTATATTTTATTATAAAATTGGTTGCTGTTAAATGTTTGCTATGAAATTTGGTATTTTTGTTACTTTTTTTGTAAACAACGGTGCATAGTTACAGAAAAAAGGTTAATAGGTATAAAATCACGTGTCTTTCTTGTGGATACTACAAAGCTTTTCTTTAATTAGGGACTAGCTGACCCCGCGTTTATCGGTATCATATATAGCCTAAAATCATCTGGGAAAAAATCCGCGTCGAATAGTAGCAGTGCCATCCCGATATGTTCAGTAGTTTTGAGGTGATAGGGCGTCAAAGGAACCATATTTTCCTTATAAAATTGGAAATAGAAGCAAGAATATAGTTTACAGATCTCTATGGTAGGACTGTAGGCAATAGCCAAGTTATTAACACATTGCGCCATCGACTGTAAGGGAAGAGTGACGTCAGCTGAGTCAGAACTATAAAAAAATTTAAACTGTTTACAAGTCTTCATCAATTCGATTTACCCTCCCCCTTGACAATTCCCACCAATCAATGTAATTGGTAACAATGAGATACGTTCCACGGTCGGTATAATTCTGACCAGGGGCTCGATTCTGTAAGGAAAATGACACTAACTCGAGGATGTTTCGCCGCGGCCTCTAAGCTCTGTCTCTGTCGCTTACTACGCTTATACTACTAACCACGTGAGAGGTAAGCTCTCCCAGGCCTTCGTGAAGCGCCTCGCCGACTAAGGAATAAAGAGGCATCAGTTTGCTTCAAACAGTTATTGGTCAGTAAGTTATTTTACTTATTATGTGTTAATTAGGTTACGCCATCGCCTTTACTGTTAGAAAAAATGGAGATCATAATAAGCCGCCATTGATGTGAAACTTCTTATAGGAGGGCATTGAAATTCTGAGCCGCAACGTTTTTGTGTGACGAAAAATAAATTAATGACAAACTATGCTATTCAAAAGTGATTAATGAATAATTAAAATGTTTCCTTGTAATACAAATGTTTCACTTCCATCATGTGTCTTTGCTACATATCCTGTTTTTATTGGTGTATGGTTACCTAGTTGTCACCCGCGATTTCACCCGGGTTTCCTAAATAGTATTAGCCTATATGTTATTCCTAGGCATGCTCTATCTATCCTATACAGTCATCTAAACAATAAATAAATATCCCGTGACATTCTTTACACACGGCCATCTGGTCCCAAACTAAGCAGAGCTTGTACTATGGAAACCAGATGACTGATATACTATATATACTATATATACTTCTTTTTTTTTCAAAATACTTACTTATATATTTACACCCAGACACAGAACATACAGACATGTTCACGCCCACAAATGTTTGTCCTGGGTGGGAATTGAACGCGACCTTCGGTTTGGCAGTCAGAGTCGCTAACCACCAAGCCAACTGGCCTGTCGAAATAATGTTTCGTATTTTATATTAGTTCAAAGGTTTATAAGATAGTAGGTCGTTATCATAACCCTTCCTATTGCTGTAGTCGGGTAAAAGTTTGATCATTTAATTTATACATTTTTGTTTTTTGTTACAGGTAATGCAGATTTTTACGTTACGCTGTTAAAATGACTAGAAAGTAAGGTAACATCTCTAAGTATTCAACAAAATACCTATATCTGTCTGTCTGTTTGTCCGCTTTTATCTCTTAAGCTACACAATTAATTTTAATGCGGTTTTTACTATCATTTAGAAAATTGCTTCCAGAAGGTTTATGTGTATAATAAATTAATATTATACCACTCTGGCGAAGTCGGGGAGAGTCGCTAATAACAATTACAATCACTAATTAACTTTCTACATTTTTGATATAATTATTCTAGGTAATGAAAGGTCCAAATTACATACAGCGAACTCTTATTCGAATTTTTACTGATAATTACTGACTTCCGTAACACAGATTTATGCCTAGCTCAGAAGTCAGAGATTTCATTTAAATTGTAGAAGTTTTATTTATGTGAATACATTTATTATACTAATATTATAAATGCAAGAGATGCTCGGATTTGAATTATATTTGGCACAATATAGAGTATATTCTAGATTAACAAATAGGATACTAAATATCCCTCGATAACGCGAGTGAAACCGCGGAGCGTAAGCTATTATACTCCTAAACTGCACCCTATATTTTAAGAATCCTAGCCAATAAAAACTGCTACATAAAAAATATACTTTACCGCGCTTGGAATAAAGCACAAAATCGTTTAATAATAAATTCTGCAAGTAAATGCAACGTTGCAACATTAAATTAAGGATATTGGTTATTTAACGCACGTGACCAAATGAGGGCGGTATATAATATTGAGTTTTCACAAACAGCCCCCTTATTCAGCTAATACAAACTTTGTCGGCGATCCGCTTCACGGAGGTCTCGGAGAGCTTACCTCTCACGTGATTAGTAGTATTAGCGTAGTAAGCGACAGAGATAGAGCATATCGGTCGCGACGAAACATCCTCGAGTTAGTGTAATTTTCCATACAGAATCGAGCCCCTGATCTTGATATAAATAAATATTAGTATGTCCATCCAAATTGACGTTTATACGGGAGTTATTGATGTGCGAAGCGGTTAGATGTTTATAAAATACTAGTTGTTTCCCCACGGTTTTACCCGTCTTCCTTAGGGATGTTACTTATTCCCGGGACAAAAATATATACGTATCCGTAGATAGTAAAGTGTTTATTAAATACCTGCCTTCGGGGTTTTACCCGATTTCCCAAGGGATGTTAAGTTTCCCCGGGAAAAGTACCCTTTAAGTTACTCTAGGGTATACTCTGTCTATGTGCCAAGTTTCATTCAAATCCGTTTAGTAGTTTTTGCGTGAAAGGTTAACAAACGTCTGTCACAAACTTTCGCATTAAAATTTGTAGGAAGTAGGAATATAGCCTTCAGCTGATTTAAGACTAATAATAACTAGTCTCATCTAGTCTTGTGCTAGAAATAGTATGCTACAATTAAAAGCTTCAGTGGTCTAGAGTGTGGGTATAGTCAGGACAGTGGTGGATTTATACTAGGGGCAGTCGGGGCTAGTGCCCAGGGCGGCAAATTTTCTAGGGCGGCAAAATTTGGAAAGTGAGATAAAATTTTCTATACAATATAAAATTAACTAATTCTTTTAAATAAACATTTTATCTTTCAAGAAATATAATTCAAGTATTATGTACCACATTAAAATTTTGTATATTATAATATTGGAAATTTAAGTAAAAACTATTCAAATAGTTTAATTAATTTATTTCCATAAAGGTTTGAAAAAATTTAAGTTGATATTTTTATTTTCTGGAATTGATAAATTTATGTAGTTTTTCTGAAGAATTAAAAATATTTTCAAATTATGTATGTCTTTTTGATAACAGAAACTTTTATTGATTAATGAATTTTTCCAAAATTGGAGAATTATCCAATAACACTAATTAATTTTAATTAAAAAGAACAATTTTATATTTTTGAATCAAATCGACCAGTTTGCAATTCAAAAAGTTAGGCGAGTTTGCCTGTGAAAAAAATTATGCAATACTAATATTAAGTCGTTCATAGTGCAAAACTTATAATTCTAAGAAAAATACAAATATTTTTATATATTACTATAGTATATAATAAATAATATAATATATAATATATGAGTAAATAAAGAATAAAACATATTGTATAATAAACGCTATATAATACATAATAAATTTCCTGCAATCAATTAGTTATTCTAATTCTTAAAAAATATGATATCAAATCTATTAAAATAAAATTTAAGTCATAGGGCGGCATTTTCTTCAGTGCCCCAGGGCGGCACAAATTTAAATCCGGCCCTGAGTCAGGAGGTCGCGGGTTCGGTTCCTGGATCGGGCAAGGTATTATAATATGAATGTTTCATTGTTTAGAATTGATTAACTGTAGCCCGACACTGGTAAAGTAACTGAGAGACGATGAAAACTCTCACCACATGTCACGGTGGGACAAAATATCTTCGTCACCATTTCTATGTGCTTCCTCAGTTACAGTTAAGTATGTCTATCTATTATTTTTTTTTCATGCTCCAGAGTGCAGTGTTGAACTATCACCGACGATTTACTAAATCTAAAATATATCTAAATCGTTTATTTAAAATTTCTACGACTCTAATATCTGAAAGATAATAAAGTAACTCTTACAAGTAATGTATACTTTTTAAATAGACTCGAACACACACACAGCTTAATCAATATATATAAATACGTAACTTTAATGATGACTAAAGAAACATATATAAAAGTATTATATAATAGTTTGTTTGTTTATAACACAACAATGACCTGAGCGCAGCAAGAACGCGGAACTAAACGTTCAATAAGCTTCATTGGTCTTGATTTGCTATTCTATTTATGAGTCAGAATGCATATCGCCGTCACAATAGTAAAAACCGACTATCGGACAAATGCCTACTATCATTTACATAAAAGATATTTATGATTATGTCATGCGTATGTTGTAATAAAATGTTATTGATGTTGTTTTGATAGTTTTTGGTTGGCAGCATGTTGGTTGTTGTAAAGTAGGTTAGGCATTTAAGATTAATTTATGGGAGACAGTAAAAATATCGTATTTTATAGTCGCTAAAAAATTTACTGAAGTGGCTAGCTTTAATAGTTCTAATTGAAGCACCTCGTGATCTTTGATAAATAACGTTACATTATCGCTACAATTATAGCCTATTTCACGTGGAATGACGCGCTCCTATTCAAGGATTTTTTACGCGATAGAATTGCTTACTGAAATATTATATATAAAATTGTCTTCTATTATTATTTTCACCTTTACCTTATAATAAAAAAAAACAAAAACTTGAGAGGTGTCAAGGGACACCCGGATGGAACGAAGATACGCATTGGAATTGACCAAAACGCTGAGTTTAGGTCCAGTGTTGAGAAAAACTTGCAATCTCTCGTCTTTAGTATTAGGTCTTCAATAAAAGATCAATACTGTGCTAATAAATTAGTAATTATACTAATTTATAAATGGAACAGAATTTGAAAATTTTTCATTCAGAAAATGTTATATGTAGCCTTTAAATAAATTATGAAAAAAACAAACCCAATAACAAAACCAATAATAAACCCTATCATTTAAATTTCGAAAAAAAGTTTCGTTACAACTTTTCGTATGAATTTTTTCCGCCTAGCCCTCTTTCACAACGCGCGATAAGGAACTTCGTTCCAAAAACTCATCACCATACTCAGTTTAGGCCCGCGGAGGGCACTTGATGAGCTACCACCGGTTCTGAAGTCAGCCTTCAACTGAGAAGAACCGGCAAGCAACACAGAAAGGTCGCATTCTAAAAAAAAAACCATAAATTTACCTACCTACTTTACCTTATTGGATATTTTATTTTTTAATAAACTTTAATTTTCATCTAATTAATCATAAGACAATGAGAATTATCATCATAGTGATGCCCGCTAATTCTAATGACAATGATGTACCAGTGCTAATTAAATTAGGATTGTCGTATAGTTTTTTAATTATTATAATGATATTTACAATTTCATTATCACATAGTTCTCCGGATAAATATAGGTGTACATGATTAGCTCATGTTACCTTCTAGGCTCATTGTCACTTACCTTAGTTACTTAACATGCATATGGATTAAAATATTATTGTGACAGGTCTTTTATTTTCAACATAAAATAACAGGAAAAGGAGGTTCAATCAAAACAAAACATTTAAAAATAAATAAACCTATCTCCCTCCTAACTGCATTCAAATTTGAAATTCGAATGTCATCGACCATATAAATATATTTGTTTGAATGCGCGCGCTTTTTTGTTGAAATGTCAAAAGATTTATTACCAACTTCCGACGTTCGGATACATTGAGTGTTTTTTTAATTTTACTACTTTTTTTTTTGGAATACAAATTCAACTCATATTGAATTAGTATCACGTAGACTATAGCCATAAGTAGTTGCAGATTTATTGTTGTATGTGCTCATTTTATTATTATTAAAATTTCTTTTGTAATTATTAAAATAATAATTGTACTTTCAACTATTAGGCTACTATTAAAATTTACACCACTAAAATGAGAAATCATAATAGGGATGTGTATTGATCTTCAAATAATTTGTCATAGAATCTTCAAAGAGTACGGACTTAGAGTCCGTAAAAATAAAAAATGTCAAAACGAACGAATTTATGGAGTTTTGTATGAAATACTCTCTTTGTGATTAGTGATTACTTAAAAATCATATTAATTCTACATATAATTTTGATCGTATTTGATGATTTCGTATATTTTTGTGTATATGTTCAATACGCTGTTTGATAATTAATCTTAAATACAGGATAGTTCTCTATTCGATAAATAAAATATCAATTTTAAATCAATCATAAATTTTAATATATTTAATCAAAATATTTATATTCATAAAAATCCCCTATTTCCCGTAATCATTGATCAGGATGAATCGATCTTTTCAACAATCGATAGTCACGCTCTATCGAGGCGAGTTCCGATTATCGA
Organism: Habrosyne pyritoides; assembly: GCA_907165245.1. Classification (NCBI taxonomy): domain Eukaryota; kingdom Metazoa; phylum Arthropoda; class Insecta; order Lepidoptera; family Drepanidae; genus Habrosyne; species Habrosyne pyritoides. The sequence continues at coordinate 7,338,735 of OU015610.1, read as the reverse complement.
TTCATATGCAAATTTGGTGATTTTAACGGTCATTTACATAACTATTATCGTGCTCTAGTTTTTTATATATGGCAAGCAAATTGACCGAGTCATGTTCTGAAAAAGGTATATTAAGCTATTAAGTATTTCTGTACATCACTTAACTTGAATACCCAAGTTACTAGGCGCTACTTAAAGTTACACAACATAGTATGTTACTATTATTAAATCGCTCTTAACATAAAGTCTAGACTTTAACCGGCTTCGACGGGACAGTTGGCTTGGTGGTTAGAGACCCCGACTGTCATGCTGTAGATCGTGGGCTCGATTCGCAACCAGCCCCCTTATTCAGCTAATAAAAACTTCGTTGGCGAGCGGCTTCACGAAGGCCTCGGAGAGCTTATCTCTCACGTGATTAGTAGTATTAGCGTAGTTAGCGAAAGTAACAGAGCACGGAGGCCGCGACGAAACATCCTCGAGTCACCCTAGTGTCATTTTCCTTACAGAATCGAGCCCCAGGACAAATATTTGTGTTAAAGTTCATGTCTGTTTGTTCTGTGTCTAGATGTAAATATTAGTATGTATTTAAAAAAAGCAGAATACGTAAACTGATAAGTTATCCGGTTTCCATATTACAGCTCTGCTTAGTTTCGGATCAGATGGCCGTGTGAAAAGAATGTCCTAAGATATATATTATTTATAATATTAGTCATATACAGGTTATATATATATTATACAGGCACATGAAACTAAACAACTTCAGGTCTCAGGGTCGACAACACATTGGCGATGCCCATGCTGTTGCAAATGTCCGTAGGCTGCGGTCACTTTCCATCAGGTGGACAGTCTGCTTGTTTATCGGCCCATGTGATATAAAAAAAAAGTGGAGGTCCTAAATTCAGATGTATTTGAAAAAAACTATTTCTTATATCTTTACACGGTAAATTGGCGGTTCTCTAAAGTATAGAATAAAATCACTTAACATTATTGCCTATGTGTTTGTACACTCATTTCTTTGTAACGCAATACATTTTGGTGCAATATTAACTTTTAATTAGAGTTTTTTTTTATCTAAATATTATACATGTAATCCTTCTAATATCATAATTGCCAAAGTTTTGAGGATGCATAGATGTTTAAGACTCTTTCACGAAAAAACTACCTTAAAGATTGGGATTTTACTTGGCACATAGATAGAACATGCCCTGGAATAACTTATATCATCATCAGCCTATCTCCACCTCATCGTCCACTGCTGGACATAAGCCTCACCTATGGCACGCTACTGAGCTCGATCTTCAGCTCTTTGTTTCCAACCGCTGCCAGCCAGCTTGCGTATATCATCGCTCCATCTAGCTGGTTTTTTTTTTTTTTTTGAAGGGACGAAGGTGTTAGCCTCAGATGGCTCTTACACTCTTACGCGGACAATTCCGGCGAGCGCTAGGGGCTCTCAGCCGAAATCCATTTAGCTGGAGGGCGCCCTACACTACGTTTACCGAGCCGTGGTCTCCACTCTAGAACACGTCTACCTCAACGGTTATCGGTTCTACGGCAGATGTGACCACTGCCACTTCAGCTTGCTAATCCATTGAGCTATGTCGATATCTTTGGTCCTGAAATAACTTATAGAAGTATTTTATTCTTTAAAAAGGTAACGTCCAAGTAAATACCTTTTCAAAGCAATAATGACTAAATAGATTATACTAGGAATCGATCCTTCCTTAACGGGTTTTTCCTAAATATAGGACTTTTAATGTAACGATTCCGATTCCAACCACACGTCAATAACGTTATCTATTCCGATAATCGGGAATAATATAAACCTATCACGCAAACTTTAAGCAAATGTCCGCCATACTTAGAATTTAGGTGTTTAAAAATTTCCATTAGGATTGTGACACACTGACTGAGTAGAGCGATGCTATAGAGAGCTTTAATATTTAGATATTTTTTTAAATTTCGATTTGATAAGATGCTTGATCATTCATTTTTTTATGTGTCAAAATGTCTAGGATTAAAAAAAACGTGTGTCTATACTTATGTACGCACGTTATACCCGAAATTATAGGTAAGAAAACTGCACTAAAAGTATTTTTTACTATTTAGTCGTGAAATTGTAGTGTCCAAACTCTTTGCATCTGTCTGTAGCAACGGATAACAATTTTGACGTTGTTAGGTTATAATTGACTGTAGCATCATTACTCACTTATTGACAATGACAGTTGCGATTTGTGCGATGTCGTGGAGAGACCGTTATCGGCTAATTCATCCGTGAGAATTTTGTGTTACACTGATGCGCGGGCATCTTAAAATTTCACTCTCATCATTTTTTCATAACGCGCCTAAAGAAGTACAACTTCAAAAAAGTGTTGTCTATTACTCGATCATGTACATTTTCACATATTCAGTCACATACTGCTTCACGTGATGTTTTCCACTGAAACAGAAAATCAGTTCACTTCAGTAAACGTTACAAAAGAAAGATCCTTTTCTAGAAATCCCTTACGTAACTTGCCGTATATAGCGATTTATAAGTTACACACACAAAGTAACAGTCATAAAGATAACACGTCTCATAAAGTATTAGCTACGGTCCGGCGGTCTCACCCACGTTCCCGAGAGAATTAAGATTTTCCCAGGGAAAAAACTAAACCTATATCACTCAGGAATAATATAGTTTTCTACCAGTGAAAGTTTACCTCCTGGGGCTTGATGCTGTAAGGAAAATGATACTAACTTGAGGATGTTTCATCGCGGCCTCCGTACTCTGTCTCTTTCGCTAACTACGCTAATAATACTAATCACGTGAGAGATAAGCTCTCCGAGTCCTCCGTGAAGTGGCTCGCCGGCGAAGTTTGTATTAGCTGAATAAGGGGGCAGAATCCAAACTCACTTTTCCTCATAATCGAGCTAGGAAGAAAGCTTAGTGGTTGAGGTTAGTTTTATAGCTTATAGTGGAGTCAAGTATTTATTTCACCATCACTACTTGAATTGACAATGTCACTGTGTCGATGGTACGTGATGGTATTCGGCCCGTTGAGGTTTTAATTGTCTGTCAAGTGGTTTTGGAATTGTAGCTACAAAAAGGTTTAAATATTATCGTCTTGTGGTTAAATAGAAACTAAAATTAGTGAAGAGGTTGTACTTGTGTATAAAGTCGTTTGGTTACTGTCGCCAACTGTATCACTAGGATGAAGAGTTTAATTAAAAAAAATGTTTTTCACAATATTATTTATTTATTGAATTTTAGGTTATGGTTTTTCTTTTTCACTAATGTGACAAATAAACCATTTTAATCTACTGAAAAAGATGGATTTGACCCCGTATGAGGAAAATTCGGCACTAAGAGGTCTTAGATTGATTTGGTTTATTTAATACCCCGAATATTTAATAAAAATAAAATGGTAACCTAAAAATTACAGTCAGGCAACACCAAAAGTACACAGCAAGTGAAAAGCATCACTAACAAATTAACAACACGAGCTAACATTGCACATCCTTCCGAATTCACCCGATGTTCAAACAAGCGCGTCCCACTTTCACTGACGCACCCAAATTGTTGGCGCGAACTTTTGACGTTTGGTGTGTTACCATCATTTTGGAACCCTTTGTAGGATAAAATAAATATTAATACTTTCAAATTTGGAATGAATATTCAGGGTAGTTAAGTTTATTATAGTTTCATGTTTAGGTCGTCTGTTAACTCAAATTAAATCTATGTTATATTAAATAAAATGAAATATTCTTTACACACGGCCATCATATTGCTTGTACTATCGCAACCAAGTAACTAATACATTACATATACTAATACTTTTTTAAATACATATATAAATAGATATTTACACCAATGATCGGTGTTAAATAAACAAAATACTAAAAATATATTATTCATTCATAAGTTCTATGGCTCATTGCCAATATTTATTACGTAAATGATTATATATTTTCAGAATGCAGACTTTATTTCTCTCATTATCAATTACCAAAACATCCTGGTTTTTCTATGCTGTCATCAATCAATCTGACAGTCTCACAATACGTGTCCCGAAAACTGTATTATATTTCACTGGTACGTAGGGTTACCATGAATCAAAATTAAAAGATTTCTATTGACATCGAAAAAGTTTCTATACTTTTTGTTTTTTGGTGGCGGAAAAAGTTTACTGGAGTTAAAACAAACGCAATCACTTGCATTTTAATAAAGTCAATAAGTATTTATGTTTTGTTTACGACATAGGACGTTTTGTTAGTCTATCTATATGAGAAGACACTTAGATTTTCTACGACATTAACTAAATTCATATCCCGCGACATTCTTTACACACGGCAATCTGATACCAAACGAAGCAAAGCTTGTAATATGGAAACTAGATAACTAATATATTACTTTTTCTAAATATATAATTTAATAGATATTTACATCAAAACACAGAATAAATAGACATGTTCATCCACCCAAATGTTTGTCCTGGGTGGGAAACGAACCCACCGCCAGAAGAAATGAAGAAAATACATGATAAGAATTCAAATATATGGTAACCATATTTGCAACCAAACATGGTGGGGTTGCCATGGCGACTGACGGCGTCGCGTCGGCGCCGAATGTAGGCTTCTACTGCCCCAAAATAGTAATATTCCAGTTAATAATGGAGGGAGGCTTGGTAGAGACATTTATTGCCTCTTTCTAGTGTTATGATACGGTGGTTTTGTAATTTTGTAAATGGAAAAAGATATTTTGTGAATAATTCAGTTTTTTTTCGTTTCAGGTACATATATTTTATGTGCTATTTTAAATCCAAGTCGATTTTTGTTAAAACACCCATCAAAAGTGTCTAGGGATCATGTTTCACCTATAAATAAATATATATATATCCCAGAACATTCTTTACACACGGCCTGATCCCAAACTAAGCAGAGCTTGTACTATGGAACCAGATAACAGCATTTTTAGATGGATAAGTAGGGATGTGCGTCTTATGCTATTTGCAAAATATTGTAATGTTTTTTTTTATACAACTTAAAAATGGCCATAAAACATCGAGATGCAGTTGTCATGGAAAGTCTTTTGGGAGCGAAACCATCCGAGGCTGAAATAGCTTAAACTTTAATATTTAGAATTATAAATTTTGATGAATAAGTGTAACTAAATTTAAGTAAATGCTAAGTTATTTTAATCCATGTATCGGCAATAGAAAAATTTAATGTAACACTATTATTAAGGAACCACAAGCCTCAGTTCAAAACAACGAGCTGAGCACGCGCGGAAAGATGTTAATTTTTAGAAACACAATACAATAGATCTTAAATAATTCATCGTAGAATCATCAAAGAGTACGGACTAAGAGTCCGTAGAAAATGTAAAAAGATATAAAAAAAAAATAATGTTTTTTTTTATGTTTCCTGGAATATAGTCGACTAAACAACCTCATTACGTCTTACCAAATTAAACAATGTAAATGCTCATAAGTATTATTTAAACCACAATGTGGGAGTTGTACATGACTCATACACCATCGTTGGGCAATGTTGGCTAATTCTTTATGGGTTATTACGTCATAAGCCATGTTGAGGTCACGAGGTTCTAATTTTTGTGAACTTGACTTAAACTTGCGGCAAGCTATGATGGCCGTTTTGACGATTAACAGTGACAAAGAAAAATAATCTTTATTCCTACAGAAATAAGGTGCATCTATTGATCCAACAGCTAATTGTATGATGATGGAAATCAACCTTATTACAAAGCAATACAGTTTTTTTTCCTATCACAATCTGAAACGTCAAAACGGCCATCGTAGCGTGCCGGTAGTATAGGTTTTCAGTTATTTTTGAAGTGAAATCTCCTTTGGCGGCATTGAGCACTTATCTTGGGATGGCTATAAAATGTTAAACTCGCGTCAGGACACGTGACTTCATCGAATATTCGTAATACAGTAAAAATGCACAACGTTAATGTTCAAGTTTTCACTTCTGCCGGCACTCCCGGAGTGCGAGCCATTTTTTTTATTTTTTAATAGTTGGGACATTTTTTACACCATCCATCTCATAATTACGCTATTTGATCCCAAACTAAGCAGAGTTTAGAGAGAAACCAACTGATATATTAAAAATTTTTTTTTTCTAAATTCTATGAAGGAAGAATCAGAAGTTTTACATAGTTGAATTAATAATAACCAATAGGTTCAAATTCTGAAGGATGTAGGTATGTTGTTTTTTTTAATAATGTTAGTTAATCTTGGGTTTTTTGTAATAAATGTAGGTGATATCTTAAAGTATTGCCACAGCCATTGTTGTGGTTAACAAAATTGAATAATACATTTCCTTTTTAAACGTGCTTACCAATTTGGCAAAAAAATATATTATATTAGGTACACTGGTATTATTTTTTAGCTTATCAATTATAAATAGCCCCAAAAATCATAACCTAACCTTGAAGGATTCCCACTGGAATAAATCTTTTAAACTAAAACTAACTGACGTCATTCGCGAAACGATTACCGTAAAATAATTTACGATAACATTGTATAAACGCATTGAAGTCGTAAACCTAGTTTTTGAAACAATGTAGACAATCGAACAATCGCAATAAAATATTTGGGAACGGATATAGTTAACGGTGTGGTTGAATAATTGGCACATTGTGCCGCAATATTTCGAGTGGCAACACTTAACGTGTGTTGCGGGAATATTAGGATAATGGTTATGTAATAAATTCCTAAAATTTCTCGGATGACCCCTCTTATCTTTTATCCCCTTTTATCTGAAGTAAATTTTGTTGTCTGTGAATTTTTTTTTTGTAATCCATACGCGGCAAAAGCACTGAAACCTACAGAAAACTTCTTATCTAATTCTCTCGCAGGCTAAATCCTATAAATATAAATATTTGTCTCTTTTTAGTGTTGCTTTTATTTCACTGAGTTACATGTCACAATGGTATTCCCATTAAAATTAAAGAAATTAGAATAATATAAAATAAGTTTTCACAAAACAATTCACAACTCAAGTCCCATGCAGTTTATGGCTCCTAGCGACATAAACCAGTCCTCCTGGGTAGGAGGAAAGGGGTAAAGGAGGAAAAGAGACCCTCTTTCTAGAACTAAGTCTTATGGCACAGCAATTTGATAATGAAATTGTATTCGCATTATTAATATTCCCAGCTGTCAAAGTGACATCACCGACAACATGGCGTCCGAGTCGACTCCGAACATCTGCCGAACATTCCCCGATTAGAATCGTTATTATTTCCATTACATGCCACGTCTTCATTAATGTGCTGTGTGGGGGACACCCACGAGGGATGGCCGGCGAAATGGACGTTTTGTTATTATTAATTGTTATTTAAGTTATTAATGGCGGGTAAACATAGCTACGGGTTGGTTTAGAACAGGGGCTCGATTCTGTATGGAAAATGACACTAACTCGAGGATGTTTCGTCGCTACCTCTATGCTCTGTCTCTGTCGCTTACTACGCTAATACTACTAATCACGTGAGAGGTAAGCTCTCCGAGGCCCCCTTGAAGCGACTCGCCGACGAAGTGTGTATTAGTTGAATAAGGGAGCTGCTCTTATAGTAGTGTCGTAGTAATGTACACTATTACGTAGTTTGTCATATATGTTCTGTTTTAACGATAATTAAAAATAATTAATTGTTGAATGCTTATGATTGTAGATTATTATAATATTATACTAAGCAGCAATCCCTATGTTTGTTAATTAAATAACTAAAATAATCCTATTAGTATCTGATGATAGATAAGTCAATTAAAGATTTTTACCTCTGGCAACAATATCGAAAAGTTCTTTCAAACAAAATTAGACTTTACGCTTTACTTTTTACAGTTCAATCTTCTTAATTCTAATAGCAAAAAGGCGAGCTAAATCAATTTTAAATTACCTGTCTACTCATATTACTGTAAAAAATTATATTCACCTATCAAATCAACTGTGACAGCAAAAAACCTAACAGCAGCGTATCACAGCACAATCTGATATGATATCTATGTTCTAGGTAACATGATATCAATGAATAAGTGCACACTAATACGATCTATTGATTTGAGTTCAGCTGTCTGTCCGTCTGTGACCCAATCTGTGTAACGGTGTATCGCAGATTATGTTGCGGTTAGTGTGTTAGAAACGGGAATTAAGTGAAAGGTCTGAATGTAATGAGAAATGGAATGATTGTTTTAAATTAAATTTTCCGTTATATTGAGAATTTTTATTTAATGTTTGCTGGCCTTGTAGGTACTTCTTAATGTTTTTTTTTTTATTAAAAAAAGTAAACAATCAAAGTTATAGTAAAAAAGTTATCAAAATTCAAATAATTCCACGAAATTATGATCTCATAAAAACTTCAATAGGTTATGTATTGTTTTACGATACAACATCAAAAGGGATGTCAAAAGGTGTCGTTTTTATAATACCGCCCGCTGAGTGCATTAAGAAAAACTATAAAATCCCAGTATGTTTTTGTAAAACATTGAAATCTCTTTTGTTTCGATGTTTTAAATATTTTGATGTATGTCAAATGCGTTGTTTGATATGATTTAGTGGACAAAGTTCTAATATCTTGTGAATAAAGTACATATAGTGAGTATAATAAGTACAACTGATAGAAAAGTGACACTAGAACTCTATTCCTTTATAAAAAAAAATATATTAAGTGTTAGTAGCTACCACGACTCAATAGAAGCTTTTAAACAAACCAAATAAATACTATAAAGGTTTTAAAAGACAATAAACTTGTCAACCTCCTTTCAAGTGTTTTAGCAGTTGTTAAACAGATGAAAAACATAAGAAAGCCATCAGTGCTTTTATGGTTTAGCAATGGCGATTCACAAACTGCCTCAAGATAAAACGTGAAGCACCGACATAAATAAACGTTCGCTCTAAAAAGTTTCAAAACCATCTTATCACCATGTAAATTAAGTTAAAAATCGCATAAAAATGTTAACAAAAGGCTACAAATTTCGCGTGTCTTGTTAGCAGCCTATTATTTCCTTTAAAATGTCGATAAAATTGGAGTCAAACAGTGAGGTTTGCCCATTCTCTGTAATCTTTTACGATTTTCGAATACAAAGGGAACCGCTGGTTTTTGTTGAGTGAGATTTATTTTTTTGTAAGAAATTCTTGAGGCACGATACCTGGCCAAAAGGTGCGCCAAACAATTTTATCGCGTTCCATTTTCAAACATCTGTTCCTTAATAAAAATAGGTTAAAGATTAGTTTTGTCTGAATTCTGAATTTGTAGGCAGCACGGAATCGCGTCTATAATTTAAGTTGACTTTTGGCGCCGTTTAAATGTCGATCATGAAAAAGGGTAGCTTTGGAATTTCCTAAGGGTTGAAGATTTGTAGTTTAAAACCTTTGATTTCCTGCATAATTCTTAGTCTTAGAGCCTCTGGAGAAGCTGTGTAGCCTTCAAGGTGAATCAAAATACAATAATACACCTTAAAACTACCGCTTACAGTTCAAGTCGCTGAGCAAGTTAACAAAGGTAATAGACCGCGTCAATTCCAAAGTCGGCTATTTTCTATAGCAATAAGATCTCTTTTCCCATAACTTTCTGAACAATTACAAATAATGAAACGCGTGCGTATACCCATCACCTGCCTACCGGGTGTGCTATTTCAAATACGTACATAAATCTCTTTTGGTTAGAAGCGTGCTGTAGGGTGACCATGTGTTGAAAAGGTGAGAAGTCTTTTGATATTTTGAATTTACTGACACTTCACAATGATATCCTTTGTTAATCCTACACCTGCTAGTGTATTCCTGCACTTAAGAGCTAGTTCCCTTCTAGACTTTATGCGTTTACCACCTTCCCTGACATTGCCTCTTACCATGCGTTTGTGGTCAAACAAGCCTGACTATATAAAATAATAATAAATAATGATAGTTACATCACCATAGTTCATACCTGTTTAATTACTTATAGTTTTGTTTTGAAATATTTTTCCTTATAATTTCGTAACCAATCAAATCAAGCGTGAAATTAAAATTCATGGAAACAGTTGTGGAAACAGCGCTTACGCAATATCGTTTTATGCACGTCCGTTGTAGATGTTTATTAGAGTATGGCAGTGATATAAATGTAAACAACATAAATCTTATTTAGAAGACTTAAATGTTGATCCGATGCTGGTAGATCATTTTCAAGGTCAACTGTCGTAGTTTTGAGGTTATGCTTAATATAAATGCGAAAGATGAATTGATGTTTGGTACTTAATCACGTTAGTACTGCTGAATGGATTTAGATGAAACTTAGTTCACAGATAGGGCATTTAATTTTTTTTATTTTTTGTTTTACAAGGTGGAAAATGCGTTACGCGTTTCACCCTCCGCCCTAGGAGCGGCGGGGGGGATATGTGGGACTCCCTCGAACTCCCCTTCTCCACTCTTCTACTTCTCTGAGAAGGGGCCAGAGAGGTTTACCCACTAAAAACCACCTTGGCGTACTCGCTTACTGGCTTTGTTGGTAGGGCATGTCCTGGATTAACATATAGGCTACTTTTTATCCGGGGAATATGTAATACCGCACGGAAACGTGGGCGAAACCGCGGGGACAGCTATATTATAAATGCGAATGTTTGTAACGATGGATGTATGGATGTTTGTTACTCTGTTACGCTAAAACTAGTGAACGGATTTAGAAGAAACTTGGCACACAGACAAACATAACATATATGTTACTTTTTTTCCCGGGAAAGTGTTACTTCCCTCAGGAAAGCCTGGATAGCAAGTAAACAATACATCCATACTTTATTTGTTTGTATGTTACGTTTTAACGGCTAAAAGTCTGAACATATCTTAATGATATTTGGTAAAGAGATAGATTTTATCCTGAAGAAGGAAATAAGTCGCCTTTTGTCTCAAGATACTCTATTTCAATTCTCTGTTCTTCTTTTATAATCTTTCTTTAAACAGCGGTAGAAACAGCAGTTGATATTTATGAATGAAATCTTTTCAAATTTTAGGATTATTCTCCCAAAAATTAAACACTATAGACACCCCATAAAATTTACACCTCAAAATTTATTTTGAGCATTGTATGAATATAAATGCAAGCAAATACAATTGCATTCTTACCTTCAGAGTATATAGATTCCATAGACAATGTTACCTTTTGTATAATTCACATACATAGTTCAAAAACCTTCTAGAAGTAATATCGACAAAAGAATTACCTTTATTAGCCAATTTGTAGCCAGCTACAACATTCTACTAATATTATAAATGCGAAGGTTGTATGTATGGATGTTTGTTACTCTTTCACGCTAAAACTACCGAACGGATTTAGATGCAACTTGGCACAAAGATAGACTATATCCTGGAATAACATATAGGCTACTTTTTATCCAGGGAAAATGTGGCATCCCTCGGGAACGCGGGTTAAACCTTGGGGGACAGCTAGTACCTCTATATAAACATCTAAGTTATATAATAGCACTTAAAATTAAATTACTTACTTTATTAAAATATCTTGATAATCTATGCTTTACATGAAACATTTTCATTTTATAGGCCCGTTTATCATTCAAAACTGAACCCTATTTCCAAATAATAAGGTTCATCAGTATCATAATACAATTAACTATTGTTTTAATAGATAGCGATACAGTACATTTTTCTAAGACATACTTTGCTGTCAAAACGTTTAAGGCTGATTTACGTATCAAAAGAAAATTTCACTAGCTTTGACTTGATTGAATAAAAGCTGGAGTCGAAGTTATTATTTATGACGTATTTACCATTTAGAGCCCAGAGAACGGACATTGCCACTCAGAATGGCAATTTTGCCACCCTAGTTGGCTTCCGCTGGGCTGCAAAATAGGGCGGGCAACTTTAAAGATAATAAGTTTCTATCATGATTTAATTTGTTACTAGCAAGTGCCACGCGGTTTCACTTGCGTTAAAATTGCTCCATACCATAGGCTATGCGTGTGCCAAAATCCAGCAATATTGGTTTATCCGTTTAGCCGTGAAACCGTGATAAACACAGTTACTTTTGAATTTATAATATTTGGGATAAGCTTAGATTTACACGAAATTAAGTTAGTTTAGAAGGCCAACTCTAACTTGGCCGGGAATTTTGTTATTCCCGGCCGTTACGTATACACACAAACAAACAAAAGTAACATAGTGGTCACGGAACCAATTGCCTTCCGGATCGAATTCATGCATTTAAAATGACCAATAAACCGCCTTATTCCAAAATGACTCCAAATTACACATTTTAAAGGGTTTGAGACCACCTAGGAAAGTACAGTCGTAAATACAAGTGCGTTGAGAATGTTATTATATGTGATCGTAAAACGAAATAGGCTTATTTCTATAAGAATGACAATGTCATAATATTTTCGCTTTTATGACAGTTTTTGGATTTTAAATGTCATTGCATTCTTTAGCGGCGTTGAGCACTTTTCTTGGGATGGGTATAAAATGTTAAACCCGCGTCAGGTGACCTGATCGAAAATTCGTAAGACGGTAAAAATGCACAACGTTAATGTTCAAGTTTTCACCTCTGCCGGCACTCCTGGAGTGCAACCCGTTGTTTTCTAGTGCTAGCCTTGGCTAGAGTTTTTTTTATTGCATTTAAAGATTTTTAGGTACTTTTTTACGTGGCTTGAAGGCAATAAAACAAGTATTATATTCCCCATTGATTAATGCAAGGGTAACCTAGCACAGCTATTTCTGTCAAAACATAATTTTGTTTTTTTTTTCATTTCATGTGAGTACGTTAATAAAATGCAAAACCAGCTTTTTATTTATGCAATCATCTTTATTGTAAATGAACTGTATGAAGTTAACAATCGTCAATTTAGTTGTCATTTGTTTTTACAATAAAGATCCATACAGTCTCATGGTATGTCCCAGACAATTATCATTTATTTAATACTTGCTGTCCCCCGCAGTTTCACCCGCGTTCCCCAGGGACGTTATATTTTCCCGGGATGAATAGCCTATATGTTAATCTAGGGTATACTCTATATATGTGTCAAGTTTCATTCAAATCCGTTTAGTAGTTTTTGCGTGAAAGAGTAACACACATCCATACATACATCCTTACAGGCTCTCACATTTATAAAAAAAAGACACGATAAAAGTAAAACTTTTGTTTTACAGGAAAACATTTTAATTATTCATCAATCACTTTTGAATAGCATAGATTGTGTTTTTCAATTATTTTTCGTCACACCAAAAGGTTGCGGTTTGAATTTCGAAGCCTTTTAAGAAGTTACACTTTCAATATTAATGGGATTGGAGTAGGGTATATGATCCTATATAACTTTTATACTCGAGTGTACAAACAAATATCGATGTGGGTAAGATAACCTTATGGGTGTAAAAGTCACGACACAGTTTTTTGTTTTAATATTTTAATGATGACGTGTCTTCTATGATTTATGGTTAAAAAGCAATGTTATTTTTTTCATCGATAACATTTTTACTCCCGCTTTGAAAGAAAATCCTATGTTACAGTATTTTTCAATAGCATGAGTTAATTGACACATGGTATTTATAATATTTCTCAATGGTTTATGTTTATTTCGATATAATAAGGGGATACCGTAACAGAGCAAGGTCTCGTGAAGCATTTACGGCGAAAATTAATATGCAATCCCGAAAATCCATGGATTGATGAACCTTTTGACATCAATTTTAATACACGTAATGTCAAAATTCTACTTCAATCTTGCGATTATGGATCGGGATCGTATAATTTTGGCCGTTAGTGTAGTATCTCACAGTAATTAAGTGTGTCACAAGATATGGGTAAAAAACCTTCACAAAAAACTGTCACAACTCATCCTATGAGAAAAAGATTATAATAGAATATCCTTTATTTACAATACTAGCTTTCCCCCGAGGTTTCTCTCGCGGTGCCGAGGGAAGTTACATTTTATCGAAATCCTAAAACAAACTTAAGTTCCAAGTTTTTGCGTAAAAGAGTTTTCAATATTAATTTCAATTGTCAAAGAATTATAAATAAATAAATATAAATATCCTAGGACATTCTTTACACACGGCCATCTGGTCCCAAACTAAGCAGAGCTTGTACTATGGAAACCAGATAACTGATATACTACATATACTACTTTTTTATTTTTTCTAAATACATACTTATATAGATATTTACACCCAGACACAGAACAAACAGACATGTTCATGCACACAGATGTTTGTCGTGGGTGGGAAACGAACCCGCGACCTTAGGTTTGGCAGTCAGAGCGTTAACCACCAAGCCAACTGGCCTGTCACTTTTACGAAGAAGTTCATTCCTGTCGCTAGTAATTTTACAAATGTCAACCTTTATAAAGTGTTATGGCTACCTATTTAGCGTCATTTGATTTGAATGTCCCATCCAAAGATACATAGTTGGCTTGGTGGTTAGACACCCTGACTGCCAGCCACAGGACGTGGCTTCGATTTACACCCAGGACAAACGAAGTATCAGCGCGGGCGGACGCGATTTTTGGCATAAACATATTTTATGGGTCGGAGAATAGAAGTCTACGCGACCACGTCACGGTACGGAAGCTTGTTAAACCTTTCTTTGCGATTGCACATTGTAGCCATGTAATGGACATTAAAAAAAATGGCAAGATGGGTGTTTCTTAGAAGGTACTTGTACAGGTAGATGTAAAGAATTTCCTCTCGAACGTGCTTCATAATTATTATTCGCTACTGTAGCCACAATCTAACTGCCAAAAACAGCCAAAAATGTCATGTAAAAATGTACTCTATTGCTTGGCAATATGGGCTATCTGTAATTAAGGATTAGAACAATCTTATTTCATATAGAATAAAGTTTTCTTTCCTATGGCTATTTATACTGTCAAAATAGGGCTTAGTTGTGGCGACTTTAGAAGTGTTATTTGGTGATAATATCTAAAAAGACATTTTTTTTATACCTAATGGCCCGACAAATAAGAGGTCCATCTGATGGTAAGAGGTCACCGCTGCCTATGGACATTTGCAACACCAGGGCCATCGCCAATGCGTTGTCGACCCTGAGATGTGAAGTTGTTAGTCTCATGTGCCTGTAATTTCACCGGCCTTACCTTTCTAACCGAAACACAGTAATACAAGTGCACTACTGCTTCACGGCGGAAATGGGTAAGGGCATGATGGTAGTACTTCCCCGGACGAACTCTGCCCTAAAAGCTCTACTACGCAATAAAATTTCGATTCAATACATTACATAGACAATCAACCAGAGACACCTACCATAAACAACTTGAAACGCATCCTTTTTAAAACAATTAATGATCTAATGATTATAAAACAAAGACCCCTACACATGTGTCTTTTAGATAACAATATAATGAAGTGTGAAATGTCCATAATATTAAGATAAATTACATTAATAAGGCAGGTATTGTTTTTATATCACCCTTTTTTGTACTAAATAAATGAACTTGTTTATCTGATAGATAAGGATTGACCGAAGTATCGTGTTCTTGGATTAACTATATCAAATAGTTACCTATAATGGTCGCCTAGCGATCGAAATTCGACCGTAATTCTGAATGTATTTAAAGCTTGAAGTTCATTGAAGTTTTTTGTTACAGTATAAACCTCTATGATCACTGCATATAACCTTTTTGAATTTTCTTCTTTTACGTCAGCTTGGAGCGTCTCACAAATACGTTATGTGTTTGATATTATGCCGGTAGTAGCTTCAGTAACTTTAAATTTGACCTTAATATGTGCCCTATGCGTGCCAAAACTAAATGGTTTTTAATTTTTGAATGTCATTAAAAAAATAGTTTTTTGGAACGAAATTCCTTATCGCGCGTTGTGAAAGGGGGCTAGACGGAAAAAATTCATACGAAAAGTTGTAACGACACTTTTGTTCGAAATTTAAATGATATGGTTTATTATTGGGTTTGTTTTTTCATAACATATTTAAAGGCTACATACAACATCCATTTATAAATTAGTATAATTAGTAATTATTATAAGAAAAGGAATAAGTTAAAAGTAAATTTTGAATCGCACTGAATTGAAAGAAGCATGTATTATGTCAATGAAAACTTCGTTCCTATCTGGTGTCCCACGACACCATTTTTTTCTTATCAAATAAGAATCATCTATGGAGCCAATGGTTAATTGTAATAATAAGTAAAGGCGTATCCTAAAGGAGAAACGTTCAGTTTTGTATGGCAGTCTTAAACGTCATATTATATTGTACAAACTATAGTTCACTAAAGTGTAAAATTACAATGTTTTATTTCTTCTTTCAGGTAAGATTTTAATATCAAATCGTGATCATTCTACATCAAGTAATTTAGGTAAGTACTTCTATCAGATATCCAGGCTTCAATTCTGGACTACACTAGCTCGAGGATGTTTAGTTCCAGCCTGTTAACTCTGTCTCTTTCGCTGACTACGCAAGCACGTGAGAGGTAAGCTCTCCGAGGCCTTGCACGACGACCCGATGAAGTTTGTATTAGCTGTCAAAGCAAATAAATAATAATAATAGTGAATAAATATCTTGGTACATTCTTTACACACGGCCACCTGATCCCAAACTCAGCAGAGCTTGCCCTATGAAAACCAGATAATTGATTTACCACATATACTACTTTTTAAATAGATATTTACATCAAGACAACAAAAAGACATGATCATACACAATTGTTTGTACTGCGTGGGAATCGAACCCTGCGGCAGTCAGGGTCTCAAACCACCAAGCCAACTGGCCTATAAATATATCTATCGGAAACCCATCTTCGAATTTATTGAACCTCCCAATACAAAGAATATCTCAGTTTCTCTCAAAGGCCATAAATTTAAGATTACATTCGCCCACACATAGATTATCATGTGAAAATTTGTTAATAGTCTATGGTCAATCGGCCGCCATGATTATTGCGCGGGAAAGTGATTTCGTAACCGTTAAGTGATGGAAAACCGAAAGTGATGACTCTTTGTTTGTATTAAACGATGGTTCATTAGGAAGAGTTAGATCTGTTTCTGCAGAAAGAGAGATTTGAGAACAAAGCGTTTGGTTTAAAACCATCTTGTTTTTTTTTGTGTTCTTGAAGACGGTGAACTTTTTGCGGGAATGTCGAAAGTGACATTTTAATTAAATCTTCTAACGTTGAGCATTATTAAATAAAATGTGTGATAAAGATAGAACACCATAATACACCAGTGAATTCATAAAATCTATGAAATGTTTCAGTAGATGGCAAAATAAATTCAAAACCGTCTAATCGATATGACAATATAACTCGACACTGGCCAAAATAAATCTTAATTTAATATATTTATTGCCATTCTAATAATTAGCATCTAATAATGAAGACTTACTCATAGATACTTACTTACCTTTGGTCATGGTAAAACCTCACATTTTATCGTTATCCCGCTTTTACCTATACCATACTAAAATTATGGTCAAAAACAAATATTGCCAACCTGAAAAAATATAGAAAGTCAAAATAGTAACACAGATAATACAGTAAAGGTATATCATAACAAAAGTATCAATACATTGAACCAGGAGCATGGTCAATGGTAGGTTACCCTTAGTACATGGTGGTAAACCAGTTTGGGAGCGTGGGCGCACTGGTTCCATAGATTTAAGGTACCAGTAAGATATCTATGGTACTGACCATTCGGATTTGAACTTGGAATTGGAATAACAACATAGGAACAGCGTTGGATATTGTATGTTTTGATGTAGGGCCTCGGTAGTGTCATGGCCAAATAATTTAGTTATTAAGGTTTACTAAAAAAAAAACACTTTAAAAAGAGGTAAGTGTAAGAGTAAATTTTAACTATAGTTAGTATAGGGTAAATTATTGCTATCCCTTTCACACATCTGCTGATTTCGCTGCAAGTAACTGAGAAAGTTGCTGTCGAAATTTTTAGTCATATAATGTTTAGCTGTCATATTATGATAGACTAAAGTTCTGATTAATAAAAAAAAAATAACAATAACTTAGTTATTAGTTACTCTTAGTTATCTATATTTGATTTATTGTCTATGCTTTCCGTTAGGTGGTAACTACCTATTCTGTGCAACATTCATTTAATTGTCCGTCAAAATTTAACATACCGTCTCTCTCTTCCTGTTTTAATGAAAAGGGATAGAAACCTTTTTGTTTGTTCATCAGTTAATCAGTGTTTCTGACAGATTATGATGCATGATGTGCTGTAGGAAGGTATTTTTAATTTGAGGCTTCGTTAGTTTCCATCAATCATTGTTCTGGTTATATTTTTTATTAGCTTCTGACTACTTCCTACGGGTTTTTATATTGTTGACTAGCTGCGCTAGCCTTCCCGAAGGATGTAACATATTCCCGACACAAAAAGTATCCTATGTTACTTCTAATACCTCTAAGAATATGTGTAAAAAGTTTCATGATGATGGTTTTAGTAGTTTTCGAGTGAAAGCGTAACAAACAAACTTACATTCATATTTATAATATTAATAGAGATTACTAGCTGTCGCCCGCGGTTTTGACCAGGTTCGTGGGTTAAAAAAATTACTATGTTCCTTTCCAAACCATACGCTTTGTCGTATTAAAATTTTAACAAGAACGGTTCAATTGTCAAACAAGTAACAGATAAAGTCACTTGTACATTTATAATGTTAGTTAGGAATAGGACAATATTATATCACCGTCACGCTATGATAGCCGTTTTCACTTTTCAGATTGTCATAGGAAAAGAAACTGTATTGCTTTAGAATAAGGTTGATTTCCATTATCGTATAATTAGCTGTTGGATCAATAGATGCACTTTATGGCTGAAGGAATAAGGGTTATTTTTCTTTGTCATTGTTAAACGTCAAAACGGCCATCATAGTGTGCCGCAAGTTTAGGTAAGATAAAAAGTTACCATACATACATTTTAATTTTTAACGTTTTCTTAGACGTGATTTCTTGCCCTGTTAAATCACTACATAGTATAAAACAAAGTCGCTTCCCGCTGCCTATCTGTCCCTATGTACGCTTATATCTTTAAAACTACTCAACGGATTTAGATGTTTTTTAATAGATAGAGGAAGGTTTTCATGTTTGTATTAGCTGAATAAGGGGGCAGATGGCCGCGCGTAAAGAATGTTCCAGGATATTTATTTTAAATAGATCTTCACAAACTTTCGCGTTAACAATATTATTAAGATAGGACAGTAATTCTTACATGTTCATGAATTAATGACTAGAGTGATTTCAGATTAATATTTCAAAGCCCCTTTTATGTTCCGAAGGCATTAAAAACCACATCAGCATTATTCCAACAGGGAAGTAGAAATAAGCGAGTCGCATATAGTACTTGTACGGGTTAGAAAAGGATGGACTATGGTCATTTGATTGCAATTTGATGACTTAGTTTTTTTATTTATTCATTCGTTTTATATCCCATGTGTTTTTTATGGATTTATAATAGCTTTGGTTGTGGTGTTAGAGGTGTTCGGTTCGATTCTTGGTTGTTATACAATAATAAATAATCTTTTTCTTTGAATGCCTTGTTCCGACTGTGATGCGTAATGGAACTCATCATCATTATCATCATATCAGGGGTTCGATTCTGTATGGAAAATGACACTAACTCGATGTTTCGTCGCGGCCTCTATGCTCTGTCTCTGTCGTTCACTACGCTAATACTACTAATCACGTGAGAGGTAAGCTCTTCAAGGCCTCCGTGAAGCGGCTCGCCGACGAAGTTATCATTAACACATATAACACAGGGTTAAATCATTTTAAAATTGGCTGTCCCCCATGGATTCATCCACGTTCCCAAAGATTTTTACATTTCACGAGCTAAAAAGTATCCTTTTTTATTATTCCAGGTTATCAACTATCTATGTGCAAAGTTTCATCCAAAACTATAGGGTAGTTTTTGCATGAAAGAGTCGCAAACTTTCGCATATATAATATTAGTAGGTTCATATTTTGAATATTACAAACGTGTTCTAATCTAACCGACAAACAAAAAGTTTGACCCACAACCACCCGTCGGCCAATAATAATTGCTGTTATAAATAAATTCAAGGACTTCAAGCGTCAGCCTGGATTCCTCGAAACGTGACGTCATGGGGTTCTCTTAAAGGACGCGGGGACTTTGTCGGTCAGCATAAAGTCTAAGCGATTTTCATTGTATAAGACACAAACTAAAGGACTTTAGTTAAGACTGAGTCTACACACGCACGCGGCTATCTGATCCCAAACTAAGCAGAGCTTGTACTATGGAAACCAGATAACTGATCTAATACAAGTTACTACAAGATACTCTGACTGCCAAGTCGCAGGTCGCGGGTTCGATTTCCACCCAGGACAAACATTTGTGTACATGTTCTGTGTCTGGGTGTAAATATGTAAATAAGTATGTACATATTTGGAAAAAATATACATTAGCTGTAACAGTGTGTGTAACACTGTGGTGTGTACAGAATATCCAGGATATTAATTTATTTATAGGTGAAAACGCTGCAGGCAGCTAGTCCTTCATCCCTACTAATATTATAAATGTGATTGTAAGTTTGTTTGTTACGCTTTCACGCGAAAACTACTTAACCGATCATCATTAAACTTTGTACACATATTCTTGGAGGTATTAGAAGTAACATAGGATACTTTTTGTGCCGGGAAAATGTTACATCTCTCGGGAACGCGGGTAAAAAACGCGGAGACAGCTAGTAACGTATAAACTGCCTAAATATTGTGATTATAAATGTTTGTTACTCTTTCACGCAAAAGCTACTAAATGGATTTGGATGAAGCTTGGCATATAGATAGAGTATGCCCTGGAATAACATACAGGCTACTTTTTATCCCGGCAAAAAGTTACATCCCTTAGAAAGGGGGTGAAACCGCGGAGAACAATTGTAAAATATAGAATCGCTCCCGTCTTTAACACAGACCTATTCTACACAGGAAGCGGTATAACATTAGTATTCGATATGGGGTCAGCATTCAATGCGGCCATCAGGGTCACGCACTCCGAAATAATCATCAACTTTATCAGCACATTCATTAACAGCCACTTCCTCATCTCGCCATTTGCTGTACCTGTCACTCGACTAACGTAAGTAAAGAAGAAAAGGCAATGTATAGGTACGACTCTAACAAGCTACCTGGGGCTCGATTCTGTAAGGAAAATTACAGTAACTCGAGGATGTTTCGTCGCGGCCTCTATGCTCTGTCTCTGTCGTATACTAATTATGTGAGAGGTAAGCTCTCCGAGGCCTCTGTGTAGCGGCTCGCCGACATTTGTATTAGCTGAATAAGGGGGCTGAAGACATTCAAGAATTACCCGTGCATACATTTATAGAGGTAGTAAATAAATTTGTATTATAAGGGATTTTATAATCTAGTTGTTCTTCACCTACATTTATCGACATCGAAAAATTCCGCGTCGAATGGGCAGTCCCATCCCGATATGTTCAGTAGTTTTGAGGTGATAGTGCATCAAAAAAACCCTATTTTCCTTAAATGTATTATATAGATCTGATTACTAGAAGGATCACCTTGGCAATGAATTGTTCGCCTGATAATCTTTTAATTTAACTACCAGCTTTTTATGAATACGGATTTATTAAAAAATAAATATTAAAAAATCTTGAGTTTATCAGGGGCTATTTTTTGTAGAAACTGTGATACTGTATCTAGATTACAAATATTAAATACTAGCTGTCCCCCGCTATTTTATTGAGTAGTAGAGCTCTTAGTGCAGAGTTCGTCCGGGGAAGTACTACCACCTTACTCATTTCCGCCGTGAAGCAGTAGTGCACTTGTATTACTGTGTTTCGGTTAGAAAGGTCCTTACCTTTGGGCCGGTGAAATTACAGGCACATGAGACTTAACAACTTCACGTCTCAGGGTCGACAACGCATTGGCGATGCTCCTAGTGTTGCAAATGTCAAAAGGCGGCGGTGACCACTTACCATCAGGTGGACCGTCTGCTTGTTTGTCGGCCAAAGGGGCATAAAAAAAATATATATATTTTTCCCGCGTTCCCGAGGTATATCACATTTTCCGGGGATAAAAACAGCCAATATGTTAAATTTGCACTACTGCTTCACAGCAGAAATGGGTAAGGTGGTAGTACTTCCCCGGACGAACTCTGCACTAAGAGCTCTACTACTCGAGTATTATAATAATTGAGTTCCATGGTTGGAGGCGGCTCAAGACCATTCGAGGTGGAAATCCGGGGACACGATTGCGTTTGGATAAAACTAGGCACTGAAATAACTTATCGGCTACTTTTTATCCCGGGAAAAGTTACCACCCCTCGGGAACGGGAGTTAAACTCCAGAGGGAGCTAGCAAATGTATATTGCCTCAATGAATTACAAAGAAAACTTTTGACTTCCTATTTAAAATAGCGAACATGAAAAAACCGTGTCTCTACATACAAGATTCATCTGTCAGTCGGTATTATGCAGTTATTTCTACCCTGCATAACATTATTTTTGGCTGCGTTCCATATAGGTTACGTAATAGGCATTCAAGAGTTTCGTAGTTTATTTACGATGCGAGACGAACAGACATCTTGTTATAGATTTTATTAATGGTTCGACATACGGAAGCTTTTATTATTGATACTTTAATTATTTTTAAACAGGTGGATAGAAAGATCTTTCTTTTAAGGTTGAGTGATGAATTGCGTATGGTTTTGTTTTAGCATCTCTTTGAATGATTTTGTTTTTAATATTGTAAGTGAAACCTTTTTTAAACTGGGCTTTGATTCTATAAGGAAAATTACAGTACTTCGAGGATGTCACGGCCTCTATGCTCTATCTCTTTTGCTAACTACGCAATGACATGAGAGGTAAGCTCTCCGAAGTGTATTTGAGCCGGCTCGCCGACGTTGTTTCAGCGTTTATGTTCATTGTAGAGTTTTTTTTGTTTTATTATTGTTATGAAATAAAGAACCACTAATAATCAGATAAAGTAAAGTCTTTGATTTAAAAAGGCCCCCCACGCAACGCCCTGAGCCCGAGGTTCGAGCCCCACAGGGGGCACCCTCAGTGCGCTGTTGCTTAAAATTTTGTATTTCGGTTGAGAGCCCTAAGCGCTCACCGATATTGTCCGCGTAAGGGTGTCAGAGCCATCTGAGGCTAACACCTTCGTCCTTTCAAAAAAAAAAAAAAAAAGTTGTTTCAGCTGAATAAGAGAGCTCGGGCTCGATTCTGTAAGGAAAATGACACTAACTCGAGGATGGTTCACCGCGGCCTATATGCTATGTCTCTTTCGCTAACTACGCTAATACTAAGAACTACTAATCACGTGAGAGGTAAGCTCTCCGAGGCCTCCGTGAGGCGGCTCGCCGACGAATTTTGTATTAGCTGAACAAGGGGGCTGGTATGTAAGAATTCATAGATAGAAAAGAAAAATAATACAGTGTGCTGCTTTAATGCTTATTTTAAACTCGCGATAAATACTTTTTGGAAGAAAAATTCTAAATAAAAAAATAATATTATCAAAAAATCACAAACTAAAAGACTTTTTGTTATATACTATTTAAAGACGACTTTTACAATAACAACTACAAATACACTTGTTATTTTACATATTCTTTTTTTAAAGTTTTATTATTTTTATTTTATGGGTTCAATTCAATCATCATGGGCCATTTGGCTTGGTGGTTAGAGACCCTGACTGCCACGCCGCAGGTCGTGGATTCGATTTCGACAGAGGACAAATAATTATATCCATTAACATGTCTGTTTGTTCTGTGTCTGGGTGTAAATATCTTTATAAGTACGTATTTAAAGAAGCATTATATTATAGTTTACGTAATATATCAGTTCTCTGCTTAGATTGGGATCAGATGGCCGTGCATCAAATGTAGCGAAAACCCCTTTCAAATAACTTACAAACTTGAAAGAAACGATGAAACATTAGAAAGAGTGACCTAATCACTGTAAGACAGAGACAAAGCCCTTCAAAGCTGTTGGCCGACGTTTGATCTACCGACAAGATTTTATCTTATTCAGGCATGTGTGGTACGTCAAAGGGCTAAGGGCCGATGTTTCGACCCCCACTAGAGCTATACCTACACCTTATAGTAAGCTTTACGCTCGGCTAGCTTAGCCCTTCGTTTTCACTCGCATTCCCGAGAGGTCCTACTAATGTTATAAATGTGAAATTTTGTGAGAATGTTTGTAAATTACTAACTCTTTTACGCAAAAACGTCTCCATGGATTTGGATGAAACTTAGCAAATAGATAGTTTATCAACTAGATTAACCCAGAATATTATTTATTTGGGGAAAATGTAACATCCCTCGGGAACGTGGATGATACCGCAGGGGACAGCTAATCCAATTAATTCCCGAGATAATTATTCTATCTGTCAATCCAGATAATAGTCTTTCTTGTGACGGGTTTTATCTTAATCTGTTCAGTCGTTCAGGGCAGATTGATGACGAACATTCGCATTTATAATTATACTAGCTGTCTTTCACGGTTTCACCCGCGTTCCGCAATATCAATTTTTACCGGGGTAAAAATCTCCTCTCTATTAAGTAAATGCTAAGTTATTTATTTATAATCCATGTATCGGAATAGAAAAAATTCAATGTAACACTATTATTAAGGAACCACAAGCCTCAGTTCAAAACAACGAGCTGAGCAAGCGCGGAAAGATGTTAATTTATAAAAACACAATACAATTAATCTTAAAATAATTTATCGTAGAATCTACAAAGAGTACGGACTAAGAGTCCGTAGAAAATGTAAAAAGAAATAAATAAAAAAAAACCCTGTGTTATACCAGGGCATGCTCTATCTACGTGACAAGTCATTCTAATTAATTAAATTAATTTTTTGAAGTGAAAACTACTTTAGCGGCGTTGAGCACTTTTCTTGGGTTGGGTATAAAATGTTAAACTCGCGTCAGGACATGTGACCTGATCGGAAATTAGTAAGACGGTAAAAATGCACAACGTTAATGTTCAAGTTTTCACTTCTGCCGGCACTCCCGGAGTGCAAGCCGTTGTTTTTTAATAATTAAGTCAATTTTGCGTGAAAGAGTAACAATCAAACTTTCGCATTCATAATAGAAGTAGGATAAGTAGGCACAACTAGAGTAGAAAAGCATGAAGTCGATCATCTTTTTAAATAAACTTACTAATTTATAAAATACAAATTCCCCCAAACAACATTTCAAATCGTTATCTAAATCATATAAAATAGATTTTTAATGAGTATACAAAAGAGAGGGCTTTTTAAAAAATAAAATATTGTCGGTCTATTACCTGCGCACACGCACGGAGTCCGTAGTTAATAGCCCAGCAAATGTGGACACATTACTAGACCCTGTCAGGTGACCATATGACAGTAAATGATTGAGGATATTCTACCTGAGATTTTTTTTTTTATTTTTTTGCTTGTCGATCATTTTGGCTAAATTTGTTTAGACCAGAATTCTGCCAGACGTACGTGTCGTCTGTAGCATTATACAGGTCTTCTGGCGTGCAAGATGAGGGGCACGCAGGGCACGACAATAGATGTGCCGTTGTCTGAGGGGAGGCGCCGCAAGTGCACTGGTTGCTTGTGCTGTAACCCCATCGGCACAGATTGTCCCTGCAACGGCCGACTTGGGTTCGGAGTTTTTTCGGAGTTCGGAGAATTTAATTTATTTGTATACCAACTAAATACACGCATAACATTATCTTCTATCTATCCCTACTAATCTATATATATACTATATGTATGTCTATATCTATACTAATTATATAAAGAGGAAAGTTTTGTATGTAAGTATGTTTGTTACTCTTTCACGCAAAAACTACTAAACGGATATAGATGAAACTTGGCACATAGATAGAGCATACCATGGAATAACATATAGGCTACTTTTTATACCGGGTGTTTAAGTGAGATTCAGTATATTGATTTATTTTAATACTAGATGGCGCTACTCGTACTTTACATCGCACTATGGTTTGGTTCTCACGTAGTATATATATATTCTGTTAAATTAATGTTTCGTTGAGTCTTATAACATCATCAAAGTGTGCAGTAAAATAAAGTAATGAAGAATTGAAAGTGTTTGTTCGTCTTTTAACATTGTGGTCCTTCGAGCCGGATTAACAACAGTGAGTGATTAGGGCTAAGTCTTGTGAATTTGTGAAGTGTCAGTAAGTGCTATAACGGATTCTTGGTATGTACAATTGACTATGTGATTAAGTGTTAAACACTTAGAAGTTTCATAGCTGATTGGACTTTTACTTTTTACTCATTAGTGTACTTAGAATATTTACTGATTACGGCACTTAGAAAAAATCTCTCAAATATTGGACTTAGAAAAATTACTCATAATAAATAGAACTCTGAAAATTTACAACACAGATTAATTTATTGATTACGAACTTAGAAAATAAAATCTTGGGAAATTTAAAGATGTCGGAACTTTGTATTACACAAAAGTTACTCTTCCAAAGATTAGAAAGTCTGTATACGAACACTAAAAAGAGCCCAAAGACGCGTTTAACACGTGGTTATTTGGAAACGCGACTTGAGACTTTAGAGGACATTTGGAAAAAATATACAGAACAACACGATGAAATAATAACGTCATTAAATGAAGAAACTTTAAAGAAGATAAGTTATGATGCGGATACATATTTTCAAAAGGCTGAAGATAATTACTTAGATCTAAAATCGTTTATAAAAGACTACATTATTGAGATATCAAAGAGTGATGAGAAATCGACAGATACTAAAGATACATCATCTGAATGCAAACACATTTCTAAACCAAAGTCTAAATTACCACCTATATCGTTGCCTAAGTTTTCGGGAAACTATAATGACTGGATGGGTTTTCGTGACTTATTTCGCTCGCTTATTCATAATGATGCAAATCTGTCAAAAGTAGAAAAGCATCATTATTTGCGATCTAGTCTTTGTGGTGAAGCAGACCAGTTGTTGAAACATTTAGCTGTAACCGAAGCGAACTACGATAAGGCGTGGGAAGCGATTGAAAACAGATTCAACAATAAGAGAATAATAGTTAAAACAATTCTCAATCGTTTATTGCATCAACGAGGGTTACTAACAGAAAATGGTCATGGTATTAAAGAGTTGCTTGATACCACCAGGGAATGTTTGAATTCACTAGACAATCTGGAGATAGATACCTCTTCTTGGGATGCAATTGTTGTTCATATTGTTGTTTCCAAATTAGACAATGAATCACACAAACTTTGGGAACAGTCACTTGGTTCATCACAGAATGTACCCACTTTTAAAGATTTTGCATCTTACTTAGAAAGTCGATTTAGGACAATCGAGATGATTGAGTCTACGAACAAGCAACAGTCTAAGCCACAACGAGATTTTACTAAACCGCAATTCAATGTTCCGAAATCAAATTTTTATTCAAAACCCGTTGCTCCTATAAAAACATTTGCAACAGAAATAAACACTTCTTGCTCATACTGCACACAAGGGCATTACATATGTCACTGCAAAGACTTCGCTAACTTAGAGGTTACACAAAGACAAGACTTCGCAAGAAAGAATGGAATCTGCTTCAACTGCTTAGTTAAGGGTCACACCGTAACTAGTTGCAGACAACCGATATGTTGCAAGAAATGTGGTCGACGTCATCACACCTTGCTTCATAATACTTACCCTATGAAGACGACTGCAGCACCAGAAACTCCCGAAACCACACAATCTGAGGAAAAATCACTACTTAGCATGAAAAACGAAATGAGTAACAACCAAGATGTGCTGTTGGCTACTGCACGCATAGCCATTATTTCTAAAGATGGAAGTACTCATTACCTCAGAGCTTTAATTGATCCGGGATCACAAGCGTCGTTTATAACGGAAGCAGCCACACAACTACTTGGTCTTGATAAAAAGAAAGCATTTGGAAGAATTTCAGGAATTGAAGAAAACAAAACAATAACTTCTAAGGCAACGACTACACTGAAGTTTCACTCTGTAAGAAGTTTGACACCTATGTTTTATACTGAAGCATATGTGCTTGGACGACTCACATCATTATTACCATCGCAAGAATATGACATAAATTGCTGGACAACCTCTGAAAAACTGGAATTAGCTGATCCAGATTTTTACAAGCCAGGTTTTATTGATATTCTCCTTGGTGCCGACGTCCATAGTGATATACTTAAAGAAGGGATTCGCAGGCACAAATCTCTGATAGCTGTCAACTCTCATCTTGGGTGGCTAATATCTGGAAAGATATCGAAGATTAATTCCCAACCACGGCAATTTGTTGTTAATCATTATGAAGTAGAAGTAGATTATTTACTTCGAAGATTTTGGGAATTAGAGGAACAACCAACCAAGAAACTAATGACTAAACTGGAAAGACAGTGTGAAGAAAATTATAAAAATACACACAAAAGAAATCCTGATGGGAGATATGAAGTTCGATTACCTTTTGAGAATGAAGATGATCCAAAGATAGGAGATTCTAAACCACTCGCAGTCCGACGATTGCTACAAATGGAAAAGAAATTCATACATCGACCTGAATTGAAAGAAGAGTATTGTAAATTTATGAAACAATACGAATTACTGGGTCACATGGAATTGATACACGAAGAACACGTAGAATCTGAAAAGAAAGAATACATTAAAAACGATAATACACAGACACCTAAGAAAAAAGTATACTACTTACCTCATCACGCAGTATTAAGAGAAGCAAGTATTAGTACCAAACTCAGAGTAGTTTTCGATGGAAGCGCCAAACCTGAAAATGGGAAAGCGTTAAATGAAGAACTACTAACTGGTCCTCCCTTGCTGCAAGACTTACGTGATTTGGTTACTCGATGGAGACAGCATAAAATCGCTTTAGTAGCTGACATCAAACAGATGTATAGACAAATACTAGTTTCACATCAAGACACTGATTTCCAAAGAATTATTTGGCGTGAAGATCCTACTGATAACATGAAAGAATATAGATTACTTACAGTAACTTACGGTACTTCTTGTGCTCCTTACCTTGCATGCCGAACGTTACTACAACTTGCTGATGATGAAGAACTGCTGTTTGGGGAAGAAGTTAAATTATTAAGAACTGACTTCTACATGGACGATTTGATGTCTGGAGCATGCACGGAAACTAGAGCCATTGAGTTACAAAAGCGTCTGACTGAACTATTTCAAAAGGGTGGATTTCCGTTACACAAATGGGCGTCAAACAGTGATTTAGTGCTTGATCAAATTCGTAAAAGTGAACAAATGTCTCAAAGTTCAGTGAATATTCAATTAGATGAATCAGTAAAAGCATTAGGTGTATTGTGGAAACCAAAAAGTGATACATTCGAACTTAAGATTAATAGTATAGAAAATAATTATGATGAAAATGTAACAAAAAGAAATGTTTTATCGAGTATTGCAAAAACATTTGACCCTCTAGGCTGGCTAGCACCTATTACTATTGTTGGCAAAATTTATATGCAAAAACTATGGTTAGCTGGTTTAGATTGGGATGAACTATTACCTGATAATTTAAAAGATGAATGGTTTGCTTACTATACTAGTCTCAAGAACATGAATGTTGTGCACATGCCTCGATGGTTGGGTACTTGTAATACTAACGATACCATTCAATTACATGGGTTTTGCGATGCCTCGTGTACTGCTTACGCTGCTGTACTGTATCTCCGAGTTGTAACCAATAACGGTATAGACGTTAGATTAATTACTGCAAAGACTAAAGTAGCTCCTGTAAAAAGAGTCACACTACCAAGACTTGAACTCTGCGGTGCAGTACTTCTAGCAAAGTTGTTAGAGCATACACGAGAAGTTCTGAAAATTGATAAAAATTGTTGCTTTGCATGGACCGATTCCACTATAGTTTTGGCATGGCTGCGGAAAAATCCTAACACTTGGAAAACGTTCGTGGCAAATCGCACAACTGAAATTTTGAATGTTACCAATAGTAATCAGTGGCAACATGTTAAGTCTGGCGATAACCCTGCTGACAGCGCATCACGTGGTGTCAGTCCTACAGACCTTACCAAATTATGGTGGGAAGGCCCAGCATTTTTGAAAGAAAATGTAATTAATTACCCGATTTGCGACATACCTGACACTGAAATTGAAACTAATCGTAAGATTACGAATTTGCTATGCACATCAGAACATCATCAATTTGATTATGTTTATTTGACAAAATATTCTAGTTTGTTAAAGTTAATACGTGTTACAGCATATTGCTTAAAATTTATAAAACTATGTAAAAATCAAACTAAAACTAAACCTGAACCGTATTTAACTTCATTTGAATTAAAATGTGCTAGAATGATTTGTATTAAAATGTCACAAAACACTTACTTTAAAAATGAGATTGACTTATTATCTAAAGGTTTGATGTTAAATGCAAAGAACAGTCGAATAGCGAATTTAAATCCCTTTTTAGACACAGATGCGATATTACGTGTGGGTGGAAGACTTTCTAAGTCCCAACTCTGTTATGATCAAAAATTTCCTATAATTCTCTCTAATAAATGTAATTTAACTAAGTTAATTGTTTTAGATGCTCATAGGAAGACGTTGCATGGAGGTATTCAACTCACTTTAAATATTGTTAATCAAAGCTATTGGATTGTTAATGCAAAAAATGTTGTTAAAAAAGTCATTCATCTATGTATTCCTTGTTTTAAGCAGAAAGCTGCACCAAAAGCGCCTTTTATGAGGAATTTACCTGAATTTAGATTAAACCAAAATCGTCCATTCCGTATAAGTGGAGTTGACTATGCTGGTCCATTTACTTTAAAAATGTTCTCTGGAAGATGTAACCGAACTTCGAAAGCTTATATATGTCTTTTTATTTGTACAGTAACAAAAGCCATCCACTTGGAGTTGGTCAGTGATTTGACTACTTCAGCTTTTATTGCCGCGTTTAAAAGATTTTCGTCCCGTCGCGGTCACTGTAGAGAATTGTGGAGTGATTGTGGTACCAATTTCCTTGGCGCTTCACGTGAATTAGATTTACAATTTCGAAATGCAAAATCGAATGTTGTTAAGGAGATTGCCGAACTTTTAGCGAACGACAACACAGCGTGGAACTTTATTCCACCCAGTTCACCTCACTTTGGAGGACTTTGGGAAGCCGGAGTCAAGTCCGTTAAAGGACATCTCAAAAGAGTTATAGGGCAGACATCTCTTACTTTCGAAGAGTTTTATACTCTCCTCACACAAGTCGAAGCTTGTGTGAATTCACGTCCTCTGACAGTCATAAGTTCATCATCAGATGAAACACCGTTAACCCCTGGTCATTTTCTCATAGGAGAGCCCCCTGTCTTAGTAATTGAAGATAATTTGGAAGATGTTGCGATGAATCGTCTCAACCGTTGGCAGACAATTCAACGTATGACACAACATTTATGGAAAAGATGGCAAAATGAGTATCTCACTACTTTGCAGCACCGATATAAATGGTGTGTTCAACAACCCGATGTTGAGTTAGGTGCCGTTGTTTTAGTGAAGGATGAAAGGCTACCTCCTGGAAAATGGCTCTTGGGACGTGTTATACAGAAGCATCCAGGTAGTGATGGAATAACTCGTGTAGTTACTCTACAATACAAAAATAACACATTTAAAAGACCAGTCGCAAAATTGTGTCCATTACCCCTGGAGTCTTCTTAGTTATAGTTTTTTTTTGTAATTTTATTATCATGTACCTACTACAGTGCAGATGTATGTACATCATATTTTTCTTTGTTTTCGCCCGGGAGGATGTTTAAGTGAGATTCAGTATATTGATTTATTTTAATACTAGATGGCGCTACTCGTACTTTACATCGCACTATGGTTTGGTTCTCACGTAGTATATATATATTCTGTTAAATTAATGTTTCGTTGAGTCTTATAACATCAACAAAGTGTGCAGTAAAATAAAGTAATGAAGAATTGAAAGTGTTTGTTCGTCTTTTAACACCGGGAAAATATGATATCCCTCGAGAACACGGGTGAAACCGCAGGAGATAGTAAGTCGTTACACCAGCTTAATTTTAGACCAGCATAATATACGGATAAGGACAGTATATCGACTGTATTGTCACCCTACAACAGATATTATGTCCACACTTCCCCACGCCAAGTTGCGTCAATTGTTTAGGAGGTATAAACTGTACAAAAACGTACTTACGTGCTTAATGTTCTATAGTTTGTCGCTTAGTGCTTCCTGTTACGTTATTGTTATTGAAAATATTTCGAAATACATTTAAATAAAGTAATATATCTGATGACTAACTTCGCCTCGCGGTTTCGTCCGTATTTCTGGACCCATTATTTGTAGGTTCTGGGAAAATTCATCCTTATACTACTACTACTTATACTCCTTATACCTTATACTACTACTACTTATACTCCTTATACCTTATACTACTATATATACTGTGTATATCCCTACTAATATTATAAATGTGAATGTTAGTTTGTTTGTTACGCTTTCACTAGAAAACTACTGAGCCTATCATCATGAAACTATTGTACACATATTTTTGGAGGTTTTATAAGTATCATAGGATACTTTTTTGCCGGAAAAATGTTACATCCCTCAGGAACGCGGGCGAAACCGCGGGGGACAGCTAGTAACATTAAAAATGCGAATGTTTGTATGTATGTATGTTTGTTACTCTTTCACGCAAAAACTACCGGACAGATTTTGATGAAACTTGGCACATAGATAGAGCATATCCTGGAATAAAATACAGGTAGAAGGTCTACCTGATGGTAAATGGTCACCGGCGTCAATGGACATTTGCAACACCAGGGGCATCGCCAATGCTTGAACCATGAGACGTGAAGTTATTAGCTCTTGTGTCAGTAATTTCTCAGGGACGACCACGCATTGGCGATGCCCCTAGTGTTGCTAATGTCCATAGGCGGCGGTGACTACTTACCATCAGGTGGACCGTCTGCTTGTTTATCGGCCCAAGAAGTGTAAAAAAAAAAACACAAGTGCACACCAGCGGAAATAGTAAATGAAAAAGTCTTAAAATACAGTTTAAAAGTAGCTCATTAAAATAATACTCACCTGGAACCAAAAGCAACATCGAAGATTAACGCCTAGCCTAGAAAATGTTCTTTTTCTGAAAACATGCACACTTATTTATGTCTGGCAAATAGGTTACCACTAAAGCAAATTGGTTTCAACACGTAATAGGCTACGCTAAATGGAACTGGGCCTGCCTAGGCTGTAAATATTCAAGATCTATTTACCTGTTTATGTCTGGAATAATGATGGGGCCGTTGGCTTGGTGGTTTGAGACCCTGACTATCACGCCGCAGGTCGTTGGTTCGTCTCCTACCCAGGATATTGTGTGTGCTGTTCTGAGTTAGGATGTAAATATCTATATGTACCTTTGCATGTAGATAGTGTATGTAGTATATCAGTTCTGGGTTCCATGGTACAAGCTCTGCTTAGTTTGGGATCAGATGTCCGTCTGTAGAGTGTCCCAGGATATTTTTTTTATTATTTATGCTTGTAGGCGCTATTCTAATTATAAGTAATCAATTATATAAATAATAAAATTTAAGAAGCGGCCAAGTGCGAGTTGGTTTCTCACTCTAACAGATCGCCAAAAAAATACCTTTCTTATAAGGTGGTCCCATATTTTTTTTTTACTTTATTCCTTTTTTGATTTTGTTGTTGTTGTTATAGCGACCAAAATGAGTGATTTCAAGTGTTAACATATAACGGTTTAAAATATACAGGCCTGTGATAGACGGACGGACGGACAGCCGAGCCTTAGTAATAGGGTTCCATTTGCATCCTTTGAGTACGGAACCCTAAAACGAAGCTAAACTTTATCTCACTTAGCATATTAATATATATTTCTTTGTTTTATTTCTTTATTGAAAAAAAAAATAAGCTAATAACTTTATATTTTTTGCTGTTTTATAAGAATAGCATATAAGTTAAAAGGTCAGCGAATAAAGGCTTTTATTATTATTATTTTAATAAAAAAAAAAACATTATTTTCAATATAACCACTACTACGGATTCCTAAAATCGATTTAAAACACTTATATACTTTTACAAAGCACAGATACAATTAGAAGTCAATAAACCACTTCAGAATGTCTTGGAACCATCCATATAGAAATAAACAAATGATCTAATCTAAATATTTACCATAGAGCATTATGTGTGCGAATTTTTTCACTTGCAACATTTAAAATCGAGTCCACAGAACTATTGATCCAGATTTCTTGTTTGTTTTTTGTGGCTAGAATTAGTTTCGCTCCCGCATGGTATTAAGATGGGTATTAACAATATTATCAATCAAGACCTATCTAGATAAAGAAGTCATCGGTTGTGTAAATCGCTGTGTTCGGAAATGAAGCTCTGAATCGCTTAAAATATAAAATGGATAGGTGTTGTAAGTCACAGGCTTTCTCCTCTCTTTCACCTCTATTTTACTGGCTGGTGCTGCCAGGTGAAAAACATTTTTTAAGACTTTATCTATCAATCTGTCAAACCATATGTCAATAATGCTTATTTATTTTCCAAACATCAAAACTCTATAGCCGCTAGGGGTCCTTTTAAAAATGAATGGAACATCGCGGTCCGCACAACATTTTATTCAAAAAAATATTTAAACAAATGTAATTACGTAAATAACAAAGGTATTTTTTACATATTTTATTAAATGACGTACTCTGTAGTGCAATTCGCTGTGTTCTCGCTGTCCGCACAAAATGGTTCAGCGGCCCGGATGCGGACCGTGGTCCGCCATTTGGTGACCCCTGCTCTATATCTTCAATGACCACAACATACCACAATAAATAGGCCGATATCACCACAATCTAGGTAATTGATATACCTACCAAAGAGACGATAATTTCCATCATACCAATTTGGTGATCAAACTTGACCCTATAAAGAGGTCACAGAGCCCAGTGGGTCGGAACGCCATGTGTACGGACAAAAACGTTATAGGGCTTTGTGACCATGATTTGTGACTTTTTGGAGACTAAATGAATGAAATATTTATCACCAATTTTTTTTTCTTAAACCATAGCCATAGGGTTAATTTTTGTATGACACTGTTAGCTGTCAAAGCGGGGTAGAATTTGATATCTTTAATATAGCATTTGCACTGAATAAGTGAGTCTACTTACTGAATAGAACAAGTTAGTGTGCAGTGCTCACGTAGTAGAAGTGAACTCCTCCGAAAACTACCTATCTCATTAATTTATATGCTATACATCCTATAGAAAAAAATATAGTTTATTTGCAAAAAAAAAAGTTTTAACATTAAGATAAACGCAGATACATAGGTTCCATTATCTTAATATAAGTATTACAAATGAGTCCTAGCCCCTCCAACTAGGATACCCTGTGCTAGGAGGGGCTAGATCGTCGAAATATAGATATATATGTTTGTCTCTTTTTCGTTTAATTTTTTTTTATGCCACTTGGGCCGACAAACAAGCAGACGGTCTACCTGATGGTAAGTGGTCACCGCTGCCTATGGACATTTGCAACACTAGGAGCATCGCCAATGCGTTGTCGACCCTGAGACGTGAAGTTGTTAAGTCTCATGTGCCTGTAATGTCACCGGCCCCCTTACCTTTCTAACCGAAACACAGTAATACAATTGCACTACTGCTTCACGGCGGAAATGGGTAAGGTGGTAGTACTTCCCCGGACGAACTCTGCACTAAGAACTCTACTACTCTTTTGTCTCGTAGAATTTTAATTTAAGTACATACTTTCATAACGATTTTTTTCTAAATTCATTGACAGAGCATGTTACTAGCTCATAAACTGTCTGAAACTAGATTAGTAAATTAATTTTGTATGTTTTTGTTACAGGTAAACCATCACGAAAATCCTCGTTAAAAAACGAAGTATAGACACCCTACACACCCATCATTATTTAACACCATTCGTCACAGTCCGTGAGTATTCGAAGGTGTGGTCAACGCAGCCATTTTCGGTAATAATGCACAAATTGGAGGGAAAAATATAGGGTTTTACGAAAGGAAAGATTTATAGCTATATTAGTACTGTAAGGAGAGATTATAATAAGGCGAAGATATTGTAGGACACTGTATAGGACCTGAACGTTAGCTCCATCCTTATCTTTTAAAGTGAATTAAAAGAAGACAGTTTAAAGTGCCTGTAACTTCACCGGCTTTACCTTTCTAGCCGAAACTGTAATACAAGTGCACGTGCAGTACTGTAGTGCAAGTGGAACATCCATTTAAAGTAACTGAAGTTACCAGCGTAGCTTCAGTAACTTTAAATTTAACCTTCATATCCCTACTAATATTATAAATGTGAATGTAAGTTTGTTTGTTATGCTTTCACGCAAAAACTACTTAACCGATCATCATGAAACTTTGTACACATATTCTTGGAGATATTAGAAATAACATAGGATACTTTTTGTGGCTGTAATATGTTACATCCCTCGGGAATGCGGGTGAAACCGCGGGGGGCAGCTAATACTGCATAAATGGTTTTGAATAGAAAGAATACAGAGAAATCTCAAGAATAGAAGAGCTACTTTGGTATCAAATATTGTGTAACATTATATAGATAGAGTATTTGGACATACGCACAGTTATCATAGGTTATCTGTGCAATTACATAATTATGTCAGTACATTCGGTTATTGGAGATATTAACTTGTACGGTATCTAAGTTAATAGCTAAATTTCGTTGATAAATTAATTTTGTTTTCGTTAAAAGAATTCATGATTAATATTGTTTTTTTTTATTGTTTTAGACCACTCGCATTTGTTTGCTTCGATTTCAGCCTTGTTCCCGGGGGATATTACATTTTCCCGGGACAAAAAGTAACCCATATAAGTCCAGGGCATGCTCTATCTAGTTTAATCCAAAATCATTTGGCTATTTTTGCGTGAATGTGAAGTCTGAATTTTCTTGATTATTAAATCATTGTCCCACTTCTTCCTATTTCCTACCCACTCCCGCACCATATATTAGAACGAGAAGGAACTCTTCGACAATCTGAGAGCTAAGTAGTGAAATAATAAACTCAGCAAGTCACCAAACTGATAAAGTAATTAAGCCCAACATTTAGTATAAATACAGATGCATGTTCATGTCAAATGTCCCCATAAAAAAACGTGGAATCCGACATTCGAGCTGGCAGAAACTCTCCGACCTAATTTTTGTAGTTTATCTTATGAGTGTTTCCATTGATGTATGTTCCACGAGAATTTCTTTAGTTCCACATTCACGAAACAAAGATAGACGTATAAAAAATAAACATTTGTTGAATATAGGTTATATTAATGCTGGACAAACATTCATAATATTTTTATTCAAATAGGCCTTTATGCATATACGCAGCATTTAAGCACCTATGAATAGTCTGACTCTAACACCGGTTCGGAAGGTTGTTTTTCACTGAGAAGAGCCGGCAATAAACTCAGCAATAACTCTTTTTAAAAGCGATCTTAGATTTATTACAAAATATTTATTTAGTCTCACTGACAAATTTTTGTGTGTTATCGCAGAAGTGAAGAATTATTAAACAAAAATAATATGAATATCTAATTAAAAAAAATCAAACAAACTAAAGCTGACCAGCCCCCACAAGCAGCACCTGTTCACAAGCATGACGCATGTAGCAGCTATCGCCCTCCACGCCATTTTGTAGGGAAGTGAGCTAACCGCCACACGACGCTGCCGCAGGAAAAGGCATTAAACATAATTAAGCTATGTCGTGTCGTATCCCACAATGGAGACGCCCACTCGATGCGCTTGCGCAACTCGTATAGCATTACTGCCCCATGTGCACTGTATACGACTATAGTATAAATTATTTCAGGATTCACTCGCTCACTGTATGAGTCGACTGTTCCAATCTTCGTTACGGACGTGTTACCAAATTTCCGGTCGATTCATTATGAAAAGCTACACATGGACACTTGGTAATATATGTATATATTACATATATATTACATATATTACAAAATATAATTGATTATTATCACAGCCAACAACCATAGTAAGGTGTCGATGTGTTTCGATAGCAGTGTTTGTTTTCGATCGTTTGTAATTTTTTTATTTTTTATTTGAGCCAAACAAGATGACATGATTTATTTATTATCCTGATATTTTGTCTCGAAATGGATCCAAAATGGCTGAACGGATTTTGATGAAATATGGCACAGATATAGTATATTTTCAGGATTTACACACATTTAAAATTTTATCGTAAAGAACTTGTATTTCTGTTTCGGTTAGAAAGCCGGTGAATTGACAGTGCACATGAGACTTAAAAACATCACATCTCAGAGTCAACAACGCATTGGCGATACTCCTGATGTCACAAATGTCAATAGGCGGCGGTGACCACTTACCATCAAATGGACCGTTATGTTAGTCGGTCTAATTGGCAAGAAAAGTAACTTGATTAATAACTGAAATAACCCAATTGTTTTTAAGATTCCTAAACAAAATATTGACTGTAGTTATTCTTATATTTAAACTGTAAGTTCCTTCAGTGCCTTTACCATGAGTTTTTAACGTACCTACGTACTCGCTAGCGACGGCGTAAAACATTTCTATGGCAAATGTGTACAGCGCCACTAGCGGTCACGTAAAGAACTAAAATCGATAGTACGAGTCGATAGGTAAAAAACCTATCGAAATGTAAACACTAGCGAGTAACGTTTTTTAGCCTTTGCTATAGAAATTCGGTACCATGAGTCACAAATTTGACAGTTGCTATCGAGAAATACTGTATCGATAGTAGTTTACTTGCTAGTGACTACAGTAAGTTTCGATAGCAACTCATGGTAGAGGTACAGGCTATAACAAGCTCGCAACAACACTGTAATTCATTGTAAACATGTTGAAACATTAGATCCCCAAGGCTAAACATTGTTTCGGCGCGTTTCATCCTGTCAGTTGCACCAACTTTACAGTTTGAGCAAGATTAATCTGGCTGAAATGAAAATTGTTATAAATATGAGTCATGCATGAGTCGTGAGAGCCGAACTATAATATTTGCAAGGTTGGCGCGTCATCGAGAAATATCGTGAAGTGACAAGTAAATGAATCCTAATCCCTCCTAATATTATAAATGTGAATGTAAGTTTGTTTGTTACGCTTTCACGCGAAAACTACTTAACCGATCATCATGAAACTTTGTACACATATTCTTGGAGGTATTAGAAGTAACATAGGATACTTTTTGTGCCGGGGAAATGTAATAACCCTCGGGAACGCGGGTGAAACCGTGGGGGACAGGTAGTCTTATATATGTAAGCA
The DNA here is from genome assembly GCA_907165245.1 of Habrosyne pyritoides. Lineage (NCBI taxonomy): Eukaryota > Metazoa > Arthropoda > Insecta > Lepidoptera > Drepanidae > Habrosyne > Habrosyne pyritoides. The sequence continues at coordinate 7,299,530 of OU015610.1, read as the reverse complement.
AAATAGTACTGAACTTCATAACTACTGAACATATCGGGATGGGAGGATGCTACCATTCGACGCGGAATTTTTCGTAGATGGTTATGGGCTATATATGATATCGATAAACGGGTAGAACCGCGGGAGACGGCTAGTAATATTATAAATGTGAAAGTCTGTGAGGATGGATGTCTCTCTTTTAAATAAAATCTACTAAACATTTGGATGAAACTTGGCACATAGTTTAAAACTGAATTAAAACATAGGATACTTCTTATCCGGGGAAAATGTGACTTCCCTGGGAAACGCGGTGATTTTGGGGACTGCTGGTGTTTAATACGTCACTACCATAAATAATTTAGATATTTTTATTATTATATATAATGTTATGAGCTTGTGTTTGATCATAATCTCATAATGGGAACTCTGAAGGGAACTGGGTCTCAAATGGAGAAAGAAAGAAAGAAATTTATTTGTGACAGGGAAAAATAACACGAAAAAAGTTTACAAAAAGAAACGAGGTATACGAGTATAATTGCCAAAAATCGGTCCTCCAACTCACCATGGGCTCGATTCTCTAAGGAAAATGACACTAACTCGAGGATGTTTCGTCGCGGCCTCCGTGCTCTGTCTCTTTCGCTAACTACGCTAATACTAATAATCACGTGAGAGATAAGTTTTCCGAGGCCTCCGTGAAGCGGCTCGCCGACGAAGTTTGTATTAGCTGAATAAGGGGGCATATGGTTGGCTGTACGTACCAACGTAGCTACGTACAGCCAACGCTGATCTTTCGTTGGGGCCGGCAAGTGAAAATTAAGCTGTTGGTACCTACTCACCGACAAGTGCTTGGACTGATTTACAACTGGTTTGGACTAAAAATATCATCAGTCGGATTGTGTCTCAGTATCTCTGCCTACCTCTTTAGTATATCCAATTGGCGCGAAGATTTTCAAGATCGTAAAACAAATTACAGAATGATTGAGCAAATTGTCCCACGTTATATTTAGCATGCAATATACATTTACTATCATTTTGTGTGTTTGTATTGGTTTAACGAGTTTCTACGTAACGTGATGTAACCGTTATTTTCTGTTTGGCTGTCTGCCAACGGACAGTGTCTAGTTCAGATGATCAGCTCTGGAGCTAGTTAAATAGATTTAGGACTAGATTTCTAATAGAATCTACATTACTATCTTTAATAATATTGTAAATACGAATGTTTGTGAGGATGTATGGTATGTTAATATTCGTTGATTTGAATGAAACTTACCATAAAAATAGTTTATAAACTGGATTGATATACAACGTGTTACAAAATACCCTGTAAAAATATAATTAATTTATCAAAGCCAAGCAAGTAAGCTCAGGTCATGTCAGCGAACCAGATTATTTAACAGAAAAGCCTACGTACCTATTCTACCTAATAATTGTCTAGTTTTTCTATTCTTCATTCATAAAAATGAGTTCTTTTAATATTTTTTGGGTATGTTATACAGCGTGTCTACGGTTCTTAAATATTGTGAATGGACTCGTTATAAGGCCCCTATTTAACCTCCTTTCGGCTTTACGGGTAGTTTTGCAACACTCTGTATAGGAGAAAATATGTTACTCCTGGGGGACAGGTATAGGTTTTATGTTATCTTATGATACAGTTTGATTATGATGTTACCTTTTTTTTATGCCACTTGGGCCGACAAACAGACGGCCCACCTGATGGTAAGTGGTCACCGCAGCCTATGGACATTTGCAATAACAGGGGCATCGCCAATGCGTTGTCGACCCTGAGACGTGAAGTTGTTAAGTCTCACGTGCCTGTAATTTCACCGGCCCAATTCCCTTTCTAACCGAAATACAAGTATCAATATCACAGTAATACAAGTGCACTACTGCTTCATGGTGGAATTGCGTAAGGTGGTAGTACTTCCCCGGACGAACTCTGCTCTAAGAGCTCTACTACTCAGAATTAGCTACCGATTTAAAGTACGTTTTTGAGAAGGCAAATATAACATAAAAAAATAAAATACAGAATCAATTTTTCCCAAAAATAGATATGTTGTTCCAAGCAACTAAAACGTTACCTAAAAACTAAACCGTTCAAGAAAACACATTACAGCTAAAGTTCGTGAGAACAGAACCTTGTGACAAACCGATGAATGGAACAAGACACACAAAGAGACATTAAGAAACAGCGGAACGGTTTTACAAGTAAATTGTGCTATAAAAATAATATAAAAATGTGTTAAACGTACGGACAGACTTGCATCGCTTGTATGTGTAATGAGTTGGGAACAGAGTAATGTGATGTAGAGAAATCTTCTATTTATAAAAAAAATATAATTCCAAAAAATGGAAAATAAAATTTAAAGAATGTCGTAAGATGTCAAAGTCAACGCCATTTATTTTATTATCTTACTACGAAAGTTTGAAGGAATGAATGTTTGTTTTTCAATCACGACAGAACGGCTGAACATATCTGGATGAAAATTGGCATAGAGATAGATTGTAACCTGAAAAAGCACATAGGCTACTTTTTGACTTAGGAAAATGTGGTATCCTTCAGAAATGCGGTTGAAATCGTAAATATTCATATCAATGGAATGTTTTAGAGCCGTTAAAACTGACTAAAACCTAATTTACAGTTTTGGCAGAACTGTAACGACAGTAAATTTGAAGCTAGAATACTAGTAAAGTAAAATAGCTGTATAATGAGTACTTTAGGGAATTTAAATAGTTTTATTTATTATAGCTGTCATCCGCGGTTTTACCCGCGTTCCCGTGGGATGTCACATACATGTATTATACATAAAAACCTTCCTCTTCAATCACTCTATCTATTAAAACCGCATCAAAATCCGTTGCGTAGTTATAAAGATTTAAGCTACATATATAGGATATAATATAGGGATATAGGGACCGAGAAAGCGACTTTGTTTTAAACTATGTAGTGATAGTGATTTAAATTATTACCATGTAGTACCAATTAAAATAATTATACTTGACGTTAGCAATTATATTTGTCGCCGTTAAAACCAGTTTTTAGATAGAACGCGTTTTTTCTAGTTAGAGCTAGTTTTTACTACATGCCTTGGTTAAAACTAGAAGTAACTAATGCTCAAAATTGAAAACCAGCTTAAACTAGTTCTTACAGAAAAAAATAAGAAAGTTGGTGAATAATAATACATATATTTATATAACTAGCTGTCCCCCGCGGTTTCATCCGCATTCCTGAGGAATGTTACATTTTCCCGGCACAAAAAGTATCCTATGTTACTTCTAATACCTCTAAGAATATGTGTACAAAGTTTCATGATGATCGGTTAAGTAGTTTTCGCGTGAAAGCGTAACAATTAAACTTACATTCACATTTATAATATTAGTAGGGATTTCTTCTAGTAAATCTCTAGACCGCTTCATTACTCTACGCCACACAGTCATCTGGCACACCAAGGAATGTGTTTTTTACTCGACTGTCCTTCCACTTGTACACACAAAATAACATGAAAATATGTGTTATTTACATACTAGTAGGCAAGTTGACAGACCAGTTGCCAGTCGAGTTTACTAGACGCGTGACCAGACAAAACGACTGTTGGTTCACTGCAACCACATCTGTAATTGTACAGGTTAAATAGTGTCTATGGTGTTTGGGTCAATTGAAATAATATGGGGCAAGTGGGTTTATTAAGATGGTGGAGGTGTAATAAAGTCCATATTGTCTATTCTCGCGGATTTATTTTTCATTTTGTACCACATGAGCCGATAAGCAAGCAGACGGTCCTCCTGATGGTAAGTGGTCACCGTCGCCTATAGACATTTGCAACACTAGGAGCATCGCTAATGCGTTGTCAATCCTGAGACGTGAAGTTGTTAAGTCTCATGTGCCTGTAATTTCAACGGCTCTCTTACCCTTCTAACCGAAGCACAGTAATACAAGTGCGCTTCTGTTTCACGGCGGAAATGGGTAATGTAGCACTTGCCCGGACGAACTCTGAACTAAAAGCTCTACTACTCTAAAATCTTAATTCTTCTTAGCTAATCTTGCCGAAATTTGGCTCACACTTAGCGTATAGTACGGAGTAGGAAATATGTGAACAATGGATGTTATAAAACTTCTCGAGGGAGAAATAGTAGTACTTTAGAAGTAGTAGAGCTCTTAGCAGAGTTCGTCCGGGCAAGTAGGTACTACCACCATACCCATTTCCAGCGTGAAGCAGTAGTGCACCTATAGTTCTGTGTTTCGCTTGGAAAGGTAAGGCTGGTGAAATTACAGGCACATGAGACTTAACAACTTCACGTCTCAAGGACGACAACGCATTGGCGATGCCCCTGGTGTTACCGCCATAAGCGGGAGTGACCACTTACCATTCAGAACTATTGCCTATCGAACTTATTAATTAAAAAAAAATATTCGACAATCATCGTATTTTATTTAGACTTCATTTGATTGTGATGACAGTTAGAACTATTACAAAGTTTAAATTTTACACATTGAGGAAGGTGCTGGGCCATGTTAGGCCAACGTGTAAAGATTAACTTGACGGTATGTTAGTAGTTGACTGCAACACTGGCCGGCCAACCGAATAGTCTCGGTTGTCTGTGCACATCAAAGGACCTTCATCAAAGCGCCACTGCAGCAATAAGCTGGTTTGTATGTTAAGTTGCACACTGTGCACACCTGCGCGATGTTCAAATTTCCATTAGATTGGTTTTTGGCACACTCGATACGATGACGATACGCTTACGACAGAAGTTCGTGCTTAAGCCTCTATACCAGTGGCGTAGCTACCGGAGCAGTGCCCCGGGGCCTCAGGCTCTGGAGGAGGATGAGAAATGATTTTAAACAGTTTAGTTGAGGCCCCACTTCATTTTTTTCCCCAGGGCTTTGGTTATCTAGCTACGACACTGCTCAATACGCCAATCTGTAAACATAATCCGTTATTTTGGGCCATCATGCTGGCCCAGCACCTTGGCCCAATGTGTACTGTGGCCTTAACACATCATCTCAAGTTACCTCTGTCATTCAATCAATGTCAATCTAAAATATATACTCTAATGTTCACTACAAATGGAGATCATTATTTTTTTTTTCAACTTTAATACGGTGATTGAAATAAATAAATAATCAATTATTCTAACCTAGATTTACCTTATGGTCTAGAAACTGGAGTGTAAGTGTTACAACCTATATAAGGAGGTACCAGTGGTCTGTGACCATGTCTTTCTGTCATTGCCATGTGGGGAGATTAGTGTTGTGGCAGTGGTTTTACCGATATCTATAACTTGGCCGCTTTTATCGTGACAAGATAATTTAAGGTCATAAAATTTTATGATAACTACTGGTCGTTCAGCGGTCGAAATTCGACCGTAATTCTATTATTTTTTTGTCAGAGCAAATCCTCTATAATCATTAGAAAAAATTCATAAGAATAGTTGTAACGACACTTTTTTCATATTGTTACGTTCGAAATTTAAATGATATGGTTTATTATTGGGTTTGTTTTTTTCATAATTTATTTAAAGGCTACATACGACGTGTTTAAAATTCTGTTCCATTTATAAATTAGTATAATTAGTAATTATTTTAAGAAAAGGAATAAGTTAAAGTAAATTTTGAATCGCACTGAATTGAAAGAAGCATGCATTCATGACAGCCCGTCTGATGGTAAATGGTCACCGCAGCCATGTTTTATTTAAATAATCACAAAAATGATACGTTCTCATATTATTTTTCTAAGAGTGGTACAAAATTTTCGCTTTCGATTCTTTACTTTTATGGAGGAGGGAGTTGTGACACTCCATTTAAAGGGAAGATGTTCCGCCAGGCTAGGTGACCGTGGTCCAGGGGCGTAGCTACCGCCGTATCTACCGTATCAATTATACGGGGCCCCCGGGCTACAAGGGCCCGAACGTAAGCAACAAGTTGTAAATCATTATCCATAATCATAAAAGAAGTAGCCACAATCCTTTAAATCTTTTATTAGGGCCCCGGATCAAAATTTTATACAGGGCCCGCTTAGAGCAAGCTACGCCACTGCCGTGGTCCAACTGTTGATGTTGTAAACCTCAATATATGCTTAAATCCTATAATATAATAAAACTTTGATAGTGCGATACAGGATTCTCGCGTGTTGGTTCATTTATTGAAAAGTATTAATAAACATACAAAGCAGATTATTATGATAGCTTTTTATGTTTTGGATTTGACTTTAAGTAGATACATTATGTATTATCAGTAATTAGTTTATTTTACACTATTTCTATCTGTCTGTATGTGCGCTAAGTCACTTTAAACTACGCAACAAATTTTAATGCGGTTTTTACCATTGAGTACAAAAACTTTTCGGGTAGGTTTATGTGTATTATCTTATTTAAGAGAAGCCGGGGTGAGTCGCTTGTTAAATAAAAATAACAAGCCTGTGTTTTTAGAATTGGAGCTAAAATTTAAATTGAAAATAATAATATCGATAAAAAATCCTTGTTAATGAAACATTAGTAGAATTTATTGATTTTATTCTTAATTAGGAAAGTGAATTGGTATTTTTATATACTAATTGATGAAAGTTGTCTGTACCGGTGTCTGTCTATCACCGTATATCGATGTTTTTGTATGTAATTGCTTAGCACTATATTTGTATTTAATTGAAATCGGAGCCGAGTTTCGACCGCACACAACGATTTGATAAAGGAAATTGTACATTGTTGATAAGGTTCAATATCGTTTAATTATGGAGCATAGAAATATTAACTGCTTAGCTATATATTGCTTGTAGCAAATAACTATTTATTAGTTTGATAAATAATGTAATTTCAACTTTATTACTTTAACTTAGGTAGGTTTTATGAATGTCAGTTTACCTATTTTGCTTTTTTTTTTAAACTTTAGGCGTGCCATGAGAGAGAAAAATGTATTGATGTATACTTGTATTTTTGAAACGGATGTGACGTGTTGTGGCTGACCGAAATGGTTGGTCAACAAATAGTTTAATAGTAAACTAATGCCACGGCATACCTTCTTTTTTCTTTTTAAATATTTTAATTCGGAAACAGTAGAGCTCTTTAGTGCCACCTTTTCTCTTGAGTCTTCACGTGTCAGGGTCGGTAAAGCATCGCTATGCCCAAGGATTGAAAATGTCCAAACGCAGCTTTACCATCAGATCCATCTGCCTATTAATCAATCTAATTGGCACAATTTTTTTAACAAAAAACCTCTTTAACCCCCCTTAATAAAAGCTAATCTTTTTCATCAAATAATTGGGCCTATCGAACACGCTTCGAGTGGGACCACCGCGACACATGCTCGTCATGGCACGTGTCTGTAACGGTATACTAGTACAGAGGGTTCTTTGTGCCCCACTGAGCCCCATTGATTCGGTCGAGTCTTTGTTTTAAATGTAAATGGTATTTATATTTTGTAGGGGCACCAAAAGGTTACAAAATTGTTAACAAAAGTCAGCTGATTTTTTTTTGCCATGTAGGTTTTCACTGATAGACATATTATATAATGTGTATGCTACTACAGCTATTAAGAATAAAAAAAAAATATATCGTACCACAATATGTTTCGAAGGTCAGGGTGACTTGGTGCTTAGAGACCAGACCCCCACGCCACGGTTCGATTCCCGTACAGGACATACATTTGCGTGCATGAGTATGTCTGTTTGTATATATTTATGTGTGCAATCATGTTGCAAAAAGTGTAGTAATCAGATATCTGGTTTCCATAGAAAAGCTCTGCATAGTTTGGGATCAGGGGCTCGATTCTGTAAGGAAAATGACACTAACTCGAGGATGTTTCGTCGCGGCCTCCATGCTCTGTCTCTTTCGCTAACTACGCTAATACTACTAATCACGAGAGATAAGCTCTCCAAGACCTCCGTGAAGCGGCTCGCCGACGAAGATTGTAGTAGCTGAATAAGGGGGCAGATGGCCGTGTGAAAAGTTCGTCCCGCAATATCTTACTTACCTATATTAGTGCTGGAAATTTAAGGTATGCTATGTACAGCGAGCATAGAGCTAGTATAAATTTTGCTACATTAAAATCAAAGAATATACCTACTAATATAGTAGTAGACCTTATAGTGCAGAGTTTGCACGGAGTACTACCATACCCATTTGCATGAAGCAGTAGTGCACTTGTATTACTGTGTTTCAGTTAGAAAGGTAAGGGAGCCGGTGAAATTACAGGCATATGAGACTTAACAACATTACGTCACAGGGTCGAGAATGCATTGGCGAGGCTTTGCTAGATCGTCTGTCTGAACATATTGATATCAATCTTTGTTATAAAATTTGCATTCTACCATTATTGTAATATGGTCTAAATTGCGAAAGCTCGTTCCTTGTAAAAATGAAGCAAATATATAATATCGTTTGTACTTCATCGCTGAATACACAAACTTTAAATGCTACAATATACATGACTCATATAAAACGAACGTGGAATTTGCTCATTGCCGCAAAAACAAATCATTACGCTTTTATCTTTATGTTTTCAATAATCGTGGTTGTGCGTGTCCATTTTACACGTCACGTCGTGCCACATCGCGTCACGTCACGTCATGCCACGACGCGTCACGGCACGTTAAGTAGTAAGCTGATTATTGCCACTACATAGCTTTGAAGTTGCTAGAAGTAATGACCTCTAAATCCTTCAAGGAAAAGCTTAGTGCCAAAAAGCTTTTTGAAGGTGGGTTTGGACAAACCTCTTCATTACCGTTCTATGATATATATGGTCTTCTCTGTAAAGCTGACTATGATGTCGAAATATCTAGGTCGAAATCCGCCTAGATAAATATTTGTTTCCTTTTAGCTGAAACCTTAGATATATCGGCAACCGTGATACATACGGTGTTGCAAGCGTCCATTGACTGCGGTGACCGTTGACCGTCAGACGGGCCGCCAGAGTAGGATAAAAAATAAACATTTTTATTGACACGATATATATGACATAACACAAGATTATAAGCCGATTATATAAATATGAAAAGTGAACGCTAATGAATTGCCAGCTACAAAAAAATATATAATATAGAATAAAAATAATATCCTGGGACATTCTTTACACACGGCCATCTGATCCCAAACTAAGCAGAGCTTGTACTATGGAGACCAAATAAATAAAAAAATATAAATAAATATCGCGGGACCCTTTTTACACACGGCCATCTGATCCCAAACTATGCAGAGCTTGTGCTATGGAAACCTGATAACTGATATACGTATTTTTTCTTAATACATATGTACTTATATAGATATTTACACAGGGTGGGCTGTTACCTTTCTCTAAAAAAATTTCTAAGACGATTTTTACCTTTTAATAATTTTTACCGTCCCATACAATGGAGACGTACCAGCTTTAATTTTAAACACAAGACTCAACTCCTGAAATACACGGCACAGATATGAAAAACTCCGTAACCCGGTTACTCTGCAATTGTATAGGCCCACCAAATAAACATTACATTAACATGTTACGTAATTGTGTCATTGCAAATACGGGAAATATACTTTTTTTATTATTTTGGACAATTTATTGAAAGAGTAAGTTAATCGGCTAATAATAACCTGGAAGGTTTTTCTAACGCAATATTGATAAAGAAATTTAAATGACAGTCTACTATATAATTTTTTTTTAATTCTTTTGAGTATTTGTCTATGACAAACAAAAAATATTGTTTTTAGGGTTCAGGCGCTTGATTCTGTAAGGAAAATGACTCTAATTCGAGGATGTTTCGACGCGGCCTCCGTGCTCTGTCTCTCTCGCTTACTACGCTAATACTACTAATCACGTGAGAGGTAAACTCTCCGAGGCCTCCGAGCGGCGGCTCGTCGAAGAAGTTTGTATTAACTGAATAAGGGGGCTGGATTAACACATAGGATATTTTTAATGAAACGTTTATCGATATCATATATATATCATTCCCGAAATCATATATTCTGACTATACGAGTATACCATATTCATAAATATCGGTCAAATGGTTCTTGAGTTATAACATGACCAACCTACAGGCGGACAGACAAAATACTTATGTCCGCATGTAAGAAGTTATACCCCAAATTATAGGTGAGAAAAACTGCACTAAAAGCATTTTTTAATATTCAGTCGAGAAATTGTAGTGTCCAAACTCTTTGCACCTGTCTGTAGCAACGAATAACATTTTTTTGCAGGAAGTTTTTGCAGGAAACAATAACAAACATCCACTCTTAAAGTCTTTCGCATTTATGATATATAGCGACCCGCCCCGGCTTCGCTCAGGTGCAATGTAGATACTAATTCATATGAACCTTCTCTTCAATCACCGATATTAAAAAAAACCGCATCAAAATCCGTTGCGTAGTTTTAAAGATTTAAGCATACATAGGGATATAGGGGCAGAGAAAGCGACATTGTTTTATACTATGTAGTGAAGTACGATATTGACTTAAGTAAGACCTATGTTATGTTGTGCTTTTTGTTATACCACTTCGGCCGATGAACAGGCAGACGTTCCACCTGAAGGTAAGTGGTCACCGCCGCCTATGGCAATTTGCAACAGGGCCATCGCCTGACACCCTGAGACATGAAGTCGTTAAGCCTCATATGCCTGTAATTCCTCAAAGACAATTGTCCGCATCAATCTTGTTTACGAGGGCGACGTAATTCAAAATTCAAAATTCAAAATTCAAAACCATTTATTCAGTTTAGGCCTTCGGAGGGCACTTATGAAGGTCAAATTTAAAGTTACTGAAGCTACAACCGGTTCGGAAGTCAGCCTTCAACTGAGAAGAACCGGCAAGAAACTCAGCAAGGTTACATTTTTTTTTTATTTGTTATATAAATTTTTATCTATTCTGACTTTTTGGCTATTTTATAATTTCAATTTTACATAATTTTATATTTAACAATTACAAGATACTTATTATAGGTAACATTGATAAAAACAAAACAAAAAAAAATATGACAAGACTACAAAATAGAAAATAACAATAATTAGGTACTTACAACTTAAACAAGAGATTTAGAGGTGCACTGTGCAGAGAGCAGCTATTTCCATACATTTTTATCTTCAATATAATGAACTACCTTGTAATACGCTTTTTCTTTCAAAACTTTCCTAATATAATTTTTAAATTTATGATCAGACATTTTGGTTATTGAAAGCGGTATCTTATTATAAAATCGAACACAATTACCAAGAAATGACTTGTTAACTTTAGTTAGTCTAAAGTATGGAACAACTAACTTCTCCCTTTGTCTTGTATTTATACTATGAATATCTAATTTTGCCTCAAACATTCCTATGTTTCTACGTATAAACATTATATTTTCATAAATATATAGTGAAGGTAATGTCATTATATTTATTTCCCTAAATAAATCTCTTAATGATTAACATAATTGCTTTTAGACAATTTGCCGTAAAAAAAAACTAAAGTAATACCTTAACTACCGATATCCGATTTAACCAGAGAGCAAATCGAATGACATCAAAGTCAATAGGTATTTATAGAATGCAACGTCTTCCGGCGGTAGACAAGATAGAATGTTTTGGAAACGCGCCAACACGGACATTTGAGTCTATGGAAATAGATTCGGGTTAAATTACCCGATTGTCTCTGTTTTATTGAGTACTATTTAACAAATCATTAAAATGGGAATAAATAAGCTTAGTTCACAATATAAGAGCTTATGTATCCTAATCTTCACTACATAGTATGAAACAAAGTCGCTTTCTATGTCCCTATGTACGAGTATGCTTACATCTTTAAAACTACGCAACGCATTTTGATGCGGTTTTTTTTAATAGACAGAGTGATTGAAGAGGAAGGTTTTTATGTATAATACATGTGACATCCCACGGGAACGCGGGTAAAGCCGCGGGGGACAGCTAGTAATATTATAAATGCGAAAGTTTGTGAGGTTCGTAAGTCTCTCACGCAAAAAGTACTCAACAGTTTTGGATAAAACTTGGCAATTAGATCATTTTAAGCCTTGATTAACACTTAAGATACTTTTTACCTCGGGAAAATGTAACATCCCTGAGGAACTAGATGACAGTTAGTCAGTAATATAGAATAACACCAAAATCATTCCTTGAATTTGTTTCGTTTGATTTAGTATTAAATTGAATAAATTTCAACCACATTGACCTTTTTTTCATATTTCACCCTTGCAATTTTCTACCCCATTAAGTAAAGGCCAGGTGTAAAAACACATAAATTATCCCCTTAAAAATAAGGGTTGCTTTTTAATTATAATTTATTACCAATTACAATGACATGCCATTTCAAATCTTCAGAAAATGTCATAAAGATTAATTTTAATTGACAAGCAGTTTCGGATAGCGGAAATATTTATTATGCGGCTTAACCACGAATGAATAATATGTATGCATTCATAGTTTTGTTAATCAAATATTCAATAGGTATTATTACATATTTTTGCTTGATCTCTTTCAAATGTCAATTCACTTATTATTATACTCTATCTATCTATCTATATACTCTATCTATAAAAAAATGAATGTTTGTCTGTATGTCCTTTATTGACCATTTGGCTTGGTGGTTAGAGACCCTGACTGGCAAGTCGAAGTTCGCGAGTTCGATTCCCACCCAGGACAAACATTTGTGTGCATTTTAGAGTAGTAGAGCTCTTAGTGCAGAGTTCGTCCGGAGAAGTACTACCACTTTACCCATTTCCGCCGTGAAGCAGTAGTGCAATTGTATTACTGTGTTTCGGTTAGAAAGGTAAGGGGGCCGGTGAAATTACAGGCACATGAGACTTAACAACTTCACGTCTCAGGGTCGACAACGCATTGGCGATGCTCCTAGAGTTGCAAATGTCCATAGGCGGCGGTGACCACTTACCATCAGGTGGACCGTCCGCTTGTTTGTCGGCCCACGTGGTATAAAAAAAAAATGAACATGTCTGTTTGTTCTGTGTCTGGGTGTAATTATCCATATAATGTATTTAGGAAAAAAGTAGTATATCAGTTATCTGGTTCCCATAGTACAAGCTCTGCTTAGTTTGGGAGCAGATGACCGTGTGTAAAGAATGTCCCAGGATATTTATTTATTAATTTATTTACCTATTCTATCTGTCTGCCATTAAATAATAAAAAAATATATAGATTAGAGGATGTAGGGCAAAACTTAAACTACATAATAACATAATGACAATGAACCTTGACCATTCTCCTCTAACATTATCCTGAGTAAATAACCACTATTATGACTATTTCATCAAAAACTTGTCGACCAATTTCGAACCTTATTTGTAATTTCATGGTCGACAAAATTTTAATAACGAATGGTCCTTAACTAACTATGCAAACATAGTTCAAACTTCAACAACTCAAGAGCGCCTTGTAAACGAAGATTACGCCCGCAAATTATGTGAGAAATCAATATTTTTTTATCCAAATCAAATTAAACTTTGCGCAATGAGCATCACTTAAACTCCCATCGCGTTAAGGTTGTGTCAACATCAAGTTTTAAACGTATTTAATCATGTCAATAGTGCTTAAGGGGAATAACATCAGTTTGCTTGTGTCTTCACCACATAGTGTAAAACAAAGTCGCTTTCTCTGTCCCTATATCCCTATGTATGCTTAAATCTTTAAAACTACGCAACGGATTTTGATGCGGTTTTTTTTAATAGATAGAGTGAATGAAGAGAAATGTGACATCCCACGGGAACGCGGGTAAAATATTGTAATAAGATGTATTAATGATAAATAATAAATATCCTGGGACATTCTTTTTACACACGGCCATCTGATCCCAAACTAAGCAGAGCGTGTACTATGGAAACCAGATAACTGATATGCTACATAAACTACTTTCTTTTTTTTTCTAAATAAATACTTATATAGATATTTACACCCAGACACAGAACAAACAGACATGTTCATGTACACAAATGTTTGTCATGGGTGGGAATCAAACCCGCGACCTTCGGCTTGGCAGTCAGAGTCGCTAACCACCAAGCCAATTGATGTATCAATTAATATTAATAATAATCGTTTATCTGACTCAATAAAAAAATCTCTTCGGATAAAGCAACTCGTATAATTGGGATAAAACTTCACTTTAGGTAAGTTCGTTTAATCTCAAATTAAACATGTTTGCTCTTTTTCAGTATACATAAAGATAGTAGCACTTTTTGACCATAAAACAAAGTCGCTTCCACCGTTTGTACGCTTAGGTCTTTCAAACTACGCAATGGATTTTTATGTGATTTTCATCAATTGACAGAATGATTCTAGAGCAACGTTTATATTAATGTTTATATCTCTCGGGAATGCGGATAAATCCGCGGGGGACAGCTAGTAAATTATATTTTAATATTTTTTCTATAAAAAGGTATGATTTTATGTTTGTCTAAGGTTTGATAACAAACAAAAAACACCATGTATTAATTACAGAGCCGCCCCTTAAGTATACATCATTAATGTCGAATTGTGCAAACAAAATGACATCACTACATTCGCGCCAAAAATAGTGACATAAGTGACAATTGTTGACAGGCGTGTGAACTCGCGGAGGAGTGTTTTTTTTTAATCGGTTTGAAGGCAAAATTAATCAACTGGGAATATTGTAAGAGGTTTTATGGCCAAAGTTAATATTCCAACAAAAATCATAATAATGATTTTTAACTTTTTTTAAATGTAATCAATGCAATAGATTTTTTGATTTTGACCATTGGATCAATAAGTAACCTTATTTTGAAAGCCATTAAGTTATTTTTCCAATGGCATTCTTACACCTCAAGAAGGACTTTTTGAATGGAACAGATTATAAATAGTGTTTTAATCGTATGTTTTAAATCATAAAATTATAAGATAAATATGCAAGTCATTCGGCAAACCTCATTCCAAATTCAACTTTTATTTAAAAATAAAATTACGAAACAAAAAAAACAAACATTTCTAAATAATCAATTTATCAGAAACACATTGCTCTTGTTCTACATGGATACCAGTATAAATTGAACTGTGTTTGAAATAGAAATAAATAGAAGAAGGGATCTAATTAATCTGGTGTTTACGTGTACCTAACCTATTTTAAAATAGAGCAGTTTTTGCTTGAAAATTGGGTCTTACGGTTGAAATGTTGTATGTGTTATATTGGGCTGTAAAATCAATGAATAGATACATTAGTGCCAATAGATTTTCCAAAGAAATTTTGTAATTTTTAAAAATAAAAGGGGGAACGTCGCCTGTATTCTAGACACACTACCACTTGACAGCGATCTGGATGTGCTAGCCTACTTATAATCTTTTATAATATATTATATGGGTTAGCTTTCGTTCTAATATTAACTATGAGAGATTACTAGTTAACAAATCAGAATTAAAAATACAAATTTTATAATAAACATCGACTTTAAAATGACTTTTTAATTAATAATAATGACGTAGACAAACTAATATTGCTGTAGTTATAAGCTAATATCGTTATTATTAATAGTTAGCAGCTAATATAGCTGCGGGACTGTTATCACAAACAATTATTTCAGAGAATGTGGTCAAATAGACTCCATCCAATTTTACAGTACCATACTGAACACTTCTAGACCATAACCCAAAATGAGCACTGTTATAATTTAAGACATCCGGTATTCCAATAAACAGAATTCGCATTCCTGACCTAAATTACTGACAGTTATTAAACATATTCGCGGTTTTCGTGGCCACACACAAAAGCTACGTAACGTGACCTATATAAGCTTTATGAATGAGCTTTGTGTGATTTAACAATCGACCTTACTCAGTTATGGATACAGTTTGTATTATAATAAATTGTAAGCTTTCTTACATATGTAGTTGTTGTTGAAATACTAATAAAAAGAAAGAAACCCTTATACCTATTTAAACACAACAACCAAAAAGTTTGCATTAAATTTGAAAAAATGATTTTAAAATTAAATTTTTAAGCTTTTTTTAATTTTTTTATGGCAAGTAGGCTGACAAAATCCACCTGATGGTAAGTGGTGACCGCCTATCAACATTTGCAACACCAGGGGCATCCCCGGACTCCAATACATTGTCGACCCTGATGGCACGATGTTAAGTCTCATGTGCCTGTAATTTATTTGCATTTTTTTGTCCTTTGTTTAAATAATTAAAAAATACAATATATTATTTATTTCTTTTATTCATCTAATGGTACATATTGAAACACGGTGAAATTACAGGCACATGAGACTTAACAACTTCACGTCTCAGGGTCGACAACGCATTGGCGATGCTCCTAGTGTTGCAAATGTCCATAGGCGGCGGTGACTACTTACCATCAGGTGGACCGTCTGCTTGTTTGTCGGCACAAGTGGCATAAAAAAAAAAAGAAGTGCTGAACGGATCTGGTCGAAATTTGGTACATAGATTTTCATCTGGAATAGCGCATAATATGCTTAATATGTAACATCTCTCGGAACGCGGGTGAAACTGCGGGGGACAGCTAGTATATTATATTTTCTAAGCCAAACGCAAACATTTTTTGTTGTTTGTATTAATATGGTTTCGCAAGCTACCTACATACTTTGCACTTTTGGCTTAAGCAAATATCGCCTTTATTGAGGGTTACCCATGTGAGAAACGTAAACATTTCTAACTATATTAAAGTGGGTACTTACGGGTCATATTTGCTTGTATGCTTTGCTAAATTCATTTAGGGTAATTGCCAGTATTTATTACGATCAATCAAACACTATCCAGATCTTGAAGTAACCATTAACATGTATCGACAGTTGGTGATTTGACTTTGTGATAGTTTAATATAACTCGACACTGGCTGAAAATATAACATGACACTGGCCGGAAATAAGGATTAGTAATAATTTTGCTGCCATATTTAAAATTAAGGAGAAAAAGAATATATCAGAGAGGTCTTGTCTACTCGATCTTATGCGATTACTACACTACTATATTTACAATTATATTTTTTTAAGTATTTTTGTAGGTGTATGTTTAATTGTTTTTCTTTTTTGTTTTCAGGTACGTAAATCATGTAATTGCAGTTGAAATGACTATCAAGTACTTCATAGTGAGTAGAAAATATTAATTCATTATATCAGTGTATTTAGTGTTTCACAGTGCTATGTGCTGATGTGATTGGAGGTGGTTAGCACACAAAGTGTTTAGAGGATACTAGCTCTCATGTGCAGCTTCTGGAACACTGGGAGGAACTTTAAAGGCAGGTTTTAAGCTTTAGGATGGGTTTCCTTCTGCTTCAGCTCATTGTAGGCTTTATGTCAAGAAACAGGCAGACGGTCCACCTGATGGTAAGTGATAACCACCGCCTATAGACATCTGCAACACAAGGAGCATCGTGTCTCCCCTGAGATGTGAAGTTAAGTCTCATGTAGCTGTAATTCCACCGGTCCCCTTACCTTTCTAACCGAAACACAGTAATATAAGTGCAGTATTGCTTCGCGGCGGAAATGGGTATGGCGGTTGTACTTCCCCGGACGAACTCGGCTCAACTTTCGCTCGGAGTCACTATAAATTATATCTATTTGTTATCCCATGCATTGCTAAGCGTAGGCAGTTGAATTAATATATCATAGATAGACATTTCCCAACATGACAGACCTTTTTGAATATTAATTATTAAGTTTTAATGAAAGGAGCCTATCATTATTTCAAAAGCATTACCAATTAGCATATCTATCCTAACCTGATCTTCGATTTCGTACACATCCTTCACTAACAGAGACCTTTATAGTGTGGACTAACTATCCAATGTAACTAGACCCTAATCCCACTTGCAATTTCACTATAGCAAAGATCTTTTAAAACTGGCGCTGTTTCACAATTCGAATGAATAGTAGTACCAAAATGTGTTGAACCGTCTTTGATAATTGAAAGTTCCGATTGCGGGATCTTGATAATTTTGACGTTTATTTCAATTGATAGGTTGCGTATTGAATATCCAAATTAATTTGACCCGAAGTCGCGTAATAATTTATGTCGGTTAGAGGTCTAATTATATTGGCATATCCAATTTGTAGTAAAGCTAGTTGGTTATTCAAGATGTGCGAATGCGTAGGTCTTGATAAAGTGGTTGATATTTGCATAGATATGAATCGAGCAGGTGTGACTACATTAGTTAGTCATAATGATAGGCCTTGAAAGCCTATGAATGATTACTAAGTTCTTATTATGATTTGTATGCAGTATGGGTTGTTGCGGTCAAATGATGAAGTAGGATCAAACAGTATGAGTAAGGAATTAAAAAGCTATGATGTATTCGCCTATAGAATGTAACCTTCATGGGCTTTGGTTTTAACATTGGCACATTTTGAGAATTGAAAATTAAAAAGAAAAAAAGTTTTTTTTCCCAAACTCGTGGAGTGACGTAGCAGAAATCCCCCCAATTCCCAGAAACGAGTACCCGATGCATCTGTGAAATCAATTATTTTAATTGATTCAACAAAAATACAAATGGCTTCCGCGGCGCGACGATTGACAGACAGATTTTGGTGTTGCGCGCCTGTATTTAGAAAAACAAATTAATGTGTGCCGATTGCTTTGGGGAATATTTTACGTCATTTATTGATTCTCAGTCGTATTGTCATAATAATAAAGGTTATATTTAAGATATATTTTGTTTTAGAGGGAAGGAGTTTTGTTGTGCCGGGCGCGCGCGACGCCCTTTCTTTTGTTAGTGATGTTGCTAAAAATAAATCATTGAATGAACGTATCGAAACAAATATCGGTGTTTTGACGCCGGCATGTTTCTTATTAGGAATAACTATTTTTAGTTGCAAGCATATCCGGTAACTGTTACATACTATTGTAAAACTCTCATATAACTATAACCTTGCATTATTAGGAATAACTAGATGCATTCTATCCGTTACGTCGGCCATTATGTGTAGATTTCTTTTTTAATCTATCTTGGACCTGCGTAGGTCAAAAAGGGCCCATAGTTTCATCACAACTGTTTGGTATTAAACTCATAGAATATCAATATACGGACATACATTTTTATATTATAACTAGCTACGGCCCCACGGTTCGACTCGCGTTCCCGAGATTTTTGTTTTTGGCCTAAACTGAATAAATGATTTCTTTTAAATTTTAGAGGTTAAATTAAAAAGAAACTACTCTCTATAAGAAATCTACGTTCCAAATTTCAAGCTAGTTGCTTATATTTTCTCAGATTTCGTAACTGCTATTTCGCTTAAAATACTTGCTTACGTAAAAGATAATATAGATTATCTGTACTGCACAGCATCTTATCCATCGTCTTAATTTTATGACTATACAACACAATTGTTTAAACACGTTGTCAAGGTAGAAGGTACATCTTTTAATTTAAAATACCTACCTATTTATGATCTGCCCCCTTATTCAGCTAATACAAACTTCGTAGGCGACCCGCTTCACGGAGGCCTCAGAGAGCTTATCTCTCACGTGTTTACTAGTATTTGCGTAGTTAGCGAAAGAGACAGAGCACGGAGGCCGCGACGAAACATCGAGTTAGTGTCATTTTCCTTACAGAATCGAGCCCCAGAGATGAGCTTTGACCACACCTAAGTAACGATTTTATTAGGGTACCAAACCACCTATAAATAAATAAAAACAAACAAAAGGAAATCATTACTTACAATTAGGTCAACACTTCAATGAAAACGATTAAATCTACAAATTACAATGAATCGATTACATAATAAAATCGATCGTTTGTAGAATCGAACAATACGTCATAGAGCCAGCCCTAGTAGGCGTTAGGTTAATAACCCGGCAACTAAAACAATATGGGCGCGGGAATTTGGTAAATTGTTGCTGAGGCTACCGTATGGCTTGAGTAAGAGGCACACTGAGTAACAGTTTGAATACTTTCAACGGTTTTTTTGTCTATGGTACTTTTATATTTTTTACACTACGATCTATTTTACTCTATAGCACATAATTTTGTGTCTTATTTATAATGAGATAACCAGAATATAGAGTATTATTATAGTATGTATATTAATAAAATAATATAAAAAAATATAATTAATAAAACAAGGATGTGGAAAACTAAAAATTGAGATTGTATTTTCTGTATTTAAGCCCTAGCTAATATATTTAAGAAGATGGCTGGAGGAGAATCGTTACACAAACACAACCAGTGTCTACGTAATAATATAAATTGTAATTTAATAACTAAACACTATTATTTTCTATATTGTCACCGCATAAATGAATGCCAGCAAAAACATTTCGCTCTCAGTACCACATCAACTTTCCGATTTCAAAATAGTAACATGGTTAGTTCCATTAATGATTTCGAACTTGGAACAGATTGGTTCTTTCTTTTTTCGGAGGCATAGACAAAAAAGCTTTTCCACCAAAAAGGTTTCTTAGTAATTTGCCTAATGAAATCGATTTATATTTATAGTACCAACAGTTATTTTAAGGGTATAAAAAAGGAAGTGGAATTAATGTTATCTTGACGAATATCTCACACTGTGGGTGTTCAAATACAGTTCTTTAGGCTCGAATGGATGCGTTCACTTTATTTTGTGACTGGCAGCTATTTTGAACCAGTTCTACTATCGTAATGTAATAAATAGTTATGAAGTAAATTATTTTGTCGATCCATTGCTGCCCACGGGCGGTTTTGAATGTCTTTTTTTGGACGTAGGTGTGAACCTTCTATTTTTACTTGGAAACTATGCCAAGACTTCTATAGAAAATATCAATGTGTTTTTGCTATTATCAGATAATTTGGTTCAAAATTTTTGCTCTCAAAATTTTGTTCAAAATTTTTGCTCTCAAAATTTGTAATAAAATTTTTGAAATTATTTCGTAACATGACAAATAACTAAACGTACAAAACCGAAATAAGTTGACTGACTAACATATCACGTGCTTGGGTTCAATTCCCTTGGGTCAAATTCAATTAAATGAATTTAAATTCTCGCCTTTTCTCTACTATATTATGCATGTATTATACATATAAACCTTCCTCTTGAATCACTCTATCTATTAAAAAAATCCCATCAAAATCCGTTACGTATTTAAGCATACATAGGGATATAGGGCCAGAGAAAGCGACTTTGTTTTATACTATGTAGTGAAGATTATTTATTTTACAACACCAACCTTTTTAATACAACAAAACTTTTTAAAAGACAGATGCGTGCTCGTGCGCAATCAATTTGCCACGTCACACGCTCTACCGACTTTCAAAGAAGGTGTTAATGTGTTAAACAATCCTAATTTTAATCTACACATTTGTTAACAGTGCGTGAATAAACAATGCACCTACGTTAACCTGAATACGGGAATTCGGTTACAATCAATTTTTGGGTTACGTCCACGTGTTATATAGATTAAACAGTGCTTTTTAGAAAGCGCTATTTTAGTAAAATAGGTCAAGTATTCGATGTTTGATCCACTAACTGATAAATTTAGATTTAAATTGAATTTAGGAGTATTCAGATGGTAGCTTCAAAATTCAAAAATACAAATCTATTTATTAGTTTAGACCGGACTTATGATGGTCAAATTCTAAATTGCTGAAGTTACTACCGGTTCGGAAGTCAGCTTTCAACTGAGAAGAACCGGCAAGAAACTCAGCAAGGTTACATTTTTTTGAAATCAGGCCAGGCTTATTTAATTTATTAATGATTTTATTTAATATCTAAAAAGATATTTATAAAACAGACATAGTTTTATCATTTTATTGGATTCAAATGAGAGTAGCAATTCATTATGTATTAGATTCAATTTAAAAGAGAGATTGTAAATCTTGGTTCACACATAACAGCCTCTTAAGTCACTGTTTACTTAAAACAATCATAAAGCCGGTTCAAGTGGATATAATTATGAGAATATTCACAACAAATAATTTACGGGAGCCATAAATCTGTCTGCGATGGTGGTCGAAACCAAACAAACCGTGGAGTGAACTAATTAAATTGTTTGATCTTAATCTTTTAATTTGATTTCATCACGAAATAAAGTATTTTATTAGAGGTTATTGAATTAATTGGTGGGATGAATTAGTGTGAAATAATAAGGATGTACGTATAATGGTTTTCTAGGGAACAAAAATGACCTACATTTATATTATACAAGCTGCCCCCGCGGTTTCACCCGCGTTTAGTTTGAAGTTGCTCAGACCAACAAAACACGTTCCATACAAATTTTGCCCGTTTTACCCCCTTAGGGGTCAGTCAGCTTCTCCTTTTATATATAGATAGATAGGGATAAATTTTGATGTCGGAGGTAATCTCCGAAACAACGTATCGGAATAAATAAAATATTTCGGTGATAAAAATAAAAATTAGCCTTTATGTTATTCCAGGATATGCTCTATCTATGTGCCAAGTTTCATCCATATCCGTGCAGTAGTTTTTGCGTGAAAGAGTAACAAACATACATATGTACATACAAATCTTTCCTTTGGAATATTAGCATAGACTAGCTGTTCTCCGCGGTTCGCCTGCGTTTATCGATTCCATATATAGCCTATAACCATCTACGAAATATTTCGCGTCGAATGGTAGCAGTCCCATCCCGATAGTTTTAGTAGTTTAAAGATGATGGTGTGTCAAAGGAAGCCTATATTCCTTATCTAAACTAATATTATAAAGAGGAAAGATATGTATGTTTGCTACTCTTTCACGCAAAGACTACTTAACAAATATGGATGAAACTTGGCACATAGATAGAGCATATTCCGGAATAACATATAGGCTATTTTTTATCCCGGAAAAATGTGATAGCCCTTGGGAACGCGGGTAATTATGGATAAAGGTATTGATTCATTTTCCTGAAATCAAAATGGTGTCATTTCCATGAAAGCTTCTTGAAAAGAGAAATCAACAATAATTTACTAAATGCAAAAGATCAAAACCAATCTTCTGATTTTATTGGACTAAGAAGTCATAATATATTAAATATTGTTTAGAAATGCGAATTAATGTGGTCATTTACTAAAATTATATTTAGAACACCATCAGGTCATTAATAAAGCTAAAAGTTCCCCCGGGAATTGGAACGCATTCCATACGTCTGGTGTATTAACCTGTTTTGTAATAAATTGTATGTGGAGCGGTATATGGAAAGTCCGAATCTATATTTAAGTGTGTTCTAGTTAATGGCTTCTCGATGGAAAGTCATCAGCACCTTGGAGACGTCTGCTTCTGACCATATTTCACGACAAATTGAAACTTACAACTTGGGGCTCTTAAAGAAAAGAATGAATAGGCTACTAACGGGACAGCGAGCCCCATCTTCGGCCTCATCTTCACTTACCATCATGAGATTGAGGTCAATTGCAATCCTGTCAGAAATAATAAAAAAAAAATGGTGCCTTGTTAAGTCATCGGGTGGTCCAAAAAACATAATCTTGATCACCACAGGATATAACTGCAATTGCGTCATTATAATATCACCACCTCTGTTCTGAATGACATAGGGTTCATTATCGATAAAATCTTTGATCAAGACATTGATTAGCATATTTAAACGATAACCGGTAGTGAGTACGAGCTTGGGTGGAAATCACGTACAAGGAAATGTGATGGTAGCCCTTCGGCCTTTGTGGGCTGTCAACATTCAAAGTAATTGGTAATTGCTTGTGAAGGGACTTTGCTCTCTCTGTCTTTTACCCGATAAACAGGCAGATGGTCCACCTGATGGTATGTGGTCATCGCCGTTTGCAACACCATGTCCATCGCCAATGCGTTGTCAACCCTGAATCGTGAAGTTTTTAAGTCACATGTGCCTTTAATGTCACCAGTCCTCTTTCTAACCGAAACATTAATACAAGTGCACTACTGCTTCATGGTTGCACTTTCCTGGACGAACTCTACACTATGAGCTCTACTACTTCTAAAAATCAAAACTGTTCAGGCTCCTGGTTTTAGAAGGAACATTCTTTATTCAAGGAGTTCCTTTTTCAAAACAGCATTTCTCATTGGACAATCTTTAAAACGATTCAATCTCTGATGACTGAATCTTTGAAATTACTTCATCATTAAAATTTGACTGCGAGAAGTAACTCGACAATAATAAAAACCCGCATCGTTACGCCAAGTTCGAATTCCTTCATTAAGTCACCAATTGAATGAGGTTTTTGAACCCGACATGGAGGGATGAAATTCTAATCGATTCAATCGAATCAACAGCTACCGAGAGCGAGATTGATGTCATTTAATCGAATCGTTCTTTTTTTTAGGCTGAGTGTGTTGATGCTCTTGCTTGTTAAGTAACAAAAAGTAGCACAAACATGTTTTGGTGTTTCACTCCGTTGAAAGAGCATTTCCTGGTTAGTAAAAGTAAAAATTAAGCTTTCTGTTTGTTTATTACATATTTGAAGTGTAAAGATAATGTTTACAAAACAATTTCATAATTAATTTCGAGGTTAAAATTGAAATGGCGGGCATTCTTTAGTTCTATTTTAGCGCCATATTGGGAGCAATGACCCGCGGTTGGCGCGCGCCCGTGGTCCGTTTACGAAGCACGCTTGATACTTGATCGAGTTCGTTTCTGTGTTTAGCATTTCGCATTTGATATGTACATAATTTAAATGCAGCGTTCTGTATAAATGCACTTTTATCGTTTTTAGCGCGATTTTATGTGAACTTAGTACCTTAGCTTTAGGTAGGTTTTATTCTAGGTAGTCATATACTTGTAGATACTAAGAAATCTGGAAATAATCTAATTATACTGGCCGTTGTAAAATTTGATCTCAATATAAAAGTCATTTTTAAAAATAGGTCGAAACCACAATCAATTTTAATCTGTTTGAAGTTTAATATTTTTCTAAACTAGAAATCTTTAGTTTATTATTACAGACTCCTCAGATATGGCTAACAGGCGATGTAGTATGGCAAATGTTTTGCACATGTTAGTTCTCTCAGTCATTAAAATATAATAATGTCGTGTCATAGTCTAGGAAAGGATATCTATGGACAATTTTTTATGGTTATTAAAAGTTCAAATTGAGTTCAAGGATAGATTTTTACTCTTTATTGCGATTAGGATAGGGTTTTGCTTGGCAAGAATCTTTCCTTGGTTGGAGTCGATAAGTTCACTAAACCTGGAAAGAAACTTGCTAATATATGCTACAAAAAACACTCTCAAATTAAGTAGAGCTTGTTTTGTAGAAACCAACTAAGTTATATATCTACTACTGTGTTTCCTGAAACTTACAACTTGGGGCTCTTTAAGAAAAGAGTGAATAGGCTACTTACGGGAAAGCGAGCTCCATCTTCGGCCCCATCTTCACTTACCATCAGGTGAGATTGAGGTCAATCGCGATCCCATCATAAATAAATAAATAAATAAACTACATAACTATACTATTTTATTCTTCTAAATACATGTTCATGCTCACAATATTTTGTCATGGGTGGACATCAAAGCTAAGACCTGTGTCGTGGCAGCCAGGGTCTCGACCACCAAGCCAACTGGGCTGTCTAACATTAGTACTTCTTAAGTCTACAAGGTACAGTAACTAAGTACTGAATAGCGAAAACCGTTAGACAGTATGCTAATTTTGAAATCTAGACTTCGTACTGACGCTGAGGGATATCCTGACACTGGTGATGTTTTTGCCTAAAGGAAAATAATTTGATCAGTTTAGACTGATGGTAGTATTGACAGGTTTGAATTACAGGTTAGTATTGTGTATTTATTATGTATTTATGTAAGCCCTTATAAATAGTTTTTAATACAGACAATTATAGTAAATCAAAAATGATTAAAATAAAATGTTACCTTGCTGAGTTTCTTGCCGGTTCTTCTCAGTTGAAGGCTGACTTCCGAACCGGTGGTAGCTTCAGTAACTTTAAATTTGTCCTTCATAAGTGCCCTCCGTCGGCCTAAACTGAATAAGAGAATTTTTCGAATTTTGAATTTAAATTGAAATTAATTCAAAAGGTAAACGCTCGATTGTTACAGAAGACTTTAAAAGTGGTACTTCTCTTTCAAACGCCTTGCCATTCACTTTCTCCCGTCAGTAAACAGTTGGATGACCAGTTTTTTATTATTTCATTAACTAGCCCTTTATTCAGATAGTACAAACTTCGTCTCTTCGCCTACGAGGCCTCGATCTTACCTCTCACGTGATAGCGTTGTTAGCGAAAGGGACAGAGCATAGAGAGCGACGAAACATCCTCGAGCTAGTGTCTTTATCCTTACAGGATCGAAGCCCTAGTCGGCACGCTTCTGTAATTATACGTAAGCTGAGACGGCAACGTTTCTGAGAATAGATGTTGTCTGTAGATGCGTCTGGCTGAACCTTTCTTTCCTTTTCGGTTAGTATTAACTCAAAGTAAGGCTCTAAAAGTTTTTAAAATTTAAACCCTGTTAGTATTGCTTTAACATCGCTATTCGATTGTGACGATCATCATGAACTTCCATTGTATCACCACTTGAGAAGGAGTACTCCATGTCATTATTTACTAAGCCACTAGTCAATTGCTTTTGTTTATTTTTGCAGTTTTAAAACGCAAGTCAGTGAGATTCGAATGAGAGAAATATATATCTAATACTAATAAACGAGAAATTCTTGTAGGTATATATATAAACTAGCTGTGCCCTGCGGTTTCACCCGCCTTCTGGAAGACTATAATCCGCGAATTGTAAAACGCGCGCAAACCTTTCCAAAGGAATATTTTTCTACTCCTCTCCAGCTCATATTGGTCGTAGCATGATGTTATATAGCCCATAGCCTTCCTCGATAAATGGACTATTCAACCCAAAAATATTTTTTCAATTCGAACCTGTAGTTCCTGAGATTAGCGCGTTCAAACAAACAAACTCTTCAGTTTTACATATTAGTATAGATAAAGATTTAAACATTGGTTTCTCGGAAACGGCTCTAACGATTTGGATGTAAATTAGAATTGGGCAAGGTTTTGCGACAGAGGCCGCCAAAAAACGAGTTGGGATGTCGATCTGAAACTGGCTAGACATCATTGAAGAATATCGAGGGAGAGAACTAAGTGGAAAATGTTAAAGGAGCCCTATACCAAGAGGCACGACGGGATTTTATAATGAAACCAAAACACATGATATATTATTTAACAATGTCGTCCAGAATAAAGGGCTTTATAATTATTATTCTAAGGTTCCATTCTTCAAAACGCGATTTTATATTCCAATTATCAAACGGTCATAGCGTCTCAGTATTTCAATTTAGATAAGTATGAAGCTGCGAAAGTAATGGGATTACGTAGCCAGATGTGTCTTCGATGCGGTAGTCATCTAGGCCCATGAAGACGTCATGGGCTATTTTAAAAACACTATAATATTTAAACTTGTTAAACGTTAAAGTTAAACGTGTTATATTTCTAGATCTTAAAGGACCATTTGAACAGATTAGAATGTTTCTGAAAAATCAGTTTTATTTCCTTTAGCATAAGGCCATCTTTCGCTTCAATAATTAATTGTTCATAAGTTTCGGTTAGAAAGGCAAGGGAGCCTGTGAAATTACAGGCACATGAGACTTAACAACTTCACGTCTCAGAGTCGCCAACGTATTGGCGCTGGTGATGCAAATGTCCATAGGCGGCGGTGACCACTTACTATCAGGTGGACCGCGTGCTTGTTTCGGTTCATGTGGTATAAAAAAAAAAGTAATAATATAAATAAATATCCCGGGACATTCTTTACACGTGGCCTTTTGATTACAAACTAAATAGAGCTTGAACTATGAAAACTAGATAACTGATATACTACATAAAATACTTTTCTAAATGCTTTCTTACATAGATATTTACACCCAGACAGACATAGTATAAAACAATGTCGCTTTCTCTGTCCCTATATCCCTACGCGGTTTTTTTAATAGATAGAGTGATTAAAGACGAAGGTTTTTATGTATAATACATGTGACATCCCACGGGAACGCGGGTAAAACCGCGGGGGGACAGCTAGTTATGAATGGAAGACTATAGGGTTGAGTTTTGTATATCACTGTCAAATAATAATAATAATAAATAAATATCCTGGGACATTCTATACACACGGCCATCTGGTCCCAAACTAAGCAGAGCTTGTACTATGGAAACCAGATAACTGATATACTACATATACTACTTTTTTTTTAAATACATACTTATATAGATATTTACACCCAGACACAGAACAAACAGACATGTTCATGCACACAAATGTTTGTCCTGGGTGGGAATCGAACCCGCGACCTTCGGTTTGGCAGTCAGAGCGTTAACCACCAAGCCAACTGGCCAAAAGGCACCAATTGGATTTCGAAAACTTTTGTCCCTTCCATACCTATTAAAACCTCTATTATTAATAATAATGTATTTCCTTATGAAATTGTATTATTTATAAAACAAAGGCGTCTCAGAAACAAACAAGCACGTTGTCCTGTTTCCAATCTCGAAAGCACGTAACTCGTTCGAGTTTACAGCTTTATAATCCAGGCTTGCGTGATCTCTTTCGTCCTTTTCTCTCGTTCGTTATGTTTGTGGGTTAGAAAGGAATGGATAATGGCAATATAAAGTATTTCTCGGTGTCCGCAGTGTTCATTCACATAGAGACTTACTGCACCGCATTCTGAAGTAGTGTTGGGAAATTATTGGGTTTTATCGATAAATAGAACTGTCAAAATATTTTTAATTGTAGTCATAATTATTTTGTTTCTTTTATGTTGCGAAAAATGGTTCCAGGATAATATGATTGATTATTTTAATCGAATTGGTTTTATAAGCCATTTTAAATCGTAACAGTGATGAATTTGCTAGTTTTGTTAGAAAAACCTTTTTTTTTAATTTTTTTTACTACTAAGGTAGCAAACCAGCTGACGACCCATCTGATAAGGGTCTGATAAACGGTGACCGCAGCCTATTGACTCTTGCAAGACCAGTGGTATCACACGCGCGTTGCCCTGCAAAAATGTATTTCTAATCGTTTAAAAATATAATCGACTTATAGATAAATCTATCGTTTACAACACTATCGGGACCGGGATAGCCGACTGGTTGGTTCGAATTGGCACAAAGATGGTTTTTGTTTCAACTCAAGCGCTGAAATGCAATGCAATATGTTACGTTTTATGTAACCGACTCACTTATATGGTTAGGGACCCCATTGAATGGGGATTTAGTTAGATGAATGAAGTGTTCCAGGAATTACTTGAATAGGTAACTTATTTCTAGATTTTACGCAGCGATTTCATGTTAGTGACAACAACTTTGGTAAAGGAATTTATGAAATGTGGATGTTAGTGACTCAATTTCTTGTATACGCCTTAACCTATTTGAATGGAATTTGAGACACAGGTAGGATATATTCTGGATTAACTAATAAGGTATTTTTTATTCGTGGGAAGTGTTGGATTCCGTGGGAATGCGGGTAAAATTGCAGGGTTTTATTTTAGTCTGTTTTTATCCCAGTTGGCACATTTTTATTGTGTATAGTAAACGTATGCTTTTATTTATTTTTTTGCTTTGTTCTGAGGACTAACAGTTAATTAAAACAAAGTGTGTGTCTCAAATAGAGAGAATATAAAAATGAATTTTCTTTTTTTAGTCTTGTTGTATAGTGCTTAGGTACCAAACTAATAAAACTAAATCATGTTTTGTAGTAGTAGAGCTCTTAGTGCAGAGTTCGTCCGGGGAAGTACTACCACCTTACCCATTTCCGCCGTGAAGCAGTAATGCAATTGTATTACTGTGTTTCGGTTAGAAAGGTAAGGGGGCCGGTGAAATTACAGGCACATGATACTTAACAACTTCACGTCTCAGGGTCGACAACGCATTGGCCATGCTCCTAGTGTTGCAAATGTTCATAGGCGGCGGTGACCACTTACCATCAGGTGGACTGTCTGCTTGTTTGTCGGCCCAAGTGGCATAAAAAAAAAAAAATTAAAAAATATCACTTTTAATCACATAAAATATATTAAATAAACCTATAAAATAATGAAACACATACTAAATTAATTTTACTGACTTAAAAATTACGGTAAAACATAAAACATAACAAAAACGATCAAAACAGCATAAACATCAGAAAACATTCAGCGATATTAAAAGCCGACCCAAAACTTATCTCGACAAATTACAAAGATAATTTTTATAGCATGGAACTTTCTCCGAAGGCCTCCGAAAGGAGCCGAAGTCGCGGCGACATAATAAACTTATCTCGTATCAAGAACGTTATCTCGATAAAGGCATAAACATCTTGGCTACGGCCATTGTATAAAACATACAAAAATCCTTTGTAAACATACCGGAGGCACGGTTTGTTCTAGTGATGGGCCAATGGTCGATAGGTTGCGGATATTTTTATTGTTATTCGGATATTTCGTTTTCGTAATTTTACACCTCATATCCAAATATATTTTTAATTAACAAATTAGAAATTGAATAAAAACTAAATTAATTAAATATTACCTAATTAGGTATATGATTGTTTATATTAAACTATTAAGAATTACCATTCACTGTTACAGAAATATTTGGGTTAAGTCTTTAAAAATAAGTTCAAGTCATATTTCTGGATGTAGTATTTATGTTTTACATTTTCAAGACTGGGATGAATTGCGGAATCAGACAATCTATGAAAAGGGCTCCGGTCACTATTTTAATTCTCCAATTAATCACAAAAATATATTAATAATGAAGGTTCCGCATTAGTCGGCTACGCGAGGAACGAGTCTGTGAGTCACTGAGACTGATGACGAAATCTGCAAAGATAACCGCAGCCAAAGCTGCAGCTCACGGTATTCCGACCACTATTCCACAACAAGGCCTTCAGTGTCCTAAAATAATTGTAGTTATGATTTTTAATAACAATATTCATATCCGATATCCGAAATTGCGGATATTTAGCAATACATTAACATCACCATGTATCGCTTTTCTTCACTACCTTTTACAACATTTAACAGTACATTGTCGAGCTTCAATCGAAAATTCAACAGCGTTTAAAGTTAAATAGTCAATGAAGAGGTTATAACTTTTCATGTCGTTTCGTAGAACTGAGGTCGATGACATTGCTGTTCGCGCTTAAAGAATTCAAGAGTAAATTTCATTCGGAAGATTCACAAGAATGTTTTTGTTCAATGTAAATAACTTTAACGTATTCTGTAGCAGCGGGAACACTGCAAGTTATCTCTAGGGTAGGGATACTTAAGAGTATACCGATTACCATGTATATATACCACACGTGCCGACAAACAAGCAGACGGTCCATCTGATGGTAAGTGGTCACTACAGCCGATGGACATTTGCAATACCATGGCCACCGCAGGCGTCATCAACCCTGAGGCGTGAAGTTGTTAAGTCTTATGTGCCTGTAATTTCACCGCCCCCCTTACCCTTAACTAAAACACAGTAATGCACTACTGCTTCACGGCGGAAATGGGTAAGGTGGTTGTACTTCCCCTGACGAACTCTCTTTTAACTAAGCAACGGATTTGATGGCAGCTTTCAACAATAGAAAGAATGATTTAATAGGAAGGTTTATAAGTATAATACATGCATATTAAACGCGGGTGGAACCGCAAGGGACTGCTAGTATTATAAAAAAAAATGTTCCGTGAGTATTAGTAGTAAAATCCAAAAAGGCGTGCAAAAATCACATTGAGTTCTGAAGAATGTAACTGTATGTATAATTTTGCCTAAAAGAACGAAAAAGTCTCGACAAATTTGGGAACTCACGGAACGAGTTTAAACATTCGCCGATGGTAAGTAGTGATGTGTACGTATCGATGAAAATATTACCCTAAAATAAAAGGCTACTTTTCTTTCTTTTTAATCTTTATGAATAACGTTATCGGATTGTTCTCGGTTAGTAGTCAATTGTAGTCGTACGGTATGTCTCATTTTCGATTAGTATTATTTTCGAAATAATTTCTTTTTGACTATCTTAAAGTCTCGAAAGACTCGTTTTTCCGAGTATTTAAAGACCGCCTCGAGTCTCGTTTTTTCCTGATTCCCGATCGGAAAAGTACGAGACTGAAAGCCCTAGTAGGTCCTCATGGTATTCCTTTCTAAAGCTTTTAAAGCCCAAAAAGCTTTATATTTAATTATGTCAGATGTCAAAAGTCATTACACGGTGTTCCAGTCAGCCCTACCTTAAAGTAGTGATGTACAAGGATTTGTAAGAACAATGAGATGAGGCAAATGATGTGTTCTACATGTGTCTGAGATATTCAACCCTTTTTATTATCATTATCATGATAACAAATTATAGATAATGATTTTTACTAATTTGCTTATATATTTTTTTATTTATTACAATTTAAGACGTTGTATTGTACGATAAATAACATTAATCATAACAATATAAAAAACCTGAGGTTTGTCTATAACATGTATTATTTTGATATTGAATTGAATATAATCTAATATATAAAATTCTCGTGTCACAGTTTTCGTTGCCATACTCCTCCGAAACGGCTTGACCGATTTTGATGAAATTTTTTGTGCTTATCCGGTATCTATGAGAATCGGCCAACATCTATTTTTCATCCCCCTAAATGTTAGGGGTAGTCCACCCCTAAATTTTTTTTTATTTTTTAGACAAAATTTTTAATTTCTATTTTTTTATGATACAACATACAAAAATACATACAATCCTCAATTTTCACCCTTCTATCACCAACCCCTGTTGTTTAATCGCTAATTCGTTAATTTAGTAGTACGATAAATTTTCATGTATAGTTTATAATAAAATAAATATGGCAAAACAACGTTTGCCGGGTCAGCTAGTATAATATATATTTAAAAGGTTATTTAACTTAAGAATGTATATAGACATAGTTTTAATTTTATAATAATAAAACTTTATTTATTCCTTACACATAGTTTATATTAATTCTAAACATTATTTATATTCTAGTTTGTTTGTTAGTCTATGTTGTTAAACTGCGTTATCGCGTTTTGTTGTAATAACCGCTCTGGCGGTAAATGCCTCCTTCATTTCCTTCCATTTCGCTCTGTCTCTTGCCTTAATTTTATAATTAGAATAAAATAGGTATATGTATCAATATGGACAATCAATTAAATTATCATTACAGTGATATTGTATACTATCTTCAATTTGATATTTAATAGTCATGGTCAAATAATTCAGGTGCGTTTGTTTGTGGGTGGAAATGCAATGCGGAACGTAAGTGTGCAATTTTGACCTTTAAATTACATGTTACACCCACATTTTTGCAATGAAATATTTATCTAGTACATCCGTATTATTCTTTTCCAACCAATATTATAAATGTAAAGATTTGTGGACGTTTGTAACATTTAAACATAAAGTATTGGCAAGGAATAAAAATACTTGGCCTTAACAATGCAAATGAAAACATGGTAGCAATTTGTTTTTTTGTACAACGAACAAAAATATTAAAATCAATATCATTAGTTCTAGTGCCCCCTAATTTAGCAAATTCAAATTTCGCCATCAAGCAACGAGACCTCTCACGTGCTTGCGTAGTTAGCGAAAGAGATGGCAAAAAAGCCGCGACTAAACACCAACGTGAAAGGAGATACTGACTGACTGCCATATCAACTCAGGGCCTAAACTATAAGGGTTAGAAACTTGTAATTTTGGACAGGAGTTCCTTTTATAACGTAGGGGAGCTATAAGAAAGGATTTTTGTAAATTCACCCCCTAATGGGGTACACAGGGGGTGTAAAATTTGAATGAAACAAAGTGTTTTCTTTGACTAAACAACTTCAAACTAAAGGCGGGTATCAAACTGAATAGGTTTGACGCTCGTTACTTATGATGATAAATCGGTATTATACGTTAGACTGATAATAATAATAACATCATTTATTAACTTAATAATCTCCAATCTCACAATGCAACTGAGGATTACATCTAAGGTTCAAAGTGAAGCATACCAATTCCATGACGCATGCACTTTGACTCATGCAAGATGATGGGAGTCAATTGAAAAGCTGAAGAAACAGCTCCGTACTCGGTTGACTTGCATGAGTCGACAATGACTTGCTCCACGGTGTATGTTATGGGAGGAAGCTTTGAGCGGAGAGGAGAGCGGTTTGTTAGAATCACTACATAGTATAAAAACAAAATCGCTTTCTCCGTCCCTATATCCTTATGTATGCTTGAATCTTGAAAACTACGCAACGGATTTTGATGCGGTTTTTTTTAATACATAGAGTGATTGAAGAGGAAGGCTTTTATGTATAATACATGTGACATCCCACGGGAACGCGG
Source organism: Habrosyne pyritoides (assembly GCA_907165245.1). NCBI lineage: Eukaryota > Metazoa > Arthropoda > Insecta > Lepidoptera > Drepanidae > Habrosyne > Habrosyne pyritoides. Next base: position 7,265,404 of record OU015610.1, on the reverse strand, counting down.
GTAAAACCGCGGGGGACAGCTAGTAAGTGTATAAACCAAACATGTTATAAATGTCCTTGTTGTTATATGGCAGCAGCCACTAGGCAGCGCCACTTTTGCTTGTAGGTACTTGTACAATGCTGTTTGGTTGATTATTCCCTTTTTTTTAATGTCACTGGCTGTAACAGTAGCTTTAACAATAAATCTCCTTTTATTAATTCCATCCTGGTTTATTTTGCTCAAGATCTTTCATGGTCTCACATTGATAACGTGAGACGAAAGAATCAAGGGCTCGATTCTGTAAGGAAAATGAGACTAACTCGAGGATGTTTCGTCGCGGCTTCTATGGTCTATCTCTGTCGCTTACTACCCTATTACTACTAATCACGTGAGAGATAAGCTCTCCGAGGCTTCCGTGAAGGAGCTCGCCGACGGAGTTGGTTTTAGCTGAATAAGGGGGCTGTATGATATGTTTATAGCGATTTTTGAGCGAAACTGTTCTCGTGAATTATATTTTTATGCTACATAAATATTTCGTAACTATATTAATTTTAATTAAAGAAGAAGAAACAATTTTCTTTTTAATAAAAATCACCTGTCACTTAAACCATACGAACCAAAGTCACGCATAACTATTGAAGCTCAAATAGTTTGAATAAAAGTGCATCAACACTTATAAATTACGTCTGACACACTCTGGGACTTATTATAGGTAAATAGAGTAGTATTATCTATGCTGATTGATCGAATCATCACTTTATATTGTCATTGTTGTCTATGAATCATGATGTTTCCATTAGTCAGCTAATTTCAATGATTCTAGGATTTTTACGCAAGTGGAAAATTAACTGTGTTTTTCTTAGTTATTTATCAGTAGTGTCTTGCTCCGGTTTCACTTGAGTGGGGTGACATAAATGTCTTTTACTCACAAACCTTGCAAATCTCAAAGAAAATCATACAATAAAAACCGAATCAAAATCTATTGCGTACTTTAAACAATATAAGCAGACAATATAAAGAATATACAACGTGTTACAAAATACCCGGTAAAAATATAATTAATTATCAAAGCCAACAACCCTAGTAAGCTGTCATGTCAGGGAACCAGATTATTTAACAGAAAGCCCTACGTACCTATTTTACCTAATAATTGTCTACTTTAATATTTTTCTAATTTTCATTCATAAAAATCAGTTTTTTTTTATTTTTTTGAGGCATGTTATACAGCGTTACTACGGTTCTTAAATATTGTGAATGGACTCGTAATAAGGCCCCATTTAACCTCCTTTCGCCTATATGGGTAGTTTTGCAACAACCTGTATATGTATTTTATAATAGAAATAGGCACTTTATTTTACACTATTTAAAGATAAAAAAGGGAATTTCTGTAACTGTATTAACACGGCCATGGGATTCTAACCTAAACTGAGCTTGAACTATGGAAACCAGTCAACTGATATACTACATATTTTATACTTATTCAAAATTCATACACGATAGATTTTTACACCCAGACACAGAACAAACAGACATGTTCATGCACATAAATATTTGTTCTGTGGCGTGGCTCAGGGTCCGTCAAATATCCTTAGCGACCATAGCACTAAAGTTTTTCAGCAGATACATACATAAAGTTCCCTTCTGAGCATTGTCTCCTTACCTTTCTTTGAGTAATAGAGCTTTTAGGGAGGAGTTCGTCCGGGGAATTCGACCGCCTTACCCATTACCGCCGTGAAGCAGTAGTGCACTTGTATAACTGTGTTTCGGTTAGGAAGGTAAGGGGTCCATAGGCGGCGGTGATCACTTGGTGGACGTCTGCTTATATGCCAACCCATGTGGTATTAAAAAAGCCTTCTTTGACCACACTTACCACATGAAAGGTACCTTAAATTCTCACCACAGAACTGCGGAATGTCTTACCTAGCATTGTAAATGCACCTACTTAATTAACAAACCATCGGATACTTTGTTCGTGACAACGCATAGTATGAATAAATACAAGCAAGTAAAATAAACAACATTACAGCTGTTGACCGGTTTTGACTGATAAGGATGTTATAGTAAAATAGTCGTTATTGCTTATGTGTTAAGGTTCAATTATGAAAACAGAGATTTATTGTATGATGGTGTTGTTGATCCTTATTACAATGGCATAGGGTTGATTTTTCTATACCACCATTACTGTCAAAACTGGCTTCGATAACTTAATTAATATTACGAATGTGATTGGAAATTCAATTAGTACTTAGTATATCTAATTTGGAGTTTAATAAACGCAAATATTTGTTTAAAAAGTAGAATGTAGTATATTAGTTATCTGGTTGCCATAATACAAGTTTTAAGTTTTTTAATATCCAGGGACATTCTTTACACACGGCCATCTGATCCCTAACTAGGCAGAGCTTTTACCATAGAAACTAGATAACTGATATTTCTATAATATATACTCGTATAAGCGAAATAGGATTCCTTTGATTCCGCTCCATCACATCAAAACTACTGAAAATACAGTGTAAACTCTTTATAACGAAACTCAAGGGACTGAGCATTTTTTGTCGTTATAGAGAGTTATCGTTATATGGAGTGAACAAAAAAAAACAAAACAAAGTGAACAAACCAACCAACTTGGGCTCACTTCAACGTTATAGGGAGTTTATCGTTATAAAGGATAACGTTATAAAGAGTTTACACTGTATTCGGATGGGACTACTACCATTCAACGCGGAATTTTTCCTAGAAATTTATAGGTTATATACGATATAAACGCGGGTGAAACCGCGGGGGACAGCTAGTGTACTAAATATATATTCGAACAATTTTTTTGACTGCATACAGAATATACATGTTCAAACATACAAATGTGTGTCCTGGTTAATAATCGAACCTACGACAGGGTGCCTAACTACCAAGCTATTGGTAACCTATGACAAAAAGACATTTCATCATTAAATTTAAATAGTCAGAGTCAAATCATAAAACCTAAGGCTATCTTCAGACATACTGAGGTGCCATTCTGTAAGTTAAGATGACTCTAGCTCGAGGATGTTTCGTCGCGACCTCCGTGCTCTGTGTCTTTCCCTAGCTACGCAATCACATGAGAGGAACGCTCTCGGAGACCTCCGTGCGTCGGCTCGCCGATGAAGTTTGTATTAACTGAATAAGGCGGCTGGTCTCTAAGCCTTACCATTTGCAGAGGAGATAGCAAACAACACGCTATAAATCCGTTCCTATGACTAGGTCACGTTCAGTCGTGACTCAGACAGAAATCTAGGACCTTTTATAGGTAGACTGTAATGTTAGATGAAAGGCTAGCCATAAAGAGATCTGACTTTGAATTGATTTATGGTGATGGGTTATGAAGTTAAGATTCATAAAGTAATTTAAAAAAAAAATAAGGGGCGCTCCGGGAGTGCCGATAGAAGTGATTTATAAGTATTATATTATTATAACATAATAATTATTTAAATACGATCTTATACTAGTAAAATCTGTATGATGTATGTATCTTTATATATGTATGTATATAATATAATTCTTCTGTACATATACGTGTGTTGACAGTGAACTCCTCCTAAACGGCTGGACCGATATGAATGATTTTTTTGTATGCGTTTGGGCGCCCTAGATGGTTTAGATTCGCAATTGGACCCGGTGGGTGGCGCTGCGAGAAAATTCCTGCATTTTTGTATGGACTTATTTCGACAGAACGACGTCTGTCTGGGCAGCTAGCATGTATATAAAAAAATATTACTTCGTTGAATTTCCTCCATTTATTTAGTTGCTATTGAGTAACATTTTGTTATTTTAATTTTATTTTTTCGTCTTTGTCATTTTTTATTGTAATTTCCGCAATGTTCTTTTTAATTTCCAATTTTATAATTAATATCTCATAATAAGTGCAATTCTAATAGTAAGATAATTCCCTCCGATCTTCTATTATAATTTGAATACTGTGCTCAGCTTTGATCGATGTGTTAATTAATTATTGTTTATGTCCCTTTTTTATTTTAATTGAGTATAATAATTTACAGTCTGTAGCCTTTATATAAATAAATTAACAACATAATAAATGCTATTTTGTTTTTTGTTACAGGTAAAGAAATACATAACACGTGATCGAAAAGCCTCTTCTTCCGTGAGTAAAAGTAAAATTGGTTTTTAATCACCTACGTGGAATATGAGTTTCATTACTGACACTGCCTACTACTTCGGAGATAACGGTCGTGATATTATGTTATTTTTTTCGTGTCAGGTAGGCTAACATACGCTCTACCTGCTGGTAAGTGGTCGGCCTATGGACATTTGCAACACCAGCATCGCCAATGTGTTGTCGATGAGACGTGAAGTTGTTAAGTCTCATGTGCCTGCAATTTCACCCGCGTTCCCGAGGGAAATTGCCTTTTTCCGGGATATAGAGTTTTATATGTTATTCCAGGACAGGCTTATTTAAGTGCCAATTACTACATGAAAGAGTTACAAACATTAAGGAGTCCATTTTGATTTTCACATTATTTCCCACGACAAACATGTTATTTTAAAAGTAACAAAGAACCGATCACTTATAGTTAAAATAAAAAAAAAACCTACAGTAGCGAAACCTTCAGAAAACTACCTATCTCTTTCTCTCTTAGGCTATATCCTAAATATATGTGTCTTTTTCGTTACTACGAGCTTCGAATAACAACGGTGCTAAATAAGTTTACACTTCTAAAATCATCACCACACAGCAGCAGGGGGTCAAGCGGCTCGAACATTGGGTCAAATGTTGGACATAAATTTTATATTGATTGGTCAAATTTTATGATGAAAATATGTATATATATTATTTATCTTCATGCTTGACAACTTCGAAACGGTGTTGTTTAATTAGCATTTGATGACCTTGACTCTATTGACATTGGTATGAAATTTTACGAATCACTACATAGTAAAAATCAAAGTCGCTTTCTCTGTCCCTATATCCCTATGTATGCTTAAATCTTTAAACCTACTTTATACATATGAGACTTTTTACCCCTGGGAAATGTTATTAAAATACCTTTGCATTGAAATACGGTTCATCTATTGATTTAATGGTCAATTGAAGGATGAAGTAAATAAATAATTATGCACTTTAAATAAATATACCAATTGCTATTCTGTTTGTGAATCGTTTTTTTTTAATTTGTTTTTATAAGCTACTAGCTGTCCCCCGCGGTTTCACCCGCGTTCCCGAGGGATGTAACATTTTCCCGGAACAAAAAGTATTCTATGTAACTTCTAATACCTCCAAGAATATGTGTACAAAGTTTCATGATGATTGCTTAAGTTGTTTTTGCGTGAGAGCGTAACAAACAAACTTACATTCACATTTATAATATTATATTAGTAGGGATTGACGAGCTTTAGTGTTACCATCAAAAAAGTTTACGTTTACTCAGAAAAACTGTATATTCTAGAATTCTATTTTTAAATATAAATATATTATATTATAATAAATTAGTTAAAAAAAATCGTATATTTTTTTATCATAACCATAAATATCTAGATGTCAGAGTGGACCCAAACATTTTGTCTGTAGGTTTCGGTCGAATTTCCAGTGATCAAACTCTATTCTCTATAAATTCCCATCGATATAATCATCCTACGTTTCTGGCACGTCGTTCATTAATGACATTCAGCAAATTGACATAAACCAAACAAGTCTGCGGCACGTTTTATGGGTTTGTTGTATTTGGGGCAATGGCGAATGTTGACCTATTTGACCGGGGCAATAGGGCCGTCTCGAGTTTATGGGCATTCTATGGTAATTATCTATCTGTTGAATTTATGGTTGGCTTTGGCACAGACTTATTAGTTAGTATAAAAACTAGTCACAAATCAAGTTGTTGTCAACCTTTAGATGTTTGTAGGATCAATATTTTAGGACAGCAACCGAAGCGGTTTTGTTTTTTTATCTGTGCTCTCTGTTACCACTGTAGACCTTATGATATTAATAAAAAATTAAAAAAAAAATGCCGAAATACAGGCTTTAAGCCTAGTTCAGCAGCAGACACTATTTAATTTACACCCTAATTTATTTATTTATTTATTAACCATAGAACTTACGTCTATCTTTACAGGCAAGCCTAATGGGATAGAGTAGTTTATCTTTCTTATATTTAATCTATACTATTCTTAATATTACATTGTTTTCCCTACATTCGAATACAACATATAATATTATAGTACCTGGATGGCCGAGCATTGCTCGGGATTTCTTTACTATCGTGACTTCTACCGTATTCTTATTTTTAAAGCACTGTCATATATACCTAGATACGAATTAGATGCGATAATAAAGGGCTCCCAATAACAGTATTTCTCACAAAAGATGTAACTTGAAAACCTTACCTTCTAATAACATTGTAGCGGTTTTCATTGCCTAAAAACACGGATAAAACGACATTTTCCTTTTCATGAAACCCCCTGCATACAAAATTTCATGAAAATCGTTGGAGCCGTTTCCGAGATCCTAATTATATATATGTACAAGAATTGCTCGTTTAAAGGTATTAGATAGATAAATAAGCATACACTATTTATATGCAAATTAAGTAAATATTAGTAAAATTTTTCGACTCACATATTATTAAAAAAAAATGCCTTAACACAATTCTGAGCTAAGAACTAACATAATTATTATTCAAGTGAACATAAAACATCACCCACTTCCAAGTATAACATTATTCTGTACATAAAACTAAATGAAACTTACACTCACAGACCGACACACCATTAGTGTTTATTGGCGACACGCGGTGAAAGCAAATAAAACACGCTATGACATCATACAAGACCTAGATAGGAGACCTGTTTAATAGTACCAGGGCTCTAGGGTCCTGCTGTGACATGGCTGGGGCGTGTAAGGTCGAAGGCACATAATTAAATTTGAAAAGAACTAAATTGTTTTCGGGGAAGTTTTTAGTTTGCATGCTTGTTTTTATGGTTGCGAATGACGTATAAAAAAATACTCATACAGCTCAGAATTTACATGATTTACATAAAGGAATTATAAATATGGGTGTCACTTTTGGGGGATAAATTAAGAAATTAAAATACTACCGAGTGACATATTTAGAGATAGAACTTATTGTGAGGATTACATTTTATTTAATGATTATGAAAAAAAAAATACTTTTCCACTATTAAGTAATTACTTAGTCTAAACTTGCGGCTCGCTATGATGGCCGTTTTGACGTTTAACAATGTCAAAGAAAAATAACCTTTATTTCTTCAGACATAAGGTGCATCTGTTGATCCAACAGCTAATTGTATAATGATGGAAATCAACCTTATTCCAAAGCAATGCGGTTTCTTTTCCTAGGACAATCTGAAACGTCAAAACGGCCATCATAGCGTGCCGGTAGTATAGTTAATGTTTGTCTAATAACGAGAGCTTTTTTAGTCTGTGTAGCAGTATGAAAACTGTACCAACCCAAGTTTAATCATAGCTTTTATAAATGTATTCTTAAATAAAGAATAAACCATAAATTATACTCTGATCAGAATAATTCAAGCAGAAAACGTATTTACCCCACATTTTTTTCCGAATTTACCCCAAAAGTACGAAATCCTCAAATAAAATAAAACTAAATTGCACCCTCCACTACTCTATATAAAGCCCGTAATCATCTAGAATTGGGTCAGGGTTAGACTAAATAGACTTTCCATGTCATGTGATCTGTACACATATTTGCATAGGGTACTTGAAATACCCTACAATGACGTGGGTAGTGACGCACGTTTCGAGCACACTGTATATTCGTTGCGAGATAGTGTGATAGTTGTGTTTAGTCGATTATAACGAATGTAACTATTATTATAAATGCGAATGACTGTGTTTTGTGTTTGTTACTCAGCTTCATAATGGTTGAATGGATTTTAGGGAATTATGTAATTCCCTAGTGATGTTACGGATAGCACAAAGGGTTTGTGAACGAAGCTCGGGGAAAACGCGGAGGAGTTAATTTCTCATAAAAAATAAAGACTTATGATTCGACAGAAACTTGTTTATGAAAAAGCTAAAGTTGGAGGACCCTTCACGTCTTAAAGGTCTTGTGGTGTAAGGAGTTAAGATGTCAGAAGTAAGATCCATATGAAATTTAACCTACCTCTTAAACACAATCAGTGGTATTACTAAAATAATTATAATACTATAAGAGAACTCTACGTACAATGAACATCCTTAGTTTGAATATAATGTGATGATTATAGGTACTTAACTTTCCCTATTAAAAAACTATAACAAACATGTTTTTAACACTACTATTATATTGGACATTTTGTACTCTCAAAGTACTTGATTTAAGAACGATCACAAACATTTTAACGAGGAAATTTATAAAACGCAAGATCCTTTCAACTCGAACACATGGCTTCTGTATTTTATAGCGCTCCTTAGTCGCGTTCAATTATAGATTTTATTACAACCTTCGATAGAATGGTTTTATTCACTTTTTATTACAATCAGCTGTCATTAATAATAGCCACGTCTATCGTAAATACATTTTTGGATGATTTTAGAGTGTTTAAAAGTGATTCATAAGGTAACAATGGACCTTGGTATTGTTGAAACAGGGTCAGCCATTTTTGACACAGGTGAGAAATAAAATCGCCTATTTTTGATTTATTGCGGTACATTTTATCTTTACAAATCTATATATTTTAATAGTATTAATTTGCTTGTGACATAAAGTCTTAATTCAAATAATAATTATGTAAGTAAAAATTTTGTCGATTGTATTGATTTTGAAATAATCGATTTAAATTTATCTATCATTGGCAGATATTAAAAAACTTTACTAAGAAATTCCACATTATTTATAGCGGTATAACTAAAAAGGGAACAATAATAATAAAATTATAGAAACAAACGACCATTGATGTCATAATTCTAATACATCACGTCATCCCCAAGGACTGTATTTAAATAATATTGCATTATGAATTGCAAAGTGACGCCATATTAAAGGAGTCGTATATATGAAAATGCCATATCGATATAAAATATGCTGTAGATGCCCTTGAAATACTTAGCTATTTTTTTTTATAATATATGAGTAAGCTCTATATCAATAGATTGTGTCAGTACTGTATATTTTTACATTCACAGTTGGAATAATATAAATGATGTCATTACGAACAAGCTATCATAATGTCCATAATTTTATGTTAACAATTTTTTTTAACAACATTAACTGATCGCTCGCCACATATGAATTCTGTAAAAAAAATATATTCTGGGATTTTCTTTACATACTAAGCACAGCTTGTACTTTGGAAACTAGATAACTGATATACAACATATACTTATTTATTTAATACATACTTAAATATATATTTTCATCCTAAACTTAACTAACCTAAAAAATAACCTAACCGATTGACATTAATGTCATACTAAATAACGAATCGATACAAAATTATAGGTAATTTAGTCGATTAATTTAATGAAACTTTATTGGCCATCACTGATATTAAAATACTACATAGCATTCCTTGTCGTGGCAAAATGAGATTATGTTCATAACCTGAATAAATAGGTGATTTATTACATCTTCAAGCGATGTAGGTCATTGGGTGGGGTGATAAAATATGATGTCATAGGTTGGTAACACCCTCGATTAAACGATTGCTTTTGGAATTTAATGTTGGCAGCACTGTATTTTGCGCGCGCGGGTTTATTAATATGGAAACGAACATGCACAAACGAGGTAGTGTGGGAATCTTAAATTTCCTTGCAGTACATACAGTCGATACATAAGTAGATAAACAAACCCCTTATTAAACACCTGTACACAAAAAATTACTAGTATATTGAAGAGAAAAAACAGCTGTTTCCAAAATGTACCTATTTTGTTAAACAGCTGTTTTATTGTCTCAAAAACCGTTACATTTCTAAATGATGTATTAGTTTTTGTGTATTGGTGTTTAGTCGATTTGAATCTGTTTTTATTGATGTTCGTCCTATTGCTAAATCTTTTGAGATTCCATATGACAGTTTAAACAAAATGGCGGAAAGTTTCTTCTTTGAACTGTCACTTTGATTTTTCAGCTTTCAAATATAGTGAATAAGGTAAATGAATATTTTCTTGAAAAGATTATTACGATTGGTAAACCTTCAACACTCCTCGTTCTGCGTAATAGAGTCAACATTATTCATCACACAGAACACCTTTACAAACACACAGACAAACATAACTGTCATCGTATTACTCACCGATGATTATAACACACTTATCTAAGTTATTCTCTTGAAAAAAAAGCAATAAATCCAAGCTCAGTCAAAATGGAGTGCCACAGACTAATAAATCTTTACGGTGACATTTTTAATCTATGGGAAATACTTCTGAGTTGTTTTAAAGGCTTATAAGAAATGTGGCTACTGAAAACAGTGGGGACATATTTTGTTTTATCTTGGAAGGATTTTAAATAGAACATTACTGTTTTAGATACATGGTTTATGAAATAAATCTAAATTCAAAGGGAAATACTAAATTCCTGAAGTCCTTATGAAGGATAATCTTCAAAAGTTACCGTTGGTTCGGAAGGGCTTCAACTGAGAAGAACTGGCAAGAAACTCATTACGGTAATACTTAAAATATATATGTTATAATCTGACTTATTTGGGTCTGTAATCTTTTCAGTCATATGTTCGATCCCAATCTAGGACAAACATTTTGCTAAGCTTAATATTTTTTTATACACAGACGCAAAGCAAACAGTCCAACAAATATTTTGTGTTAATGCACACAAATATTTGTCCTTCGTGGGCATCGAACCAACGACCGCGGCGTGGCAGTCAGGGTACACTTATACTTGTTACTATGGAGCGAAACGATTTCAATGCACAACAAAACAGCTTCAAAACTAGGTTGATACTGAAAACAAATGAATTATTATTTAGATCACTCACTAACCTCATTCGAGTTGTGAACAAACGCCATGTAATTCTCAACTTGAGTTGTTTATATTGTTTAGACTACACTGAGATGAGACGATAGCGCTGGTGAATCATTTTAGTAATATGCTTTAATATTTCGTGGTATTTCTGTAGTTCTTATTATAGACTAGGTACCGCCCCCTGTTTCACGTACGTTCCTGTAGGATCGTAATTGTCTGGTTTTTTTTCAAAATATTTTCAAAAAATTATTCACATTTTGGGAAAATGTTGAGTTTCTTGCCGGTTCTTCTCAGTTGAAGTCTCTTTTCTGAATCGATGGTAACATAACAAAACTGAATAAATATAAAAAAATTGAAAAAGTCAGTCGTTTTAGGGTACATTTATTGTATACTAGCTGTCCCCCGCGGTTTTCGCCGCGTTCCCGTGGGATGTCACATGTATTATACATAAAAACCTTCCTCTTCAATCACTCTATCTATTAAAAAAAACGCATCAAAATCCGTTGCGTACTTCTAAAGATTTAAGCATACATAGGGATATAGGGACAGAGAAAGTGACTTTGTTTTATACTATGTAGTGAAGTAGCAAGCAGAAGAAAGATGACTAGCACTCGTCCCAGCACGCGCTCACCGAAGATATTTTTTTATTTATTTATTACTATAAAGGTTTGCCAACAAGAGTATCTAGATTATTAATATCTATCTAGATTAAAACAAGAATAATATCAGTGACGCTAAATTAACGAAATGTACAGTTATAAACAGCAAACAATTAACGTTTCAAATTAACTAAAAACCCAAAAAACTATTTCCTACATATATTTTACATGCTACCTATTCTTTGATACATACAGTGCCGGATTAACCACGTAGCAAAAGTAGCAAGTGCTACGGGCCCAGCGCAAAAGGGGGCCCCGCGTGTCTAAGGCCGCCCACCTCCGATACTTTTTTCCCCTTAACACTTATGATCCCAAAGCACTCCAAAGGCCCCTCGACAGAATTTGCCCCGGGCCCCGCGTTTACTTAATCCGGCACTGGATACATATATAATAAAAAATGAGGAATGGAAACATAATTAATATATTTATATAAACTCTTATGGCATCACACTTAAAAATAAAATTTCATATGTAAGAATCTACTCTGATCCCCAACATCAATCCCAAAATGAACGATATAATCGCAACTCTATCAACGGAAGAGTAAAAAAATAATTTATCTCCAACACACTGCCCTAAATTGTTTTCCCAGAAAGGAAACGGGAACATTTCCTTGTGTTTCATGTTTTATGCCCTTTTCACTTGGTGTAACGAGCTAAATGGTTTACGACGTGTACACGGTACACGAGGGCAGGATTTCTTAATGTCCCCATCTTTTGCGGTGACGTTTCCGGCCTTATATTATAAAGAGAGAGTGCAAAGTGTCTCCATAGGTGCCGTGGATCATCATCAGCCTATCTGCGTCAACTGCTGGACATAGGCCTCACCAATGGCGGCTGTAATTAAATAGTTTGAAAAAATAAAAAACACGCTTTATAGAAAATCGAACTAAAAAAATAAAAAACACGCTTTATAGAAAATCGAACTAAAAAATGGAAAATTAATTTGAATTAAGAATAGTGTAAATAAAATATAGCATAACAAAGATTGTGTTTATCATTCATTTATTTTTCGTCACACAAAAAGGTTGGAGATCAGAATTTTAAAGCCGTTTAAAAGAAGTTTAATTTTCATGTTCAAACTACAAGAATCAATCTAATACTTTCACCCAACCGCTCTTAGTTTTTTACTCGCTTATGCCCCAAACTTACCCCACGACCAATATTTGAACAAATATTGGGTGTTACTTAAATTCGTTGCGGGGAGTTGTGACATCCGGCAGATCTCAGTTTACTTTAGTTCACTGGGTCACAACTTAGGCTTAACATGATGAAAACGAAAGTTCTGGCCCTATTTTTAACTACCTCTAGTATTATAAAGAGAAATGATTTGTATTTTTGTAAATAATGAATTAATACAAAAACTGCTGGACAGATTTTCATAATTCTTTTGCTATTTGAAAGCTGCATTATCCAGGATTTTTTTTATTAGAATTTAAGATACTATCTATTATTTTTATCTCATCATCATCATCATCAGCCTTTCCCGTCCACAGCTGGACATAGGCCTCACTTATGGCACGCCATTAGGCTCGATCTTCAAGCTCTTTGTTTCCAACCGCTGCCAGCCAGCTTGTTTTTTTTATCTAATCCCACGTAAATTTTAAGGGTTTCTCTAGTGAATCTATTTTATAAATCAGTTTAACATAAAAACCATATTATAAGTATCTCTAATTAAATTGAAATGAATAAATTTGTCCTTAAACCTTTGAAAACCATTTGTGCAGACAACTAGACTGTGCTGGTATTAATATACAAATTTAAAACAAAATGCAACTCGACATGGCTAAAAATAAAAAGATTTGGTTGCCATACCTAAAAATACTAAGGAAACTTGACATCAAAGTACTTATTTGAAGTACTCTAACAAACTAGTCGTTAAAAAAATAAAAAAGAACGTCGCCTTGAAACTAATCTTGAATCTAAAGCGACCAGAGTATATTCTAACCCTCTTTTATTAGCATCTCAAATGGACCGCGTCAGACCTCCTTCCACGCTTCCCTATGACCACTCCGTCTTGACCTTTCCATGACATTTAAATCCTCGATCTTTCTCCTTGACAGTTAAAGTTAAAAGGGGGGAGGTAGCTCACGTTACGTTGGACGTCTTTTTTTATTATTTTTAAAGGAGATTTATTCACGTTTCATTCATACTATGACATTTACTAATGTGTCGAGCGTTGTAACGTTAACTTATGCGTTTGCGTTATTGTAATGTTTGCTTTGTACAGGCTTTAGTATTGTTTCAGTGACTATTCTATTCATATGGAAGGCTGTAGATAAAATTAAGTGGCTATTTAAATCTTCTGCGTGTAACTTCTCTGTGTAGAGGTACCGTGCGTTTTATAAATTTAAGATACTATATTGTATGTCAAGAAAAGTGTTATTATAAACTGCTTTTAACTTAAGTGTTACTTAGTGAAAGAGGAAAAAGGTTTCCTTTTATTTGTCTATGGTTTAACAATTTTTTTTTTTAAATAGAAAAAATAACTATCGTTCTTTTATCAAATTGTATAAAAATGTCTAAACGTAAGCCACTTCTTTCTCACGCAGTTCAGTTCCGACCAAGAATCAAAATCCTTGTACCTACTTCCCACTTCATCGATTTTTCATAAAAGGGCCTATAGCATTAAGTACCTAATAATAACGTACTTAAGTGGCCACCCTACAGAACAGATTTATTTCTGTTTGTCCGTCTGTGATTCATACTCGGGGAGCAGCTGTTTAAATAATTTCAGTTTTATTATTAGATATTACATGCACACTGACTTAGGAAATTATATTACAGCTATTTCATTACACACGCAGACTAAGCAGAGGTTGTATTAGTAACCAGATAATACCTAAGAGTACGGTCTGTGTGTTTGTCAGTTTTTTGACAAAAAAACGCGAATGAAGTAAAATAGAAATCAAATTACAGGCACATGAGGAGCCTCGGATCTACGATTTTTTCGAACCGGGGCAGAAACTTGATAGCGGCGCCCCCTCGACATCATTACCTATTAGGTCATAACTTTCGCTTAAGCTTTAAGTCTTTCGAATATTTTTGCGAGGTCGGCTTCTGTTTTTTGCTGATCCTCAGTCAACATATTTAAAAACGCGTGGCCACTAATAAAACCATCAGGAATTATTGATAGAATAAAAGTGCGCTGGACGATTACGATTTTGGCGCCCCCTGAAACTGCCGCCCGGGGCGGGTGCCCCGTGTGCCGCCTCCCTAGATCCGGGGCTGCACATGAGACGTAACAACTTCACGTCTCAGTGACAACAACGCATTGGCGATGCCTGCAACCGAATTGTGTTACTCTCTCGGATTCAGTGTTAAAGTCAATTTCATAACAGATTGATGGTTGATGTGCGCGAGCAGTGTGGCACAACAGTCTTTACCCCGTCAGTGTAACACAAAACTGACTGCAAAGTCGATTCTGGAAGCATTTCACAATTGCTCTGCCGGTGTTGCAAATCTCAATTGGCAGTGGTGATCCCCTTTAGACCATTTTCCTGTTTGTTGGCATAGTAGTATAATGAAGTACAGTCAGTGCCGGATTAGCCACGTAGCTAAAGTAGCAATTGCTACAGGCCCCGCGCACTAGGGGGCCCCGCGTGTCTAAGGCCTCCGTCTGAGCGTAATTTTTGAGTGAGACTTATAAGGACGTTATATTGAATTTAACCTTGCACAACCTTTTTTTTCACCTCTTACTGAAAGTCATAGATAGGGGCCTCGATAGTTTGCTACGGGCCCAACAGTTGCTTAATCCGGCACTGAGTACAGTAGATGTACAGATCAATTTCCACCAATCGATAACACCTCTTCATGAGCAGGCACACAAAAGCAATAAATAAGTAATAAAACACATCAAAGAGGGCTCACTGTTAGTATAGGGTCAATTTGACCCTGCGGGCGTGATAGAATGCACGAGCTTGTCTCTCGTAGTGTTAAGGGAATAGTGATTTACGATGACGTATTTGGAAGTGAAGTTATTGCTTTTTGAGTTCACCTGTTAATATGTTTGGGACAAATCTTCAAAATTCCATTGAATAAAGGAAAGTAAGGTAATAAAGGAAGGTTTACAATTTTTCCCAAATTTTTTAATCTTCTCGGCAACTCTTCTACTTTTTTTCAAGCCAAATTGGTACAGCCGTTCTGAAATATACGCTTTCCTATACCTACTGCATAAAATATTTATTCATATAGATTACTAGAGTTAACCACCTCTCTGATTTGAGCCTTCTTTGAGAATGCTTTTGCTCACCATTTGGTAAATTGCACGTGATCATCGGTATTCTCTTAGTGGTGAGTTCGGTGGTGGTATCCGTCACGAGTACCAGAAATTCCTCATCAATATAAGTAAGTATTTAGAATAAAAAAAGCAGTATAATATGTAGCCAATTATCCTGGCTTCCATAGTACAGTATCAGAGCTCCGATTCTGAAACAAAAATGACACTAGCTTCTCCATGCTCTGTCCCTTTCGCGAACTACGCTATCATGTGAGAGGTAAGCCCTTTGAAGTTTCCGTGACCCGACGAAGTTTCGGCTGAATAGGGGGGCAGATGGCTATGTGCAAAAATGTCAGGGAACAAACAAGCACACGGTACATCTGATGGTAAGTCACCGCCGTCTATAGATATTTGCAATACTAGGGGCATCGCCAATGCGTTGTCAACCCTGAGACGTGAAGTTGTTAAGTCTTATGTGCCTGTAATTCACCGGCCTCCTTACCTTTCTAACCGAAACACAGTAATACAAGTGCAATATTGCTTCACGGCGGAAATGAGTAAGGTGGTAGTACTTCCCCGGACGAACTCTGCACTAAGAGCTGTACTACTCATAAAATTTTACTCATTTAATATTCGACGACCACGCTCTATTAATATAACTTCTCCCATAAGTAAAAAGGTCGCAAATAAAATAGCTATAAGGTTCATAATTAACTGAGTTGCCGTGACTAAAGTCTATCAATATTGTTGGCAAATTTATGTTTTCCAATAAGTCTTAATAACCTTATTGGACAATGATCTAATTCGACCGGCGGATTATAATTGAGGCCAGGGACATGCGAATTTTGGCAAATGACCTTTTTAATAATTTTAAATTGTTTTGTGACAGTTTTGTGATTAGTGTGACATTGAAATAGATTGGCATTTGTTTAGATATCGAATTACATTCTTGCTGTAAAACTTATTCTTCTTACCTTTGCATGAAAAACAGGTTGTGTTGTAAGGACACGATAGAAGTGAAACTTTTGTATTACAGGGAAACATTTTAATTATTCATCAATCACTTTTTTATAGCATTGATTGTGTTTATCATTCATTTATTTTTCGTCACACAAAAAAGTTGTGGGTCGGAATTTCAAAGCCTCGTAAGAGGTTTCACTTCAAAATAGGGAAACTAATATTAGTTATCTTGAGTTCGATGAAATTATTGCTAGTTTACAACGAAAGTACATGAGTAGTAGAGCTCTTAGTGCAGAGTTCGTCCGGGGAAGTACTACCTTACACGAGACATACCAACTTCAGACAAGCATTGGCGATGCCCCTGGTGTTGTAAATGTCCATAGGCGGCGGTGACCACTTACCTGGTGGACCGTCGACTTGTTTATCAACCCAAGTGGTATAAAAAAATGAACGACTTTTTTTTTACCCACCTTGTCTATGATCAAATGTATTTACCGCGGTACAAGCTACTAAACTAATAGTATGTTTTGGGTTTCAATCTCTAGAGTTATTGAAATATATTCTAGATCCCGCGGTTTCGCCCGCGTTCTAGGGGATTAAAGGCATCCCGAGAATATTATATAGCCCATGTCCATTTCTATTCATGTAAATATGTGCAGTGGTTCTGGAGGTTACCTTACACTTATAAACAAACTTACAAAATCCGCACTTCAACTTTTTAATATTAGTAAATCTAGTGTATTTAAAACCCTCCTATATTTTTCTGGTTAAAAACCTATTGCTCATACAAATTTCCTCATAATTCTAAAACTGTTGATACACTCGGCCATATGTCTAGGAAGTACTGCTGTGACAATAATTGCGGGCGAAACCGGGCCATATCAATTAACTATAATTAAACGGACGGACGGACATCGCGGTTTTGTGTAGTTATGTATAGATGGAGCCAGATCAGCCTTGTTTATGGATTAGTATGTATTTTGACCCAGTTTCTATGGAACGATAATAATATATAATAATAATAATAAATATCCCGGGACATTCTTTACACACGGCCATCTGATCCTCAACTAAGCAGAGCTCGTACGGGGCTCGTATGGAAACCTTATAACTGATATACTACATAAACTATCTGTTTTTTTTCTAAATACATACTTAAAATATATATATATATATTTACACCCAGACACAGAACAAACAGACATGTTTGTCCTGGGTGGGAATCGAACCCGCGACCTTAGGTTTGGCAGTCAGAGTCGCTAACCACCAAGCCAACTGGCCTGTCTGATAATGCCTGTATCAAGCGCGGATCCACCGTGGTGGGCACAATGGCCATACTCACCACCCTATTAGACTTGTGACGTCACACTTCCACGGTCTATTAAGGTCGATAGGCTGATAATATTATATCCAATTTATACTAATCAATAATATAATGAGGAAAGATTTGTATATAAGTTTGTTTGTTACTCTTTCACGCAAACCTACCAAACGGGTATGGATGAAACTTGGCACATAGATAGACCATATGTTGTAATAACATATAGGCTACTTTATATCCCGGGAAAATGTGATGTCCCTCGGGAACGCGGGTAAAACCGCGGGGGACAGCTAGTACCTTTATAAAATAAAAAAAAATACCTTTGTAAGAATACACTATATCGATTATGAGCGAGTTCGTACTCCGAGTCGCTCTTGGCCGATTTTCGGATGGCTGGGACCGCAACCTTTTTAGTGGGTTGGATCCGCGCCTGGCCTGTATTGCTGCCTGTAGTCCTGTGTAATTAATAAATCTATACAAATTAATAAGACTAGGTTTCTGAGTTTGGAACTTATGTTTATAAAAGTATAATGTCACTTGCGTGTGTCCACGGGCGGCGGTAATCGCTTACCATCAGGCGATACGTCTGCTCGTTTACCTACCAACACATAAAAAAAAAAAAAATAACAGAACTACTTTTTTTTTTTGCTTCTCTGTTTGGTCCGCCTAATCTCGGAAACGACTGGACCGATTTTGACGGGACTATTACTGGCACATATCTGATGATAAGGAGCTTTTGCAGTACACCGATCAAACATCGAGGCGGTTTAATTCGACTAGTTACTATTATATATAGCCAAATTACATTTAAATCCATTGATTAGTCTTTACGTGAAATAGTTACAAACATCCATGGGTACAAATATCTATGTAAGAATGGCAGTTACCTGGTTTCCATAGTACAAGCTCTGCTTAGTTTGGGATCAGATGGCCGTGTGTAAAGAATGTCCCAGGATATTTATTTATAAGTTCATCAAAAACTTTAGCATTTATAATATTAGTAGGTGTAGATAGGTAGATATTATTGACTAAAGTCTCAGAGTCGCAGAAATACAATTACCGCAACACACGATCAGTATTCCAGCTGCGTGTGAACAAACGACACGCAGTCTTTCCCCGTCATCCATAATGCTAGAACACTTGATATTCACGACACAGCACGGGCAGTTGTCGCTCAATGGAGTCGTGAAGAAACACTGTATGTATATTGCTTAGTGCCATTTCCCATTGGATAGTTGTCGGTTTAAACTTCTTTGAAGCTTTTCTTCCTGATTTTTTAGGTTGGCAATCGTGTTTGAATTTATTTTTGCCAGTGTCGAGTTACATAAATTCTCTTTCGAGATGATTGTAAAAGTTTTAATAGAAGCATTTATTTTCCTGGTCTTTGTACTAGTATTGATATTTTAAAATTAGAATCTCTTTTTAAACGCTACGTCTGCGTCAGATGGTTTTCAAAAGGTTTCTTTGTCACATAAGAAAGAAGCGACAAACAGTGGCGTGAATAAGTTAGAAGTCGCTCAACGTCTTCTTTAGTAAAACAACCACAATACAGCGGCACAGTGTCGAATATATTTTTCATTTAATTTGTAGGAGTCACCGCCGTGTGTAGACGACTCGCCACAAAATAACAATGAATTATTGAGATATTCTTTTTTTACTGCATTCATTCGAATATCTTCATATACTGTAAATAGAGGAAGTTAGAACAACACTTTGAGACATATCGACTTTTAGGTACACGTCATAAACGCTATAAAGGTACATAGGTACATCAGATATATTAGGTTATTAAATTGAGAAGGGATTTAGTAAGTTTGTATATATAATATAATATATAATATGATATATAATATTTATTCTAATAGGCCTATATAGGAGGGTCATCTCCGAAACAACTGCCCCTATTTGAAAATATATTTTAATGTTTTAAAGGAACATTATTCTAGGTTGATACGTTATGTTATAAAATCCACGATGGGTTCCCGTCATTTGAGATGGGAGGATAATTATCAAATAATAGTATAATATTATACGATTTAAGCTAATAGGTGCCAGATGAAATCTGCAAAAAAATAAAGGTATGGGTTAAAAAAATATATTTATTTCATTAAAATGTTAAACTGCAGAGCTTTGCTTTATGCATTTGCTAGCTGTCCCTCGCTATTTTACCCGCGTTCCCGAGGCATGTCATGTTTCCGGGATAAAAAGCAGCCTTTATGTTATTCCAGGATATGCTCTATATATGTTCCAAGTTGCATCTAAATCCGTTTGATAGATTTTGCGTGAAAGAGTAACATATATCAATACACACAAACATTCGCATTTTAATATAAGTAGGATTAATGCATGCTATAACAACATTTCCATATTACTTACTAGCTGTCCCCCGCGGTTTAACCCGCGTTCCCCCGGAAAGTAACATTTTCCCGGCACAAAAAGTATCCTATGTTACTTTTAATACCTCCAAGAATATGTGTACAAAGTTTTATGATGATCGGCTAAGTAATTTTCGCGTGAAAGCGTTACAAACAAACTTACATTTACATTTATAATATTTGGATATTACAAATGTTCTCTGTAATATATCTGTCTATTAGTTAGCAAATATATTTTTAACATTACCTCTTTACTAATTTTATTTAATAATTATTCCATTTTCCACATTATACCAATTGGTACGACGACCGCGTTATCTGTCGAAGCATTCAATGTGCCGTAAATGGTAAAACTAAACACATTGTACCAACATTCAATCGAGAAACAATTTTAGAGCTATTACCAGTTAAATACGAGACGCTCTATGTGTTTGGTACAGGCTAGAAGTGTTTGGTACAAGTGAGAAGTTATGGGTACACACAATAAATTATTTCATTTTGTTTTTTAATTCTCGTTCCCAAGAGATTTTTTTTATACCACATTTTAGACATACAAGCGAATGGTCCACCTGATGGTTAGTGGTCACTGCCGCCTATTGACATTTGCAACACTAGGGGCATCGCCAATGCGGTGTCGACCCTGAGACATGAAGTTGTTAAGTCTCATGTGCCTGTAATTTAACGTATCGTGGGATTATTACGTAGCCTATGCTACTTTGGATAGTAACTTTCTTTTCGTAAGAATTATTAAAATAGGTCCAGTATTTTTTGAGTTTATACGTCATTTTATACAAAAATATAAATTTTCTCTTTCATTTGGTGTGGATAAAATTGGTATTTTGTAAAAGGCTAAATTACCTATTAAAATCTGGACAGAAGGAAATGTCTAATAGGTAATCGCAAGTTAAAAATCTTTCAATACGCAATTGTGCGTGTGTTCCGATAGTGGCACCAGCAGCCAGTTCTTTTCTACAATGCATTGTCTACCTTGAGATATTGATTGACTGTGAGTCAATCATCAGTCAATTCATCGTCCCCTTACCTTACTAACTGAAACACACTAAAAAAACTACACTATTGTTTCACAGCAGAAATGGGTATATTAGTAGTATTTTCCTGGACGATCTCTACACTAAGAGCTCTACTACTACTCACACGATTAATAATTAATAACTATTAATAATAATATTTTTTTATTGACACATTATTGAATACATACAAAAATTGCATTATTTGAGCACCTTATGCTTAAACTATAATATAATGAATTCCAAAATAACTGACAGACTTTACGTGCAATTACACAAAACGCTAATCACTTCTCTCTTGTACCAAAACTTTTAACAATACGATGCTTCACGTTCAACTCGAACCGTCTTAGAAAAGGGAAACACATATAATGTTTCTCGCGTTTAGATATGTTAATTGCTTTATTGAGACAACCGCCTACGGTTGTGCTCTTTTAATTTACACCCACTTATTTAAGGAATACTTACAATTAATAAGCGTATACTACAGCTCTCTCTTTCACTCTTGAGCGGTGAGGTGAAAAACGTTTTTCTTTTATTGTCAAGTAGGCCAACAAACATACTATCCATCTGATGATGGTAAGTGGTCAGTGCCACCTATGGACATTTGCTACACCAAGGGCATTGTCAACCCTGAGATGTCAGGATGTTAAGAGTCTCATGTGCCTGTAATTTCATCGACCTCCTAACCTTCTAACCGAAACACAGTAAATACATAACCCACGAAAATGCAGAAATGGGTAAGGTGATAGTGCTGCACCGGACGAACTTTGCGTTAAAAGTTTACTGATTCTAAACGCTGTACCAAAAGCTTTACCATTCAACTTTGGTCAAACAATCTTTATAATTTAGTTCAACTTTGTGTACCAGTAAACCGAGGAAGACAGCTTCCAGGTGGCTAAAGACCTGGTGGGAGTAACCGGGAGAGATAATGCTAATCATGTGGAGAGCTGACTTCACAGGACAGATTAGCTCATATCATATGGTTGGCAATTCATTTCCTACCCAATTTGGTCCTTGGGTACTTAAAAAGACTTTTGATTTTGAATGTTCTAGATCAATTGTTCATGTAAGATTACATCTTATAGATCCTTTCTTACATCGGGAGGAGCTTATATATGAATCCTTCTCGAAATGGAAGATTCTAAATAACAAGACTCTAATAAACATAGGGCATTAATTACGGAGTTATTTTCTTAAAACAATGCGGCCATTTAATCCTAGACTATTTCGAGTAGTAGAGCTCTTAGTGCAGAGTTCGTCCCGGAAAGTACTACCACCTTACCCATTTCCGCCGAGAAGCAGTAGTGCACTTGTATTACTGTGTTTCGGTTGGAAAGGTAAGAGGGCCGGTGAAATTACAGGCACTTGAGACTTAACAACTTCACGTCTCAGGGTCGACAACGCATTGGCGATGCCCCTAGTGTTGCAAATGTCCATAGGCGGCGGTGACCACTTACCATCAGGTGGACCGTCCGCTTGTTTGTTGGCCCATGTGGTATAAAAAAAAAAGACTGCGTCAGTTACAAAGTTTACGTCAAACTTAACTTGACAATATCGTTTCTTTTGTTACAGAAGCCCACTCGATACAGCGTCGTGAGGCCGATGATGTCAACTACGATACGCTTGGAGACGAGCCCAGTGATGACGAGACCCAGAATGATACCGAAGTCGATGCTGGTAACTAGAATATCATTGTTTAGTTGTACAACGGGTTTCTCTATGGTTCAATGGGGCACAAGATCCAATTAAACAGTCGAGAAATTTTCACTATGGCGTTGGAACAAAGCATGGTCATTATTAAATACAAATGTAGCGGCAGACAGGATTCTAAAGTGATTAGACTCCGTACTTATGGATCTACTAGTCCCAACATCTCAAGATTTGCGATAATTAAATGTTATCTAGTTTATAATGATGTAAAACAAAAACATTAGTTAATAAGTGGTGAAGACCCAGAGCATATAATTATCTTAGAAATAATTTGTGCAAGGTTCTTTAGAGAAGATAAAAGGAAAGAAAGGGAAGGAATCAAGGATAACTCCATAAACCAAGTGAAGGAAAATATAGATGTCGTAACGTTACAGTGACAAGAGACCAGCTCTTAAATTAAGAGGAAGTTTATAGTGTAGAGAAAGTTACACCAAAAAGAGAAAATAATTATGATATTATCTTCTTCAAAATTTCAGGTTAAAGAGATGGTCTCTTTTTGGTGTAACTTTCTCTACACTATAAACTTCCTCTTAATTTAAGAGCTGGTCTCTTGTCACTGTAACGTTACGACATCTATATTTTCCTTCACTTGGTTTATGGAGTTATCCTTGATCTTCCTTTCCCTTTCTTTCCTTTTATCTTCTCTAAAGAATCTTGCACAAATTATTTCTAAAGTGTATTATTGTCCAACCACAATGCAATTGTTATGGAGTCATGAAATTGGAAAACATATCAATCAACACTATTTCCGACAGTTCTATTATCCCTTTTCATTTGCTTTCTTTTAGATTTGGACAGGGACATTCTTTTGCACACGGCCATCTGGTCCCAAACTAAGCAGAGCTTGTACTATGGAAACTAGATAACTGATATACTACATACTCGTATACAACTTTTTTTTTCTAAATACATACTTATATAGATATTTACACCCAGACACAGAACAAACAGACATGTTCATGCACACAAATGTTTGTCCTGGGTGGGAATCGAACTCGTGACCTTAGGTTTGGCAGTCAGAGCGTTAACCACCAAGCCAACTGGCCTGTCAAATATATTATAATGAGATGTCATAATTTTTCAGGGATCACAGAAAAGCCTGAAATTCCAGCAACGATTCTTACCACGTCATCGAACTACAATGTCACCATTGGAAAAACAGTCCGACTGGAATGCAATGTGTCACCTGACAGTAAGAAATGTTCCATATACCTTTTAACCTAAGTAATAAGTACGCCTACACACAATAGAGATTTTTTCTCTATCAGTATTATTTTATTTATTTATTTATTTAATAGAAGACCAACAGCTGATTCACTTACAGACTAATAATATAAATATTGATCAGAAAGCCAGTAACAGGTCCTCACTATACTCCTATAGGTGGTAGCTTAATAAATATATCTGTGATGACAATATTATCGTAATATTACAAATGCAAATGTTTGTACGTATGGATTTTTGTTACTCTTTCACGCAAAAACTACCGGACAGATTTTGATGAAACTTGGCACATAGATAGAGCATAATCTGGAATAACAAATAGGCTACTTTTTATTCCGGGAAAATGTCACATCCCTCGAGAACGCGGGTGAAACGACGGGGGCAGCTAGTATTTATATGTACATTTACAGAAGACTAGCTGCCCCCAGCGGTTTTAAAAAGTATCCTTTATCCAGACTATAATCTATCTCTGTTTCAAGTTTCATCCAGATCCTTTCAGCCGCTCTGGCGTGATGAAGTAACAAACATTCACCCATCCAAACATTAAAACTACGAGATGTATTATTATAATTTTTTTTTATTTATATCTTTTCACATTTCTAAGACTCTAAGGACTCTTAGTCCGGACTCTTTGAAGATTCTACGATAAATTATTTAAGATTAAGTGTTTTTTTTTTTTTTTATACCACATGGGCCAACAAACAAGCGGACGGTCCACCTGATGGTAAGTGGTCACCGCCGCCTATGGACATTTGCAACACTAGGGGCATCGCCAATGCTTTGTCGACCCTGAGACGTGAAGTTGTTAAGTCTCATGTGCCTGTAATTTCACCGGCCCCCTTACCTTTCTAACCGAAACACAGTAACACAAGTGCACTACTGCTTCACGGCAGAAATGGGTATGGTGGTAGTACTTCCCCGGACGAACTCTGCACTAAGAGCTCTACTACTCGAATTTGTTTTGAAATTGTATTGTGTTTTTATAAATTAACATCTTTCCGCGCGTGCTCAGTTCGTTGTTTAGCACTGAGGCTTGTGGTTCCTTAATAATAGTGTTACATTGATTTTTTTATTGCTGAATGCATGAATTATAATTAACATACGATTTACTTAAAGAAAGTTACACTTATTCATAAAAATTTATAATTCTAAATATTAAAATTTAAGCTATTTTGGCCTCGGAGGGTTTCGCTCCCAAAAGACTCTCCATGACAACTGCATCTCGATGTTTACTTAATTACAAGATATTTATCCTCTATGCTTTCCTATACTAGTTATCTGATCACGATATTGGCTTGAAGATATTTAGATACTTCTTTTCCGGGAAATGAGAAAATCCTCTAGAATCTGGTGAATCAACGGAACGGAAGTATTTTATAAAATTTGTAAATCAAGTCAACTCTTAACCGACATTACAAAACAAAGTACAACAAAGTAATTAAGATGACCATATAACTGTCCAGTTGACCATATTTAATTCTAACGGTCGACCGGAAGTGGTGCTAGCGCATTTGGCGCCATTACCGGAAGAGGCGACATTTTGTAAATTTAGATTGGTTTTTATTGTGCAATGAATCACGTGTTTATTTTTTGTCCCATTCGTAAATTGGGGGGATATTGTGAGTCGCGTAATTTATTTTTGGAAATGTTTTCACGCTCACACAAAGACCACAAATCAATAATTATAAAGATTTTTTTTATTTATTTATTTATTGTATAATACCATTACAGCCTATAGTACTAATTCGATGCTATAACTAAAGTAGGTACACATAAACATTATACATTTTTTAATAAACATTATAAAATACAGAATGAAAATTTAAAAAAAATAGTACTTTCAAAACATATACGAGCGTCATAATGTCACATCATTTTCAATGCATTTGTATGCGTCAGTAAAATTCGACTGGTCACAAAAAAACAAGGCCTGTGCCTTTACCATGAGTTTTTAACGTAAGCACCTCGCTAACGACGGCGTAAAACATTTCTATGGCAAATGTGTACAGCGCCACTAGCGGTCACCTAAAGAACTAAAATCGATAGTACGAGTCGATAGGTAAAAAACCTATCGAAATGTTAACACAAGCGAGTAACGTTTGCTATAGAAATTTGGTGACCGCTAGTGGCGCTGTACACAGTTGCCATAGAAATGTTTTACGCAGTCGCTAGCGAGTACGTACGTTAAAAACTCATGGTAAAGGCACAGGTGCGAGTTTAACTCAAGTTGGTGGGTTCTGAACAATAATAATAAAACCAACTTAATGTTTTGTCCATATTAATCTACATCGCTGAGAAATTTTGCTGACATTGCAATTCTAGGCGCAACACAGTTGTTACTGATCGTTACTATACAAATGAAAAGGTGCTGGAATTTTTTTTTTTTTTTATACCACATGGGCCGACAAACAAGCGAACGGTCCACCTGATGGTAAGTGATTACCGCCGCCTATGGACATTTGCAACACTAAGGGCATCGCCAATGCGTTGTCGACCCTGAGACGTGAAGTTGTTAAGTCTCATGTGCCTGTAATTTCGCCGGCCCCCTTACCTTTCTAACCGAAACACAGTAACACAAGTGCACTACTGCTTCACGGCAGAAATGGGTATGGTGGTAGTACTTCCCCGGACGAACTCTGCACTAAGAGCTCTACTACTCGAAAAACTTGCCATAGTTTATTTTATATCGCTTTACAAAAATGTGAAAACCAGCGAACTTCACTAGTGCCGCTGACTGTCAGTACTTGTAGAATTTAGAAGACAAAATAAGATCCAAAAATTTGATGCAAATCAGTTCGGTTCGTAACAACATTCTTTAGCATCATTCTCTCGCTGGCTAAATCAGATAGGTTTGTTTATTTATTTTAACAATTATAACGGTTTTCACCAATAACACTAATTACACATATCTACTAAAAAAAAGGATAACAATAAATGAGATCAATAAATTTACAAAAATTAAACCTGTCACTCTAGCCTCTCACAATACCTCAAGCATTCCACAACTATCGTCTGCCATCCGTCCGCAAACATAGATGTATATGTTTGTCTCTTTTTCGCTTCATCGAGTTTCAAATCACAACGGTACTAACGAATGTGCTTGATTTTTGAATAATTCTTTTTTTTTTTTTTCAATTTCCAGGCACCGTCGTTCAATGGTTCAAGGACAACAAATCCTACTTCATTGGAAAATTCAAAACAAGTACAAATGACAACCGATTTTCAATGTAAGTAACGTCTTCTTTTGTTTATAATGGACTGTCCAATATGAAATACCTTTTGACATTTAAGGATGTCATAGTAAAATGTACTTTTTAGTTTTTTGATATAAGGTTCTTTTTCTAGTACGTTTCACATTTCATTTTTGAATTCCAGTGCCCCTGACTCCAAGGACCTGATCATCACGGACGTGAATGTGTCAGACAACGGTGTGTACAGATGCGAGACAGTCCAGAAGAGTCCCGTGGCAATTAACCATACTGTCGTGGTTTTGGAATCACCGAAGATTATTAGTGAGTATCATTATAACTATATGATTACTTCGTCCAAATGGTGGAAGATGGTTTTAATCCTATTTAGGGGAGACTCGTGCCCCTGGAGCCAGGGCGTGAATTAGCCAAATTCTTTGCAAGTTCAGCCAACCTGACACGATTACTTCGTCCAATTGGCGGAAGATGGCTTTTATCCTATTTGGGGGAGATTCGTGCTCCTGTAGTGGGGACATGAATAAGGGAAATTCCCTGCAAGCTCACACTCCCATTATCATCCAAGAGGCTGAAAGAGGGATCAGAGGTACTGAGGGTTCCAACGAAGATATTTTAAGGATCACCGCCTCTAGGGTACTTGCAATCCTGTGCTACGTAGGGTACTCATTACTGATAAAGAAACGTTAATTATACCT
This sequence comes from Habrosyne pyritoides, assembly GCA_907165245.1. Lineage (NCBI taxonomy): Eukaryota > Metazoa > Arthropoda > Insecta > Lepidoptera > Drepanidae > Habrosyne > Habrosyne pyritoides. The sequence goes on along the minus strand of OU015610.1, from coordinate 7,237,103 downwards.
TTAGCTCGAACCCAGAACTTCTGGTCTTTTGCTCAGTTTTATATACAGTTCCTCTAGTATTGGAAATGAGAATCATCAGCTTGCATGTCCATCATTAGACATATTTAATTTGGTGTATCGTATATTACTGCTATAACTCTCATACAATTTATAAATAATAGACATTTAAATGGGTTATGAGCTGAAGATTCAATGGAAGTTCTCTGGTCATTCAAGTTGGGCATTGAACAGTTATAGTTGCTGAGTTTCCTTTTTAAAACAAATGTGTGCAAAGGAAACGCAAAAGGAAAACAATCCACCATATTCAGTCTATAAAGTCTTTTATTTGCAAAACTTTTAACGAGAAATAAGCTATACTGCTAATATTTGACCTCAACATGGTGAGAGACGATGGGGCTAAAGGTGATTACCACTGGAGAAAGGAACTGGGTCTTAGCAACTGCCAGAACACATGGGTGGTTGATTGGTAAATTTTCACGTTGAGGGTTGTAGGGTCGTAGCCAGTCACACGGGTACTACAAAGTACCCTACTACAATGGATACCTTCCTTCATTGTAAGGAATACGTGACAAAACGTCACATAATGTCACCATTAGATTTCACGTTACAACCACAGATCACTATGCTATCATAACAAACTTGTCGATTCCAGGGTTTGAAGCCACGGACGATGGTCGTGTAACGGAAGGCTCAGACTTGCTCCTCACGTGTGAAGTCACCGGGTCTCCTCAGCCACAGATCGTGTGGTCCAAGTTCACAGAGGCTAAAGGGGTATGGTTTTTTTAATGGTTTTCTTTCTAGCTTGCGTTTTGAATTGTTCCTGTTGTGATGCGTCTTTCTCTGTTATTTTTTCATCAGATTTCTTCTCGGACGGGTACTTAATTACTTCCTAAAGTTTCATGGCAATAATGATGATATAGGAACCCATAAAATACCAAAAAAGAACTATTTGAATAAAAATATTTTCATTTAATTTTACAGGTAGGTAGTGTGGTAGAAATCAGAAGGGTGGATAGTATACTGTGATGGGACGTAACTGCACTTGTTGAGTATTAAAACTCATTTCTCTAGTGTGTACAGGAAACTGTTATGTGTATTAATAAAGTACTATTTCTAGTAACAAGACAACGTCCTCATAATAGGGTTGTATACTGGTATCGATAACAAGCTTTATTGATTTTCTATTGTCTAGTTTTTTTATATACTCTGGTAAATCCAATTAGAATAAAAAATACCTTAAAACTTTTAGTTAATAATCTTGGGTTATGATTGACTAGTCCAATGATCAGAAACACTTACTTCTTAAAAAACGTATCTAAAGTTTTGTTTTCATTCAGATTATTGTTTGCTTTTTATTTCTTTCAAATTAAATACATTTTCCTATTCAATTTATTGTTATTTACAAAGGGTTGATAAATAAAACTGTGTTCCAACTATCGACGCTTTAGTTTGTTGTTATTTCATTACGATCAACAATCTGTCTATTGATTCTTAACATACACATTATATCATTACAACAAAGTAGACTAGTCGATGAGGTATCGTATGTAAAAAATTACAAATCGAAACTAGAGGAATATTCATTTTTACGATGCTGAGTTTTTTGCCGCTTCCTCGTAGTTAAAAGCTTCAGTGTTTAGACCTTCATAAAGCTAAAGATTTTTTTTTAATCATTTTGGAACTCATAACAGAAACCATCGACAAATGTATCGATATTCGACATAATCATATCGCGTATGGGTACAACACTATTCGTCTTATACATTGTAGAGCCAAGTCGTCATGTCTACTGAAGAAGGCAGCCTATAATTAGATGAGGATTGTTTGAATGAAGCGTTTAGTATCAGCTCTGGTCATCGTTATTTTAATACTAGCTGTCCCCCGCGGTTTAACCCGCGTTTTTTAATAATGTTACGTTTTCCCGGGGTATAAACTATCTAGGACAAGTTTCATCCAAATCAGTTTAGTAGATTTTAGAGTAACAAACATCCATACATCCTCATAATTTTTGTTATAGGATAGGATGCGGTGATCTCCTAAAATGTGGATTCTAAAAGTTTCACATAACATTATACAAGGTGTTACAAAATACCCCGTAAAAATATAATTAATTATATTATCAAAGCCAACAACCCTAGTAAGCTGTAATGTCGGGGAAACAGATTATTTAACAGAAAGGCCTACGTACCTATTTTACCTAATAATTATCTACTTTAATAGTTTTTCTATTTTTCATTCATATAAATCAGTTTTTTGTGGGGTATGTTATACAGCGTTACTACGGTTCTTAAATATTGTGAATGGACTCGTTATAAGGCCCCATTTAACCTCCTTTCGGCTTTACGGGAAGTTTTGTAACATTCTGTATAGATAGAATATAAATACGTTCAAAAGGAATTTGCCATTTAAAAATGCTTCCTCAAATGATTACTTGTAATTCATCATATTAATACCTACTCTAGTATATGTCATTAGGTAGATATCGGTTGGCAATTCATCAATCAGCTCTGACATTATCATCAAAACTGGTACACCAAGGGCCTGAGAAACTTGATAAGGTCTTATTATCTAAGCACTGAGATTTGATTTACATTAAATTTATGATTGTTGTTTTCTCCATTGTGTGACGTAAGAATAAATTTATTGTTATGTTGGTACGTAATATTTATTAATGAGAAGTATCAATGAAAATGGGGGACGGGCGGAAGGGGGGATGGAAAGTATGATAGAGTTTAATAAACCAAATTCCAAAGGTAGTTAATTGATTAAACAAACGAAATATCAATGGGGGCCAGTCGGCTTGGTGGTTGGAGACCTTGACCGTCACGCCATCATAGGTCGTGGGTACGATTCCCATCCAGGACAAACATTTATGTGGATGAACATACTGTTTGTTCTGTGTCTGGGTGTAAATATCTATTTATGTACGTATTTAGAAAAAGCTGTCTATGTAGTATTTTACGTATCCATTCAGTCTCTGCTTAGTAGAGACAGATTCGGACCGCAGTGAACAAAGAGCGTTCTAGGATATTTATCCTAATAATAAAAAGCGATACATATAAAAATCAATACAAGTATATTTGCCTTGAATCATTTAAGAGATTTATTTAGGGAAATAAATATAATGACATTACCTTCATTATAAATTTATGAAAATATAATGTTTATACGTAGAAACATAGGAATGTTTGAGTCAAAATTGGATATCCATAATATTAATACAAGACAAAGGGAGAAGTGAGTTGTTCCATACTTTAGACTAACTAAAGTAATCAAGTCATTTCTTGGTAATTGTGTTAGATTTTATAATAAGATACCGCTGTCAGTAACCAAAATGTCTGATCATAAATTTAAAAATTATATTAGGAAAGTTTTGAAAGAAAAAGCGTATTACAAGGTAATTCGTTATATTGAAGATAAAAATGTATGGAATTAGCTACTCTCTGCACAGTGCACCTCTTATTTTCTTGTTTAACTTGTAAGTAATATTGTTGTTTTCTATTTTGTAGTCTTGTTAATTCGTTTTTTTTTTGTTTTGTTTTTGAATGTTACCTATTTATTATATAAGTATTTTGTAATTGTTAAATATAAAATTGATATTATAAAATAGCCAAAAAGTCAGAATTGATAAAATTTATATAAAAAAATATTTAATAAAACATAAAAAAGAATGTAACCTTGCTGAATTTCTTGCCGGTTCTTCTCAGTTGAAGGCTGACTTCCGAACCGGTTGTAGCTTCAGTAACTTTAAATTTGACCTTCATAAGTGCCCTCCGAGAGCCTAAACTGAATAAATGGATTTGAATTAAGATGAAACTTTGGTGAAATGAATGAAACAAAGTCGCACACCAACGCAAGTCGGGAACAGCAAGTTATTTGAAGTATTTAGCAGCTTCTGTTGTTTACTGTACATTACTAAGCTATATATCTCTTTCTTCCACAGAACGAGCGCTTGCAAGAAAAGGACGGAGAATTTTCGGCAAACACCGTATTCATGAAGAACGTCAAGAGGGAGCAGGCTGCCAAATACCTGTGCTACGCCTTCAACACCATCGGAAGCAGTCAGGAAGCCATTAATGTTGTTGTTTTTGGTAAGTTTTTTTTTTAAATATCCTGAGGCTTTAGCTTATTTTTGTTACTGCTTAAATAACTCGACACTGGCAAAAATTAGTCGTAATTAAAGGATTGTGTTGCCATACTCAAAAGAAAGATTTGCGTAATAATTTGTAAACCACTATTTTCATAAAATTCTTCTGCTTAACGGCTTGACCAATTTAAAAAAAAATTGTGTTTACTTATGATGTAACCTGGATGATATTTAGCTATAGTTAGATCCGGTAGATGCCGCTGTGGTAAGATCCAAATATATTCCTATAATTTTCTGACCAAGTTTTTTCAACCTGTAGTTAAGTTACTCAAAGTAACTTAGCTCTAAGCATCACTTGTAGGCAGAATAAAGTATACCTGATTAGTAAGTTATTTTATTATTATTATTATTATTTATTTTAAATCAGATACAGGTATCCATATAATGTTAGTAATAGACTTATTACCTATGTTAGTTACACACAAATATAATATATATGTTTAGGTCACCCCCATAACATGGCCGCTGACCCAGTGCCTTAACAGTAGGCAATCCGGCTCAACAATACCAGCTCGTAGGATGCTGGTAGGACTACACCAAACCCTGTGCATCAAAGAGGCGATTCTTTTTCGCAATATGGCGTGAATATATTAGTATCTAATGAAATATTTATTTCCTGCAGGTAAACCTCGAGTGCATGTCCACAAGACTGTTGTGAACTCCGATATCAATGTGGAAGCTGTACTGCAGTGCTCCGTACACGACGAACTTACGTGAGTTACCTAACCATTTTATGTAACCCTACTGAGTTTCTTGCCGGTTCTTCTCAGTTCAAGCCTGACTTTCGAACCGGTAGTAGATTGAGTAGCTTTAAATTTGACATTCATAACTGCCTTCCAAGGGTCTAAACTGAATAAATGGCTTTGAATTTTGAATTTTTTATGTGTCTTCAAAAGTCGTCAATTCCAACAAAAACAATATTTTTGAAGTTAAACTTTCTATAGTAAGGCTTTGAAATTTTAATCCGCAACCTTTTGTGTGACGAAAAATAAATAAATGATAAACACAATCTATGCTATTCCAAAGTGATTGATGAATAATTAAAATGCTTTCCTATAATAAAAAAAAAATTATCACTTCTATCGTGTCTTTACGACTTCCAGTTCTTTTTTTATCTTAGAACATAAAGACATCAACAACATTAAAATTTATGTTGAGGCCTATTTTAATGAACATGTTTTCATTGTCCTTTCACAGACCTCACATCCGCTGGTACAAGGACGGCAGGCTTATCGAGGACTCGTCGTTCGCGTACGGTGTGAAGACCCAAGGAACCAGTTCTAACCTGACTGTAGTACCCACCTCTGATAACGACTTCGGTACCTTCACTTGTGAGGTAAGTGTCAAATGAGAGTTGCCGGGCCAAAGAAAATTTTAATAGCGAATTGCCTATTTTAAAAAATTGCCGGATTTTGGGGTAATTGCTGTGCACAAAAATTTGGAATTTTAAATTTATATATTTTATTGATACGTTTACTTTGATGAATATTTTATGTTATTTATAGTGTTTAGTAAGGTGATTGGGATACCTTTATTTCCCTTTCAGACTGGACAGGGTTTTCAGTTTGTATAGATTTTTCCTTAGTACACTAAGTACTATTTGTCTAAATTATGATAGATTATTCTTGAAAACCAAAACGTTGATGCATAAAGCTCTTTCTGATAAACATTAAAGATGCAAGAAGACATTCAATTTGGAATGGACAATAAAGGGATTCCTCTTCCTCGCATAAGCTTAAACTGTTAAATCTATCACATAGATCTTGTTTATGCTCCGAGTTTTCATAACTTGACCACTCTTAATAACCAACCTTATTTTCAGGCTGAAAACAGACACGGCAAACACAACAGGTCGATTGAGTTAGTCCAGAGTCCAGTGGTTGAAGACCTGGATGTAGACGGACCAAAGCTGTCATGGACTGTCCACTCGTATCAGCCTCTCGAAGCTATTGAAGTCCAGCTTAGAGATCATAATGGGGTAAGTTACGACTTAACAACTTCACGTCTCAGGGTCGACAACGCATTGACGATGCCCCTAGTGTTGCCAATGTCCATAGGCGGCGGTGACCACTTACCATTACGTGGACCGTCTGCTTGTTTGTCGGCCCAAGTGGTATAAAAAAAATGCGTACTGTAATATGGTATTTCCTATGTTACAATAAGGTCGAGAGCTGCAAATCAAATGCCGTTGCCTAGCAACGTCTGCGCACAGCGCATTGCTAATACTTACTTAACATTCCTGACTTATATGCTAAAATAACCTTTGGGTATAGGTTTGCTATACGATATACAACCTTAAATAGTACACGATGTAAAATTCGTGACTTTAGACGCCGCTCGGGTTAAACCTAATTCTATATTTCTGAATAAACAAATTATTAATATTACCGGCCTGAAGCCGGTACCTCAGATATTGAAATACATTTTTTGAAATAGAATAATTATTAATAAATAAATGTCCTGGGACATTCTTTATACACGGCCACGTGATCCTAAGCTAAGCAGAACTTGTACTATGAAAACCAGATAACTGATATACATTACATCATATATATTTACTACATTTTTTTCTAAATACATACTTATTAAATATTTACATCCAGAGACGGAACACAGACATGTCCTCACAAATGTTTGTCTTGTATGGAAATCGAACCCACGACCTATATCGAGACAGTCAGGGTCTCTAACCATTAAGCCGACTAGCGTTGATGTTAAGTTTATTTAAACAATTAACTTCCTGCCGAATTTGGTTTATTATATTTTATCTGTGAGAGAATCGAACCCACCACCGTGGCGTGACATGCCCTCTAACAACTAACGGCCAAAATTAATATACGATCCTGATCAAAAATCGCAAGATTGAAGTAGAATTTTGACATTACATTACGTGTATTAAAATTACTGTCAAAAGTTCCATGGATTTTCCATAGGGATTGCATATTAATTTTCGCCGTAAGCCAACAAGCCGGTCAAATGTAAGATTAAATTAATTCTTAGATTAAAAGTTAAGCTACAAGATTACAAGCTAATCTCGACTCTAAAACCAATGTACTATAGTATATTCTTATTATTCAAACAGGATGGCGACTTAAGGCGACTGAGTGTGCCGGTTCCAGACACGCAGGACCGCAAATACGAGATTGTCTTCATGCTCGGGGACAAGCAGTTGGATGCCGGCAAATATGAGGCCTACGTTAAAGTAAAGAACAATAACAGCTGGGGAAGTAGTTCTGATCCGGCTTGGGTTGATATTGGTAATTGTTTTTTTTTTATAATAAAATATGTTACTGAAATTACAGACTTGACTTGATGTCTCAGGGTTCATAATGTATTGGCGATGGATGTGTTACCGGTGTGTCAAATTTGAAAATAACCACTTTGCAGTTAAAAGTATTGATTTTTTACTTAAATAACTACCTAACTGTAATTGGTATAAAGTCTATTTTTTCAGTTGGTAATAAAAAGGTTTGCTTAAATGGCGTACCATAAAGTAGATAACTTTGGTGACGTCACTACTAGCGTTGTAAAATGATGGTAAAGAATTTTGAAAAAAAATTACTAAAAAAAGAAAAAAATTGAAGTGCAACTTCTTACTGGAAGGCTTTGAAATTTTGATTGATTTTGAAAATAACTGAATAATAACACAATCTATGCTATTCAAAAGTTATTGATGAATAATCAAAATGTTGCCATATAATACAAAAGTTTCACTTCTATCGTGTGTCCACGACACACCCTGTTTTTTTTTGTTAATTTGGTGAAACTGTGGGCTATAGCATTTTTTTTGTGATTATGTACAAAAAATATGTGCTTGCTTATTAAATTCCAAACAATGGAACCATTTTATATTTTTTATACAAACAATCATCAAAGCCTGCTATCATCATTTTTACCAGTGTGGTAAAAAAATCTTTTATATTTCATACCATTTCCTTGGGCATAAGTTCTAATTCTATTCATAAATCATAAAAGAAGAAAACTTCCTTACCAGTTTGTTGATTTTTTCTCATTTTATTTTTTTACCTGTAAATAGCATTATGCATGATTTTGATTTCATTTTATTTTCTTTTAATTTATAGAAGCACAACCTCAGCTCATACAGCATGCGTCAGGTAAGATTTTTATTTCGTTTGTTTTTATTTTATTATTATTTCCTTCCACTTTACGTTTCAAGAATTTTCATAATGACTGGGGATGGTGATTTTTATTTATCTATTTATATGCATATTTGGTATATATTGCATTATACTTACTCCATTCACGTGATGTGCTCATATAAATAAATAAATATTATATAATTTTTTAATATTTTTTGAATAAAGGTTTTTAAGTTTTTTTATTTCTTTTTTCAGTGTACAGAGGGAACAACGCGCATTCCATTCAAGCAACTACCACCGTAATTTTGTCGACCACCCTGATGTACCTCCTCGTGCGAATGCTTTAAACGAAAAAACTAGCCTAACTTATTTATTGTTAGTGTCGAAAGTATCGATGGTTATCCGAGACAAAACCGAGATGCACTTTACTAGGGGCCGTTAGAAGAAAAATGTTTGAAAAAAATTGAGGACAGTTTTTGGATAACTACTTTAATGTACTCGCTTTGGTTGAATCGAAAACGCTTATCGATATACCACGTTGAATCTTATCATTATTAACTTTTACATTACATTTATTCGTGTGAATTCGTATTTATGTCGCATTTTTTTTCTAATTATGTTTTTTTTTTATCAATGGCGAATTACAAACAATAAAAATCCCAGTTGAATGTTTTGTCTCTTTTCCATTCTTTTTCATTTTTATTATATTAAATTGTACAGAATAACTCATAAGGAATATATATTAACTTTTATTTAGTAAATAAGGCTTGGATTGCAAGCGTTTTTAAATATAATAAAACATTATTATTTACATGGCTGATGGTGCCATTTCAAAAAGACTAAAAAAATTATAATGTTTTCTTTTTTTAAATACTCTTGCAACACTACTGTTCGGCAGCCTATTATTTTATAACGATTATGGTTTCATTGATTTAAATAATGTAAAAGTTTTAACAAAGATACTTAAAATTATTATGAAACTATAGAATCAGGCCTTTAAACGAAAAACAAGTGTAAAAAACGATTTTCGTTCAGAAATGCATCAAACAAGACAGCTGATAATAATTTTTACTTTATTAATAATTATACGACAGCTTTTAAAACCAGTTGCATTATGTAAATATAATATTATAATTGTTTTAATTATACAAGTGAAATTAGGGAGTAACTTAACTATTATTATAAAAATTCTACATAAAATTTTAATTACCAATATTATTATGTATCGAGTTTTATTTTTTAAACAAATTGGTTTTTCGAAATAGGTATTTTTGTTATTTTCCGACTTTAATGTCACAAGATAAATGGCAAAAATATTTTAATGAAGTAACTTTATCTTCTTATCTACAGCATTTTTCAATATACTTAACATTTTTACATATTTCACGGTCAGATTTTGACCGTTTTTTTTAATTTTTAAATTGGAAACTTCAAGTGGTAGTATGTTGGTAATTAAATAAGGAATGTTTTATTTAATTCGCTTTTAACGTTTAATCTGTTTAATATTTTATTTTTAATGATATATAAGTAGTCGTTTTTCTCACAATAATTTTAGTTAAAAATAAATAAATTAGGTAATTATTACCAAAGTGTAATTAATTAAGGTATCACAGTTTAGTTTTTAACTTAGCTTCATATATTATTATATTTCATGAATAATTAAAATCAATTAATGCTTAAAAATAATTAATTGAAAAAAATAAAAAAATGTTTCGGTACCGTTTGCTTTAAAAAAAAAAAACAGTAAATTAAATTTATAAATTCCAAATGCTTTTGTGTAAGTGTCTAAGACTATAATTATGAATCACATGTCATATTTATTCAATTGGTAATTATTTGCCAAAATGTTGAATAAAAGTCAGAATATAGTTGCCATAATAAATAAAGTAACAATATAAAAATCGAATAATTACAGTAAATAATAAAATAACATAAATAATAAAATGTGCCTGTAATTTTACAAATCCGTAGTTCCCGAAAGGTGCTTAGATCATTTGATTACAAATAAATATCTTCCATTTAATAAATAATTATTATAAATATTACCCGCTAGTCGTATTTCGCTTTTAAATAGTAACAGGATATATGTAAATTTATCCACTAGCTTGTGCATCAATACATAAAAAAACTTTGATCGTTAGTTTGAATCGATAGTGATGTACCACAACCTAAAAAATCCATTACCTATGTAATAAAAATTATCATAACACGTATTTTTATTCCATAACTCAGATTAATTATGTATAGTGAAATAATTTTGGAATTACCATACATTTTGAACGGTTTTTTTAAGACTTGTTTCTGCAGATTGATTTAATTTTCAGCCTATAAAATATTCTATTCTGGAGTGACATGATGTAATTTTGAGTCAAGCATGTCTTTAGAATAGATATTTCAATATGGCACAGTTTATTAAAGTCACAAGTGTCTTTGCTGTCAGTTAGTTAAATAAAAAAGTAAACAATAAAATAAATAATGGAAATAAAAATTGGTATGAAAACTTAATTTTATTTATTTTATGTTCCAATAACATTTCTGGTGTTATAAGCAATTCAAAGCTGCTATTATGTTTAGAAGTGAAACTTAAAAAAAAAATTAAAAATAGATCTATGTTATTCAAAAGTGATTGATGAATAATTAAAATGTTTCCCTGTAATAAAAAAAGTTTCACTTCTATCATGTGTCTTTATGACACCCTGTTATTTTCTTCGAAACGTTTTTTAATTTTTTTATAAAATTTAAAAAATGCCTCGCAGTTTTTTTTTTCCTCGAAGTCATTTGTCACCAGGATATAGACGTAGTATGGCCTACACGTTAAGATATACTTCAATAATATACGTAGGTAATACCAAACTGTAATATTGTAACTTCTAGACTAAACTGTTGCACATATGGTGATGTAATAATTATTTATGTTGCATCTCATCTCATATAGTTATCTGTGCCTTCTTCATATTAGACTTTTTGTACAAGGAGGTGATATTTTTGTCTTATAAATGAATAAACGATTAATGTTTGTAAATATTATAATGTTGTTTTTTTTCAATGATTTTGTCTTTTGAAGTGTACAGCGCCCCTAGCGGAGAGTTTTGGAATCATAATAAAGTTGTCATACAAAACGAATTTTAATGCTTTTAAAATAAGGTTGTATACCCCTTAGGTACCTATTGATCCAATATTTAACTATATAATGATGAAGAGAAACCTTATATTAATGCAATAGGTTTGATTTTTCTATGGCAATCTTAAATACCTTTATAATGGCAATCACAGCACACCAGTTTCACAAAACTCACTATGGCCTATGGGAGATTATTATTGGCAATAACATCATTACTCACTCATCGACACTGACAGTTGCGAATTGTGTGATGTTCCGGAGAAACCGTTATCAGCTAACTTCAGAGTGTCGGTTTTTCGAGACGGTGTGCGCATCGTATAAATGTACTCTCATAATTTTTTGCTAACACGCCAAAAGAAGTACAACTTAAATATTATTCTATACCAATATTACAAGTGTTTAAGTTTGATTGTCTAAGTGACGTCATTCTAAATCCGACATGGCGGCCGTGACAACATTCATCATCATCATCATCATCATCATCATCATCATCAGCCTATCTCCGTCCACTGCTGGACATAGGCCTCACCTATGGCACGCCACTGAGCTCGATCTTCAGCTCTTTGTTTCCAACCGCTGCCAGCCAGCTTGCGTATATCATCGCTCCATCTAGCTGGAGGGCGCCCTACACTACGTTTACCGAGCCGTGGTCTCCACTCTAGACCACGTCTACCCCAACGGTTATCGGTTCTGCGACAGATGTGACCAGCCCACTGCCACTTCAGCTTGCTAATCCTTTGAGCTATGTCGATAACTTTGGTTCTCTGACGGATGACTTCATTTCGAATTCGATCCTTCAGAGAGACTCCGAGCATAGCTCTCTCCATAGCTCGCTGAGCGACTTTGAGTTGGTGAACCAGTCGCACCGTCAGTGTCCACGTCTCGGCTCCGTAAGTCATAACAGGTAGGACGCACTCGTTAAAGACTTTCGTCTTTAGACATTGGGGTATGGGCGATGAAAAGACTCGACGAAGTTTTCCAAATGCTGCCCACCCTAGCTGTACTCTTCTGCGAGCTTCCTTCTCGAAGTTGTGTCTACCCAATTGCAAGATTTGCCCGAGGTAGACGTATTCGTGAACAACTTCGAGAGGAACCCCGTCAAGGGCAACCGGTTCCGGAATAACATGCTCGTTGAACATGATCTTGGTTTTATCCAAGTTCATCCGGAGACCGATGCGTGCAGAAGAATCAGCCAGGGTAGTCAGCATGAATTGGAGATCTTGCACGGTTTCAGCCATGATGACGATATCATCCGCAAATCTAAGGTGTGAGAGGTACTCGCCGTTAATATTTATGCCCCGTCCTTTCCAATTTAGGGACTTGAACATATCCTCCAGAGTGTTAGTGAACAATTTGGGGGAAATAACGTCCCCTTGTCTCACTCCTCTATGTAAGGGGATATGTTCAGTCTGCTGATTTTGTACTTGGACGGTCATAGTCGCGGTGTTATACAGTCCTTTCAGCACTTGGACGTATCGCCAATCAACTTGGCACCGTTGCAAAGACTCCAGAACAGACCAGGTTTCAACGGAGTCAAAGGCTTTCTCATAGTCCACAAACGCAAGGCACAGGGGCTGGTTATACTCTTCGGTCTTCTGTATAACCTGCCGCACTGTGTGAATGTGGTCTATGGTGCCGTATCCTCCTCGAAACCCAGCCTGCTCCGGAGGCTGAAACTCGTCGAGTCTACGCGCGAGACGATTTGTGATGACTCTCGAAAACAGCTTATAGACGTGGCTCAAGAGTGAAATGGGTCGATAGTTCTTCAAAAGGGTTTTGTCACCTTTTTTGAAGAACATAACGACCACACTCTTACTCCACGCCTTCGGAGTTCTCCCCGAAAAGAGGACGGAATTAAATATACGCTGAAGCTGAAGTAGCGTTGGAGTTCCACCAGCTTTTAAGAGCTCCGTTGTAATTCCATCCTCCCCGGGGGCTTTTCCGTTTTTAAGCTGTCTGAGAGCCATCATGACCTCGTCCAGGCTGACCTCTGGCAGATCCTCAGTGTAATGGCGGGTCAGAGTGGCCCTGGGATCCTCGGAATGGGGTTGAGGGCGAGACGCTTGCGAGGTATATAGTTGGCCGTAGAAGTCTTCCACCTCCCTAAGTATCCCCGGCTTAGAAGCGACGAGATTCCCGCTCGATGTGGTCAACTTCGTCAGATGGCTTCGACCGAGCTGTTGAACAAAGACTCTAGACCCCCGGTTTCGCTCAATCGCTTCTTGAATAGAGCGTGTGTTGGAGCTCCGGAGGTCACGTCTTACCAGCCGAGAGATTTTTTTGTTCAAAGCTCGTTGATCTGACGTAGTGACTGCGGGATTTTCTCGTCGCTTCTGCATTAGCTGCAGAGATTCTTTTGAAAGCTTAGACCTCTTACCGGCACCTCGCGTCTCGCAGAATTTCTTCCCCTCCTCCCCGAGGATTCCTACCACTCGGTCGAGATACTGGTCGACATCAACGTCGATTGTGGTTTCCAAGGCAGCGAATCGGTTCTCCAGTTTCAACTGGAACGTTTCAGACCCAACCACGGATTGGAGCATATTAGGCCGGAGCGTAGATTTCATTAGACGGACTCGTTCAAGCTTACAGTTTATATCTAGAGTGCCTCGGACCAGTCGGTGATCACTTCCGGTTTTGAACCTAGTGATCACTGAGACATCTCTAAATATACGCTTTTTGTCCGTCATAATGAAATCAATCTCATTTTTGGTCACAGCGTCGGGGCTCTGCCACGTCCACTTCCGCCGGGGTTTCTTCTGAAAGAAAGAATTCATCAGAAGAAACCCTTCTTTCTCCAGGAAGTTGACGAGCATTTGCCCCCTATGGTTCCTGCTTCCAAATCCGTGTGGTCCTACTACCGATTCGCCGCTTGTTTGTACTCCCACTTTAGCGTTGAGATCCCCCATGACAACGTTGAAGTGGGCCTTTTGGGTGGTGTATAAGGCCTTGGAAATGTCCTCGTACATTTCCTCCACTTCATCATCCGAGTGTGCCGAAGTCGGTGCGTATACTTGTATAACCTTGAGGCTATACCTCTCGGTGAGTTTGATCACAAGATACGCTACCCTAGTCGACACACTGGGGATTTCTATGACGTTGTCAGAGAGGGCCTTGTGTACCAAGAACCCGACGCCGCCTTGGGATGGTTGGTCTCCCTCTCTGAAGTACATAAGATGGCCTGATTTTAGGGTTACAGTATCCTCCCTCTCTCTTCGGACTTCACATAGCCCCAAAATGTGCCATCTTATGTTCCTCAGCTCCTCTTCGAGTTGCGCCAGATGTTCGTCGAGCCGTAGCGTGCGTCCGTTGTACGTAGCCAGAGTCAGTCGGTGTTGGCGGCCTACCGTAGCCCGGGGATTCTTAGCACCCCCTACCCCGCCGTGACCATGACCGCCGCCTTGGCCAGGAATAGCGGGGCGACCGGGAACTGGGGGCCGTTGTTGTGGTGTGCTACCCATGATGGTTTATGCCCGTAATCACCACACGCTGGGCAGGCGGGTTGGGTGATCGCAGAACGTAGCTCTCGCACCGGTGACGCTGCTGCCCGTCACCGGTCTGTGCCATTTAACTACGTTGTTTAGAATGGTTATACCGCCATTAGTCGGTCGCCAGAGCCTCGTTCGCTGGTCGGCAGGATGCACCACGGGCAGGTGAGGTTGGCTGGGAGCACTAAGATGACATTGTGCTCCCTTACATCCCAACGTGACAACATTACGATTAATTAATTAATAATAAAATCAAAACCTATTTTATTCAGTTTAGGCCCGCGGAGGGCACTTATGAAGGTCAAATTTAAAGTTACTGAAGCTACTACCGGTTCGGAATTCAGCCTTCAACTGAGAAGAACCGGCAAAAAACTCAGCAAGGTTACATTATTTTTTATTATTTATTAAATAACTTTTAAATACATTTTATCTATTCTGAATTTTTGGCTATTTTATTAATTTTACATAATTTTATATTAAACAATTACAAAATACTTAATATAGGTAACATTCAAATACAAAACAAAAAAAAAAAAGAAATAAAAAGACTAGAAAATAACAATATGTACTTACAACTTAAACAAGAAAATTAGAGGTACACTGTGCAGAGAGTAGTTATTTACATACATTTTTATCTTCAATATAATGAACTACCTTGTAATACGCTTTTTCTTTCAAAACTATCCTAATATAATTTTTAAATTTATGATCAGACATTTTGGTTACTGACAGCGGTATCTTATTATAAAATCGAACACAATTACCAAGAAATGACTTGTTTACTTTAGTTAGTCTAAAGCATGGAACAACTAACTTCTCCCTTTGTCTTGTATTAATATTATGGATATCCAATTTTGACTCAAACATTCCTATGTTTCTACGTATAAACATTATATTTTCATAAATATATAGTGAAGGTAATGTCATTATATTCATTTCCCTAAATAAATCTCTTAATG
The DNA here is from genome assembly GCA_907165245.1 of Habrosyne pyritoides. Classification (NCBI taxonomy): domain Eukaryota; kingdom Metazoa; phylum Arthropoda; class Insecta; order Lepidoptera; family Drepanidae; genus Habrosyne; species Habrosyne pyritoides. The sequence goes on along the minus strand of OU015610.1, from coordinate 7,221,291 downwards.
ATTTACGGGGACCCATACTATAAATTGCACGAATTGCTCTTTTTTGTATAATAAATATTGATTCCATATCCGCTGCTGCTCCCCAAAACAAAATACCATAGGACAAGAGGCTATGAAAATATGCCAAATAAACTAATTTGGCTGTCTCAACATTCGTCAATTGTTTAATTTTCCTAACAGCAAATGCAGCCGAACTTAATTTAGGAGCTAGAGTATCAACCTGAGGTCCCCGTTGCAATTTATTGTCTAATGTAAGTCCCAAAAATACTTTTTAATTTACAAGATCAATATGGCTCCCATCTATTATTATTTGGCTATTTACATGTGCTACATTCGGTAAAGAAAACCTTAATCAATAAATATCTTATGGTTTTGCCAAGCAGAATACGTCACGTAAATTTTATTTGTTTTATGGCTCGATTTTTTTTTTAATAATTTTATTTATTTATTTGTTTAATTAGCGGTCATCTAACAGACAAGGGTATTTTTTAACTTTAAAGGGTTTTTTTTATATTTGGTGTTTTTTTTTTTTTAATTTATTTATAATTAGCGTTAGAATCCGGTATTAGACGGTCTATTTGTAAATGTATATTTGAATAAAATATTGCTGATTTTGTATTATACAAATCACCTTCGTTCCAACAACTTGACATTTTATTTACACGTGGATGTCGTGATGAATACTCGATTTCCGTAATTTTATAACTAGTATACAATTTCTATGGTTTTATTAGGGTTCCGTAGGACCGAGTGGAGAAAAATCCGGTGGATAACTCGTGTCTGTCACTGCCAAGTTGATTCAAATCTTCTGTATTTATTATGTTGAAATTTGGTACACATAAATTTGTGACCTAATCTAATAATGATACGGTATAAAATCTACGCAAATCTAGACCGTTTGGTTTCCGGCTTAGAATAGGACCAACTTAAACCTAAATTCTATGAGTGTCGTAAAAGGCGACTAAAGGAATTCACCGGGAGACGGGCAGCAGCGTCTACCTGAGTAATACCACCTCACTGCGATCACCAACCCGCCTGCCAAGCGTAGTTATTATGGCAAACCCCCCCTATAGGGGGAGGCCTATGTTCAGCAGTGGTCATCCCTGGGCTGATATGATAAAATCTTAAAAGAGTACGGACCAAGGAGTCATAGAATGTGAATAATACACGTAATGGACGTACAAACAACGTACCTAAATAAATAAATTTAAAAAATGCAGGTCTCGGGGCAATTTTGACAAAAAAAATGTTTACCAAACTTACCGTGTGACATATAAAATGCAAATTTTAAATTAAAGATTATTGTAAGGATCTGACAAATGTTTCTTTAATTTAAAAAAATATTATTTTATAATATTTAAAGTTAGTTAGGTCTTTAGTTAGTCTCAAAAGTTACTTAATAGTCAGCCTAATATAAAAAAAAAACATTTACTGAAAATAGTATTGTTATATATAAATCACAGGAAAAGCTTTAAGAAGTCGATCGTCGTTAAATAAAATTGTACATTTTAAAAATAATCATCGTACGGAACCGTCTTCGAAATTTTTAATTTTAAAAGATTCAAATCACACCATCGTTTATCTTTAACTAGAGGCGCGCCCCTGATTTGCTTGAGTAGAATAATATAATATAAATAATTATATAATGAACTAGCTGTCCCCCGCAGTTTCACCCGCGTTCCCGAGGGATATTAAATTGTTTTGTTCTTTCTATCATCAATAGTTTTCGCCGTGCACGCGATGTGAGGAATTTTTCAGGTAATTTTTTTACACTTTGGGTTACATTATTGAAGTTTTAGTAAGGATCCCTAATCTTTTCTAGCAATAAATATAGCCTATGTTACTCAGGGTGAATGTAGCTTTCTAATGGTTTCAAAAGATTTTTTGAAATCGGCACAGTAGTTTTTGAGTTTATTTATTACAAACATACACGCACAAAAAAGAAAATTTTTTCCTCTTTATTATATAAGTGTAGAAGCGTGGGTGAGTGAATACACTAACAAAGAAATATAATAACATTGTTAGGGGAAAAATATATATTTATACTACACATAAACCTATCGGAAAATATCACCACTATACAAAAACGGACCTTGCAGAAACCACAATAGGTATCGCTTTAGTTACAGAGCTTTCGACAGAAAGTAGCTTGCTATAGAGCCCTTATACACACATCAAAAATTACTAGGGATTGATTTGGCATGCTTAGAATCAGTTCATCAAAATGACTTATAGCTGCCCACGTCCTTTCTAACGAGCCAAAAAGATGTGGTGGGGTATGCACGGCTTTTTTTTTTTTTTTTTTTTTTTTTTTTTTTTTTTTTTTTTTTTTTCTTTTTACATTTTCTACGGACTCTTAGTCCGTACTCTTTGGAGATTCTACGATGAATTATTGTAAGATCTATTGTATTGTGTTTCTAAAAATTAACATCTTTCCGCGCGTGCTCAGCTCGTTGTTTTGAACTGAGGCTTGTGGTTCCTTAATAATAGTGTTACATTAAATTTTTTCTATTGCCGATACATGGATTAAAATAACTTAGCATTTACTTAAATTTAGTTACACTTATTCGTCAAAATTTATAATTCTAAATATTAAAGTTTAAGCTATTTCAGCCTCGGATGGTTTCGCTCCCAAAAGACTTTCCATGACAACTGCATCTCGATGTTTTATGGCCATTTTTAAGTTGTATTCGAAAATGGCTCTTGTCGACGCGGCCGTCGCCCGCTGGATAAACCTGCCGATCGCGTCATCACCGTCGTCTGCATAATAGGTGTAGCCAACGGTGTGTCTCGATATCGCCACTACCGCGTGCGGCACGCTGTCGTGGAGTTGGAGTTTTTTGGCCTTTGTTTTAAAGATGAGGACCGACTCGTACGTGGCTCCTTGCGCTTCGTGGATGGTAAGGACGCGTGACCCTGTGCCCTCTCCATATCCCTTGCTGGTCAAGAATGCCTTTTCTTCCTGGGTATGGACCAGGAATAGGGTGTTAGGGAGTGTTTTGGGTACTTGCGCATCCGTATATCTCATTAGCTTCATGGAGTTTATTAGAAGTTTGGACGAGTATATACCATTGTATACCTCGTTTAGGGCGTATGCCACATCCATCGGGTTACGATGTGTGCACAACAACTCCTGGCTGATGGAAGTTACCAGGTTTGGGTGTTGGTATTTTAGAGGGAAAAGATTTTCCCTGTCAATGTAGGGTAACTGGTTTATGTCTCCGATAAGGACCACTTCGCGGGCACCAGACAACCGAGCTGCCATTACGACGGATCCAAAGTGGTTCATAAGGGCTTCGTCGACCATTAGACGGTCGCAATTTTTGGGCCCCTTAAACCCGTTCGCAAGAATGGATGCCATCGTGCGCACTTTGGTTTTGGCTGTAGCTCCAATACTTGGAGCCAGCTTTTCGCGCAGGTCTTTGGCTGCCTCGGTTGTGGTGGTGACTACGACGTCGCTTTCCGCATCGAAGTTTTTAGTTACCCAAGTTGTTTTGCCACATCCGGGAACCCCATTTACCCAGTTGAATTTGGGTATGGCCCAGTTTTGCCACGCTGCTCCTGGACCAAGGTCTCCTGAAATGGTTTTGGCCATTTCTAGGATCCTGTCGTCCAGCATGATTTTTGTGCACCGGGCTGTGATGACTATGGGGTCCTCCGATGGAGTGTTAAATTTAGGTGGGTCTGCTCGCTCGCCTTCTTCCTCCACAAAGCCACCAGTTGTGCTATACGCAGCCATATAACTCCCTGTCATTTTCCCTTTAAGGACTTTGGAGGTCTCGTTGTTATATATGGCTGCCTCCGCCTCCTCGAGTAATGTGTTTAATAGACTTTCATTTTTCTGTTGAAAGGTTTGCATGATCTTGCTGCACGTCATGAGATTGACCTCTTTGGTCGCCCTTATGGTGCCTAGAAACTCGAGGAAGGCGTTTACTGCGTGTTCTGATGGTGTTGATGCCGGGATTTGAGTAGGCAAGCTGACCTGCCCCATGTCGGCTCTCGTCCTTGCAACTGGTGTTAGCTTGGGACCTTGGGGGGGTGCTTTTAGAAAATCCTCCACTGCGGCTGCCTGTCTTTCCGTGGCTTTAGATATTCTTGATTGAACCCCCGCTATGGCAGTTTTTATGGTTTTCATGAATTTTTTAAACCGGTCTCCTGGTTTGTTCCTCTCTTCTGGACTGCCGCTTTGGTCTACTGCGGCTTTGATGGCGGCTGCCTTTTGTTGTATGCGTTCAGAACCGCTTTGAGTGATCGGGCAAGAGCCTGGGTTGGTGTTACTTGGTCTTGGTGCTGAGACGCGTCGTGGAACTTTGAGGAAGCTCAGGTCTTCCCCTCTGTTTTCGTACACGACCACCTCATGCTTTTCTGAGGCTTTGATGCAGCCACAGAGGTCTGCGACTTCACCTCTCATATACTCGATCACCATAGCGTCGACGCTTATTTTACGAGGCGTGATGGTTTGGCCTTCAATTTCTCCTATTCTGGAAAGCACTAAACTTGCAAGAGCAAATGGGGTCCGCTCCCCCCATTCCAATAGTGCGATCGTTTTGTTTCGCGATCGCACTATTCGACAAGGGCAGCCGGCTACCCTCGACTCAGGCAGCGCATTGAAAACCTTGCGCTTCATACATGTTTTGGTGGTGCTTCCGTTTAGGAGGGCGGCTAGACCCGGCGATATGGCTACGCGCTTCGGTGATTTTGCGTTACAGAAGCTTATGCCGAGTCTCTCCGTGTTATTGTCCATGAAGAGGGCTACGCCTCTTACCCTGATTCCCGGTTCCGCACACTCCCCGCATGCCATTAGTTGTGAAATGGCAATGGTGTGGACATCTATAATTGGCTGGGGAGCTGTGGGTAGTGAGGACTCGGGGACCCTGGCCATTGGCGTTTGTGATCGAGGGTCCGGTTTATTGAGGGTACTGTTCCTGCTTGTTGCTATGCGGAAGATGGTGTCCACATAAGACAGGAAGTGTAACCTTTTATAGGGGTCTGCGAGGACGTACTGCAATTCCGACAAGACCAGTTTCATGTCAATGACGGATTCTAGGTCATGTCGGGCTGCCAGGAACCGTGGGCAGTAAAGAATTATGTGCCACACTGTCTCTCTAATTGAGTTGTCACATTCGCACCCTGGGGTGTCTTTAAGGTGAAATCTGTACAGGTACTCGGCTATTCCCCCGTGTCCTGTCAAAGCTTGCACTTGATGGGGTGTCAGTTTAGTTGTCCTTACTATCCGGTACGCCTTGTCGACGTCTGGAAGGAACGTTTTTGTGACTGTCCCAGTGCTGGAGGTCTCGTAACGGTCCTGCCATTTGCGGACTGATTCTTCTCTGATTTTCCTCTTGACAAAGGATAAGGGGATTTTGTCGTAGTCTTGGGTTGTTTTAGTGAGCGCTGCCGACTTGGCGAGCTCATCGGCTCGTTCGTTGCCAGCGGTGCCCACGTGTGCCCTTAACCAGAACAGCCGTAATTCTCTTCCTTCCGCTTTAATCTCCTCGATGCACTCTTTGATGGATTTGGCTAAGGGGTGGCTCGTTTTGGGATTTTTTAGCAGGTCGAGAAGTTCCGCCGACTGTTGTGGGTTTAAGGTGTTACCGTCAGGATTCCTAAGGAGCATATCTGTGTTGCCGTCTGGTAGTCCTCCTGATGACTCGGTAAATCTTGTCCCACATACTCTCTTTCTCTTGAGTCGAACAGTACTCTTTCCAACTTTCTGTTTGCGACTTCTTCACTTCTGTGACATACTCCAGCTTGGTTGTTTGGTATTCATCTATGACGAACTGTTTTCTAGAGGGGGCTGCGTTCCTGATTCTACGCTTTTTCCTCAGGACGTCTCTCTTTAGATCGTCTAGCCTCTTTGACCACCATGGTGGCTGTCTGGTGCCCTTCCATTGTCCTACGGCAGGGATGGTCGCTTTGCAGGCTTCGTGGATGGCGTCTGTATAGGCCACGATCTTGTCCTCGAGGTCCTCCGGGGTTGTAGTCTCCTCTATTGTGTCAGCGGTAATGTTTTTCGCCGCTAAAGAAGTCTTTAATGATGTTGAAAAGTCAGACCACTTTGCTTTTTTTGTGTTATACCTTCGCGTCGTGACAGGGCGAAGCGGTTCCAGGGGCTTGCCTAGACGCAAGGTAAACGTAATAGCGTTGTGATCCGACGTTGTTAGACCTCTGTCTACTCTCCATTTTTCGATCTTGCCCAGAAGTGGTGTACTACAAGCAGTAACGTCTACTATGCTTGTGCACATTTTACCTCTTCTGACAATCTCGAATGTGGGGGTGTCTCCACAGTTAAGGACATGCAACCCGGAGTCATTCAGGAATGCGTTGTATGCAGCTCCTCTCTGATTTTCAATTCTGCTTCCCCACCAGTGGCTCCAGGCATTTATGTCTCCCCCGATAATAATGTTTGGGGTTGTTAGTTTTTTGCAGAGAGACTTTGACCTTTCTATGTATGGATCAATTTCTTGATCCCCCTCGAAGTAGACGGATATGACTCCCAGCCTCAGTCCACCTCCGACCAACAGAACTGCCGCTTCCGTTTCTGTGACCATCTGGGGGTCGTGTATGACCTCCAGGAGGTCGCCGAATATAATTATTGCGGCCTTTACAGGTTTCTGTCGGTTAAGGGTACACTGAATAACCTGTGTTCCGGGATTGGCTTTAAGGACTCCGGTTCTACCCACATAGGGCTCTTGTACCAGGGCGATGGATATGCCCTTGTCCTTAGCGACCTGGAACAATTCGGCTGTGGCTATTTTGGAGTGTTGTAGGTTTGCTTGGATAAAATGCAAACCCGCAACGTCTACTCTTTGGGGGGTTGAGTTGGGGTTGTTAAGTGGGGTGCCCTTAGCAGTACGATACTCGCGACCTCGCTATAGCATCCCACTTTGCCCTTTCCCTACATGCATTGCTGAAGGCGTTGTGCATTGATTCGGACCCTTCACCATGGGCAGAGAGGCAGTTGGCACATTTTGGCGGCTCGCCATTGAGTCTGTGCTTACACTTCTCCCAGGAATGACGCTCTCCGCAGTGGCTGCAAAGGTCTTCTTTCTCCTGGCAGATTGCTTTCGTGTGTCCAAAGCCCAAACACTTGATGCATTGAACTAGGGGTGATTGGTCCATTACCGTCCTCCACTGTAGGTCGATATGGACCTTTCCCGCGTCCAAAAACCGCCTGTGGATTTGTGGTGAAAGTTCCACGACCGGGTGGCACATGAGGCTATTTCTGGCCCTTTTCCGGTATCTTACCCGGATTGTGCTCTCCCTCATGCTTATGTCTTTAAGGAGATGCTGATTCTGGCTAACCAGATGTTCGGCAATTTCCTTATCGGACAAGAAGGACAGCACATCCCGGATTATTATCAGCGGATTTGCTGCCTTTGCCACTTCCGCCTTTAGGTCTTTGTTGGAGCTGACTCGATTTTGCACCAATTGCAAGTCTTCTTTAGAACCGAAACTGAGTATAACTTTTTGGTTTTTGGCCTTCCTCATTTTGTTCACTTTGACTCCGGTGGTTCTTGTATCGAGTGTGGCTCTTATTGTCCCAATGACGTCGTCCCCGGTCTTTTTGGGGTCATGGGATGCGACAATTAGGGTGTGGTTTGGCCGCATGGAATGGGGTGGTGGTTGGGCTGCAATTGAGGCGTATGTTGACTTGCCCTCAACATTCGGGGGTTTTGGTGGTTCTCCGTTGACCGGGGTAAGTGCCAGTCTCTCTGGCTTCCTCAGTTTCGTCATTCCGTCTCTGATAGTGGCCAGCGACTCCCTGACCTCTGAGAATGCGAGTTCCGCCTGGAGAGTTGGTGCTGGTGGCGCTTGCTCATGCGGTTTTCTATCTCGTAGCTCGTAGTAGGAAAAGCTTTAAGAAGTCGATCGTCGTTAAATAACATGGTACATTCTAAAAATAATCATCATACGGAACCGTTTTCGAAATTTTTAAATAATTTTAAAAGATTCAAATCACACCATCGTTTATCTTTAACTAGAGGCGCGCCCCTGATTTGCTTGAGTAGAATAATATAATATAAATAATTATATAATGAACTAGCTGTCCCCCGCAGTTTCACCCGTGTTCCCGAGGGATATTAAATTGTTTTGTTCTTTCTATCATCAATAGTTTTCGCCGTGCACGCGATGTGAGGAATTTTTCAGGTAATTTTTTTACACTTTGGGTTACATTATTGAAGTTTTAGTAAGGATCCCTAATCTTTTCTAGCAATAAATATAGCCTATGTTACTCAGGGTGAATGTAGCTTTCTAATGGTTTCAAAAGATTTTTTGAAATCGGCACAGTAGTTTTTGAGTTTATTTATTACAAACATACACGCACAAAAAAGAAAATTTTTTCCTCTTTATTATATAAGTGTAGAAGCGTGGGTGAGTGAATACACTAACAAAGAAATATAATAACATTGTTAGGGGAAAAAATATATATTTATACACATAAACCTATCGGAAAATATCACCACTATACAAAAACGGACCTTGCAGAAACCACAATAGGTATCGCTTTAGTTACAGAGCTTTCGACAGAAAGTAGCTTGCTATAGAGCCCTTATACACACATCAAAAATTACTAGGGATTGATTTGGCATGCTTAGAATCAGTTCATCAAAATGACTTTTAGCTGCCCACGTCCTTTCTAACGAGCCAAAAAGATGTGGTGGGGTATGCACGGCTTACTCGGTAGAACTCTTCTTTGGAGCGTATCCCAAGCGTGCTCAATTAGGTTGAAGTCTGGCGATTGAACAAGGCATGACAGAATGTTGATGCTGCAAGAGTGCGTGTTGCGACTCTAGCCGTGTGTGGACGAGCATTTTCGTACATAAGTCGAAACGAATCACCCAACCGGCGTCGCAAAGGGATGATCACGTCTGAAACAATCCTTTCCTCATAAATCTGAGCATTGAGGTTGCCTCTGATCCAAATGAGATCGGTTCTCCCACCGATCCAAATACCAGCCCAAACCATTATGGTTCTCCGCCCATATGAATGATTTCAAATGTTCTTGACGCCTTTAAACTCGAATACGTCTTGTATCTGGGTACATACCGAAACAATATTTATTGGAAAAGCAAGCACAGCGCCAGTCTTCCTCCTCCCAATTTCTGTGTTTGAGAGCCCATTAAAAACGATGCGGGGTGCTATAGATGGAACTCTGAGCGACTTTCAGGAACGCAGACCCACTTCTCATAAACGATTTCGGATGGTTTGATCGCTTACCAGCAAGCCTAAAGAGCTGTGGAGCCTCGAAGCTTACATCATGTCGGTCAAGGTACGATTCCGTCGAGCAGTATTTTGGATATACCGGTCCTGTCTCCGAGTGGTGATGTGAGATCGTCCTCCATGTCGCTCGGTCACGCTGCCTATGATACGATAGCGTGTCTAGAGGCGCTTTATGGCGTGCTGTGTAGTGCCAAGAGCGAAGCCACGGTACGTTGCCAGCCCCCTTATTCACCTAATACACACTTCGTGGGTGACCCGCTTCACGGAGGCCTCGGAGAGCTTATCCCTCACGTGATTAGTACTATTAGCGTAGTTAGCGAAAGAGACAGAGTACGGAGGCCGCGATGAAACATCCTCGATTTAGTGCCATTTTCCTTACAGAATCGAGCCCTCTAATCATCTCTTCTCGTGTCAAATGATGTCATTGCTTCATATCCATGCAATTTTATTCAGTTCCAATGCAGAAATTGTAATGGTTTTATAAAAACACAATTTTATAAAAAATAACAGTTGACTTTAGAAAATGATTTATTAAAATAGTGAAAATCAATTAAAAGAATCAATAACGATCATAAAACTTATCCCTAGATACTTTTGCTGTGTGTATATCTTGATTGGCGAACAGATTCAGTTAAAATCAAAGAAAATACTTACTGACGTAGATACAGCTAGATTAGTGTATATTTGTTATTTTCATAGCTTCATGTCCTACGGCATCCTTTGGCGTAGTAGTGCCGATATCAACACTATTTTTATTCTCTATTAGGGATAAATTTAAAAACATGGATAAGAGAATTTAATATTATTATAGGTATGTTCGTAAAAATGGACCAGAATTTCTTAAAAATAGCTACACTCTTAAAACCACTAGAAACAATGACGAAATCCCTACGTTTAACTCGTTTTACTGAAGTTAAAAAGTCATGGGCCAATGTTTATTATCCTTTAGTAAACTACCTGAAGTCATATGCAACCTTTGCAAATTAAAAAGAATTATAGAATACTTTATATTATATCAAAAGGGTTTTTATAATATATCTAATTATTTAGACGATATTAACCCTTGGCAATGAATTGCTATATATATCTTACTATTTTTTTTGTTTAATATTTATATTGTCGTTAGTAATACTAAACTAAAACATTTTAACAAAATCAATTGCGTTGTTTAAAAGAACTAGAAGTAGGTATTATATTAGAAATAGTAACTTTACCCATTTCTGCCGTGAAGCAGTAGTGCACTCGTATTACTGTGTTTCGGTAAGAAAGTTAAGGCCGGTGATATTACAGGCACGTGAGACTTAACAACTTCACGTCTCACGACAACGCATTGGCGATAACCCTGGTGTTGCAAATGTCCTTAGGCGGCGGTGACCACTTAGCATCAGGTAGACCTTCTGCTTGTTTATCAGCCTACATGGCCCTACAAAATTAAATAATAATAACCGTACAAGCAGACAGACAGACAGAAAATGTGACTTTACAGTATTAAGAGAATTATATATATACCTTCAATGTAATATTTTTACCTATATTATATAGCAAGTATGAAATATAAATATGTTAATTAAAGAATGACGCAAATCCTTTTTTTTATTAATTTTTATAATCTAGGGTAAAAGTGGGATAGACGCCCTTGGAGGATAGACGCCGCACCTTAAAAAAAGAGAATTTAAAACCAAGTTCACGCTCTAGTACCAAGTTCCTCGGACAGATCTCTTCCCGCACAGCTCAGTCCGCGCACGCGCTTCGACAGGACTGCACGTATCGCCGCTTGAGTTAAAAAAACGTTGCAAAATTTTATCGCGCTTGCATGATTCTTGTGACAGTGACATTTTGACGTGTTCAGAACTTTCGTTTTCGAAGGTAAGCTTTAAGTGTGTATTATTATTTAAATAGTATGTATCATTTATATTTATGGTGTGTTTATAAAATTACGAAATTATTTAAGTATATTTATTTATTTGCTGGGGCGTCTTTCCCTACTAAAAAGGATAGAGGCCCCACTATTGACTGAGTATAGACGCCCTTAGAGGCATATATCCTCTATGACTTATTCACAGGTACTTAGGCTATAGGTAAGATTTTTTTAAATAACGTACCTATCTAGTTAATATGCAACTTAGTAGGAAAATTGACTTTCCAGTTTATTTATGAGCTGTTTATACCTTTACATGTCGTACTTCACTGTACTTGTAAAAAATAATGCAGCGTATCACCTAATTTCATTTTTTATTTTCAGAATCAGATTCTGACCAGACTGAATCTGATAAAGAAAATACTCAATGCAGAGAATGTTTCGATGACTATGCAAGTACCAAGTCCACGGCGGACTGGATTCAGTGCCTGATGTGTAAACTCTGGTTACACGAAAATTGCACTCTATATGGCGCTTACTGTAATAGATGTGGACACAAGAAGAAGCTTGCAGCTCTAAAAGCTAACCTGGCCAAAGTGAATTCAAAGAATAAGTAACCTGGCCAAAGTAAACAGTATCTCTATATTTGTTGATTATTTGAAAATTTTGATTACTGTTATTTTTTTTTAAGAAGGAAGCTTTGTTTTTTCCCAAAGAAGTCTTAAGGGACGGATTTTTTTTAAGTTTTATTATTCCTAAATTTAGTTCTGTAAAGTTTTAAATAATTTTTAATAGACGTTGTTAAGTTGCTAAGTTTACCCAAAGAATGATTGAAAGACTGAGCTATTTGTACCGATAAAAGTGCCATTTACTTCAGTTTTACGGTACATTTGGATAAGAAAACCTTATAATATATTATTGCAACTAAGAAAGCAAATAAACATTTTATTTAATTTTCTACGATTTTTTTTTATTACGGAGGCATCTATCCCATTGTAGGGCATCTATACTCATGTCAAAATTTTGCCAGGGGCAACTACCCCATACAGTAGGCGTCTATCCTCAAACAATAAGTCTTTTTTAGAGCCGAATATCTACAAATCTACGGTATGCATTGAATAATGATATGAGTAGATAGTAAGTATAAGGACTATAGTTGTTACAAATAGTTAACTCACTCGAATAGTGCTTTAAAAAAAAAAGTTATAGTCAGCTTACAGAAAGTGGGGCATCTATCCCACTTTTACCCTATGATAGCTCTCTGGATTTACTTTTCATGTTACTATTTAATTTTAATACTATATATGCGAATGTTTGTATGTGTGCGTTCGTCAGCACTCAGCTCCGGGACGGCTGAATAGATTTGAATAAAATTTGGCTCATAGATAGTAGGTATATTTCCTAGATTTTAATTGGATTGTTGTCTCATAAAAGGACTATAAAATTTTATAAGTGATTCTACATTTTATGTAACTACATCAATCAATCTTCTATATATATTAAATATATGAAATTTGGTGTGTGGTTCTACGTAGCCGCGCAAGAACTTAAAGTTCAACAACATTTTTTTTTCTACCACTTGGACCGATCAACAAGCAGACGGTCCACCTGATGGTAAGTGGTCACCGCCGCCTAAGGACATTTGCAACACTAGGGGCATCGCCAATGCGTTGTCGACCCTGAGACGTGAAGTTGTTAAGTCTCATTTGCCTGTAATTTCACCGGCCCACCTTTCTAACCGAAACACAGTAATACAAGTGCACTATTGCTTTACGGCAGTAATGGGTCAGGTGGTAGTACTTCCCCGGACGAACTCTGCACTAAGAGCTCTATACTACTCTAAAATGTATAAAAATGTCGCATATGCCAGAAACAGCAAGCTTAAATTAAAAGCAAACGTTTAAAATATAAACGAAATATTTCCAGTCAGTCCTTAAAAAAGAGGAATAAAGTTGGCAATAACATGATGACATTTTTAAAGAGCTCATAGTTCACAGTTGCTCAGGCGAAGTACTACCTTACTTCTTATTCGCGCTGTGAAGCAGCCCCCTTACTCAGCTAATACAAACTTCGTCGGCGAGCCGCTTCATGGAGGCCTCGGAGAGCTTACCTCTCACGTGATTAGTAGTATTAGCGTAGTAAGCGACAGAGACAGATCATAGAGGCCGTGACGAAACATCCTCGAGTTAGTGTCATTTTCCTTACAGAATCGAGCTCTGTAGTGCATTTATATAACTGTTTCGGTTTCGGAAAAAAAGGCTGGTGAAAATAAAAGCAAATGAGGTAAAATAACTTCACGTCTTAATTGACTGAGTTTTGATATTTCTTTCAGTTATTTATAGTTCGAATTTATATATCCTGGAATATTCTCGTATACTGAATGTTATAAAACTACCCGTAAAGCCGAAAGTTAGTTAAATGGGGCCTTATAACGAGTCTATTCACAATATATAAGTACCCTAGTAACGCTGTTTAACGTCCCCCAAAAAAATAAAAATAAAACTTATTTTTATGAATGAAAAATAAAACAACTATTAAAGTGTACAATTATTAGGTAATAGGTACGTAGGACTTTCAGTTAAATAATCTGGTTCCCTGACATGACAGCTTACTAGGGTTGTTGGCTTTGATAAATTAATTACATTTTTACGGGGTATTTTGTAACACGTTATATATGGTATTTACATGATAAATCTCACAAAAATTATCTCTAATCGCGACATTTTTTTATGGCAATCTTCCGATGATGTCAACAATTTCTGACATATTTATTTATGCAAATTCCTTAAGTATTAGCATTATGGGTGACAAATAAAATCAAAGCTGGGTGAGTCGTAAAGACACGATAGAAGTGAATCTTTTGTATTACAGGGTAACATTTTAATTATTCATCAATCACTTTTGAATAGCATAGATTATGTTTATCATTCATAAATTTTTCGTCACACGAAAAGGTTGCGGATTAGAATTTCAAAGACCTCATAGTCACAAAGAGTATGTTATTTAATGCTGTACAATTATGACGTCAATTGCTATTTCATACAAAACTCCATACATTCGATCGTTTTGACATTTCATCAAGAATTGCTGATTTGACATGTCAGGACACCTCGCTATTGTATAATGTTGCAGATTGTCACAGTGAAATAGGGTTGATTTTTCTTCAACATTCTTTAGCTGTCAATACTTAAGGAAACGGTAATGGCCATTTGGACGTTTAATAATGTCATGGAAGAATCAACCCTATGTCTTTCTGTTAAGGCTTATTTGCATCATCATATAATTAACAATTAGATCAATAGATGCACCTTATTTCATAAACAACAAAGTTGATTTTCCAATGACATTCTCTAACGTCAAAACTGCCATCATTGAAATCTAGTATTGTTTTAAGTATGATAAACAAAATCATTTGAATAAAACTAGATTTTGTCAACTTAGCTGAAATCTAAGAACCTCTCTGTCTTTTCCAATAGAAGAAATAGAGTAAAGAATATTTTTTGAACCGTCAGTTTTATTAAAAACATTCGTAATTTTTTAATAAAACAAATCTTAAGTAGATCCAGGGTACTTATAGTCTGTCTACTATAAGAACCTTGACGTTTGGGGGCGTCCATTAATTACATGAGGTTATTTTGGCGATATTTCGACCCCCCACTCCCCCTGGTGAGATGACATGAGATTTTGTTAGACCCCCTCTCCCCGCCCCAAATCTCACGTGAGATTTGATATTATCATAAGTATACGATTTAGATTTAGATGTGAAAAAATATGACTACTATAGTATACTCGTATAACCCTCTTCTAGCAATTTTACACTGTTTCTTGCTAATAAAAAAATTACGTGATATTTGCCGAGACCCCCCCTCTCCTCTACGTGATATTCGGTAAGATTCGGCTTGACCCCCTCACCCCCTATAATGCCTCACGTAATTATTGGACGCCCCCTTTAAGAACGTCAATGAAAAATCAAAGCAAAAGGGTACATTTCTCTATAACATTCGTCAAAGGGGATTTCTTATATTAGACAGATTATAATAGCAAAATAATGTTTAGACAAATAAAATGTATTTGATAACCCTTGGGTAGTCATTAAATAACTAATGATCGAAACGTGATGAACATCTAGAATGATTTGGCTCATAGAAGTAAGAATAATTAGAATTGAAATAGATGTGAAATTTTGTAAGTATTGATGTTTGTTACTCTTTTACGCAAAAACTACCAAACAGATTTAGATGCAACGTGGCACATAGATAGAGCATATCCTGGAATAACATATAGGCTACTTTTTTCCCGGTAAAATGTGACATTCCTCGGGAACGTGGGTAAAACCGCGGGGGACAGCTGGTAACAAATAAATATAAGACATCAATTTTATGTCAAATAGCTGTCTCCCGCGGTCTATTTGCCATGTTTCATCTATACCGGTTTAGTAGTTTTTGCGTGAAAGAGTAACAAACATACTTAAATACAAATCTTTCCTCTTTATAATATTAGTATAGATAAAGATTAAGATGTCAAAGCTAAGATCTCAAAGATTCCAAAAATAAAGTCGAGTTTGTAACCAGATGGATACCTACATAATAATTAGTGAAAAACTTACATAATAAGATAAAGAATATCTTATATCTACTGTTTTTTTAAACAAATAGATAAACAAAACAACAGTTCATTAAACAGAAAATAAGCATTAAACAAGAACATTTAAAAAAAATAATTTCCTAATATTTTTTCTATAATATTTATAGCTGTCAAAATGGAAAAGATTACAGATTGTCTTTTCTACTCGTACATAGCTCATCGCGTGTTTATACAATTTATCATTTATTTATAATATTAACGGTCGATTTGAAACGCCTGTGTTGTTTATATGCGCCACGATTTCATTATTTGATTTGAATGAAAGGCAATCATTCGATTAATTCATATTGACTAGTACAGCTCTTAGTGCAGAGTTCGTCCGGGGAAGTACTACCACCCGGATTATGGTTAATCCGCAATTAAGCTAGGGGCCCAGCGCAAAAGGAGGCCCCGCGTGTCTTTTCTACCAACGATTGTTTATTACCACTGTACCACTGTATACTTAAGAACCCACAGCAGGCCAAAGGCCCCTCGACAGAATTTGCTACGGGCCCCGCGCTTGCTTAATCCGGCACTGCTACCACCTTACCCTTTTTTATTTTTTTTGGAAGGGACGAAGGTGTTAGCCTCAGATGGCTCTTACACCCTTACGCGGACTATTCCGGCGAGCGCTAGGGGCTCTCAGCCGAAAGTACATTTAGATTTTAAGCAACAAGCACACTGAGGGTGCCCCCTGTGGGGCTCGGACCTCGTGCTCAGGGCGTTGCGCCGGGGGTCAAAAGACTTTACATTATCTGATTTAGCTACCACCTTACCCATTTTCGCCGCGAAGCAGTAGTGTACTTTTATTACTGTGTTTTGGTTAGAATGGTAAGGAGGCCGGAGTAATGACAGGCACATAAGACTTAACAACTTCACGTCTCAGGGTCCACAACGGATTGACGATGCTCTGGTGTTACAAATGTCCATAGGCGGCTGTGACCACTTACCATCAGGCGGTATGCTTGTTTATCGAATCATGTGGTATAAAAAATGTAATTGCATTATATTTTTGTTGCCTATGATCCGTAGCGACAAAATAAATATAAAATTTCTTAGTATCGTCCCTTACGTGAACCTTATATCGTCCCGGGACGGTATTACGATTTCGTATGGTGAATACACTGCCAGGGGGTGGAGGCGGTTCTGGTTTGTTATTTATATTGTGGTTACAGATTTCCCCGGTGGCCCTTCTTATCGCCAGCAGCTCTGCCTGGTAAACCGTGCAGTAATCCGATAGAACAAGTTTGAGGGCCTTCGTTTCGCGCTCGCCACTGTCGCCACCGTCGGTAATGATACGGATTTCAAAATTGTTGTGACTATTGAGCTGTTCTCGGTTTACCAGGCTTACGAACTCTATATTGGTGCGTTCGGCGGGGTGAGGACTCTCTAGTGCCGGTGCCATCCGCTCGATCTCCCGATCCGCTAGCCCTGGCCTTGTACTTTGTCTTTGCTTCGTAGAGCGAGGCCGCCTCTTGGACCCGAAGGTCAAGAGGGAGTATCCCAGCAAGCGCCAGTGCTGAATTTAGGGAGACTGTGCGGTAGGCCTTGCACATCATCAGGGCGATTCCGCGTTGCACCGTCGCTAGCTGCTTAACTACTCCCAGCTTTTCTGCAGCCGATGCCCACGGTTTTTTCTTTCTTAAATGCCGAAAAGAAAACTGTGGAATGCTGGAGCAATGACAAAATCTGCTGTAGCCGTACGAGCGAATGAAATGAGTTATAAAAAGGCAGCAAAATTATTTCATGTTCCAAGAGCTACTTTAAAGGATTACGTCAAAAAAAGTAGTCATTGCCTCACCAAATAAACAAGAAATAATGGATGCAAAAAAGATGCTGACAGAGAAGAATGAAAGAGTAGCGGGAATAAAAAAAAATAAAAACGTAAAAAAAACTACAAAAGAACCAGCTGGAAGCAATAAAAATAAAACCAAAAAGCGATGAAAAGCACAGTATTTTGACGAAGAATCATCTGGTGATGATGACCCAGTTTTGGTGTCCACGGACGAAGAATATAGCGAGAATGATGACGCTGAATGCACAGTGTGTCATAATACCTATTCTCAAGATAAAAGGGAGAAAAATGGATAAGATGCATTCAAAAAAGAGCAATTCCTGCAATTTACGGTATGGGTCCCCGTGAATCATTAAGAGATTTATTAAGGGAAATAAATATAATGACATTGCCTTCATTATATATTTATGAAAATATAATATTTATACGTAGAAACATAGGAATGTTTGAGTCAAAATTGGATATCCATAATATTAATACAAGACAAAGGGAGAAGTTAGTTGTTCCATATTTTAGACTAACTAAAGTAAACAAGTCATTTCTTGGTAATTGTGTTCGATTTTATAATAAGATACCGCTTTCAGTAACCAAAATGTCTGATCATAAATTTAAAAATTATATTAGGAAAGTTTTGAAAGAAAAAGCGTATTACAAGGTGGTTCATTATATTGAAGATAAAAATGTATGGAAATAGCTGCCCTCTGCACAGTGCACCTCTAATTTTCTTGTTTAAGTTGTAAGTAATTATTGTCATTTTCTATTTTGTAGTCTTGTTATTTCTTTTTTTTTTTTTTTTTTGTTTTTGAATTGTAGCTTTATTAAGTATTTTGTAATTGTTACATATAAAAATATGTAAAATTGATATTATAAAATAGCCAAAAAGTCAGAATAGATAAAAAAAATTTAATAAAATAAAAAAGAATGTAACCTTGCTGAGTTTCTTGCCGGTTCTTCTCAGTTGAAGGCTGACTTCCGAACCGGTAGTAGCATCAGTAACTTTAAATTTGACCTTCATAAGTGCCTTCTGAGGGCCTTAAACTGAATAAATGGTTTTGAATTTTGAAAAAAAAATGTTTCCAAAATTTGTCTGCACAATTTTTTTGGAGTATTAAAAGTACCTACTTGTAACTTACCAATGATAAAAAAAAAAAAAAAAAAAAAAACCGACTTCACAAAAAAAAACTATTTCAAAACAAACTAATGCGCACTAAAAAGAAAAAAAATTATTACGATAATATATTGTAGTTACAATTATTGTTATTTTTGGAGGCGGTGTCAGCCAATGTAGGCTTGTAACTACATACATAGTTATAGGTGAGATGTGCTTGTGTCGCACGCGCGACTTTACCAGGCGAGAGGCGAGAGGCGAGAGCGGGGCCGCGGCGGGCGGGGAGCTGTTAAATGCGTTTAATTATTATTAAAGTATTCTCGTATTATTATTGCTAGGTATATTGTAGTGTTTCCTTGACTGACACCGCCTCCAAAAATAACAATAATTGTAACTACATTACATTATCGTAATAATTTGATTGACTTTTAAGTGTCTAATAATGCAATAATTTTTCATTTTGCGCATTAGTTTGTTTTGGAATTGATTCTTTTTGTGAAGTCGGTTTTTTTTTGTTAAAATTTTTGTTTATTTTTTTATTTTTAGTGAATCTGAAGTATACTGACATTTTTTTCCGAATATAGGTAGACCTACTAAACGTGATTACTTAAGGTGTTATGTATGCCTACACAATTAAGGATTTTCCTCAATTTTCTCAGGATTCCATCACGTTCTTGTTGTAATGATCATGGAACCATCTGTGAAGTCTACCCTCTTATAAATGAATAAATCGAAATCGGTTGGCGTGATATTGAGTTACTCGTTCATTTGTCGCACACATACTTAACATACTTAATGCTAATTTTAGACTTATATGGTTTTCTTTTCTCATAGATGCCATAGTCAGAACTTGATCAAATTGGGGACCATTCGGGAAGCACCAGCTTTCAAATAATAAAAGAATCATTAAAATCGCTTCGCCCAGTCGAAAGTTATGAGGTAACAAACATAAAAAAAAATACAGACGAATTGAGAACCTCCTCCTTTTTTTTTAAGTCGGTTAAAAATACTTAAGAAAGGACTGCTTTGTTATTAATATGATAGTTATGTTCAATTTTATACAAAAAAAGGAGTAAGTACAACTCCAGTTCACGTATTGATTATTGTGATCTCAATACCGTCCCCGGGACGTAATTAGGAGCCCAAAAATATATTTTCATTATTAGAGTATTTTTGTTAAAGATATTTTATGACTTTTTGTAACAATGTTAACGCGTTTTTGTTTATTTTTAAGAATAAAGGAATATTGAACCTAATGTTTGACGTTTCATTTATTATTGTAGTTTTCTTTTTCTTTTTTTGGATTTCTTTTTCAAAATAGGGACGATATTTGGCGACTGTACCTTACAATTTTTTTTTCTAAATACCTACATATATGTGTTTGGCAGTCAGGGTCTCTAACCACCAAGACAACTGGCCCGTCGAAATAAAGATAATTTCATAAGGATCGGTTCACGAAAAAAAAATACCTTCAAATTATCACGGAATAGAAAAAAACAAGAAATGTTATAAGCTCAAATAAAAGATAATATACGTACCTACTAACCTCATTTGGCACTGACCTAACAATATATTTTTAATAACTATGACTTATTGCTCGGATGAAACAAAAATAAGTCTACTGTATTGGACTTTGTAGGCTCCATTCACATAAAAAAAAATCCAAGTGTCGCAGAATCCATGTCATATTTATAGTGTTTTCAATAGTTTGACATTCAATTATTATGGTATTGTATGTAAATTTACAACCTATTTATAAAATATAAGTTCAATATAAAAATATCCTTTGTGACGTTTAAAGATATCATAGAAACATAAACCCTACTGCATCATGATAAGGTGCATCTGAATTATACAATTAATCATTCAACAGAACAGATATGATCATTTTAAAAGCAATCTTACCTACTAGTATTAAAAATGCGAATTTTTGGATGGATGGATGTTACTCAATCTCCAGAATAGATTAATGGATACGGATAAAACTTGGAATAGAGTTAGATTGATTAGCACAGATATACTTCTATACTAATATTATAAGGAGGAAAGATTTGTTTGTAAGTATGTTTGTTACTCTTTCACGCTTTTTTTTGAAAGGACGAAGGTGATGGCTCTGACACCCTTACGTGGACAATAACGGTGAGCGCTTAGGGCTCTCAACCGAAATACAATTTTAAGCAACAGCACACTGAGGGTGCCCCCTGTGGGGCTCGGACCTCGGGCTCAGGGCGTTGCGTGGGGGGCCTTTTTTTTATATCAAACTCAAACACACAAAAACTACTTAACGGATATGGATGAAACTTGCCACATAGATAGAACATATCCTAGAATAACATATAGACCACTATTTATCCAGGGAAAATGTGATATCCCTCGGGAACGCTCGGTGAAACAGCAAGATACAGCTAGTAGTGTTATTTGACATGTAAAAAAGGAGTATAGTTTGATTTGTTTGAAGTTTGGACTAGGTAAAAAAAAATTTACCTTGCTAAGTTTCTTGCCGGTTCTTCTCAGTTGAAGACTTCCGAACCGGTAGTAGCTTCAGTAACTTTAAATTTCACGCTATAAATTTTAATTTTTTAGAGAAGTATTTGAAAAGATATACTTACTTGTGTATCTTACCTCTTTGAACAATTAAGACATAACAAGACATATCTGTATTATGTCTATGATATATGTTAT